>CM068957.1:66905088-66916409 GCA_035128595.1 Eptatretus atami | reverse complement strand
GGGTCCTCATCATGAGTAACACTCAACCCAAACAAAGCCAATGGATATCTGACGTAACAAACCCAGGCAGTGTATAATCAGCAGAGGCCTACAGGCCTGATGTCTTAGGCCCACCAGAAAACCAAGATGGCAGCCATATTATTTTGTCTGTGTGCCATGGTGGGTGGAGTCAAGCGACAAATGTGGGTGTGGTCCGGCAGCTGTCTGACCAATGGGTGCACATTTCAAAAATCGACCCGTGCAAGAACCCCGCCAACAACAATAACAACAACTATGCGGAGCTCTTGTTGACCTGTGACTTGTCACAGGTAAAAATGAAGATACATATCAGGATGAAATCCTCGAAAAACAACCAAACAAGGTAGGAGGGAATAACAAAGAAGGATTGACAATGAAGGCTTGTAGCATGGTATTGTGTACACTGTGGTCCTAAATGAGAGAAGCTTAGAAATTTAAACCCAGTTTTAATAAGATAAACAATCTTAATGTTATATAATGCCCAAGGTGTCTGTGCTTCAGAAAATGTATACTTTGCTATGGGTCCTATGGATATAGTTGCTTACAAAGCATGTTTTTTTATCCAAACACAGGCTATTTTTCCCATTTTTTATAGCTCATTTTTAGAAATGGGTACATGTATGATTGTATATGTTGTCCAAATGGTTGAAAATGCATTTTTTGTTTGATATATATCATTATACATAAGAATAGAACAATTCCTCGAAACAGTACATTTCTTATGACCTTCGCATATCTTGGCACCTTCAAATGTGTAAAATCTCAGATTTTGCAAAATTTCCCCAGTCATACTGAAGCTTACAAAATCTTATTCCATAAATTTGAAATGCATCTGAATTTAGCAACATCTTAAATAGCAATTTACTTCTGCATAAAGTGATGATTTAAAATGGCAAGTTTCAACATGGATCATTACTACATCCATGTTTTTAGGTTCACTTCCATGATTGGGTCAAAAATGTTAGGAAGTACGTAACAAATTGCATTTACCAACTGCTACAAAATTGCTGGTAGCTATAAGCTTGATTTATAACCATAGAATAAGTTTACCAAGATGCCCTATGATATAAAAATCAATACCAAAGGCCAGTTTGTGCAGTATACAGAACATCAAAGGTCGTTAGGAAGTACGAACGTTTTTAGGAAATCTGCACTTTTAATCCTAGGATTAAAGATATCCTAAGTTTGGTTCATCACAGCATGTATCTATGGTTAAGTTTATGGCTATATATTTATGACCTGAATGAACACTGATCAATTTGATCAATTTGTAATTTCATATGACCTTGACCTCTTTCATATGACTTTCATTTTTGGTCCCCGTGTCCTAAATGTGTACATAATAACTTGCTACAAGCAGAATGACAATTTAGGAATGACACTAAAATACAACCCGCAATCCTTTTACCGACACCAACAACATCTTTTGACATTTTTTAAAATCTCAATCCCACAAACAATATAATACGCAACAAGTCTGAAGACGACGATGGTCTCGGCGGTATGCGCATGTAGATGTTTTCGAGTCAGACAATGTGATAATGTTTGACCAAGTTAAAAAATGATCAACATGATGTGTACGAGTGACAGGTTATTAGCTGCAAAATGTCGAAACCCAGTTTCGTTCAACAACTTAAAAAATTTGACCTTTGCATAACCTTTAAAGGTCACAAAACAATGTTGTGGACATTAAAATAAGGAAACAGGATACGTGCTATAGCTTAATGGAGTTAGTTCGTCGAAGAAGGTCGAAAACCCGGTTCGATTCCCACAACTTTGAAAATTTGACCTTTGTGAACTTTAAAGGTCAAAGGTCAAGGATTATGACCTTTGGTGCAAACATCCTCTGGAACATTCCAGGAACAATATAACGTCATATAGGCTATATGGCATTTCGCACTCCTCGGATTATCCATACTTTGATGAAATCAGCGTAAAACAAACTTGAAGGGGGTGCCACAGGCAAGGTGTTCGAGATAGAGCAAAATGGTTTAAAAAAAAAGAGTCTTCATGTCTTAAAAAGACTTTAGGTGGGAATGACCTCAAGATTATGCATAAAAAATAGTCATCCTAGCTCTCAAAGTTTGGGCGTCGTATGATTTTTATGTCAAAATTCGAAATTTTCTAAGTTCGTGACCTTGTGACCTTGACCTTGTGACCTTGACCTTGGACGAAAATGAAAAATCGAGCTTTGTGGGCTATGCAGGTGCCAGGCTACCAATACCGAAACCCTGCCAGATTCGACAACCCTCGGAGAAGAAATTTTTACGTCAAAATTCGCAATTTTCTAAGTTCGTGACCTTGTGACCTTGACCTTGGGATGAAAATGAAAAACTGATCTCCGTGGGCTATGCAGGTGCCATTGGGCTAACCAAATACCGAAACCCTGTCAGATTCGACAAACCCCCTAGGAGAAGATGCAAATGAAATCGGCTACCCCCTAAAACACATGTTTTTTGGGCCTGGCTCCGCCCATAATGGCGCACCACGACCATTTTCAGGAAAACACAACTAAATCATATAAACCTCCCACCAAAATTTTATCAGGATCGGATCAAAACCCACGGATCTATGCTGGGACAGACAGACAGACAGACAGACAGACACAACAACAATAACGAATATAGTGGTCACATTATTTTTTTCGTGAAAATATTTTTTCGTGAACCAATTACACCAACCCACACTACAAGCGTACAACTCCCTCTAACATAGACGTCTTCATACATTTGTTACTATTGCCTCCTATAATGATAAAAATGTTCCTGGTGATCCAAAAGTCGATTTTTAAATCATGATATGTCTTATTATCTCGTGATATCATCATGATGTTGTTCAGATTCCCATTCTTGTAAAACGGTATTGCCTCCTTTTGTAGTCCTGCTTTTAACACAGCCTATTCAAATCACTTGACCAGTCATCTGACATTGGATTTTCATTTAAGTATTCTCAAGAGGGCCAATTAAATGTATTGATTCCAATAATTAGTCTGTACAGGGATTGGAAATTATCTCTCACTCTCGCGCTCTCTCTCTCTCTCTCTTATATTTATACATTGTGATGAAAATGCTTGAGGGGAGTAAGGGGATTAATTAATTACACAGATATTTTCTAATTCATGTTAGAACAGTCATCTCATAATTACTCCAATTAGCACTGTCTGTATCGATCATTTATAACAATCTCTCGTCTTCCTGCCATCGCTTCATACTTTCATCTGTTACATGTTCTTTAGTTTTCTCTCATTCCCCCTTTATTTTATTAACCTCATTTAATGGCATGCCAAGAGGCGAGGCCTCGCACGTGACGTCATGGCTCTCAGGAACCAACACCCAATTGGATTTGAGGGATCACACGATGGAGCATGTTGCCCGATGGGAGGACTCGGTCTCGGTGACGTCATGTGCTGGGGGCTATAAAGCGGTGCAGAGTGGTCATTCTTGAACACTCAGCCGGGCCAACAAGACAGTACAGTCGGATGATCATGTCAGTTGGTGTACAGCTGGGCCACGGTTGGAGTTGGAGTCAGTTGGGAGTCTGCAGCAGACGTCACAAGACATGACAATAATTACATCTACTCCCCACCACCTCGCCTCCAGGTTATGCACCCGCCCTCCAAACGAGCTGTACCTGCATAGCACAATGCGACCTCCCTCTGCAACCATGCAATTGGGACAGGCCCTGCCGGCATGTCTGACTACAGCACCTCAGGAGGGAAGGCCTACCCATCCTCTATCACCCATATTCAGTCTTCTTTGTTTTCATTGTCTCATTCTCTCTCCTGTACATGTGTTGGTATCCTTAAGGATTAGAGTAAGTCAGCGAGTCCATATTTCTTTTCGGATAAGCTGCTTTAGCGGCCAATTTCATTTCCTGTGATTGTTTTATTGTGACCCCACCCCATTTATATGAATTAAAACCCATTATTTTTCTTTATTTGAGGTGGTTACCTGGGTTGTAGATGTACCTCCAGCATGATAACTTCTTTTTGAGGTGGACAAGTGCACCAAAATCTTGGCACACAAATTAAAATAAAACGTAAGGTTAATTCCTGTGCATGCAAACTGCATGCATGCAAAATTATCCTCTTATTCAAGGGTTAATCTTGCAGAAGTGAGACGGGTCTTGTGCATTAGAAAAGATCAGTACTATTACAATGTACATATATACATATATTAGAAATAATTTGTTGAGTGGAGAGAATTCATGACCTATTTTCTCATCGTGTGCTGCCTTTTTGACTGCTGGTTGCATATTGGTTAGGGGTGCAGTTATGCCGCTGATGCAGTGCCCCATTACCAGCATACTGGTGCTCATTTCGCCGACCTTGGAGGAATAGGCTGAGTCAACCCACTGTGTTAATTCAGTGGAAAAGGGCTCGAACTCACGACGCTAGGATTCCAAGCCACCACCCTAACCACTAAACCACACCAGGCTGACCTATTGTTCAACGAGTCGTAGTATCATGCAATTGCCACACAAACTTTAATGTATATACAAGTGCGTGTTCAAAAGTAATGCCTCTATTCTTTTTCTCCAAAAATAGTAAACATATTTGAACAAGAAAAAGAGCAATCAGAGAATGCAGACCCTTGCCAAGACTTGTTTTGTGTGTGTTTGTGTATTGTGTGTTATGTAATTTAGAATGGACATAACTAGAATGGCCACCTTATAACTGCTGGCAGTGATGACTGGGTACCAAGACGTCCCGCTTTGATTGACACTTGACCCTGACCCATGATTTATATATTTTTCAATTGAATTTAGAACAGGATTAAAATAAATTCAATTTAAATCAATGGAAGACCAAACTCGGTACAGTCCTGCATTGAGTCATCAGAAGGAACCCGAACGAGCAAAAAGAAAAGATGAATCATCAGGTGGAGCTTGGATAGGATTCACATTTCAGCTGCTACTCCTCTACCCTCAAACCCATCCAGACACAGCCAAGTGAGCCGTATTGAAAAAAAAACAAAAAATCTAAAAAATCTAAAAAGAACCAGATCAAAATTTTAAAATAATTCTGGCTGCCAGACCATGTATCCGAAAGGTTCAAATTTAAAACATATATTCCCCGTGATTCCTGTATCATAATTGTGACATCTCATGAACTGATTAAGCAATTCAAGAGAAGAATTTTGAAAATATTTTTGCGCAATCCAATATGGTTACCAGACCATTGACTTGTCAATTATTTGTAATATCCTGGTATCTCAAAGGCTTGGGAACATTTGTGTGAAGTTTCCCCTCGATCTGTTCAGTCGTTCTGGGAGAAGAAGATTTTTATAGGTTTAAGGGGAAGATCCAATTTGGCTGCCAAACCATGTGACCAATGACATCATATGAGTGAATATTTTGTTCCTCATGGATAGGCTGTCATACATGTAAAGTTTCACCTTGATCTGTTCAGCCACTTCAGACAAGATTTTGAAGGTTTTTGTTTTTTAAACAATATGACTGCCAAATCACATGACTGATGACATCATCAATTTTTTTCTTTTTGTGGACTTTTTATCCTTGGATGACCCTCAAAAATTTTCATTGTGATCAGATGTAGCGTTCCACATATGCAATTATGACATCATAACGATGGCACTATTGACGTCATTAAAAAATCACACTTATTCCACATTAGGAGTGCTTGCCATCTGCCAAGTTTCAATTTTTCCTTGGTGCGGTTGTAGAGAGATACAAGAGTCCCAAAAATTTTCTTTTTTCCAACATGGCTGCACACCACGTGATCTATGATTCATAATATCGATAAAACATTTTATTTAAGTAGTCACTCCTGGTGAAAATTTTCTTGATCCAACAAGCAGTTGCAGAGAAAAACACAAGTTCTGTGCAGACAAACAAACAAACAAACGGACCAAATACAATACCCTCTCCTTTGGCGGCGAGGTAATGAAACAAAGCGCAGTCCGTACATTAGTTCTTGACAACTGGGTACCAAGTTTCTTGATTCTGACATGAGATGTCTCAGTGCTACGTTAGTGAATGGCAGAAGGCAGCGCGGTGTGTTTGTGTGTGTGTGTGTTGTGTGTGTGTGTGTGTGTGTGTGTGTTTGCGGCGTGCACAGAGTTGTTGCACTATGAATGTGAAGTGACCAGATCCTGCTCATAAGTGTGACTGGAGATGAGAGTTGGTACATCATTATGATCTTGAGAGAAAGACACGGCAATGGGTACCGCCACAAACGATCACCAGCACCATAAAAATTCAAGACAAAAGCATCTCCATTGAAAGTCATGCTTAGTTTTTTTGGGGCATGAAGGGGATAGTCCATTTGGAATTCATGCCAAAGGGAACCACATTAATGATGCTCCATTGAAACTCTAAAAAAAACTGAAGCACAGACTCAGAGAGTTCGTCCTGATTGACAGATGGTTCTCCTCGAGCATGGCATTGCATGGGCTCACTCGAGTGCACAAACTACTGAAGCAATTGGTCGCCTCGTTTCACCGCCTTACAGCACCTCCATCGTGTCTGTCTTGGCTCTGTCAGATTTTCATCTCTTTCCCAAATTAAGAACACCTTCGTGGAGAACATTTTTCTTCCACGATGATATCAAGGCCACTGCAAAGCGCCGTTCAAGTCGTCAGGATGCACAGTTCTCTTGTGACGGCATCACAAAACGACTTGCACATTGGCAGAAATGTGTGGGCTGCATGGTGATTATGTTGAGAAATACATTTGCACCATAGTAGAATCAAGATTGTTGTCGGTTCTGTCTTTGCTTCATTTGAATATCTTTACCTGTTTTGGAGAAAAAGATTAGGAGGCAATACTTTTCAACATCCCTTCGTTTATACATGATATACTTCTTGGATAGGTATAGCTTGGAAGTGGCTGGTAGATAACTTCAGTTTTATTTAGATTGATGCTAGTTATCATGTGCAGCCTGTAGCTGCTGGTTGCATCATTTTCTGGAGCACGGCTGTACCACTGATGCGTACTCATTTTACCAACCTCAGGATGCAGACCGAGTCAACCTCACCTGGTATAATTCAATGGGAAAAAGGGCTTAAACTCAAGACCCTAAGGTCTCAAGCCAGCCCCTTAACCGTTAAGCAAACACCAGACTTCTTTAGATTGATGTAAGCCAAAATGTTTACAGCGTCTGCAAAGGAAGTTTCCTTGTAGGTCTTACTATTACACTTTGTGAGTAAGGAAAGCACAATTTACTACTACTACGACTACGACTACTACGCCACACCATTTTCCTGTTCCTCGAGCAATTCTACTATTCACCAGTCCTCTTCATCCTCCTCCGTTTTTCGTTTGTATTTTTGTTTGGTTTTGGTTATCTGAACCGAGTTGGTTAATTTGGTTATTTTATTTTCACATTCTGTGGACTTGAGTCAGCCTTTTGTGTTCAGCGAGCCAGTTCGATGCTGCGACCGTCGGACTAGTAACCCAAGTGTGACATTATTGCTAAAATATTTTGTGATCCTATTGTTTGAATTACCGTTTTCTGTGTGAAATTTGCACACTTTGGTGAGCGAGTGAGCCTTATTTCATCAAGAACAGTTTTTTTAATAACTTTTCCTCTTAAGCAGTTAATTTTTTTCAATCATGCCTAAGAATCGCACCCAAAGTTGGGCGAAAATCATGCTACCAGTTGTGCTGTGCAGGTGTGAGCATCACAGTACACCCGCGTTTCAGTCCTGACAAGGAAAACATGATGTGAGATGCGAGATGGACAAACTACCCAAATTGAAGCACATGTGATGCAATGGCTAATGTCGTTCATCAGCAATAGTTGCAGCCTCAAAAGTGACGAAGAGTGGGTTCTTCCTTAAATCTGAGGCTGCAGCAAATAAGGTAATTAGGAAAGGCATTGTTGTTGGAGGTGGTATTTGTCCATGGAGCCGGCTTTCGAACCTTGGTACAACGGATCATTTCTCTCCAATGTACCTCCTTTTATTGCCAGATCATGGAGCGTGATGCCATCATCGGAGCGAATATAGGAGTAGTAGCGGTAGGAAGATCCCACAATATAGGCCCTGACCCCTCGAGAGATGTCGTGAAGTTTGACCGAGTACTCATACTTGTCTTAAGCGACACGTTTCCATTGACGAGTAGAAATTTATTTTCCACGTTGTGTTAGACATGAGGAATCCCTTTGTTATTCTGATTTGCAAGCAGGAATTATAAGGTGTTTCACATGACATGATGAACCTTGTTGTTATGAATTTGGAAGCATAAGGATCATCTGAAGCAGAAGACTGCGGCCCGATTATCTTGAAAGACACAGATGTCTGCTCCTTGGGGTCTGAAGTAGCAAACGACAAGAATCGGACGAGCGCAATCCAGAAACTCGTAAAGCGTGGGAGTTCCGCTTCCATCGATGCCGAGAAAGTCAGGAAGAGGAGAATGTCATCACTTATCAGAAGTTATTGATGCACATGTCCTGGCCTGAGTTACCTTCTGCCTAAATAGGACAATACACATGGATAGAAGTTGGGGAAGTGAAACAAGCACATGACGGATACAGACCAACAAAACCGTTAGGAGAGGAGGGGGGGAGGGGCAGAAAGAGAAAATCAGAACCAGAAATGAGATGAGGGAAGGTGGACGCAGTTGATACTTGTTGAAGATACACCTGGTCAATGGATCATGTTGCCAAACCGCAATCACAAACAGTCGAGGTGGCTATGGAAGAATATCAAGTATGGTAACTCCACAGACATGGGAACAAAATGCGGGAAGAGGCAAGACGGATATAACACATACATTCTCAGAACACAGAACTACATTGGAAATGGTGAAATCGGCACTGCCTGCCCAGCTCGGGCTGAACACTTGCCAAGACAAACAACAACAACAGTGAACAAGCAGGTGATAAACGAAAGTATTCATAACCCCAAACCCAGTATTGATAATTGACGACTGACTCGACAGTGGGGACATTTCCTGACTTGGCAGAGTCAAAGGAGACGTGAGAAGGCATCTGATGCATCACCTACTGAAACTGAATTGAGGTCTTGGGTGTTTCCCTGCATTCCCACAAGGATGCACGAGGGGAGGAAAAGTCAACATGGCACACCGACCTATAACACAACAAAAACCCTCAAGCATAAAATCAAACTCACTCCCCAACTTGAGAACTCTCAGTATTCCTTTAATTGCCTCTACCCCAGTACCTCTTGCAACCACTAACTGAAAAAACAAACAACAACAACGAGCAAGACACAAGAAGTCTCGAAACGAAACAACAGGAGCTTCCGTGACTCCACCCGTGTGCGTACCCCCTAAGGCAAAAATAAAAGAATACCTCGACAATACTCAGAGAAACCACCGCTCGGCGTTTGCATCTAAACTTCTCCGCAGGAAAGACTGTAGTACCAGTGGAAGTTTCATTCTGCATTGCCAGAAGCCTGTTGCTATATCGTTATGTAATGACAAGGGAGAGTAGATTTGGACATCAGATGACAGACAATCTCCAAAAGGGGACGAGATCAATAACGGGATCCCCAGACAGTGGAAGATGGAGGGGAGAAAGTCAAATTGAAGTGAAACAATGAAAGCCCTTACTGCGGAAGAGAATGAGGTCAGAGGAAGCGATGTTGACCTTACTCTCCGAGAGCTGCGCTTCGAGGGCATCTCTCTTGTATTCCATGGCAATAGAAACTTTAGTGCAACTCTTGATATATAATAAGCTGGTTAACTACGAGTCTGAGTAACAGAAAAGTTGATACTATGGCTCTCGCTTTTAAAAATGGGTAAAGACCAGTAATTGTAGAGCAGTGAGCGAATTTCAGTTGTGATACTCGTGGAGAAGAGAACAAGCGACAGATAAACAGTAATGACTTCGAGCGTGCAGCAACTGTGATACAAAAAGTAACGAGATGAGTCGGGCGCCCCGACAGATTTATTTTCGAAACGGCATGGTGTTGATTCTATGGATGAGTCTCGAGTCATAACTCAGCCTTAGGCCGGGGCTTTTCTTTATAAAAACATATACTTTAATTCTCATGAGTGCAAAAGATTTCCGTCGAGGGATCTTAGTTGAAATGTCTAAATTGGCTGTGAAGAATGCAGTTCGTAGGCTAATCTAATGATATAATGTTACACCTCGTATTGGAAGGAGAATTAACTTATATCGGTAGTTAGACCCTGGTTCCACACAAAGAGACCCGTCACAAATTCAACAGGAATTAATGCTTTACCGTGAGAAGGGAGCCCAGATGGCGTATAGGGGGATCGGCGTATATTCGTCATACTATTACAGCAAGAGTATGCACAATCTGGGCGGTGGCTGTCCGGTTTCGTCATCATCTTTGTTAGAGCCTTAGATATACGGAGGCTATGTTGATAAAATGGGCTGAGTTTAGTTTAGGCTGTTGTTGTGATTTGCAACAGGTGAGATATATAATACTGGGCTTAGAGGATGTCTGAGATTATCAACCCATCAGTCAAGTTGTTATTGCGAACACAAATGTAAGATGGATGTGTGGTGCCACTGCACGGTGCGTTTCTTGCAACCACTATGAGAGCGTATGGGAGTGCATTTGAGATATGCCCTACACCCCTTGGTCCTTGACGGGGACGAATATGGGTACATCGATTCGACGAGGGGGCGGTTCAAACTGATGCAGCATCTGGCAATACCCTTGCCCTTGGATCAAGAGTGGGGATCGAGATGGGGGTCAATAGGATACCTCATGGTCCGCATGGGCTGCTGAAAGTATTACAAGGAATGAAATGATAATGCAATTGAAAATGATGTACAGGACATTTGGCACAGTATATCAGCACACCCACCAAGGTACACTAATTTAGCATACGTAATCTGGAGTATTCAAGGGTAAGTGATCCAATTATTCTCTCAATTTCGACTGGTTGTACGAATCGATCTGCCGGGCTCAGCGTTGGTACAGGAATGTTTATGGAACTGCGAGGTAATCAAAATTATTGCAACATTTTACAGGATCATAATCTGGTGTCAGAATTACAGGATCAATTACATTGACAGAACGGAGCTGATGAGAGATCGTGAGCTCTATAATTGGTCTAGAAAAGAGCAAGGAAGTTAAAAGAGCGCATGACACAATGACGGGTAAGGGTAACAGCAATGATATCGGAGTGATGTGTTCGATGGGTTCATACTAAGCACTCTCTAGTCTTATCAGAAGGGTGGTGGGTTGCCTGGGCGGACCTGAGAGTCATCCTGCTAAGAGAATATTGAGTACTGTGGGACGGATGACGGATGTCGAGGAGGGACATATCGCAGACAGAGCGGAGGGGGGAGGGGGGGCGAAGACCGTGAGATATGTAGACATGGACTAGAAGACCAATGT
>CM068957.1:66884073-66894854 GCA_035128595.1 Eptatretus atami | reverse complement strand
TCGTTATTATTTACTCTTCTTCTTCATTTTGTACTCTTCTTCTTCATTATTTACTCTTCTTCATTTTTCTCTTCAATTTTTACTCTTCTTCTTCATTTTTTCTCTTCTTCTTCATTATTTACTCTTCTTCTCTCATTTCATATCTTTTCTCCTGTTTGTCTCTCTTCTTTCTTTTTTATCCTTATTCCGTTCATTTTTATCCTCTCTTCTCTATTTGTTCCCATCTTGTCTTTCGATGTATTCTCTTCTTCTTCCTCCTCTTGTTGTGTGCGATCTTGTTCTACCTTTTGCTCCTTCTCTTACCGGCATTTTCCTTTCTCTCTTATTATTATTCCTCTTCGATTCCTCTGTCTCTCTCTATTCTCCTCATTTTCTCACTCTTCTCCTTTTTTCTCCTCTTCTTCATTTTTCTCTCTTCTTCCCTCTCATTTATTACTCTCTTTACCTTCAATATTTTACTTCTTTCTGTTCATTATTTCTCTTCTTCTCTTTTTTTCATCTTCTCTACTCATATTTTCTCTTCCTACACTCTCATTTTCTACCTTTCTCTTTTTTCCTCTCTGCTCCTCAATTTTTTAAAATTCTTCTTCTCTCTTTTTTACATATCTTATTCGCTTTTGTTTCTCTATCAGCTCTTTTTTTCTCTTCTCCTCTCTTTTTATTCCTTCTTCTTCTTCATTTCATCTTTCTCTTATTATTCTTTTCCTCTTTATGTTTTCTCTTCTTCAATTCTATCATTTTTCTCATTTTTCTCTTCTTCCTTCTTTCTCCTCTATTTCTTCTTTTTCTCTTTTCATTTTATCCTTTACTCTCATTGTTCCTACTTTTCTCCTCTTTTTCTCTCATCATTTCCCTCCATATTTCTGCTCTTCCCTGTTTTTCCTATCTAAACTTCTTTTTTTTCCTTCTTCTGTCATTATTCCGTTCTTCTCTCTTTTTCTCCCTCTCACTCTTTTTATCCTCTCGTCTCATTATTTCTCTCTTTCTCCTTTTTTGCTTCTTCTCTCGATTTACATTCTTGTTCCTCTTGTTTCTATCGCTCATTCTTTTGTTCTATTTTCATTACTCTTTTTTCTCTCTTTATTACCTCTTATCTCTCTTTTTTCTCTTTTCCTCCTAATTCTCCATCTCTAACCATCTCTTTTTTATCTTACTTTCCTCTTTTTGTCTCATTGTCCTCGTACTCATTTTCTGCACTTTCTTCTCTCTTTTTCTCTTCTTTCCTCTCATTTCTCCTCTTCTTTCCTCATTTCTCTACTTCTTCCTCTTGAATTTTTCTCTCTCTTCTCCTTATTTTTCCTCATCTTACTCCATCATTTTCGTCAACTTCTTCCTTTTTTTCCCCATCTTCATCTCTGGTTTTTTCTTCTTCTTCCCATCTTATTTTTCCTGCTTAATTCCTCCTCATGTACTATTTCTCTCATTCTTTTTTACACTCTTCTTCCTCTCATTTTCTCTCTCTTCCTGCCTCTTTTTCTCCCTTTCTATCTAATCTTTTGTTTCTTCTTCTTCTCTCTATTTTTTCCTCATCTTCGCTCGATTTCCCTCCTCTTCTTATTTCTCGTTTCTTCTCTGCTTTTTTCACATGTTCTTACATTTTACCTCTTTTCCTCATTCTTTGTTCCTCTTCTTCCTCCTATTTCTACTTTACTTCTCTTTTTCCTCCTTTCTTCTCCTCTTTTTTCCTCTATTGTTCCTATTTCTCTCTCTTCTCTCTTTTTTCGCATCTTTCTTCCTTATTTTTCCCTTCTTTCATCTTTTTTCTCTCATTTTTCCTCATTTTCCCATTATCCTCTCTTTTTTCTACTTCTTCTCCTCTTTTTTCACCTCTTCTGTTCGATCTACAATAATCTCTCTTCTTTCCTCTTTTTCTCTCTTTCCTCTCATTTTTTCCTCTCTTATCCTCTCATTTTATCCTCTATCTAACCTTATTCCTATTTCTTCTCATTTTTTTTTCCGTCTTCTTCTCTCTCATTTTTTCTCTTCTTCATTTTATTACTCTTCTTCTTCATTTTATTACTTCTCTTCATTTTATTACTCTTCTTCCTCATTTTATTACTCTTCTTCATCTTTTTATAACTCTTCTTCTTCTTTTTATTACTCTTCTTCTTCATTTTATTTCTCTTCTTCTTCATTTTATTACTCTTCCTTCTTTTGTTTTCATTTTACGACATGTTCAGAAATGTGCCTTGATTTTAAACTTTGGGGGCTCTTGGGGCTCACTGGGGCTAAAATAGCAGACATATGTAAACATATTTTGAGTCCCCTCTTCCAAGGCCTACCAGAATCTGTCACTAAATTTTGCAACTCTCATTGCATATTTGGCATATTTATGAGGCGAATCTGGACATCATTTTAATCAATATATTAAATATCGATTTGACCAAATTAACACTTAACATTCCCATGGGAAGTAGCAAATGGTGCAAAAGTTTGAGGCTGTTCGGAATTAACCCTTCTGGAGAAGAAGATGGTTTTAGAGGGTTTTGGATAAAATCCAAATATGGGCCGCCATTGCACGTTTGACCCTTTTACCGTCATCAAAAATTTTCAACTATAACACCAAGTGGAGTGGTTATTACGGTGTTAAGTTTCATTGAATTCATCGAAGAATTGTTTTATTTAACGACATTTCGAAATGGCGTGATTTTTAAACTTTGGGGGGCTCTGGGGCTCAGTGGGTCAAGTCCAGACATGGTATAAAAACATATTCTGGAGTCGCCTGTTAATGTCCTATCCAAATCTGTCATTTAAATTTTTTCAACTCTCCATTTGACCTATTTTGTTTCATATTTAATGAGCGCGGAATCCGGCATTCATTTAAAATCATATTAAATAAATGACGATTTGGACCAAATTAACAACTTGTAACAATTCCATGGAAGACAGCAAATGTGTGCAAAAGTTTGAGGCTGTCGATTAACCCTTCTGGAGAAGAAGATGTTTTTAGTTTTTACGAGAAAATCCAATATGCCGCCATACCAGTGACCTACTGTGCATCAAAAATTTTCAATAGTCCGTGGTGAGCCAAAGCTGTGTACGAGGCCTGTTTTAGGGTTGGACCTTACAGTCTCTGCTTATAATTTACACCCCAGGATGTTTTAGATATACCGTTTCAGTTCATCGAAAACCAATGTTGGCAATTCATAGAGCTCTTGCCGAAAAAAATTTTGGCGACGTTTCTTGTTGAAGAAGATTTGAAAAAATTTGCAAAAAAAAGTATTGTCAATTAATTCTTAAAAAAATTTAAAAAATCGCATTCATTTAGAATATATGTGAACTAAATATAAGAATTACAATCAGTGCCATTTGTAAAATGACAAAAAAAAAAATTGCCTGTTGTGGAATAACCTCGGTTAAAAAGTACATAATTTGCTAAAAATGCCTTAAAATTAATGGTTTTTGAAGATGGGCTTAGAACGTTTTCTTATCCATCGCAGATGCTGCATTAGAATACTAATTCTCTTCATTGTGATATGAACATGGTATCAGGCTCATTTAATAACAGCAAATTTGATTGAGTTTCTATCAATTTTAATAGAAAATTAACGATTTTGTCAACCAAAGTACCCCTACCCCCAAAACCTCTTGCTCTATTGAACACAGTTCGGTTAATGTTTACTGGGATACAGTTCGGGTGTGACCTCTATAACCTGGATCTATCCATCAACTAATTGGTTGTAAACCTTATATAAACAAAATATTTAAATAGTACATAATAATAAATAATAAACAATAATAATAAATAACTGCTAGTGGACTAATAACAACAATGATGACATACATGTAAATCTCTAGATCTCTTAACTGTTCTTTAAACAAACTGCGATTAATTAATTGTGTTATTCTTTTTTTACAGGTGAGCTTCCAATGACAACATGCTGATAATCCATTAATGCTAGTCTGCAATTGCTTGGTGGTAGTGCTACAAATTCACTAACTTGCTAGGTAATGGCCCGTAGTACAGTTCTATAGTTAAACAATGCCTATAGAACTGAAATTCATGGTCTTGCTTTGTAGCACCCAAGAGAAAGAGATTTCCATAAACTGACTTCTAGGTTATGCATTATTTCCAAACAATTTTCTGATGATGACCTAACAACCTTACCAAAAGAGGTATAGATTCTCTTTGTGAATGCCTTACAGTTACGTCATGATGATGTTTTATGATAGACTGCAACCAGTATTTCAAGATATAGATCGCATTTTTGGAAGAGCCCAAAGTGTCACGGTCATGCAGGAGCAGCGATACACACACAAGAGGGACCTGAAACCCCTCCTGGAGATAAACGATGTCAAACGTCGCAATGACCCAGAAAGTCCAGGCCAACACAAACATCAGTAAAAACCCAACAGCATTCTCAACCAGTGCCGATAGTCACATGCTTCTTTTGCAAAAGAGAACGTCATTAAAGGGGGTGAAATGTCCAACTTATCCTGTTGCCACAGTCTCACAGCTGTATCAGAGAAACATTAAAGTCTATGGCTAATCTGATGCCAACAGAATCTATCATCATGAGAAACATCAAATAAGCAGACAACAGAAGAACATATGTCATGATTTGAGGAGATCAAGAAAGTTGATATGCCAGCAGATGATAAACCCATTCAATGTAACAACAAGTGGATCTGCTTCCAATATAGCAACTGGCTGAGAGGGCTGTTTCAAAAGACTTGGTCCTCATGCTCAAAGCTAGGGCATGAAGCCATTATGAAGAGCAGAACAGGTGGCTCACGTAAGATTGAACCACTGAAGCTGAACTTTCTCCTTCACAGAAGAAAACAAAACCATCAAGGAAACAGAGTTTTAATCAGGATCTATCAAGATGAGCTGCAGGTACACGTGTGCTGTGCTTTTCTATCGAGATGCCGACCCAGTCACAATACAGATTGCATTTATACCCATGAGTTGGACAGACTATCCATCATCCCTTTTGAGGGTTGATCGCACGCTTAGCACAGGGGTTGTAATGGCAAAGGTAACAAGTCTTATTTCCTGGCATTGCTAATTGCTGAAGGCTGAGCAGGATGTTGTTTTACAGCTGCCATCATTACACAGAGTGACTTATCCACGTTTATCTGTTGAAGACACAATGGCCTTTGTAAAATTAAATACCAAAAATGGGTGCAAAAACCAGTTTGCGTGAACTTCCCCAGGCTGTATCTTTCGCCAAAGCTCCTTGCAGGGTTGAAACCTCAAAAATCCTCGCAAACTGTGTAACATCATTGGTGATCGTATGAGTTTTGATTGGATGCCGATACTTTGAAGGTGATGAGTGGCAGAGGAAGAAACCAGACAGACCAGGCAAGACATTCTCTCCATTCCAATTAGTGTAGAAATTCCTGACTGTGGAACTTTACTCATGAAGAATCCAATTAAATAAGAAATCTTTCAGAACTTTTTGGCACTTCCCTTTTTTGAGAGTCCTGAAGCTATTCTGGATGGACCTGCACCATCATTCCTTGGTGTATGATGGAAAAGAAAGGTCACACACTTTCAATCACATCATATCAGCATCATTATTTCTGACTTACCCCATTGTGAAGAACAGGGTGGCCAGACACAAGGATTATTGCTCATCTTGCGTATTGTTGTGCATATCTTAATCACCATGGAGCTTGTTTGTGCATGCAAACAGATACAGACATAATTATGCTGTGTATATACTCACTTCTGCTGCTTTAACCACATTGCAAGAACTCTGGATACAACGGCAGAATCAATACCTACCTATTCATCTGAGCTGGTAGAAGTTCAGGTCAGGTCAGGTATGGGAGGCATCTGCCAGAGACAGCGCGTCCGCTGCGTCCACTTTCCGCCGGTACTTCCAAGGGGCCTCCTCTGGCCACCTCCCCAGGCAGATAGCCAGGCCCATCCCCACTCTCCTTGAGATTGATTGTGTTCAACCTGCGCACACCACGAGGCACGTGTCGGCCCACTGGCCTCCTCCCAACTCATGAGACTCCTCCTGAGAGAATCGTGTGAGCAGGGATCAGCGTCAGAAACGAGCCACATGTCCATACAGCCGCCAACTGACGCTCACGACTATGCAGGGTAACAAATCCATCCGAGTCTTTCTCAGGCAACGCTCGTTGACACAAAATCCGACCAGCGATAGCCAAGGATTCTCCGAAGAGAACTTGGTACCAAAGGAATTAAGTCTCCGTCTCAGATCCTGGTCAGGGTCCAAGTCTCGCATCCATAGAGCAAGACTGGAAGTACCAAGGGACCTGAGACTCGGACTGGTTCGTCCTCCCGCACAGCAGGTACCGCAGCGCCACACCCCAGCATCAGTGAATCCATTGACTTCCCCAGGCCCGACCCAGACGTCTTATTGACTCTGATCACAGCCAGCAAGACATGAATATCACTGCCAAGGTAATTCCGTGAATGGGCTCTCCACGACCTGCTCCACGACCTCGTAGAAGTGTTGGAGCAAGAATTACCAGAAAGATCCTCTTGATTGTCGCAGCTACACTTCTGTGCACATATGGTTCTGAGTGGTTTTGAAACAGATGAGCTACCATCTCAGAAGGGGCAAAAAGAAGAGCAGCACAGGTTTCTCTGGGCTGATACGGAAACCTTCCCCACCTTGTTGATTTTGGAGAGATATTGAAATGCAGCAAGGCAGAATGTGTCAGATGAGAAGGCCAGAGTATACTGGACTGCTCCTCGCCTCTCGCCCAAACAGGGTTCAGCTGTTTGGATACCCTCAGGCCAGCATATGTGTGTGGGTCTCTTCAAATTAACTTAGGTCACGGCCAGCAACAGAAGATGCGTTTTATTCCATGTTTTAAGCAGCATTGTATCAATTGCTTTGGGAATAGAACGGTGCAACATCCTCAGGGAGCCAAGCACTTCCCCCAGAAACCCATATCAATGGAAAACTGGTCCCAATTCTATGTCAATCCAGCCAAGCCAAAACAATAGGACAAAACTGTTGTCTTGCATGGCAAATTATCAATGTCTTGAAACGATTTCATGCAAAAAGCTGCTGTGCCTTGCTGTGTTGACATGCATACCTTTGGTAAGAGAGTTCCATGTGGTAGAGTTGTTTCAGAGAGTGATCTTCCTCTGAAGCAGGCATGTTTCATGTCACCAATATTGTGTTAATTAATTTCTAATTTTATCTTCCTAAAACCATGCATGTAAAAAAGTATGTTCTTTTCCTGACCCCTGTCGTTGATAGTCAGCGATCTTCTGAGTTGCATAAATATTTTGTTGTTTGACATATACCTTGTCAAATTGTAGTTTCGGTTATATATATACACCAATTGTGATATAGTAATGAATTCGTCCTCTGTTAATATGATGGGGTCATTTTGTGCAATATAGGTTGGTACTTGTGTTATGATTTTAGTACAATATGAATCTACCACTTACCCATCCTACATCTTCGCTTGCTAACGATTGTTATCAGACGGGGCGCTTCGCAAAAGGGCTGACTGTGTTGTTGCGCAAGAGTTTCACCATTGCAACATTTGGTTTTCATATACTGAAAGGGTGTCTCTTTTCTGAAAATTATCAACACTAAAATTTTATAGCAGACCGGGGCAATTTTTTTTTCAATTTTGAGGCTTGGCGTGCCGCAACTAAAAGCTATAAACTTCAGGTGGAGACTTACGTAAACGTAATATAAGTTTCGTTGAATTCATCCAAGCGTTATTTTCATTTTTATGACATTCAAAAAGCGGATTCATTTCTCAACTTTAGGGGGGCTCTGGGGCTCACGGGGTGAAAGTACAGACCAAAGGCATAAAATATATTGGGAGTCCCCTGTTATGTCCTATCGAAATCTGTCATAAAAAATGTTTTCAACTTCTCATATTGTCATATTTCGCGCATTACTTAATGAGGCGAATCCGACACCTCATTTTTTAAATTCATGATTCAATTATGTAACGATTTACGACCAATTAACAACTTACTTCTCATGGAACGGCGAACAACGTGTGCCAAAACGTCTTTCAGGCTGTTGGCTTATCCCTTACGCGAGAAAAGATGCCTTTTTAGGTATTTGGATAACAATCCATCATGGCCGCCAGCCCACGTTGACCTACGTCTTCAAATCGTTTCATAGTATAACTTCACGGTGGTGGCCAGTAGTAATTATCCTGTTAAGTTCGTTGAATTTCATCCCAACAGTTTTCCCTCCAGATCCGCCACAAAATCGTTCAGTTAGAATAACTATAATAACGTAAGAACTGCCACTTTATAACTGCTGGCCAGTGACTGACCGAGGTACCCAACCTTCAATCCAACATGGCGGCCAAACCAGTGATGTCTGATGTCTAATTTTTACCATGCCGTGCATACACTCGATGATTAGATGAAAATAAATGCACCAATTTTTGTGCTATCCGATAGGTGATGTGCTTCCAGAGAAAACTTATTTTAATATTTTTTCTTGAAATCCCAACATGGCTGCCCAAACCATGTAGACCTATCATATAGAAATATAACAAAATGCTATACTTCTCTATGCGTGGCAATAGGTCTGTGAAGTTCGCCTTGATAATGCGAGCCGTTCGTGGAGAGAAGATGTTTGAGTTTCTAGGGTAAATCCAAGATGGCGCCAAACCATGTAACTTTTGACGTAAATTTTTAACATTATTGCAGAATGATGGAGGATGAATTTGCAAATTTTGCTTCGATAGCTTAAGCATTCCTAGAGAAAAACATTATTAATTTTTCTAAATCCAACATGGCTGCCAAAAACATGTGACCTCATTCAATTAGGAATATTAACAAACTTGCATTCCCTGACTCATGTGCATAGGTGTATGTGAAGTTTCCCTTGATCAGATCAGGCGTTCTGGAAGAAGAGATGTTTTTGAAGGTTTTAGGTAATCAACAGTGGCCAGCCAAACCGTATCTGACCGATCAAGAAGAATGACCAGGAGTCTCGCAGCTGCTCTGGCCGGAGACACGGCTCACAAGAGACTACAAAGGGACACGTTTCACGCGCTTGCACTTCGCGGTCTAGGCACATTAACAAACTTGACAAGGACCTCATGGGAATATTGTGTAAGTTTCGCTTCAATCTGTTTAGCCGTTCTGGAGAAAAGATTTTTAAAATTATTATTTTCAATCCAGATGGCTGACGAACCATAGTGACTTATGACATCATAAGCATTTACATCTCGCTCTATCCTAGTCGGAACTAAACGTGTGTGAAGTTTTCGTTAAATCGGATAAGGCATTTTTCTCCAAGATGGCCGCAAACCCTGTGACTTTGAGTCAAAAATTTTTGGATAGTGCAGAACTGATGAGAAGGCAGTTGCAAATTTTCGCTTCGCATAGGTTAGTGATTCCAGAGAAAACATTATTTAATATTTTTCAAATCCAACATGGCGCAAACCATTGACCTATCAATTGAAATTAACAAACTTATATCGCTACAACTTGTTCGAATTTATGTTGTTGAATCCCTTCATCTACAGCCGTCTGGAGAGAAGATGTTTGAAGGTTTTGGGTAAATTTCAAGATGGCGCCAAACCGTATGATCCGACAATAAGAAATTAACAAACTTGAAAGGAGCTCTGGGGAATGTTGGTGTAAAGTTTCGCCTCCAATCTCGTTAGGCCTTCTGGAGAAGAAGATTTTTTAAAAAAACCACTAAAAACAAGATGGCTGCCGAATACCATCATGACGTCAAAAATATTTTTTACGGTGAATTGTTGTGCAGTTAGATGTCAGAATTTTTCGATTCTTTCCTACGGCGTTCTACTGACGAATTTTGACGGCAACCCTTCACATGACCTCACGAAAATACCCTTGTTCCCCTAGGGAGCTTATTCAAATGTATAATCGAAAATTTTTCCATTGCACCGTTTCAGAGATACAGAGTGTCCAAAAGTTTCGGTTTTTTCAAGATGGCGCCGCTACCACGTGACCATAAGACGTCACTAATTAATAAGATTTGCTATCAAAAAAGATACATACTATGGTTGAAATTTTGTGTCGATCGGACTTATCTCCTAGAGAAAATGATTTTAGCGAAAGAAGCAAAATGCGGCGGAAAAGAATAATATAATAATAATGGATAATAATAAACAGAAGAAAAAACAATAGGTCCCTGTGAACTACAGGGTACCCTAATAATGGATAATAAACAGAAGAAAACAATAGGGCGTCCAGTCATGACGGGTACCCAATAATAATAATAATAACTCTAACGAACATATTCAGACTTGGAGAGCCCTCAAATAAAACTTAAGAATTCAATAGGCTTCAGCCATGCTTGAGCCCTAATTAGCTTCCCATCGGGGACCCTAACAAGTGTTGTGAAGTTTCGTGTAAATCGGATAGCGTCTTTTTTCTCAAGATGGCCGCCAAACCTTGTGACTTGTGACGTCATAATTTTTTACTATGAATGCAGACGTCATGGAGGAT
The DNA here is from genome assembly GCA_035128595.1 of Eptatretus atami. NCBI lineage: Eukaryota > Metazoa > Chordata > Myxini > Myxiniformes > Myxinidae > Eptatretus > Eptatretus atami. The sequence continues at coordinate 66,884,458 of CM068957.1, read as the reverse complement.
GATAGTGCAAATTTTCGTTTCCATAGGTTATGTGATTCCAGAGAAAACATTATTTAATATTTTTTTTGAATCCAACATGGCTGCCAAACCATGTGACCTATCAATTAGAAATTAACAAACTTATATTCCCTACTCGTGGGCAATAGGTTTTTGAAGTTTCCCTTGACTGATTGCGAGCCGTTCTGGAGAAGAAGATGTTTTGAAGGTTTTAGGGTTAATGGTCGATTACTCTTCTTCTTCATTTATTACACTTCTTCCTCATTTTATTACTCTTTCTTCTTCTTTTTATTACTCTTCTTTTCTTTTATTATCTCTTCTTCTTCTTATGTATTTACTCTTCTTCTTTCATTATTACGTCTCTTCATATTTAGTTACTCTTCTTCTT
>CM068957.1:66841164-66858919 GCA_035128595.1 Eptatretus atami | reverse complement strand
AAAACCTGATATGATAGGCAAAAACTAATGACAGATTTGGATTCAGCACCCAAAAGTTAGCTAGAATCCGGTGAAAAACCCCATGCAAGAGAAATCGTGTTGACCAATAATAAATAAAATACGTTTTGTGTGCACGTTTTGTTTTTCATTACTGTATACCTACTTTTGCAGCCCCCTGTATATATACCCTGTAATCTGTATATATACAGGGGGCTGCAAAAGTAGGTATACAGTAATGTATATATATATATTATACAGGGGGCTGCAAAAGTAGGTATACAGTAATGAAAAACAAAACGTGCACACAAAACGTATTTTATTGATTATACAAGCATATCAATAATAGCATACCAATAATAAACATATCAAAAAAAACATATTAATCCCTCAAATGTCAAATTAAATGAATCTAGTATTAAATGAATCCTACACCTCTATTATAATACTGGTATACTGGTATAATCCTTACTGTATACCTACTTTTGCAGCCCCAATATATATATTATATATATATTATATTATATCACATATATATACATATATATATATATATATAATATATATATATATATACTATACATATATATACTATATATTATATATATATATATATATATATATACATTAGCAGTAATACTTGACATACGAGTTTTTATTCGTTCTGTGACCAAGCTCGTAACTCGGTTTGCTCGTATATCAAAACATATTTTCCCAATTGAAATTAATTAAAATACCATTATCAGTTCCAGCCCCCCCCCCAATTTTTTTTTTTAAAATTCACTTTATCGCTAACTTAATTGCTACAATTTTTTTTTTTACATTTATTTTTTTTATTCTTTGCCGTTACACTTAATTGCTACAATTAGCCGTTACCGCAGCTTCAAAATAATCGTAACGCCTTGGCTGGCGTTATAGCCTTCAACGAATCCTTCTGCTTGAGAATAGTACATATCGTTGAAGTACTACGCTCAAACTCCCTCGCCAACTGACAACACGCACTCCACGTTCATGTTTTGCAATGATTTCACGCTTCATTTCAAGCGACATATTCGTTTCTTCTTAGCACTGTCCTTGCAGTTACTTTTTTAGGACTCATGGTTGAGTTACAACAAAGAAATTTGGCAAAATAACTGCACCAATGAAAAAACAAGAGCTAAACACAACGCAGATTACTACGGTACGACCCTACTCAACGAGATAACCAAGAGAACTGAACGAGTGAGTGGCGGGAGATGCGTGAAAAGGCGGGAGAAAAAAAAACAAAAAAAAAACAGCTCGCTCTACTCGTAACTCGGATCTAGACTCGTAACACAAAGCAAAAAATCGTCCGAGCAACGGCTCGTAATCGGAATACTCGTAAGTTAGTGCATTCGTATGTCAAGGTATTACTGTATGTATATATATGAGCCTGGTGTTGGCGTAGTGGTTAGGGTAGCGGCTTGGGATCCAAAAGGTCCTGAGTTCAAGCCCCGTTGGCCGCTTGAATTAATACACACCAGGAGGTTGACTCAGCCTGTCATCCTTCCGAGGTCGGCGAAGTGAGTACCAGTGTACTGGGCCCGGTGTATGCCCGGTTAGAATAGGTGTACCATATCCTGTGTCATAAGAGGCGACCAGGGTTGCGTCAGGAAGGGCATCCGGCGTAAAACCTGTGCCAAATCATTATGCGGACCATAACGGATGATCACTGTGGCGACCCTAACGGGAGCAGCCGAAAGAAGAGAAGAAGAAGAAATATATATATATATATATCTATATATATATATAATATATATATATAATATATATATATATATATATATATATAGCAGTGCCTTCAGAAAGTATTCACAACGCCTTCTGACATTTTCACATTTTGTTGTGTTACAACCTGAATTTAAAATCGATTAAATTGAGATTTTTTTTGGTCACTGTACACAAAATACCCCCATAATGTCAGTGGAATTGTTCTTAAAAGACATTTTCACAAATTGAATGAAAATGAAAAACAGAAATATCTAATTTACATAAGTATTCAACCCCATGAGTCAATACAATGTAGAAGCACCTTTGGCAGTGATTACAGCTTCAAATCTTCTTGGGTTTGTCTATCAGCATTGCACATCTGGATTTTGGGATTTTCTCCCATTCTTCCTTACAGATTTGCTCAAGCTCTGTCAAGTTGGATGGGGAGCATTGGTAAACAGCAATCTTCAAGTCTTTCCACAGATTGTCAATGGGATTAGTCTGGGCTTTGGCTGGGCCACACAAAAACTTTCATGTTCTTGTTCTGAAGCCATTTCCAGTGTTGCTTTGGCTGTATGCTTAGGGTCATCGTCCTGTTGGAATGTAAATTTTCGCCATAGTCAAAGGGGTTTTTTTGCACTCTGAAGCAGGTTCTCCTCAAGGATTTGCCTGTATTTGGCTCCATTCTTTGCTCCCTCTATTCTTACAAGTTTCCCAGTCCCTGCTGCTGAAAAGCATACCATAGCATGATGCTGATACCACCATGTTTCACTCTCGGGATGGTGTTAGATGGGTGATGAGCTGTGCTACATTTCTGCCAAACATAGCACTTTGCATTCAGGCTAAAGAGTTCAATTTTTGTCTCATCAGCCCACAGAACCTTTTGCCTTATGCTCATGGGTCTTTCACGTGCCTTTTTGCAAACTCAAGGTGTGCTGTCAGGTGCCTTTTTCTCAGGAGTGGCTTTTGTCTGGCCACTCTCCCATAAAGCCTAGATTTGTGAAGTGCTGCAGAGATCATTGTCCTTCCGTCAGGTTCTACCGTCTCAGCCAAGGAACTCTGTAGTTCTTTCAGAGTGGTCATTGGGTTCTTGGTCACCTCCCTGACGAAGGTCCTTCTTGCCCAGTTGCTCAGTTTGGTCAGATGGCCAGCTCCAGGAAGAGTCTGGGTAGTTCCATATTATTCGCATTTCCTAATGATAGAGCTCACTGTGCTCTTGGGAACTTTCAACACTCTAGAAATTGTTGTATACCCTTCCCCAGATCTATGTCTCCTCACAATTCTGTCGGAGTTTTACGGACAGTTCCTTCGACTTCATGGGAGAGTTTCTACTCTGACATGCACTGTCAATTGTGGGACCTTTATTATATATATATATATTATATATTATATTATATATATATATATATATATATATATTATAATTCCAGCAATCTCTGTGTGTCTGTCTGTCTGTCTGCGACGCCGTTTCTCGACGACCGCCGGTCCGATCTCATTGAAACTTGCCAGGAATATTGCCAGGGACCCCCGGATTGTGCCTTTTCGAGGTTTGATATCGATCGGACGAGCGGTTCCCAAGTTACAGCCATTTTACTGCTTTTTCAGTGTTGAAAAGGTGTATATATGGCAGCTGAAGGTGTCGCTCCACCTTCTCACCTTATCATGCCAATATTTTCTCAGAATAATGATAACAGCATATTAATAATAATAATAGCACAATAATTGCGATACACAATAATAGCACAATAATTGAATAAAAAGAATAACGTGATACATGACCAATGTCTGTCAACCAATAACGACCTATATATTGTCTGTCAACCAGACAGGACACAGTGCTATGACATCACGAATGACGTCACAATTAATGTTTATTTATTTTTTTTTTTTTTGCACGATTGACGGTCCGATCTGATTGAAACTTGCCGGAATATTGCTGGGGACCCGTGGATGTGCCTTTCAAGGTTTGATATTAATCGGATAAGCAGTTCCCAAGTTACGGCCATTTTCTGTCGACCAATGACAAGACACGGTGCTATGACATCACGAATGACGTCACAATTAATGTTTATTTATTTATTTATTCTTTTTTTTTTTTGCACGATTGACGGTCCGATCTGATTGAAACTTTCCAGAATATTGCTGGGGACCCGCGGATGTGCCTTTTCGAGGTTTGATATTAATCGGACGAGTGGTTCCCAAGTTACGGCATTTATCTGTCGACAATATCTGCGAGAGAGGAGAACGGGAGAGGGGAGGATGAGAGTGGGGGCGAGAGAGAGGGGCGAGAGAGGAGGGGGAGAGAGAAAGGGCGAGACTAGGGGAGGGGGACGAGAGAGGGGAACGGGAGAGGGGGTGTGAGAGGGGGGTGTGAGAGGGGCGAGAGAGAGGGGCGAGAGAGGAGGGGCGAGAGAGGAGGGGCGAGAAGGAGGGGGGAGAGAGAGGGCGAGACTAGGGGTGAGAGAGGGGGAGAGAGAGGGGGGTGAGACTAGGGGTGAGAGAGGAGAGAGGGGGAGAGAGAGGGGGGGCAAGAGAGGGGGGCGAGAGAGGGGGGGAGAGAGGGGAGTGAGAGAGAGGGGGCGTCACAATTCAAGAGAGGGGGAGAGAGGAGGGGGCGAGAGAGGGGGTGAGAGTGGGGGTGAGAGAGAGGGGCGAGACTAGGGGGAAGCGAGGAGGGGCGAGAGAGAGGGGCGTCACAATTCTTCTTCGTTTGATATGACGTCACAATTGACGCTGGGACCTGAGTAGTTTCCCAGGTGTTTCCCAAGTTATGTCCATTTATGACACGGTTGGTCCAATCTAATTGAAATAATGCCCCAATCCAGTCGTCGTTTACGCACCTACGGGCCCGCCCCTACGGGCCCGTACTAGTATATATATATATGTATATATATATATATATATATATATATATAATTATATATATAATATATATATATAGAAAGGTGTGTTTCTTTATAAATCATGACCAATCAATTGAATTTGCCACAGGTGGACTCCAATCAAGTTGTAGAGATATCTCATGGATGATCAAAGGAAATTGGATGCAACGGAGCTCAATTTGGAGTCATCAAAGAGGTTGAATGTTTATTGACTCAAGAGATTTCAGCTTTTTATTTTTAATTACTTTGTGAAAATGTCTTTAAAAAAAACAATTCCACTGACATTATGTATTTTGTGTAGATCAGTGACCAAAAAAATCTCAATTTTTATTTATTTAACCTCTCCTTAATTGCCAATCAAATGAGAGAAAAGGTGAAGGAAGATTTACATTTCACTTAATTTTTAAAGCTTTAGCTTCACAAATAATGGAACGTTTCCATTTATTACTGTAGGATTTTGTTTTTTGCTCATCCATTTATAAGGTATACCTGCATGACAGAAATTTTGAATTCACACCCTTTTCCTCCTAATTCCCATATACTCCATTTACATATCTGTTGTGCTCTCTGCACATATGTATCAGCCAGCTCCCTTCCCTTCCTTTACTTCTACCTCTCCCTTCTATTTCCACTCCCATTCACCTCCTAAGCTCATTCTCAATTCAATTATCCTACCTTCTCTTACCTTTCTTAATTTAGCACCACCTCACTTCAATGCTTACACAATAAATAGATGGTCCTTATTCTGTTATTATGGTCATCTGCAAATAGTTCAGGAAGTACATACTGTACACACATTTTTGTTCTTTGTATCCTTGTACGTTTCAGATATTCCTGCATGGGAACAATTTGACGAGTTTACACCAACTCATTCAGCCTGAGATCCTGCCATCCGAGTTTGGAGGCCTCGAGCCTCCCTACGACATGGGCACCTGGGCCCGTACCCTGCTCGGTCCTGACTACGATGATGATACCGACGGTCGCTACGGCGGAGGTTTCTTTGATGGGCGTCGAGCCTCAGAGCGACTGGTGCCTACGTCAACCACTCCTAATGACTCCTGCTCCAGTGACTCACCGCGCAACTGTGTGCGGAGGTCGGTCCTGTTGAGAGTCTTCTCCAATCACTTTAAATGCAGTGACGAAAATTTAGATAATGTGTTTGAGTTCGAAACCAAATCCCTTTTATGTAAACACAATGACAAATTATCATGCAAGGACCTGCCAAAAAAAAGTTCCAGAACTTGCGCTCATTCATACAAGTGAAAGGCAATGGAGATGGTTAGTGTGAGAGCTTATATCACATCTGTAACACCGCAGTCAACATTATTACATGATTGGTGAGAGGTGACATATGCCTCTAAAGCTAGTGCTATATAAACAACGTACTCTGCATTAGACTCATCAATCGAGAGAGTGAATTTGAAAATGTTACAGTTGATTAACCTGTGGTCATCAAGTGTTACACAAAGAAATGGGAAATCTCATGCTATAGCGACATTGTAGGGGTTAATTGTGACTTCATTGTGTTTACCTGGATAAATTACTTAGCGGAAGACCGCCCTTTCACAGACGCAGACACTCTCCAGTCAGCTGCGATGAACATGTTGATGGAGGTTGCCAAGAAAACCTTATGGCCAGTGCTCCAAGCTCTTTACAAACGGAAGGATTGTATCTAAAGTCAAGGGATAATTTCAAAGGGGATGACGGTAGGTCCTGGAACTTTTTGATCGGTCCTCGTACCTATACCTCTTTTGAACCATCACCAAAACATTTGCATAGATACAATGTCGAGCCTTTGTAAAATAGTTCAAAAATGAAACTGAAGGGTTTGCATACAGACGAAGCATGGTCTTGTACAACAGCCAGGCCTGGTACATCCTGACAAACACATTTCTACATTGTTACCTCCACCATTGAAGCTGGATGGAGGTTGTGTTTTCACCCCTGTCTGTTTGTCTGTCTGTGAGCAGGATATCTCAAAAAGTTACGGACAGATTCGGACTATACTTGGTGGACGGTTAGGTGTGTGACAAGGAAGAACTGATTTGATTTTGGTGAAGATCTGGATATGAGAAGTTTTTTTTAATTTGCAAGTGATTCTTCACCATTGAGAGAAGGGGCCAAAAACTATACATAGCATGATATTTCAAAAAGTTGGAAACGGATTTGGACGAAACTTGGTGGATGAGTTTGATAGGTGACAAGAACAAGCAGATTAGATTTTGGTTCAGGTCCGGATGCAGATCCGGCCGATCAGTTGGATACAAAACGTGAACTGTTTAGCCTGGCGGAGGTATGCACTCTACCAAGTGTCGCTCCCGTTAATGTTTGTAAAACGTTATATGTCGGCCCATTTCTGTTTCCACAGAAGATGTTTCACGTTCTCTCCTTTCATTTCATGTCTGTCAATGCTGATAAGTGCTCTCAAGCTAGGCCTTACTTGTCAAGCACAGAAACTGCTTGAAACCTGAGAGTAGCACCGTTTTTGAGCACAGACATGTTCCGTACCATCTTCTAGATCCTTTTCTGTGGTGGAACCTGGAGTTCTGCAACATGTGGATCGAGAGGACGAAAACACACAACCTCTGCTTTCCCTGGACTGACCGTCGCTCCCACAGCTCTGCAGCACAGCATCCAGTTTTCAAGGAAATCGAGAGTTGAACTGGACCATTCGGTTTGCCACATGACATGCCAACGGCAAACCCCACCTTTTACATTTCATGTCCTGCAGGGCTATCATCGTACTTTGAACAGTTATATCCTGTTGCCTCAAAATGTTCCACTTTCACTGTTAAATTGCATTCATCCAAAGGAGTGTAATATCCACCCAAGGGGAGAAGCTTGTGCACAGAAAAACAAAATGTAGTCTCCAAAGTTGTCTTAACTACATATAGTGCTCTTCTGTTATAACACACTTTCATACGCTTCATGATTTGGAGTCTCAGTGCGGTATAAATTAGAAGGAATTTCTTTTATAAAGTTCACTTTTCTCAACATTCAGATAAATATACTGCCTTCCAATCGAAATGCACTCTTCACCCACAAATCAGAAAAATGCACTCAACTAACTATAAAGTCATTGTGAGCACACCCTGCTTGCTTTTGTGCATAACTTTTGATTACGAGTTTTTAAAATACCAGTTGGAAGGCATAATTTGCAGTTATATTCAACGTGTGTCACTCGATTCCTTTGGAGTGTAACGACATACTTCCTCATCCAACTTAATCACAATCAAGCAAAGCAAAAGAGATGAAATTGAGAAAGCAATTCAACATGAAATTTCATACAAAGAACAATGTTTTATCAAGGCCTTATTGACTTTTCGTTGAAGAAGCATTTTTATAAATAATAGTATTTGTTTATACTTGTTATGACTTTTCACTTCTTTTTATACATGACAAAATTGAGGTTACAAACTTGAACAGGCCAGAATGTTTCATCAATGAGGCATATACTCTGTGTGTATACATATATATATATATATATATATGTGTATATGTGTATGTATACAGTATATATATATGTATATGTATATATTTGTATATATATGTGTATATACATATATATATATATATATGTGTGTATATATATATATATATATATATATATATATATATATATATATACTGTATATACTTGGTGTCCCAAAAGTCACCTCTGGATTTTGAAATTAAATAACATTTCTGTTTTTTAATAATTTAGAATTATTTTTATACCAAAAGAAAATTTACAAAATGGAGATAAATTTGCTTTATTTATGAAAAATGATGCAGCTTAGATGTCCTCCATTTTCGGCTTCCCAGAGACGGGCTCTTTCGACAGCATTTTCCATAACCGGAAAATAACTGGCTGCAGCCCTCAAATTTCTGCACAGATGTTGTCCTTGAGCTGCTGAATTGTATTGGGCTTATTGATGTATAAACGCTCCTTTAGTAACCCCAAATAAAATATAATCGGGAGGCGTCAAATCAGGAGAACATGATGGCCTAGAAATTTCTGAATTTCGCAAAATTATTCGGTGTCCATGCTCTTTGGGTGAGAATAATTGATCGATGAAATTTAAAATTAAATTCCACGATTTTGGTTCCTTGTTCATTTGTGAATTTTTCCATGGGTAATTTCCAAATGTTAATCTAAATTCTGAAAAGAAAATAAAAACAAATTATTAAAAAGCAGAAATTGTATTTAATTTATTAATCCCGAGGTGACTTTTGGGACACCCTGTATATATATACATATATATATGTGTGTGTTGTGTATGTATATATATATATATATATATGTATGTGTGTGAGTATATATATATATGTGTATATATATATTTATATATACAGTATATACATTATACATACACACATGCATACATATGTGACATTAATTAACAATTACTAGAAACATCCCCTAAAAGTCTCTATTCAGTGCACAAAACAGTGCCCGCCTTTCATTTGTTTTTAAAGTGTCTCATTCACAAATTTTTCATTCATTTGAGCATTTTTGTCATAAATACACCAGGATTGCTTAAGCAACAAATGTCTGAAGTGCCAAAACATGCTTTTGGGCCAATTCTTTAGTTTACAAATATTTTTGCCACGCCATCTTTGGCCATTAGTTGAAGCAAGTATGGATTATTTTACAACAAACTAATTCTGGAATTCTGTGCCAAACAGCCTTGGAGTATTGTTGTGGTTGGGATTGTCTGGAATTCATGTCATCCCATTCCCCTCTTGTTGGAGCTTTGTAATTCCCTTTACAAGGTTCAAGGTTTTGTGATTGCAGATGGTACTGGAATTGTGCAGCAAGAAGTCTTGAACAAAAAAACATGTTTGCTCAGATGTGATGTGATGGAGGTTGTCCCTGGATATGCTGTCTACTCCCCTGGTCTCCATCCTACCTTCGAAGCTCTTATCCTTATAGAAATGTCTCATATATGTCTCAAATCAATTCACCATGAACCCAATATTTATGACTTATTTTAACACAAGGAATGCTTTTCATGTATACAAAAGGTACAAATTATTATAAAACAACACAATGTTCCATTCATTACCTGCAATATTTGGACAAAAGTTAAACAACAAAATTGACTAAAGTCATCAGTGTCCAAATAAATTATTTATTTATTTTGTACTTTTGGGAAAAAGGGAAATGAAGGTGAAGGTGGTGGTTTGAGGAAGGGGTGGGTGAAGGGGGTGAGGTGGGGGGGGGGGGGGGGGGGGGGGGGGGGGGGGAGAAAGGTCAGAGTCAGGTCAGGTATGGGAGCATGCGCCAGAGCAGCGCGTCGCTGCATCCACTTTCCGCCAGTACTCCAAGGGTCTTCATCTGGCCATCCCCATTTCCTTGAGATGCTGATCAACCTGCTACAACCACGAGGCATGGGGTCAGGGAGAAAGGATGGATATTATGTCATTCGACTACGATTTTACTCGTAATATTTTCCGGATTTTTATTTATATATTTCTTTACAGTGTTTATTCTAACTAAATACTGTTTCTGGTACTTGGAAAGTTATGACATTTCTTTTTAGCCCTTATACCTTACTAATGCTGCAACAACAAACTTTTGAGTGGTTGTGAAAAGCAATTGGAGTAATATTAGTTGGATCTTTAATATACGCTAACCGTAGATACTGTGCTTCTGGAAAAATTAAGGAACCCCTCCTTCACCTCCACCTTTTCACCGACACTTCCATCTCCACCTCTATATCCACTTACATATGTATTCACCCCGCACTCCCAGCCCCCACACCTACCTAAACCTCTAGACCCACCTCCACACTCACCTCTATCTCCACACTCACCTCTATCTCCACATCCAACCCCACCTCCATCTCCACACCCAACTCCACCTCTACCTCCACACCCAACTCCATCTCCATACCCAACTCCAACACCATACCCAACTTCACCTCCATCTCCACACCCAACTCCATCTCCATACCCAACCTCACCTCCATCTCCATCCCCAACTCCACCTCCATCTCCAAACTCATCTCCATCTCCACCTCTACACCCACCTCCACACCCACCTCTACCTCTCCACCTACCCCTCGACGCCCACCTCCACAATCATCTCTACACCTACACCCACACCCACCTTCATCTCCATGTTCATCTCCATCCCCACCTTCATCTCCATCTTTGCCTCCACACCCACCTCCATCTCCATCTCTACCTCCACACCCATCTCCATCTCCACACCCAAGTCATAAATCTCACTCTCGCCCCAACCATACTTTTCTTTTTATAATGAGCTTCAATAAAACTTTTGGAAGCATGAATTTAAAAAAATCAAGCACTTCGAGTTATTTTATTTTATTTTATGTATAAAAACTTGAGGTTTTGCTTTTAGATTAAAAAAAAAAATCTCAGTACAAGACATTGATTGATTGGTTGATTGATCAAATCCTGTTTTTAAACACTTGCAATAAAACGTCTTGCAAAACAATTGTTTAACGTTTAAAAACATAAAATACCTAAATGTGCACTCTATCAGCATAAAAGAAACCACACATTACAGAGAAGTGGTTAACTTTTTCACCGACTTAAACAAGTACTTATCTCCAAGACAATATAAATGTGTAAAGTTTCAAACCAAGACAGACAAACTTTTGTGAAGAGCCTCAAATGGAGGTTCAGAAGGTAATATCATTCATTTTGTAATGCCGAAGATGAAAGAACACCGACATAGCATTCGTAATGTCAAAAATCATTCACAAATTATACCGCCATGGTGAATTGGTTTGAGACATGCATGAGACCCTGTAAGGGTGAACCTGAACCGATACCTTTTGTTCAGTTTTCCAGTTTCCTTTGCACGACAAAAGTTCCTCAAGAGGAGACTTTTAAGGGTAAAATCTTTTTGTTGCTTCTAATACCTCATTTGCATTGATTGTTTTACATTGTTATACACTATACTGTACATGGATATGAAGGATGCACCAAGCTCAATTAATAGAATGTTGATTTAATACTTAAGGTAGAGTTGAACACTTTTTTCTTTTTTTTTACAGTTAATATCTACTACTGAGAGGAAGGTTTGTGTTTCATTCAAGCAGAGTACAAACCATCTTGTTTGCAGTTTTCACAAGGCCAATGTCAGATTGGGAAAAAGGAACCTTGGGTTAGGCAAGACGCACTTACATCAAATTCCAATGGAGGATTAACCTGGAATTTTGTGTATGTTTAGCAAATGGATGGGAAGAGGAGAACAACGAGGAGGAGGAGGACGAGGAGAGTGGGGTGATTGAACAAAACAGGATCTGTGGAGTTAATAAAGTGAAACAGTCTCTTTTCAAAGACAGAATTACTCGGTGATTATAGTCATTTTTCTTAACATTAAATCATTACAAGAAATAGAATAGCACATTAAACAGCAAATGCAACTTCAATGAATGTAACAGTGATATTTGTGGAGGCCACCATGTTGCTGATTGGCTCGTCACCATTGGTAGGCCAATCGTGGCTGCGGGTTATCACCAGTTCTTGCAGAGGTGCGGCAGTTGCCGCTGATAGTGCCCCCCCTGTAGGTTAGAGCACGAATTTGTAATTTGTTCAGGGTGCCAGTGATAGCTCACCTACTCAGCTACTCTATGCGAAGGACACCGTGGGATCCTTAACATCCACCAACGAATGCCAGCAGATGTGACGTCCAGTTCAATTTTTCGTCCGAGAGACGGCACACATTGATGAATCACCCTGCCTGTGAAACACCAGGATGACAGTTTATAGCTGGATCGAGATTCAATCCCTGGTTAGATGGCTTTGAGGCGACTGTGCGTATGTTTCCACTGTCTTACCGCAGTCCCACAGTTGGCTGAGAACGATAGTTGGCTCTTCACCCAATCCATGATCGCCTGAGAAATGTGACCTCATGCATTTTGGTCATTTGTGGGAAACTCACGTAAGTTACCTTTGCTATTTAAGGATTCCTTTTGTTACACAAGGATGTGAAGTATGCCTCGTGTTGGCTTGATGGTTAGTGTGGTTGGCTTGGGTGGGTTTGGGATTCTAACGTCCTGAGTTCAAATCCTGCTCAGCCATTGAATTAACACCAGGTGGGGTTGACTCTGCCTGTCATCCTTCTGAGGTTGGCAAAATGAGTGCCAGTTTGCTGGTATCCTGTGTCGGAGTGGTTACCCGTCCAGGATTGTGCCCAATAGCCAAGGAGACCGCTTCGGCAGGACCAATACTCTGCACAGAGTATGGTCCCAATCGATGGATGTGAAGTGAATAATTTAATAATGCTCATATCAAGTAATTCTCAATTTCTTAAGGAAAGTTTTTTTCTCTCTCTCTTAAAGATAGCCAAAGGTAAGTCAGCAAATGGACAGCTTTTGTCGGATCGAATCGCCTCGTGTGCCAAATTGGACACTTTGTTTCTTGCTTTTTCAACCAGTGGCCTCACAAACATAGCCTTTAGTCAGGGCCAATGTCATATTTTCCTTCTGAAGAACTATTTGTGTTTCAAATAGCAGGTGTAAACAATAAAATGGCTCCAACATTACAATGGATTGCAGATGGTTCGGATGTGTGCCAACGGAATTGAGTTTGTTTGTATAATTGATGTTGAGGCTTTAGAAATTGCTCACATTCATTTCTGCACATCAGTTGTACAGGCTTAAATTATTAAACCAAATTCTGGATACTCGTGTTGTTCTGCTCTTTCCACGGGGAATATGCCAACTTTGCTCACATCAATTGATGTATGTGTACTTGTGCAGTAATTTGTTGATTTTCATGTCGAGGCTCATGGAGGAGCTAGAACACAGAACAGTTCAGGATGTAACAGAACAAAAGGAGCAGCAGAAAGAGAGGGGGGAAACACCAACAGCAGCGTTGAGGGATAAAATAGAGGGAGACTTTGAGAAATAAGGGATGCAAGGAAGAATGAGGGCTATGGGAGGACAAGGGGTGAAGGATGCAGCTGCAAACTCTCAGGAACGAAAAAACTGGAAACTTGGAAAGATGTGAGGGGTTAACGGGGATAGAAAATATAATTGTTGTGGATGGGGGTGGACACACACCAGCGACAAACTAAACAAGGCACCACCAGGTTTTTGAGGAAGGAGACAATGATCTGGGATGGTGCTGAACAGCTGTCTTGAAGCCTTGGAGGGAAGAATGAGATTGGAGAGACTGAGGAAGTTGCTTCCACTGCTTCAAAGGAAAATATATTTGATAACACCCCATTTCTGAGCCATTTGCCATATTTCATAATTGGTGCGTTTTTAAATTAGAGCCAAATTATTTTTCCCTCTTTCACATGACGATTGGCAGCTGTTTATAAAGATTAATGTTTATGCACATCTCCCTGAATGCAACGTTGTTTTTATGTTTTGTTTATTGAAATTCCCCCAAAACAACGGTTAAAGCTACTCAAGATTTTTGGGTTGTATACAGGATGTACTCGCACTAACTTTTGGGTTGGCAGTCTGTAATCACACTAACTCCAATCTGCCGATTCCTGAAGAATTGCCGCCATCGGCCAAGCACTAATACTGTGTGTGTGTGTGTGTGTGTGTTTTGTTCATAAAGCATAACATTTTCTCTCTGCTAACTCACCTCCTCCCACTCTCTCTCTCACTCTCACTCTCTCTGGACGTGTCCAGGCAGTGATTATGTCCGGACGGAGTTTGTCTCTGGACACGTCCAGTCGGTGTTTGCCTCCGGACACGTCCAGTCGATATTTGTGTCCGGATGTGTCCGGGTGGTGTTTGTGTCCATACGGGAGCTTATCTCTGGACTTGTCCAGACAGGAGTTTGTCTCCGGACATGTCCGAGCAATGTTTGTCTGTGGACAGCTTCGCTTCAGATGCGTCCGTGCGGTGTTTGTCTCTGATCTTGTCCGGATGGTGTTTACGTCCACGCGGTGTTTATCTCCGGACCTGTCCAGGCAGTGTTTGTCTCTGGATGTGTCTGGACGGAAGTTTGTCTCCGGACGTGGCCGAGTGGTGTTTGTCTCCGGACAGCTTAGTTCCGGACCCATCCGGGCGGTGTTTTTCTCCGAACGTGTTTGGGCGGTGTTTACGTCTGGGCGGGAGTTTGTCTCAGGACGTGTCCAGATGGGAGTTTGTCTCCCGACGTGTCCAAGTGGTGTTTGTCTCCGGACAGCTTTGCTCCAAATGCTACTGGGTGGTGTTTGGCTCTGAACGTGTCTGGGCGGTATTGGTCTCCAGGCAGTGTTTGTCTCTGGACGTATCCGGCTGTGTTTGTCTCTGGACGTATCTGGGCTGTGTTTGTCTCTGGGCAGTATTTTTAGTATAACCGGTCAAAAATGGATTTCAGACATTATTTTGTTTCCATCTTCACTGTTCTATGCAGAAGTATTTTGATGAGATGGTATGAAGTGTAATTAATGCTCCACTGCATGTCTGCCTTCCCTTCCTCTCACTCTTGCTGCCTCCCCTTCTCTCACTCCTCCTCACTCTCCCTCCTTGCTCCCCTCCCTCTTCTCTCTTTCCACCTCCACCTCCTCAGTCTCCTCCCTCTCCGTCTCCCACACCACCTCCTCTCTCCCTCCCCACCCTCTCTTTCACCCCCCTCTCTTTCTCTCCACCCTCTCCCCCTAATTTTCTCCACCTCTTTTCTCCCCCTCTTTCTCCCTCCACCCCCTCTCTTTCTCTCCCCCTAATTTTCTCCCACCCTCTCTTCTCCTCCCTCTTTCTCCCCCCCCCCCCCCCGGTGGTATTCCTGTTGTGAGGCGATGGGTGGTATTTGCTGGGTTGTAAATAAATTACAAGACGTTGACCTTTCTTGTATTATGTGTAAGCATCTCATCCCGATAACTTTAGAAAGTGTCCAGATATTCGCATCATTTACCGATGGCAGTTCGTTCAGAATGAAAAACTGAAAATAGGAATTAAGCGACAATATCAATTTGATGTTCGAAAAGTGTAAACTAAACCTCCACAACCATTTTCACTTGACTTCAAATGGTTGGTTTCATGGAGTACAAGTTTAACGTATTCACGGAAATGTTCCATTTAAAAGTGAGTAACATAGTGACAGATTCAAATGATGATACCAAACAGCAATCAGGCAAATTCCCTGGGGGTGTACATTTGGTTCGACGTCAGTGGTCTGTGAGTGCTGAGATGTCATGCACTTCATCCATGTTAACTCCTCATGACACTTCATCCATCTCAGAAGCTGAAATCTATCAGGAACAAGATCCTCATTGTCAGGCATGCTTCATTTGAGCTTTCGGAAATCACGGCAATCATGTCGATCTCTGTTGATGAATTGTTTGTTGGACTATGATTTATGAAGGACTGATGAAGCCTTTGCAACAGCCTTCCATTATGTCAGCACCATGTGAAAGGGAAAGATTATTGCATATTAAAATTTAACAAGCTCAAATGAGCTAAGATCCTTGTCCTCTTAATGATGACGTCATAAAAACGAATATGACGTCATTGTGATGTATCAGGTTTGCGATAAATTATCTGTGCTCATGCCCGGCTTGATTCCCACAAACAAAATTCAAACAGCTTGCCTAGTTTCGGAGATAATGGTATAGGCGATTTCCATTAGCGGCAATATTATGACGTCAAATTTTTTTTCTAGGAAGAATTTCCAAAATCTTTGATGGTTACTGCCTGCGCGTGGGCTTTCTGCATATACATGGCAAGTTTCACGAAGATCCGATGAAAACTCTGGGTTGTGAAACAAAAAAATGTCAAAAAATAGGAATGACGTCATAAAAATTGATATGACATCATAGTGATGTATCATATGTGTGGTAATTCATCTCTGCCAATGCCTGTTCGATTCCAGCAAACAGAATTCAAAAAGCTTGCCTAGTTTCGGAGATAATTTTTTAGGCGATTTCCTTAGCGGAGATATTTTGACGTCATAACTTTTTTTCTAGGAGGAATTTTCAAAATCGGAGATGGTTACTGTCTGCGCAGGGTATTTTTACATATATATGCCAAGTTTCAGGAAGTTTCGATGAAAACTGTAGGCTGTGAAACAAAAAAGGTCCACAAGAAGAAGATGAAGAACAACAACGTGAGTAAGACTTAGAGATCCTCCACGAGGATATAAAAATATCATGTTGGTCATCTACATAATAAAGACCCAGATCTGACAGGTTGGTGCAGATCACGTCGTGCACTTACTTTTGAGCCATCTCGTCTGTGTTGGATTCTCAACCTGACTATAAACGGTCATCCTGGTGTTTTGCATGCAGGGCGATTCATGAATGTATACCTCGGACGGTCGTCTACCTGACTTTCACACCTGCCGGCATGAGTTGGTGGACGTTCAAAACCCCACAGTGCATTTTAGGGAAGAGTAGACGAGTCATCTCCAGCACTGTAAACAAATTACAAATTCCTGCTTAAATCATTTTCAGCCTTGGGCAGCCGGTTCTTGAAAGACTTAGGCCAAGAATCTTCCCTGGCCGACCGACGTCCTCCAAGAAGGTGGGAGCAAATGAGGTTGTTAACGAAGTAATAGTGGAGACATATATTGTAGATCCACTCCTCGAAGCTTTCTCCTTTGCAGCCACATGAAATTGAATCCATGGTCCTGTGCTTGAATTGCATCAATCCTTCATGGTTGGGGAGTTTATGAAGTGCAAATTGGTTTAAGGAGAAGATGAGTGGATGGTTTGCTGGTTTGCTATTACCTTTGCAGCAGCGGTCAACAATTTGATCAGGGTCATAATGCACAACATCTACAAGAAAATGCTAAGAGACAGGAGAGCAGGCATAATGCCTCCTTCAAGGGTCATGTACTCATTTATGTCAGGTCCTACCTGTGAACCACCAGGATGACGGTTTATGGTTAGACCCAGGAATCGAGCTCATGCAAGAGTGCTCAAAAGCAACGGCGCTACCCCTGAGTTATCTTGACCAGGTAGAGTCACATGTCCGAATTTGCTTTGAAACAATATTCCACAGCGTCATTCAGAAAGGTTGGCCATTGTATTCAGGTGCAGTTTGTTAGGACAATTGCTTTGAATGGTTACTGTGCAGCTTCTCTGGTTCCCTGGACATTTGTATAAAAGAGAGCCGATGAGAAACATCATTTTGTGGATGACACCACACATTCACTAAAGAAA
The DNA here is from genome assembly GCA_035128595.1 of Eptatretus atami. Lineage (NCBI taxonomy): Eukaryota > Metazoa > Chordata > Myxini > Myxiniformes > Myxinidae > Eptatretus > Eptatretus atami. Next base: position 66,841,246 of record CM068957.1, on the reverse strand, counting down.
ATGATTAACAACATAACAAGCCGGTAGGTGACATGGGTGGTCGCTACATAATTGCATACTAGTCATACAGTTTTTGACGGAT
>CM068957.1:66816670-66832403 GCA_035128595.1 Eptatretus atami | reverse complement strand
CTGTCAAGTTTCATCAAAATCGGTTGATCCTCTGGCCTCCAGAGCTGTCCATTACATACAAACATACAAAAAAACAAACACACATACAAACACACAAACATACAGACAGATGGGAAAAATGAAAATAAGGGTACTCTAGCGACCACCCATCAAGCCGGTGGGCGACATGGGTAGTCGCTACGTAATTGCATACTAGTCATACAGTTTTTGACGGATCGGGCTGAAATTGTTTTGACAAAGAGGTTGACAAGCCGTTAGCGACATGGGGTGGTCGCGACATAATTGCATATCTAAGTCATACAGTTTTTGACGGATCGGGCCTGAAAATTTTTGACAAAAGATGTGATTATAGTGTGCATAAAAAAGAATGGAACCGATTATTTGATTTTGGAAAAAATATATTTTTATGATTTTCAAAAATTTTTCAAGTCCCGTTTGTAGGCAACGGTGGTGTCATAGCAAACGGCGTGCTCAAAAGCGTAGAAACAAATCGTGGTATGAACTACCTGTCAAGTTCATCAAAATCGGTTGACCCTCTGGCCTCAGAAGCTGTCCATTACATAAAACATACACACAACATATAAACATACAAACAAACAAACATACATAATACTACTCCAGACCAGATGGACAAGGTGAAAATAAGGGTACGCTAGTGCCACAACAACAAGCCGGTAGGCGACATGGGTGTCGCTACAATAATTGCATACTCGTCATAGAACAGTTTTGACGGATCGGGCTGAAATTTTGACAAAGAGGACGGATTATAGTGCACACTAAAAGACTGAAGCCGATTTTTGAATTTCGAAAAATATATTTTTAGGAATTTTTCAAATTTCAAAGTCCCTCTAGGCCAACAGTGGTGGCGCATAGCTAACGGGCTCAATAAGCATACAACTAGATCTGGTATGAACTACCTTAAGTTTCATAACATCGTTGACTCCCATGGCCTCAGAGCTGTCCATACATACAAAAAAACATACAAACCTACAGACAGACGGAAAGGTGAAAATAAGGGCACTCTAGCCGACACCCAACAAGCCGGCAAGGCGACATGGGTGGTCGCTACATAATTGCAATACTATCATACAGTTTTTTACGGATCAGCTGAAAAACTTTGACAAACTAGGTTTATAATAGTGCGCATAAAAGCCTGGAGCCGATTTTTGAAAAAAATCACATTTTTTAGAATTTTTCAAAAATTTCAAATCCCGTGCTAGCAACGGTGGTGTCTGTCCATAGCAACGGTAAACTCCAAAAGCATACAAACTCGAATGCTGGTTGGAACTACTGTCAGTTTCCTCAAAATTGATTGACTCCTCTGGCCTCCAGAGCTGTCCAATAAAAATACAGAAAGACATACAGCCGGCAGCGACATGGTGGTCGCTACATATTGCATACTAGTCAAAGTTGTTGACGGATGGGCCTGATATATTTTTGACAAAGAGGTTGGGTTATAGTCGCATAAAAGCTAAGCAATTTTGATTTTCGAAAAATAAATTTTAGGATTTTTCAAAAAATAAAGTCCTGTTGAGGCCAACAGTTGTGTCCATAGCAACGGTGCCTCAAGCCAATAGAACTAGATCCTGGTAATGAACCTAATCTGTCAAGTTCTCAAAATCGGTGACTCGCTCTGCCTCACAGAGCTGTCGCATGTACAATACAAACTATACAAACAAACAAAACACCACATACAAACACACAAACATACTAAGACAGATGGAAAAATGAAAATAAGGGTAGCTCCTAGCGACAACCCCATCAAAGCCGTAAGGCGACATGGTAGTCGCTACGTAATTGCATACAGTCATACGTCAGCATACAGTTTTTGACGGATCGGGCTGAAATTGTTGACACAAAAGGTTGACAAGCCCCGTTAGGCGACATGGTGGTCCGACATAATTGGCATACTCGTCATACAGTTTTTGACGGATCGGGCTGAAATTTTGACAAAGAGTGGTATTATAGTGGTGGCAAAAAGAATGGAAGCCGATTTTTATTTGGAAAAAATATATTTTTTATGATTTTTCAAAAATTTCAAAGTCCCGTTTGTAAGGCAAAAGTGGGTGTCCATAGCAACGGCGGATGCTCAAAAAGCGTAGAACAAGATCGTGTATGAACCCTACCTGTCAAGTTTCATCAAATCGGTTGAGTCCTCGCCCTTCAGAAGCTGTCTTGACATACAACATACAAACAACATAACAAACACACAAACAAATCAAACATCATACATACATACATCCAGACAGATGGAAAAAGTGAAAATAAGGTACTCCTAGCGACCACAATACAAAACCGGTAGGCCGACATGGGTGGTCGCTACATATATTGCATACTCGTCATAGCATTTTTGAAGGATCGGCTGAAAAATTTTTGACAAAAGGAGGAGGCATTCCACAGTGCACATAAAAGATGGAAGCCGATTTTGATTTCGAAAAAATATATTTTAGGATTTCATTAAATTTTCAAAGTCCCCGTGCTAGGCAACGGTGGTGTCCATAGCAACAGGTGCTCAAAAGCATACAACTAGATCCTGGTATGAACCTACCTGTCAAGTTTTCATCAAAAATCGTTATATCCCTCTGGCTCCAGCGCTGTCCATTACATACAAACATACAAACAATACATACAGACAGCGGAAAGGTGAAAATAAAGGTACTCTCACGACCACACCAACAAACATGCAATACAGACAGTTTGGAAAAGTGAAAATAAGGTAACTCTAGCGACCACCCAACAAGCCTGAGGGGCGCATGGTGGTCGCACATAATTGATTTTTCAAACATTTCAAAGTCCGTGTGCTAGGCAACCGGTGGTGTCCCATAGCAACGGTGCTCAAAGCATAGAACTAGATCCTGGTATGGACTACCTGTCAAGGTTTATCGAAATCGGTTGACTCTCTGGCCTCAGAGCTGTCCATTACAAAAAACAACATACAAACATAGATACAGACAGATGGATAAAGTGAAAATAAGGGTACTCTGTGACCACCCAACAACATGCAACAAACTAGATAGAACAGATGGGAAAAGTGAAAATAAGGGTACTCTAGCGACCACTCCAACAAGCCGGTAGGCGAGCTTGGGTGGTCGCTACATTAATTGCATACTAAGTCATATCAGTTTTTGACGGATCGGGCTGAAAATTTTTGAAACAAAGAGGATAATAGTGGGCACATAAAAGACCGGAAGCCGATTTTTGATTTTCGAAAAAATACAATTATTTTTTAGGATTTTTTCAAAAATTTCAAAGTTCCGTTGTTAGACATGGTGGTGTCGTAGAACGGAGCTCAAAAGCATAGACTAATCTGGTATAGAACCTACCTGTCAAGTTTCATCAATAATTGGTTGACTCTCTCTGGCCTCCAGAGCTGTCCATACATAACAAACATACCATACAACCGGCAGGCGACGATGGATCCGCTAGATCGAAGCGCTGGATACGATGCTTTCAATTCCTGACCGATTCACCGGCGAAGATCCATTGCCGCCCAGACGTATTGTTCACATACAATTGGTTCCTCTGCCCTGGCAAGATTTTTCCTATTGCGTATTTTTGCCAACTGCCACTCTATAAAAAACGACGGTAAATAGACCACCTCTATTTTTGAAGGACTACCATTTGAAAAATAAAACCAAAATAAAAATCGCTCGAAGAAATTAAGGGCACGAATTTAAGTAAAAAATAGAAGTTTCATTATTTTGTTGACATTAACTCAGATGATGGCCAACAGAGTGGACGTCAGAAAGAACACGAAACCAAACGTCACGAGAGAGAGAGAAGAGAGAGAGAGAGAGAGAAGGAGAGAGAGAGAGAGAGAGAGAGAGAGAGAGAGAGGAGAGAGAGAGAGAGAGAGCGAGGAGAGAGAGAGACAGAGAGAGACAGAGAAGACAAGAGAGAGACATGAGAAGACAGAGAGAGACAGAGGGAGACAGAGGGAGACAGAGAAGACAGACAGAGAAGACAGAGAGAGACAGAGAAGAGACAGAGAGAGACAAGAGAGAGAGAGAGAGAGAGAGAAGAGAGAGAGAGAGAGAGAGAGACGAGAGAGAGAGAATAAAGAAAAATTAACCATAAACAGAACCAACAATTTCAGGGAAATAACGAACCAGACCGTGGGGTAACGCGAGAAGAACATTCCTGGGTCGGTTTGTGTTTGATGAACCTGGCGGTGTAGCGGACGATAACATAACGGGGGGTGTAGAAATTTTTTTTAAAAGATGTTTTTCAAATTCCACAAAACATGATTTTTACCATATTATTAGAAATCAAAAAGGCAGAAATCGGTGATTCATTATTTTGGATCCTTTTTCACTTTGTTCCATAACGTTTGGATCGAGGAGAGATGTGAGGGGAGCGACGGTGTAGTTCTACACACTGTGTTCACACATTAAATGACGGTAAATAGACACCCTATTTTTTGAAGGACTACCATTTGAAAAAATAAACCTAAATCAAAAATCGGCTCAGTAAAATTTTTCTAATATCTCGTAAGTGTTTAATTCCGAAGTCTCGTTTCTCCAATTCAAAACTGTAGGACACAGTATTGAAAATAGTGAACGTGAGTTTTTTCGGCCGCTGCTTAGCAAACTGAACTCAACGGCGCACACTCCCAGCTTTATATGGCACCTGTTCGCCAAAGGTTTCATCGAAATCGGTTTTGCTGGTTGTGCTGTTGGAGCTCCGCGTTGCAGAACACACACACACACACACACAACAAACGGAAAACCCGACAATAAGGGATCTATCTAGCGAATCAACAAGCGGGAAAGGCGACATGGGTGGTCGCGACATAATTGCAATACTAGTCATACAGTTTTTGACGATCGGCTGAAATTGTTTGCACAAAGATGGGGTTGATTATATGCGCATAAAAGCCTGGATCCGATTTTTGATTTTCGAAAAAATTATTTTTTTTAGGATTTTTTTCATAATTTCAAAGTCCGTTGCTAGGCAACGGTGGTGTCCCATAGCAACGCTGGCTCAAGAGCATAGCACTAGATTCTTGGTATGTACCTACCTGTCAAGTTTTCAAATCAAAATTCGGTTGATCCACTGGCCTCCAGTGGCTGTCCATTACATACAGAACAACATACAAGCCGTAGGCGACATGGGTGGTCGCGACATAATTCGCATACCAGTCATACAGTTTTTGACGGATCGGGCTTGAAAATTTTTGACAAAGAGTGTGAATATAGTGCGCATAAAAATATGGAAGCCGATTTTTGATTTTAGAAAAAATATTTCTTTAGGAATTTTCAAATATTTCAAAGTCCCGTTCTAGGGGCAAGGGTGGTGTCTATAACAACGCTGCTCAATGAGCGTCAGCAACTAGATCTTGTATGAACCTACCTGTCAGCTTCATCAAAATCGGTTGACTCCCGGCTCCCAAGATGCTGTCCCATTACATACAGACATAATACACATAACAGATAGACGACATACAGACAACGGAAAAAGTTTGAAAATAGGTACTCTAGCGACCACCCACTTATAGTGCGCATAAAAGCCTGAAGCCGATTTTTGAATTTTCGAAAAAAGTCATTTTTTAGTGATTTTCAAAAACATTCAAAGTCCCATTGCTAAGGCAACGTGGTGTCCATAGCAAAGTACTCAAAGCATAGAACTAGATCCTGGTATGAACCCTACTGTCAAGTTTCCATCAAATCGGTTGATCCATGGCTCCAGAGCTGTCCATGTAATACAAACAAACATACAAGCCGGTAGGCGACATGGGTGGTCGCGACACAATTGCATAGTACGAGTCATACAGTTTTTGACGGATCGGGCTGAAAATTTTGACAAAGAAGTTGGTGATATAGTGCGCATAAAAGCCTATAACCCGATTTTTGAAAAAATTAATTTTTTAGGATTTTTCTAAAAATTCAAAGCCTGTTGCTAGCGCAAACGGTGGTGTCCCATGAACGGTGCCTCAAAAGCATAGAACTATATCCTGGTATAACCCACCTGTCAAGTTTCATCAAAATCGGTTGACTCCTGCTGGCCTCCAGAGCTACCATTACATACCGACATACAAGACAGACAGACATACAGACAGATGGAAAAATGAAATAAGGGTATCTAGCGACCACCACAAACATACATACAGACAGACGGAAACAAAAGTGAAAATAAGCGTATCTAGCGACCACGCAAACAAGACAGAAGGAAAAGGTGAAAAGAGGGTCATCTAGCGCCACCCAATACGTTTAGCGACCACCCACAGAGAGACGGAAAAAGTGAAAATATGGGTACTCTTGCGACCACCCAACAGCGGGGTAGCGAACATGGTGGTCCGTAAATGATTGATCTAGTCATTCAGGTTTTTGACTGATCGGCTGAATTTTTGAAAAGAGGTTGATTAAGTGCCGCATAAAAGACTGGAAGCCGATTTTTTGATTTTCGAAAAAATAATTTTTTTTAGGATTTTTTCAAATTTCATAAAGTCATTGCTCGCAACGGGTGGTGTCCATAGCAACGGTGGCTCAAAAGCATAGAACTAGATCCTGGTATGCAACTAACCTGTCTAGTTTCATCAAAATCGGTTGACTCCTCTGGCCTCCAGAACAGTCCATTACAAAAACCAAACATAAACAAGCCGGTAGGCCGACGAGGGATCCGCTAGGATCGAAGTGCTGATACAATGCTTTTCATTCTGACCGATCCACCGAGCGAAAGATCTCCATTGCCAGACGTATTGGTTCACAACAATTGTTCCTCGCCTGCAAGATTTTCCTAAATTGTGTATTTTTGCCAACTGGCACTCATAAACATGACGGTAAATAAGACACTATTTTGAAGGACTACTTTGAAAAAATAAACCTAAATCAAAAATTCGGCTCGAGTAAATTAGGGACGAATTAAGTAGAAAAAAAATGTGTCATTATCTTTTGTTGACATTACTCAATGACGGAAAACAGAGTGGACGTCAGAAAACACGAAACAAAACGTAATGTGGAACGAGAAGAGAGAAAGAAAAAATACCATGAAACAGAACAACAAGATGTTCAGGGAAAATACGAAACCAGACCGTGTAGCGCGAGAAGGACTTCCTGGTCGGTTGTTTTTGAATGAACTGGTGTGTCGCGGACGATAACATAAGAGGGGTTGTAGAAAATTTTAAACAGATGTTTTTCAATTCCACATAACTTGATTTATACCATATTATTAGAAATCACAAAGACAGAAATGCCGGTGATTCATTTTTTTCGATCCCTTTTTCACTTTGGTCAATAACGTTTGGATCGAGGAGAGATGAAGGTGGAACGACGGTGTAAGTTCCTTACAAACACTGTACACATATTAATGACGTAAATAGACACTATTTTTGAAGACTACCATTTGAAAAAATAAAAACTAAATCAAAATCGCTCGAGTAATTTCTATAATATCTCGAAAGTGTTTAACTTCGCGAGTCCTCGTTTCTCCAACATTCAAAACTGTAGGACAAGTATTGAAAATAGTGAACGTTGCGTTTTTCGGCCGCCTGCAATACACGGGTGTTGCTTAGCAGCGAACTCAATAATGCGCACACTCCCAGCTCAATATGGACCTGATCGCCAAGTTTCATCGAATCGTTGCTGGTTTGTGCTGTGGGAGCCTCGCGTTGCAGACACAACATACAACACACACACCACACACACACACACACGGAAAACCCGACAATAAGGGATCTAGCGAATCCAATATTACTTCCCTCCACATACCAAGGTGACAGAGTTTATGTTTTCACCCATAATGTCTGTCTTTGTCTGTGAGTATAATATCTCAAAAAAGTTGTGGAAGGAATTCGGCCGAAACTTGGTGGAACAGGTTTGCTGTGTGAAAAGGACGAATTGTTGGAGATTCTGGTGAAGATCCGATATAGAAAATTTTTTAAGTGATTCCTTCACCCATTGAGGAATGGGACCTGCAAAAACATATTAGCACAATATCTGAAAAGTTATGAGAGGTTGGAATGAAACTTGGTGGCCAGCTTGAATGTGTGATGAGGAAGATTTGGTTTAATCTTGCGAAAGATTCGGATCCGGATTTGAGAATTTGTAATATTACTTCTGCCACCGAGTGAAGGAGTTATGTTTTTTCAGCCCTTTTCTGTCTGCTTATTGGGTCGCCCGAAATAGGTGAGCCCTAATTGTCAGTAATTCTGTCTGTTTTGTTTTGGATGTTTGTTGGATGTTTGATCGTTTGTCATAGCATATTGGGGTGTAAACGTGGCGCGGATTTTGACAAACTCGGGCGGTAGTAATCTTATGACCTAGTGCTTTGAAATTGTGATGGTTGCGAGGGACAATTTGGTTCCTACAACAACTCGAAAAACCTTCAAATCGGTACGTCATGCGAAATCAATTCCGAAAGCCATTATCCACGTAGGTTATGAATTTGGAACGAATGATCTCAGGTCTCTATCAATATATATTCCGGTTTTTGTGGATATGATGGACATACTTTACCCGCAGCGCCCCCTATCACTTAAGGGTTAGCATGAAAATGGTTGAAAATTGAAGGCCACGAGCGACAGGTGAGTGCATCGATACGATGAACTTTTGCAGGTTCTTGGTACTCAATGAGTACTACACACTTTGCCTCTGACATATTGACACAATTTCGCTTAGGTCAGGGTCAAATGTAAATTAGACACAAAAATCGATAATATGCGAGAGCTGGAGTGCCTTCGCGCCAAAATCTACTCCTCCTAGGGTTATGTCGGAATGGTCATGAAATTCACACTAATTCGTCTGGAATTTCATTATGCATAACGATCGATGCCGGATTTTCGCTTTAGATCTTTGTTTCACGCCACAGCACCCCTCGAACTTTGAGGATTTCCGATTTCAAACCGCATTTTCGGTACTTTTCATTCAAAAATGGATACCAAGTATATCAGTAGATGGAATGGATGAGATTTCTAATATGCATATCTAAGGTGATTCCCTATCCGCTATATGACATCACATTTGCTCATATCTTATAGTTTCCTGCTCAGCGACCCATCGCCGGCTACCGCTTGTTAACTTACGAAATCTTTTAGATTTCGGAAGGAATTTGCTCACTTCCGTCTTGCTTTTGTGTGTTGTTTGTGTAGCACGATTAACTCGAGACGGAAGAAGCTACCCAATGTCAAATTACACTCGTGATTCAAGGAGGGTGATGGCTAGCGCTGATTAGATTTGGTCAAAATCGGTCAAAGGCAGTCACAGGTGAGGTGAAACATCCAAAAGCGATAACCTCGAGAACGGAAGAAGCTACCAATGTCAAATTACACCCACGTGATTCAAGGAGGGATGGCTAGCGCTGATAGATTTTTGGTCAAAATCGGTCAAAGGTCAAGTGTCATCAGTGAAGGTCAAACATTCGATTTTTGATGGTTGGTACAAGAATCATCGTAGAATTCTGGTTTGCGTCGCTAACCTTCTCTAGAGATAGCTTTTATTAGACAAGTCAGAGGTCAAAGTTGAGATTTTCGTAAGTACCCAGTTCTAACGACTGCTTGTTTGTGTGTTTGTTTGTTTGTGGCACGATAACTCGAGACGGAAGAAGCTACCAATGTAAAATTGGCAAACCGGTGATTCGGAAGTGCTGATGCTAGTGCCGTTTAGATTTTGGTCAAAACGGCAAAGGTTTCTAAGGTCACTAGTGAGGCAAACATTCGATTTTGGATGGTTTGGATCAGAATCACGTAAAAACTTCTTGTTTGCGTCGCTCCCTTTCTCCAGAGACAGCTTTTATTAGAAAGGTCAGAGGTCAAAGTTGAAGAATTTCGTAAGTACCATCTATGACTGCTTGTTTTGGTTTGTTTGTCTGTGGTGCAGGATATCTCCAAAAAGTTGTGGACGGATTCGCATAAAACTTGGTGCACACAACTTGGGAGTGTGACACGAAGATTGTTCAATTTGGTGAATATCTGGATCCGGATCCTATCTCAAATAATTTTTTTCAAGTGATTCTTCACCATGAGATTTCGGGCAGAATGATAAGTAGCAATGATATCTCAAAAAGTGTGGACGGATTCGAACGTAAACTTGTGGACAGGTTGGGTGTAATTCGCAAAGGACCAATGGATTAGATTTGGTCAAGATCTTATCGGATCTGGAATCCGAGATTATTTAATTTTAAAGTGATTTTCACCATTGCGAGGTCCAGGTCAAGTCATGGGAGCATTGCCGCTGGAGCAGCGCGTCACTGCGTCACTTCTGCCGTACTCCAGGGCCTTGTCTGGCCTTCCCCAGGCCAGATATCTGCCATGCCCATCTTGAAGATGCTATCACCTGCTGCAACGAGGCAACGTGGTCAGCCCCTTGGCCCTCCCCACTCACAAGTCTCCCTCGCTGAGAGGAATCTGGTGAAAGCAAGGATAGCGTCATGAAAAATCGAGCCATATTCCTACAACCAGCTACAGCCTGATGCTCATGGACAATGCAGCTGAAAAATCTATTTGAGTTTCCTCAGCAAGCTGCTCGTTGGCCACATAAGCTGACCAGTGATAGCCAAGGAATTCTCCGAAGAGACCTGGTACCAAAATACATTATAGTTTTCTGTCTCAGATCCCTGGTCAGATCACAAGTCTCACATCCATAGAGCAAGACTGGAAGCACCAAGGACCTTTAGACTCGGACTTTCGTCTCCGCATAGTACCGGCACGCCACACCCAATGATACCAGTGAACCCATGATCCCCAAGCCAACCAAGATGTCTGTTGACCTCTGCTCACAGCCGCACACACATGAAATCACTGCCAAGGTAACGTGAAACACATGAATATCACTGCCAAGTTAAGGCTCTCCACAGACCTCAACATCCTCACCACAAACCAGTCAACAGGAAAAGCAGCATCCAAGATTCAATTGAAGCCTGGGATCTTAAGTTTGACGCCAGGAACCCGCATCCAGCGGCTCAGACTCTCATGTCAGCACTTTTGAGTGCCCTCAAAAGATAGCTACGGTCTCCAAAAGATGACTGGCATCCATCTGTGAAATCAAGGTTCAGAGATCTTTACATTCCCAACGATGCACCGCAACTTGATCTCTCCGACATCTACAGAATCCAGTCCAATACAAGTCTGAAAAGTGTGGGACCAGAACACACCCTGACAAACCTCCAGTAACAACTGGAAAATAAGTCGAGATGTACACCACACTTCACAGCAACTCCTCAGTACCCAGAGTAGAGTTTCAGACTTCAAGACCGATCAGTTTTGGTGGCACCCACGAAAGACCAGAATCCCCAGAGGGCATCCCGATTCACTGAATCTCAAACGCTTTAACAAGATCACATAGGCTGCAAGCAGCCCCTGCTAAACTCTCGACTGCGTCAGCGAGGACGCAAGAGCAGGACGGTCAGTCTTTGACCTCTTTGGTGTAAAGCTGAACTTCTCTGCGGACGCTGATGCTGAAGCAGATGGTGGTGAACCGCTATCAAGAATATCCGAGCCAAAGACTTTGCCCGGAACTGAGAGCAGTGTCAACTCTCAGTAGTTGTTGCAGGTCTTTGCGATCACCCCTTCCTTTGCCAGATGAGGGAAACAAGGCCCCTCTTCCATCATTTGGATGATGCCTGTGTTCCAGGCAGAAGCACAGAACTGCATGCAATGGAACACAAGTACAGCAATTTCCACCAGCCTTGAGAAGTTCAGCTGGATGGCCAAAGATCCCAAGGACATTACCCCATTTCATCCAGTTCACTACAAGCTGTTTCCACAAATGAAGGTGGACCACAGTTTGATTGTAGGGTCAGCAATAGGGATTGTAACAGCCATTGAAGAGATAGGCCAAAAACGTATCATACTGTATCGCATGATATTCAAAAATATTGGGACAGATCATGTTTCTCGTGGATCAGCATTACGTGGGGAGGTTGCGCTCCACCGAGTGCCCTTCAGTTTTGAATGTGACATCACCTGAGCACAATACAGTAGTTATCTGACGCATTGGATCACTACAGCAAGTATGTGGACATCGTTTTCATATCCGCAGGTAGCCACGGTGTCCCTGGGGTCCATGTTCTGAACTCCATATAGCCACACCATATCATCACTCAAATATGAACTTTGGCTTGTCATTTTTAGCAGTAGTTACTGTACGAGTGTACACTCAAAGTTCCTCTTATTAAACATACCATCTTACCAATATCTTGGCCAATCAGAAGCAATGATTTGCCAATATTTGCTTTACTTCAAAATTCCCAGGCATTGATGAGAAGAGGGAATCCATATATGTAAAAGAAAACTGCCTTCGATTACTGAGGCAATTTCATTTTAGACTGAAGATATTTGATCGATATTAAAGCTGTATCAATTTGTATCAAGATAATAAGTGAATCCATTTACAAGGAAAATTAATCATCTTGGTATATTGTGACAGTGTGCCATGATGCAGCTTGAATCGAGTCATGTTGGTGTTAGTCAATTTTACCACACAAAGAGGAAATAAGCTTTTTAACCTCCGTCTGGATGTTTTCCCTCCACCACCCGCAGGTGGACTGAAGTTAATGTTCTTCACCCTCTATCTGTCTGTCCTGTCTGTCTGTCTGCTGTTGCAGGATATCTCAAAAAGGTTATGGACAGATTCGGACGAAACTTGGTGGGCAGCTTCAGTGTGTGGATTGCTTCCTTTGTCGTATGCTGATTTGATGATTAGTGTCCAAACCAGAAGAAAAGAATCGTCGAATTCCAACTGCAATGATGTGTCTAAATGACGTCCAGCCATTAGCCCATCCATCGTGTCCTCTTCACGGTAGTGAAGAAAGCAGGGCCCTGGTGTCGAGTAGCCGCGGCCACCAAAATGTGGTCCAGAGACTAAGGTAATTGGAAAGGCTCGCTCGCTGTTAGCCGCGGCCGTCACCAAACCGACGAAATCTAACCTCTCAACCATCCAATGATGTTGAGCAAAGGTCACCACAAAAGATCGTGCCCAATGATTGAGAAAAGTGAATGCTTGCCAGGAAAAGGCACATGGAGCTACCAACATGTCATGATGACGAGCTCTCCGTTTTTGTTTCATACTGAACCTTTTTGTGCTGACCTTCCCCTGTGTTTAATGGTTCTTCTGGAAGAACTGATTGACCATGGAGGGTCACATGTTTTTGTTTTTTTTTCAAATAATTTGCAATTTTTTTTTAAAATGAATTAATGAGGAAGAAAAATAATGGGTCACTTTCGATTGTGTGAAAGGACGAATTGATTCGATTTGGTGAAGAAGGATTTGCATCTGGCCTCTCGGTGTGATAGGAATGTACACGTGTTCAGCCTGTGTAGGTTGCGGCTCTAACGAGTGCCGTCAGTTGAATCTACAGTACCTTGTCTGGCTTTCTGTCCAGTCTGGACTATAATCCATATTAGATTAATCTGAATACCAGTTGATCTGGCATTTTGGTGAAGCACAATGATGTCTTGTAACTGTCCCGCTTAATTTCCTCTTCAACTCTCTCAATGTGTCAATCCGTGAGTACTTGTCACTTAGTTTAGCAGCCCTAACGTAAGGACATTCCTTCAATAAATGTCTATATGTTTTCATATTTTGATGTCTTGTGTTTTCAATAATAATTATACTTCCTCAGTTTAATCAAGGAAGTCCGCAGATGGTTAGGCAAGCAGGTCGTAGTCATCACGAAATGCCAAGTTTGACACTCCTTAATTATGTTAGGAGATTGGACTGGTAATTATAAGCACGTCGAAGGCCATTTGTTTATCATCAAAAAATTCATTTTAACACGACAGGGTCTTTTTGCATTTGGGAATATTAAAGGGATATTTAATTAGTAATAAAACACAAATTAATTATGAAAATATACATTGCAATATTTATGCAAAAGGAGGTATACACTCCACATCATAAGTGTTAAAATATTACATGAATTACTCAATGGCTTTATAAAATAACAGCTCCCTGAACTTGCCATACCTCAATTGTAAACGATGACATAGATTTAACAAAAGGAAGCCAGTGGAGTATCTAGATGACAAATAGATCTTGAGAACCAGTGCAGATAAACAACCCATTACAATAAGCTTTGGATCTCTTCAGGAAGAGTGAGGCTAACAAGTCATTAATCCATATATATATATACATAAATTATTGTTACGCCATAGGTGTTTTAATGTATTTATGAGGGGGTTAATCTCAGTTTCTCCTCCGAAGAACCACCGGACCAGACACCGCTCACAATTAACTTTGTGGTGCAGTGGGTTGCCTAACACCTAACGCAGCGCCAATCAGATTAACCACGAGTTCCCGTTGTCACGCGTCTAATTTTCCGTTTAACTTCGAGGTCAATGGACTCCTACTGGGAACATGCCCTCGGCGATGCCGCAATCTTCTCTTGATTAGATCTTAAGTAAAGCGGCCGAGCATTACGCTGGTGCACGCCGACTCTGACAGGTTAATTAGTTTGGGTATATCATCTCCCAGTCTCCTATCTAGGTTCAGCAATGCTGGATAAATGGAAGGAAATCGACAAGAAAGGACAGGTTGAAACGTCAACAAGGAATTTATTATTAAGAAAAATTAATAAACTGAATGCTTTTTAGATCTCGTGGAGGATCTCTAAGTCTTACTCACGTTGTTGTTCTTGTGGGAACTTTTTTTGTTTCACAGCCTACAGTTTTCATGGAAAACTTCTGAACTTGGCGTAAATATATGTAAAAATACCCTGCGCAGACAGTAACCTCTGCGATTTTGAAAATTCTTCCTAGAAAAAAGTATACGTCAAAATATCTGCCACTTAATGGAAATCGCCTATAAAAAATTATCTCTGAAATCGGCAACTTTTTGAATTCTGTTTGCGGGAATCGAACAGGGCATTAGCAGAGTGAATTACCAACATATGATTACATCACTGATGAACTCAGTATCAATTTTTATGACGTCATTCTCTATTTTTGACATTTTTGTTTCCACAACCCCAGAGTTTTTCATCGGATCTCTTCGTGCAACTTGCATGTATATGCAGAAATCCCATGCGCAGGCAGTATCCATGCTCTGATTTTGGAAATTCATTGCCTAGATAAAAAAATTAACGTCATTAATATCTGCGCTAATGGAAATGCGCCTATAGCAATTATCTCCGAAACTAAGTTTTGTTTCACAGCCTACAGTTTTCATGGAAATTCCTGCAAAACTGGCGATAATAGGTAAAAAATACCCTGCGCAGACAGTTAACATCTCGATTTTTGAAAATTCCTTCTAGAAAAAAATTATGACGTCAAATATTCTCCGCTAATGGAAATCGCCCTAAAAATTATCTCCGAAAACTAGGCAAGCCTTTTTTTGAATCTCTGTTGTGGGAATCGAACAGTGGCATTAGCAGAGATAAATTACCGCACATATGATACTCACTACTGACGTCATATCAATTTTAAATGAAGTCATTCCTATATTTTGACATTTTTTATTTCACAACCAGAGTTTTCATCGGATCTTCGTGATAACTTGCCAGTAATATGCAGAAAATCCCATCGCGCAGGCAGTAACCATCTCCCTTTTGGAAATTCTTCCTATAGAAAAAAAGTTGACGTCATATATCGCCGCAAATGGAAATCCGCCTATACCATTCTCTCCAACACTACGGCAAGCTGTTTGAAATTTTGTTTATAGGAATCACAGCCGGGGAATTAGCACAGATAATTTATCGCAAATCCTGATACATCAACAATGACGTCATATTCGTTTTTATGATTCCATCAATTAATGAGGACGAGGATCTAGCTATTCGAGGTTGTTATTTCTTCCTTTTCTAA
>CM068957.1:66759567-66798776 GCA_035128595.1 Eptatretus atami | reverse complement strand
ACCATGAACCGGCCACCCTAAGTCCATGACTTCTTGCAAAGTCAAGGAAATTAGTGCTGTTCAGGTTCACAGTTCCTGACCCATGGGGACCAACACACGTCTCATAACCATCTCCATCAGTTCCTGTCGATGCATTGAAATCCCCCAAGACTAGAAGTGTGTCTCGTCTGGGGCATTGATCAACCACCGACTCGAGCGTGGCATAGAATGCGTCCTTCATGGTGAGATCACTCGCCTCAGTAAGGAGCATAAACAGAGACCAGGGAAATGACACCCAAGGAGTGACGAATCATTCGTCTCATAATACGCTCGTTGACCGGTGTTACCTCAATTATCATTGGAGTCAGCTTATTGGACACAGCTACAGAAACTCCTTGGGCATGGTAACCATCAGAGCGACCAGACCAATAGTAGGTGTAACCACCCACCATGATCTCGCCGCAATCTGGTCTCCGAACCTCAGAGTGCTGCAATACCGATGTCCAAACGCTTGAGCTCAGATGATAACAGAGACAGGTGATCATTCTCCTCTTAGGGATAGGAGATTTCAGGCACCTACCCGAAGGGATCACCTCAGGTTAACCCAAGGAGACCGCCGTGTTTGGACGACACCTCAGCACCACTCCGGCACACTCCAGCAATCTGACCCGGGAATGTTACCTGTGGTTCCTCCTATCATCAAAGATTGTGGGTCCCGAAGGCTTTGCCCAATCCCGTCATCCGGTGAGCTGCCCTGCGAAGGGAAGCTGCACAGGAGGTACTCCCACGGAGTGGGTTTTCAGATTTCTTTGCGTTTTTGTGTTTTGCAGAATGAAGGGTTTTACGGTGGCGGAGTGCAAATCCTGCACCAACCTCCTAAAAGAAGTAACCCAACTGCAGGAGGACGTCCGCAGACACAGTTGGCACGAGATATGGATGGCCGTTGGCTCACAAGGAGCTCCTCCATCATTTGACAGGTTTTGTGTTTAATCCTGCTGGGTGTCCATATCCAAACACCTCCTCACCAAAAAACCTGGTGGGGAGACGGTTTAGTCGTCGACAACACGACCAAGGAACAGGTTAGTACAGGTTTACATGATACCTGTAGCAAGTCACAGATCTTAATCTGGCCTGACCTGACATGAAGGAACTTAATGTTATATATATATAGTTCTTTCTAAAGGCCCTGTCACACCTTGACGATTTAGCCAGCGTATGCCTGACGTATGCAAAATTTGGCTAAAACGCTGGCAACACGTCGAATACGTTATGGGTAAGTTTGTATACGTTAAGAGCACGCTGGCATACTCGTAGTAGCTGGCATACGTTTTTTACGCTGCCAATACGTCGTAGTACGCCGAGGTGTTAAGACAAATTTTCCATGCTTGAAATTTTTCGACGTATGCCAGCGTATGACTCACACGTTCCGCATAATGCTGGCATAAGCTGTAGGCACGTTACGTGATCGTTGACACATGTCGACACACGTTACTTGTAAGTTACTCATAAGTCGAAACACGTCGAGGTAATGTTTAGCGTACCCGAAACTTATTTCTAACCTATGGTAACGTGTTGTAGGCACGTTACGCGATCGTTGACACACGTCGACACACATTACTTGTACGTTACTCATAAGTCGAAACACGTCGAGGTAATGGTTAGCGTCAGTGTTCCAGACTCCCTGTTTTTTTTGTTTTTTTTTTTCTTCGGTATGACGGTGATGTTAACACTTCGATTTCTAGTGCGGTTATAATATAATATAATTAATAGGCTGCGCTCAACGATTTAAATCATAACCGAACTAGAAATCGAAGTGTAACATCACCGTCATACCGAAGAAAAAAAAAAACCAGGGAGTCTGGAACACTGACGCTAACCATTACATTGACGTGTTTCGACTGATGAGTAACGTACAAGTAACGTATGTCGACGTGTGTCAACGATCGCGTAGCGTGCCTACAACTTATGCCAGCGTATGCGGAATGTGTCATACGTCGAGTACGTGAGAATTTTCAACATGCTGAAAATTTCTCGACGACTCGGCGTATGACGACGTATGCCAGCATACGACGTGCAGCGTAGACGTAGGCAGCGTGCTATTAATATACAAAACTTCCCATAACGTATTCGACGTGTGCAAGCTTGGTTCGGCAAATTTTTCATACGTCGGCATACGCTGGCTAAAACGTCAAGGTGTGACAGCGGCTTCACCACTTCGATGTCTAGTGCGGTTATGATTTGAATCGTCGAGCCGCAGCTATTAATAGCCTACGCCAGGTGATCGTCGGCAATACGCTGCCGTGCGCTATGCATAAGTTAGACTATCGTTGGGCATAGGTTGTGAACGCCGACAACACGCTCAGCATTCGTTGGTATAAGTTATTCTATATGTGATTAAAACGTTCTGTGTACGTTACTAATACGTTATGCATACGTCCAACACATTATTATACGCCCAAAACTTAAAAAAAACATCAATAGTTAGCGTACGCCAGCGTTTTACATACATTTTGAGAACCTTGCCATAAGCTGGCTAAAACGTCAAGGTGTGACAGCGGCTTAAACCACTGAATGACTCTCACTGACTCACTCGACTCGCTGATGATATTAAAGACCAGTAGCTACTAGGTGACGTAGAAAGCTGAAATTTTGTGTCAATGGACATCGAAGCCAGGACACCCAAAAATTCACAGAATCGTTGGACAACATCCATAAATGCAGGTGAGTGACCCGAGACAATGGGAAGCATGGTAATTTTGTTTGCTGACGGACATTGAAGCTGATACACCAGGAAAAATATAGAACATCAGAAGGCATCCATAAATGAATCTTCTTCTTCTTCTCTCGGCTAGCTCCCGTTAGGGGTCGCCACAGAGCGATCAACCGTCTCCATTTCGCTCTATCCTCACATCTTCCATTGACATCCACCACCGCATGTCCGCCCTCAAGTATCCATGAACTCTTCTTTGGCTCCTTTCTCCTCCTGCCTGGCGGCTCATCTTCAACATCCTTCTCCCGAATACTCCGCTTCCCTCCTGTGCACATGTCCAAACCATCTCAATCTCGCCTCTTCACTTTTGTCTCCAAACCGTCCTACTGGGCTGTCCTCTAATATACTCATTTTCTTATCTTCCATCTCAGTCACTCCCAACGAGAATCGCAGCATCTTTAACTCTGCACCTCCAGCTCTGCTTCCTGTTCTTTTTGTAGTGCCACGCCTCCAAACCAATACAAACTAGCTGGTCTCACTACCGTCTTATATCTTTCCCTTCACTTTGCAGATACCCTTCTGTCACCAGATCACTCCTGCAACTTTCTCCAACCACTCACCTGCGCCATCTCTTTTTCACTTCTCTCCCACACTCTCCGTTACTTTGGACAGTTATCCCAAGTATTTAAACCCATCCACCTTCCCCCTCAATCTTGCAACTGCCCATACCACCACCCTCCCTCTCATTTACGCACATGTATCCATCTTACTCCGATGACTATCATTCCCCTTCTCTCCAGTGCGTACCTCCACCTCTCGAGGCTCGCCTCAGCCTGCTCCTACTCTCCCTACAGATCAATGATGTCATCCGCAACATCATAGTCCATGGAGACTCCAGTCTGATCTCGTCCGTCAACTGTCCATCCCATTGCAACAGGAAAGGCTCAGAGTCGATCCTTGGTGCAATCCCACTTTTACCTTAAACAGTCCGTCATTCCTACTGCACACACTCACCGTTGTCACACTGTCCTCATACATATCCTGCACGATCCTCACATACTTCTCCACACTCCCGACTTCCTCATACAATGCACAATCCTCTCTTGGCCCCTATCATAAGCTTTCTCCAAATCCACAAACACACAATGTAATCCTTCTGGCTTTCCCTATACTTCTCCATAACATTCTCAAAGCAAACTTGCATCAGTGTGCTCTTTCTGGCATAACCATATTGCTGCTCACAAGATTGTCACCTCTCTTCTCAACTGCTTCACTACTCTTCCCACAACTTCATGGTGTGGCTTAACACTTTATCCTCTGTATTTCAAGCTCTGCACATCACCTTATTCTTGAAAATCGGAACCAGTAACTAATCTCCACTCCTCCGGCATCCTCTCACTTTCCAAGACTTTATTAAACAATCTTGTAACAACCCACTGCCATCTCTCCTAAGAACTTCCATGCCTCCACTGGTAACATCTGGGCCAACCGCTTTCACTTTTCATCTTCTCAACAGTCTCATTTCATCCTTACTGATTCCACCCACTTCCAGATTCACTATGTCCACCTCTTCCAACCTTCTCTCTCATTGCCTTCGTTCATAGCTCCTCAAGTACTCATCCACCTTCTACACTCTCCTCCTCGTCAGCACATTCATTGCGTCCTTTATCACCCGAACCTGCAGCACATCCTCCAGCTCGTCCTCTGTCTGCAAATCGGTATAAATTTTTCCCCTTCTTTTGTATCCAACTTCTCATACAGCTCGTCATATGCTTTTTCCTTGGCCTTTGACCTTCTTTTTGCCTTTCGCCGCCACTCCTTGTACCCTGCCTACTTTCTTCATTCTCTGACTATCCCACTTCCTTTTCGCCAACCCTCTTCCTTATAACTTTCCTGTACTTCCTGGTTCCACCACAAGTCTCCTTATCTTCCTTCCTCTGTCCAGATGTCACACCAAGTACCTTCCTAGCTATCTCCCTCACCACTTTGCTGTAGTTGCCAATCATCCACCCATCTTTACACCATCCAACGCCTGTCTCACTCCTCCCTAAATTTCACGCAACAGTCTCTCTTCAGCTTCCACATCTGGTCCTTGTTCAGCCCTCATCTCTTCCTCAACCTCACTCTAAAGTCATCCTACAGACACAATCGATGCGTCGAGGCTACACTCTCCCTGCCACCACCTTACAGTCACTAATCTCTTTCAGGTTGCATCTCCTGCTTAAAGATGTAATCCACTGTGTGCACTTTCCTCCACTCTTGTATGTCACCTGTGTTCCTCCTTCTTCTTGAAATACGTATTTACCACTGCCATTTCCATCTTTTTGAACTCTTACCACCATTTGCCCTTCCACATTTTCTTGTTGAGACCGTACCTACCCATCACCTCCTCATCTCTTTATTCCTTCCCCAACATGCGAAGTCTGCTCCAATCACCACTCTTTATACTTGGATACATCTCCAACCACTTATCTAACTCACTCCAGGAATCTTCTTTATACTCCATCTCACACCCCATATGTGGGGCATATGCACTGATGATTCATACATCACCCTTCAATTGCCACATTCACACTCATCCACTCGGTCAGACACTCTCTTCACCTCCAATACCTCTTGACATAATCTTCCTTCAGGATACCCGGACACCATTTCCTCCATCCACACATGGTAGAACAGTTTGAAACCTCCTCCAATGCTCCTAGTCTACTCCCCATACATTGGTCTCTTGTACACACAGTATGTCCACCTTTCTTCTCTCCATCATATCAGCCAACTCTCGCCCTTGCCAGTCATCGTCCCAACATTCAGAGTTCAACCTCACTCCAACTTCTACCCTTCCCTCTCCCGCCTCCGGACCCGCCTTCCCGTCTCCTTCTCCTCCTTCGCCCAGCAGTAGCACAATTTCCACTGGTACCCTGCTGACCACGGTACGTGGCGGTCGTTGGTAACCCGGGCCTCGACCGATCGGTATGGAAATTCGTTTTTGTTGTCCGCATAATGTTGTCGACAAACTACATTTGATGTTGTCCGATCCATAAATGAATATAAAAATTAAATAAAAAATTAATGAAAATAAATTACTGAAAAATCAAATGTAGTTGAGCAACCCAAGACAATGCAGAAGCACGGTTTGTATGCTTACACAATGTGTAAGCACACCCCGTTTTAAACATATATATCTACTATATAAATGGCAGTCTTTGTCTGTCTGTCTGTCTGTCTGTTTGTTTGTAATCAATAAGCTCCTCGACCAGTGAACCGATCTTGATGAAACTTTACACACATATAGACCTAACATTCAGCTCCAGGATGCGCTAAGTGGCTTTCCATAAAAATGAAAAAATATATATTTTTTAAAAATTTCCATTAAAAAAAAAATGGTTTCGATAGTGCGCCGGCGTATTAATCGTAAAAAAAGGCTTCATGGTTAAACGCTCGGGTTTTTTGAAATCAAAATGTTCGTATTCGTTGACTTTTTAAACATACACATTTCCTCCTGTTATAACAGCTTTGAAACCCGAAACATTATGCCACTGCGAAAGCGAACAAATTTGAATTCTCGAACTGCACGCGCACGGCAACAGCGACAGAGGCGTTCAGAGGTATGCCGTTTCATAATACACGTCTCGCAATTCTTACTTCAAGAACGGTTATAATTTTGATGTTATCAGGATAACAGACGTAAATAAATCAAATACGCTGGGCCAGGCTGGGTTATGCCCGATGTATAAATTAAGTCACATATGATGACATGAAACCAGCCTCACATTGTTGAGGCATTACGGTTTTTTATCTGATGTGGCAATACATCTTAAACATTTTTGAACTAGAGTCTTCTGCATATAAAACATGGCGGGGAAAATATAATATTATAGTGGTGATGAAAAAAAAAAATAATGGTGGCAGCCTCTACAATTTCACAATTAACTCTGACATATACTCCTTCAGATCCACTTTCATCACAGGATTCCCGTGCGGAGCACGGGTATCCGCTAGTATAATATATATATATATATATATATATATATATATATATATATTATATATATATATATTGTCACAGGAGTGGTTGCCCAGGTTAACTCCCTGACCTAATTTGTGGTGACGGGCAGTTAACACCGCCAGCCCTGGATGGCCAAGCGGTTCCTTATTAAAAGGAGGCGGACACGTTGATCTTTGGAGATTATAACCCGTGCTGGAGGAGCAGGGTGCAATGGCGAGGGACGGAGGTGCAGGGATGCACAGCACATGGGGGTTTATACTCAAACCCCACTGCAAATACATGGATACAGTATTTAAAATGAACACATTTAATGAAAATAAACAAATATTTCAAGGCAATAATTCAACAGGTAATGATAATAACAAAGTAAATAAATCCTACAGTCAAGGCACCTCTTCACACAGACTCAAATACAGACAACGGGGAAATAAAATAAAAATAAAACCCTTCCTTTCAACGAATCTTGTACTTAGCTTGGCCCAGAGCTGGTCTTTGTGGAACTTGGAATTGAGGCACTTCTATTCGCACATGCAGATGTGCGCAACAAAATGGTGCTTCTCTTGTAGTGGGACAAACGCACGCCAGGCAATTCGCAAGTGGCACTCCACACCAAAACTCAGAGACCCACTGCAACGGCTTTGTGCGCCGATCATCCTCACTGACCCAACCAAGAGTTAAAGGCCAGCGTCTTCCTTCACCACACGAGCCAAATCGCCTCAACATGAATACAAGGGTCGTGTCATCCTCTTTGGCATGCGCTCACCCTCCGCTCTCACCTCTCCAAAATCTGCAACCCCTTCCTCTTTGATCATGGCTCTCCAAAATGCGCCAGCCAACCTTCCTCTTGATCATGTCTATATATCCTCCACCTCTAGGACATGGCCTGCTCGCATGAAACCTGGGAAGGCGGGGCTTTTTCCCGCTCAGCTTGCTTCTGATATCATGCCCATCAATCATCAGCCTCGGGGGCGTGACTTCGCCTGTTGTCACCGTTTGAAGGTGGGGCTTTCTGCCCGCTTGTAGTGGTTTTTGGGACATGTTCCCCACCTTTATTGCTGATAATGAAATATATAAACATAGGGAAAATTACAGAGGGGCGATTACCTACTGGGTAAATTTATTCTTAAACCCTCGCTAATTAGCAAGACACCACCCCCTCGTGTTGTGACACGTAACACATAAGCTCACAGGTTCCCTACTTAGTTACATTGAGATGCCTCCTACACGTCCACGGACCAAGCAACTCCAAACAATGCTATATTCCCCATTAAATTCTTCCATCTACCCCACAACCGTAACAATATATATATATATATATATATATATATATATATGCACATATATATGTAATTTCTTTAATCTGTTCACTCTGTGTCTGTCTGTGTGCTGTCATAGTAATGTGCCATAGTTTTCTGATCTCTACTTTTTATAAAAGAGGTTTGTCTGTGTGTGACGGCTATTCTGTTAGTCCACATTTAAATTTATTACAAATCATGATTAGACAGGTTAATTTTTACTGCGTACATAAACCCATTGCATTTTCATTTCTTATAGAACAAAAAGGACAGAGCGGAAGGAGCCAGACAAACTTGGGCACTGTGTACTGCCACACTACCCGGGCCTTTCTGAAAGGATTAGCGGGATAGTACGTAGTGCATGGATTGGCATAGCCTACAAGTCTCTACGCACCATCTGTAATGCCATCTCAAAACTGAAGGACCCAATACCAACTGGTGATAAATCTGGGGTAGTTTACCATTCATCATGCAAAGAAAGCCTGGTGTTGCCTTAGTGGTTTGGGTGGCGGCTTGGGATCCTAGGATCCTGAGTTCAAGCCCCCTTGGCTGCTGAATTAATATACACCAGGAGGTTGACTCAGCCTGTCATCCTTCCGAGGTTGGCAAAATGAGTACCAATGTTATGGTAAGGGGGACACTGCATCAGCGGCATGGCCGCATCCCAACCAATGATGCAACCAGCAGCCACAGGCTGCACTCGATAGAGAAAGAGAGATCATGCAAAGACTGTGACCAATTCTACACTGGTGAAACTGGAAGAAATTTGAAACAATGACGAGATGAACATGATCGAGCATTTAGGCTTGAAAAAGTGGCCCAGTCAGGCACATGATGTCATTGCTGCACTCTGGCCATAAATTTGACTTTGATAGGACCTGTGTCCGAGACACTACATCTAACAAACGACACAGGTTAATTTTAGAAGCGTGTAACTGGGTAGACAGTGGATATACCCACACAATACACACCTCTGATACAAATGGCGAAAACTGGATGGTGCACACGGCTGGATAAGGTGAGCAACAAACAACACTCAATCTCAAACACCACATCAACATAAGCACAACACCCAATGAGAACCCCAACACTTGCACAACCAACACCTCATCATGCCCAACCCGGACACAAAACCAGCCGTTTTTGGGCCCTGGAAACACAAAAACAAAAACAACAACAAGCGCACACACGTGCTCACCCACACACATACAACACAAGATCTCGTGTAAGTAAAAACAAAAAAGAGCAGAGCACCCCATCAATGATGTGATTTGACATTCGTTTAGCTTTTGCAAAATAAATAAAAACAAGCACTCCTCTATTTCTCCTCGAGCACCAGCACATGACCGGAAATGAGCAGTTGTATCGAAATAAAAACCAGACACGTGCCGAGGCTCGGGGTTTATTGTGCCTGATGAAGCCGGCTGCGAAGCGGCGAAACGTTGCCTGAGACCGGTCCTGCTCTCGCTTTTTTGCTCTAATTAGCGGTCAGATCCAGTTTTTTACTTTTGGTTGGAAGCGCCTTCTTCTTTAAAAATGTGTAATCCCAACCGTGCCCCAATCTTATATGTGTGTGTGTGTGTGTGTGTGTGTGTGTGTGTGTGTGTGTGTGTGTGTGTGTGTGTGTGTGTGTATTGTATAGTATGTATATATGTCTCAGTGGGGCAAACACACTCAGGAATGGGAGTGGAGAGCTAACGTAATCCATTTATGAAGGTGCAAAATCAATTTGTGGTTAAATTTGATGTAAAAATATTATGATATGTTAAACAGCTTTGTTAAATTTAACGTCAATTGAGGCACAGTGTTAAAGTAGGCTATGTAGGCCACTCGGAAGTTCAGGATTAAAGTTTTTGTGTATGCAAACCACTGAGCTATAGATATACAACTGGAGCGCACCCCACTATGGTGATCAATAGGCAGCGAGTGGCACCAGCAACCGCCATCTTGGAATACCTCAGAATCTGGTATGCTACACTGGTTTCGGTGAAAAAATGGTGTTCTGCTGTGCTTTCGGCTGCAATAACATTTATTCCCGTGAGTTGAAAGTGACCAAAAGCATCACTTTTCACAGGTAAGGTAACTTTATTTTATATTAAATAAGATTTTGAAATAAGATTTTGTTGTTTGTTTTAAGGCTTTGTCTGTAAGGAACATAGTTTGGACTCTGTCAGGAACATCGCTATTTAACCCCCCCCCCACTTTCATTCCATTTTACTGAGGCACTGAAACTCAGTGATTCTCACACTGAAACCAACTCAACTTGACACTTCTGACTTACTAAAATGAGACTCTCAGTTTTGTCAGGAACCTTCGTAGCTCTAGGACAAGGCTCCGAAGGAAAACAAACAAAAGAGGAAAAAAATGTGGATCAATCTGTCAATGGAACCCGATAAAGTCTGGCGCTTATCACACCATGCTTGCACCTCTCGCGTTCTAGCGAGAGAAGGGTATTCCAACATGGCGGCTGTTTGGCACTGGAAGCGCATGATGCAGGTGTGCTCCAGTTATATATACAGCTCATTAGTGCCAGACTCACTGACACACACACACATACAGCTCGTTTTTTTCACACAAAACTGTTCCTAACAATTCTATCACACACACACAAACAAACATGCATAAATAAATTAATATATATATGAAACACACACACACACACACACCTTCCTGAGAATGTGGACCATGAGCTGGGCACCGTTCTTCCTTGAGGTTTTGATCCTTTCAGTCCACAACCTCTCCAAATGGCAGATCCACAACCTTGGTCACGGGTTGAGGCACCACATCAGTCGATTACCTGCATCAGTAGATCCACAACCTCAGTTGCATCCAGGCAGTCAGTCAATGCACAATAATCAAATTAAATCACACACACACACACACACACACAAAACCCTCTCTCATCCCATTGGGAAAGGGTAAGGCAAATTATAAGTAAACTCGCAGAAGCTCATAGAAAAAGTATGATAGAAAAAAGAAGGAAACAAGAAAAAGAGCAATCAGAGATTGCAAACCCTCACCAGAACTTGTTTTGTGTGGTGTTTGTGCAGTTTTGTGTGGTGTATTTTGTGTGCTGTTTGTGTACTGGTGCGTTATGTAATTAATAAGAGACATAATTAGAACTGCCACTTTATAACTGCTGGCAGTGATGACCGGGTACAAGACGTCCCGCTTTGATGCAACCCTGCTTGATGGGACACCTGACCCATGACGTTTTTTTTGATTATTATTCAATTGAATTTAGAATGGGATTAAAATAAAGTCAAATAAAATTAAATGGAAGACCAAATAGGTACAGTCCTGCATTGGAGTCATCAGAAGAACCCAAACAAGCAAAAAGCAAAGATGAAGTTATCAGGAGTAACCTGGATTATTCACATTTCAACTGTGACTCCTCCACCTCAAACCCATCCAGGAACAGCCAAGTAAGCCTTATTTAAAAAAAAAAAAAATGAAAAAACCCAGATCAAAAATTAAATAAGTCTGTCTGCCAGACCATGTGCCCGATCAAGTTGAAATGTAAAATATGTATCCCACATGACTACTAGATCATAATTTGAAGTTTCACGTCGATTGATTAAGCGGTTCCAGAGAAAACATTATTTAATATATTTGTTTAATCCAATATGGCTGCCAAACATGTGACCTATGACCATAATTATTAAAACATTATACATGAGTCGTTGCACCAATGGTGAAAATTTCATCTCGATCTGACAAGCGGTTGCGGAGAAAAACACGAAAGTTCTGTGCAGCCAAACAAACAAACAAGAAGAAGACCTCATGCAGAGCATGACACATGCAAAATTCATAAAACAAATTTGACCTCAAAAAAATTGGTGGTTGAATTCAGTGACCTGATATGCAAATCCTCTTCAAATTTCAAGTCAATGAGATGAAAATTGAGGATTTTAGAAATCCCACCTTAGTTGTTGACCCTGGGCCTATGTTGACCTTTTGGTCCATGTGAACTCAAAATAATTGAGTAGATGAATTCAGTGACCGTGAAATATAAATCCTCTTCAAATTTCAAGTTAATCGGATGAAAATGAGGATTTAGAAATACCACCTTCGTTGTTAACCTTAGGCCTATGTTGACCTTTGGCCTGTGTCGACCTCAAAAATAATGGGTGGTTGAATTAATTGACCTGAAATATAAATCCTCTTCAAATTTCAAGTCACGGATGAAAAGAGGATTTTAGAAATACCACCTAAGTTGTTGACCTTTGGCCTATGTTGACCTTTTGACCTCAAAAATAATTTGACCTTCTTCCTTATGACAAACTCTACCATGTGGTGAAGTGCCGTGAAAATCAGTTTAAAAATGTGACCTGTAGGTGACAAACAGGCAGACAGACAGAACAAAATCGGCTAACCAATATACTTGAAAAAAACTTGGATTTTGCACGTGACAAACAATTGGACCTAAATACAATACTCTCTCCGTCGGCGAGGGTAACAAGGAAGCCTTCTATTCTTGCGCTGGTTGAAATACCTCAAAGCTGGGAGGTTCAGGAAGGAATGTGTTGAGTTGTTTCCACCTCTGACACTTGAAGAAAAGAAGAGAGTAAAATGAGTTTAACAACTAAAACAATCCATTGGGTAAACTTACCATGGATTATATTAAGATAACTACTAATATGGAATAGGCAAAGCCTAGAAGCGAACGTAGAATTCTACTTACATTCGATGCTGCAATTTCCGGTTACTTCGGCCTGCGCATTCGGAATCAGCGGATCAAATAATGTAAATCACGATTAAAAATTATTTTTTAATGATGCGGGAGATATCTTTATTATAAAATTAGGTAGACTTAAAACTGCTAGAGTATTTACTCTCGAGTTTTGTTGTTAATTTTTTAGTCATAAAGGTGTCATTGGGTATACTACAGATCAAAATTAATTATTGGGCATTTCTATAACCGTGATAACACTACTGATATACCTCAACATTACCTTCACAACAACAACTACACCGCCTAGAACAGGATCTCATCTGAAAAAATAAATATTACCTCAATTACCTTCACAACACAACTACACCGCCTAGAACAGGATCTCATCTGCAAAAAAAAAACAATTTCCTCAACATTACCTTCACAACGACAAATACACCGCCTAGAACAGGATCTCATCTGAAAAATAAATATTACCTCAACATTATTACTCAACATACCTTCACAACGACAACACACCGCCTAGAACAGGATCTCATCTAAAAAATTAATATACCTCAACATTATACCTCAACATTACCTTCACAACAACAACTACACCGCCTAGAACAGGATCTCATCTAAAAATAATAATTACCTCAACTTACCTTCACAACAACAACTACACCGCCTAGAACAGGATCTCATCTGAAAAAAAAACAATTCCTCAACATTACCTTCACAACGACAACTACACCGCCTAGAACAGGATCTCATCTAAAAAAATTAATATTACCTCAACATTATACCTCAACATTACTTCACAACAACAACTACACCGCCTAGAACAGAATCTCATCTGAAAAAAAAAAAAATCCTCAACATTACATCACAACGACAATTACACCGCCTGAGAACAGGATCTCATATAAAAAAAATTAATATTACCTCAACATTACCTTCACAACAACTACACCGCCTAGAACAGGATTCATATAAAAAAAATTAATATACCTCAACATTACCCTCACAACAACTACACCGCCTAGAACAGGATCTCATCTAAAAAATAAATACTAGAAGAGGAACGTATAATTCTTCTTACATTCGCTTCTGACTTTACCTACAACTTGTTCACAACTGTATACGCAATTTCCGGTTACTTCAGCCTGGATTCGGGATCAGCATCAAATAATGTAAATCACGATTAAAATTATTTTTTGATGATGTGGGAGATATCTTTATTAAAATCAGTGGAGGAAATATACACCATGTCTGATATTTGGGCTTTCATGTCTCCGACGATGCCTTTATCTCCCGGCATGCATCATTCCCCATGCCAAAAACCGGAAGCAAAAAAAAACCGGAAGCAAAAAAAAAACCGGAAGCAAAAAAAAAACCGGAAGCAAAAAAAAACCGGAAGCAAAAAAAAACCGGAAGCAAAAAAAAAACCGGAAGCAAAAAAAACCGGAAGCAAAAAAAAACCAGAAGCAAAAAAAAACCGGAAGCAAAAAAACGGAAGCAAAAAAAACCGAAGCAAAAAAAACTGGAAGCAAAAAAAACCGGAAGCCAAAAAAAAAAACCGGAAGCAAAAAAAACCGAAGCAAAAGGGTCATAGCCAACGACACGGATTCCAAATTGCCAGGGTATTGTTTGTTGTTGTTTCCTATTCTCTCATGTGTACGCGTTAAGTATGAAGCTCACTACGTTCGCTATAAAAGCCTGTTCAAAAATGCCAGGTTTGAATTATTTTATTCAAAATATTCAAGGAGACTGGAAGAAATGATGTTCCGTTGCAAGAAAAAACGTTATTTTAAAACTCTACATGTACAAATATGATCATGTTTTCTTTATCTTCTGGGACATTTCGTTTCGATGGTGCAGCCATCTGTGTGTATTATACACATCACGTGCCGCAAATTTCACCTTCCTCCGCCTTGTATTTGTTCATTGTTTGTTTGTTTTTTTTAACGCATCTGTACACCACCCTTGAGGCCTGGTTTCATGTCACCGTCTACAAGTCCAACAGAAGAGACGTAATTACTCTTTTATGGAGAATGTTTTTCAAGTATTTTTATCCTCAAAAATAGACTGTAGTGAACACAGTCATTGGCCTCTGAAATCCAACTCGAATCATCCTTATGAAGGGCGACAGACAAATCCACACTGTTTTATATGGGTAGATTTTAGGCTGAGGAATGAAGTGCAGGCTGTCCACAAAGTCTTGGTCCGGTTTAAAAAACATGATTACAACCATACCAAAAAAGACACAATGATGTGGATTTTTTGCATTTTGTCACATAATTCATAAAGTTTCTTGTGTTCTTCAGGACACCTCAACATGTGCACCTTTAGTGGCATGTAGCACATTCAAGCGATAATCCATTAAATCCATGTGTTGGCCAACATATCCCTTGTCATATTGCTGATGCAACTTGTTATCCTAACACAAAGTGTTTCAATGTCAACAACAAAGTTTTGGAAAACAATCCTTGACATATCCCCACAAGAAGAAATATAAGGGAGACCATGGAGGCCGTGGAGACCAGGGGACTGCCCCCACTATGTCCAAGCAATCCACCGGGAAGTTCTCAGTTCTAAAGGTTGCACAATCTGCACTTTATGTGCGTGATGCAATCTCTTGTGTACAACTTTGTTTTTCATATTATAATTTTCCTGTAGGTTTGGATTAATTAGAAAGAACTTTTACTTAATAATGTTTTTTCTCTTGGAGGAGTGTTTTCATGTTTCTGGGTGGGATAGATAGATAGACAGACAGACAGATGGAATTAGTCCTGTGCAAAGTTTTGCTTTGATCCCTTGAGTTTTGCAAAGCTTGATCTGCTTGATTTTGCAAAGTTTGCAAAGCTTGATCCCAAGAACCATAAGAAACGACCATGTTATCATTAGAGGTGAAAATAGTGCTGAAGTCTCCCTAACAAAAGTTCTTCATTTTGGGTTTCATCAAAACACAACTCTCATAAAATCAGAGCTACAAACACACTCAGAATTCGTTTGAAGTAAGAAAAAGGTAATAAATTTAAATGCTCTCTTGGAATTCAAACTCATTGGGATTATTTACAGATGACTAGCAAATGAACCTATATTAAACAATTCATTGTGAAGTTGCATGAAATACTCTGATGTTCTCAATACACACTAAATGAAAAAAAACAGTCTGACCTCCCTTCTGATGAATAACCAGACAATATTGAACAAAACTCGAGAAACAACTCCTGTAATCATGTCTTTTAATTGGCGGTGGTGTGTGTCAGAGTGATGCTGAGGTGTCGTCCACCAGACGGCGGTCTTCTCGAGGTAACCTGAGGTGGTCCCTTCAGGTGGGTGCCTGGAATGTCTTATCCCCAAGAGAGGATGATCACCTGTCTCTGCTATCATCTGAGCTCCAGCATTTGAACATCGGTATTGCAGCACTCTCTGAGGTTTGGAGATGGGATAGTAGTGAGATTATGATGGGAGGCTACACCTACGACTTGTTTGGTCACTATGATGGTTACCACACCCAATGAGTTGCTGTAACTGTGTCCAATAAGCTGACTCCCATGATAATTGAGGTAACACCGATCATTGAGCGAATTATGAGTCTCAGGATTCGTCACTACCTGGGTGTCATTTCCCTGGTCTCTGTTTATGCTTTGACTGGGGTGAGTGATCTCACTGTGAAGAAGGCATTCTATGACGTGCTCGAGTCTGTAGTTGATCAGTGCCCCAAGTGAGATACTCTTCTAGTCTTGGGGGATTTGAATGCATCGACTGGAACTGATCGGGATGGTTAGGAGACATGTTGGTCCCCACGGATCTGGAATTGTGGAACCAGAATAGCACTAAGTTCCTTGACTTTGCAAGAAGTTGTGGACTCAGGGTGGCTGGTTCATGGTTTCAATGTTATCATGGTTTCATGGTTTCATACAAAACCTTATCTCTGTTCTTGGTATAATGCTGCTGGTGGTGTGGCAAAGGAGATTGACCATGTGCTCATTGATGGATGCTGGAGTATGATTCAGAATTGCAGGGTCTACCGGAGTGCTCAGTTCCTCAATACCGACCACAGGCTTGTGTTAGCAATTGTGAAGTTGCAGCTTAAATCCGGGAGAATGGTACCATCCCAGCCTCAGCTGGATGTTGGCATTTCCAGGATGAGAGGGTGCCTGAGGAATTTGCGAACAGGCTGAGTGGGGATTTGGGGGGACTGAATGTTTTGGGAATCCTGAAGAGTTGTAGAGTGCCTTCAAGACGACTATCCTTGATGTTGCCGGTGGAAGTCTTGGACCCCACTGTCAGGCGAAGAAGAATTTTGTCTCTCAAGGGATACTGGATACCATTGACTAAAGTCGCAGGACCAGGCTTAATGGCAGAGCTGAGCTGTTCAGGGAGCTGAAGTGTAAAACTGTACGTGCGCTGAAGGCAGACGAGGAGGCCTATGTGCAAGGAATCTGTGAAGGGGTAGAGCATCACCTGTGGTCAAGTGATTCTCATCCTGCTAACAGAAGAATTTGCGCATTGCGTTTATCCAAGCCCATCCCTTGGTGTACTGCAGTTAGAGCGGAGGGTGGTGGGCTCTTGATAGCGGAGTTTGAAGGGAAGGCCCACTGGCTGGTCCACCAGCTCTTGAGTTGGATGTCAGGAGTATAATTATCCCCTTTGCTGACCTACCAATCAACTATGAACCACCTCTGTTTGTGGCAACACAGGCTGCAGTGAAGCAGTTGAAAGGGGGTAAAGCTTCTCAGTTCTGTGGCATCCATGCTGAACTTCTCAAGGCTGGTGGAAATTTTGTACTCGTGTCATTGCATGCAGTTCTTTGCTCTGTTTGGAACACAGGCATCATCCCAACTGATTGGAAGAGGGGCCTTGTTGTCCCTCTCTGGAAAGGGAAGGGTGATTGCCAAGACTGCAACAACTACTGAGGGGTGAGGCTGCTTTCAGTGCCGGGCAAGCTCTTTGCTCAGATAATTCTTGAAAGGGTTCGCCACCATCTGCTTGAGCACCCCAGAGCAGTCGGGCTTTACACCAAAGTGGTCAACGATTGATCGTATCTTTGCTCTTCGGGTCCTCACCGAACACAGGCACGAGTTTTGGCATGGGCTGCTCACAGCCTAAGTTGTTCAATTCAGTGAATCGGGATGCCTTCTGGAGGATTCTTGGTCTTTGTGGGGTGCCACCAAAATTGATCAGCTGGTTTAATATCTTCAGATCTTGAGCTTGAACCCCTGTTATCCCCTTAAATAACACCAGGTGGGTTGACTCAGCCTGTCATCCTTAAATAACACCAGGTGGGTTGACTCAGCCTGTCATCCTTCTGACGTTGGCAAAATGGGTTCCAGCTTACTGGTAACAGGGGAACTGCATCAGCGGACAGCCACACTCCCGGCAATGATGCAACCAGCAGCCACAGGCTGCATATAACATGAAGGCATGGAAAGTTTGAATCTGTTTAACGATCACAGAATTCATTGTCTCGTTGGAAATGATGCAACATGGTCACTGAATGAGCTGTTCTCTGTGCTTTTATCTCACCATTATGTAAGCTTTGTGTTGTGTGAATGCAAGAGATTGCCCTTTGACGTGGATCTGCTGAATGTTACAGTGTGTGTGCAAAAACAGGTGAGCAATATTTTAATCCAGCAAGTTTATTGCCATGTTTGAGAGGATTGGAAAATTGTACTCTTCAAGAAAAACAAACAAACAAACAACTTGGCTTGGTAGGGAGCTAATCAGGATGATCGAATGTGGAACAATGAAGGGCTTTGAATAAAATACTTTGAACCAGAGTGAGTTCCGACAGTCTTCCAAATAACAACAGTACATCCCTAGGATGAGGGAAGAAACCCACGAGAAAGAGTGAAATTGTTTGGCTCCGGACGACCTTACATGATGGCAAGAAAGCAGCAAATGTGACCAACCCACGACCATCCCCCATTTTCTCACTTTCCACCAATTCCACTATTCTCACGGTCTTGCTATTCCCTCTTTGCACCAGGACATCAAAATGATTTACAATCAAGTAGACATCTCAAATGTACTTGATGAATAAATTTAACAGTTTTTAATACTGTAATACATATGTAGAATGAAGGAACCAGTCTTCCTCCTGAAGGCTATTCGTGTCGATCTGTCCTGCCAGTAATACATATGGCTAACAGCTTCTCCATAATGCATGTGGCCTGTTTGGTGTTCCTTTCTAAAACCGTGGCTCAGGATGCTGGAATCCCAAGATCAAATCCCACATGCTGTCTTGTGCTCCAATGAAGGGCTAATGTCCGAAATGTCAGCTTCACTTTACTTCCCATGGTGGTTCACATACATTTCTCAACCTCCAGTTGATAAAACCTATAGTTTGAACTGTCTGTGAACACAAATCAATTATAGTCTTGATAAAGTTTAGCATTCCTCAAATTCCAGATGCTGCACTGTTTTGTCTATTGTTGACTATCTATCTATAGTGCAAGCCTGTGGCTGCTGGTTGCATCATTGGTTGGGACGCGGCTATGCCGCTGATGCAGTGTCCCGGCATGCCAGTACACTGGTGCTCATTTTCCGACCTCGGAAAGATGACAGGCTGAGTCAACCTCCTGGTGTATTTTAATTCAGTGGCCAACGGGGCTTGAACTCAGGACCCTAGGATCCCAAGCCGCACCCTAACCACTAAGCCAACACCAGGCTTTATTGTTGACTAATGTCAGTGGAATCATAATCTAACTGCTACTGCACATGACTATCTCCATGTTTTTGCATACAATTTATGTACAACGTCCACCATGAGCTTCAGATCACTTCACTGAAATAAAGACAGAACCGCACTCGGTAGAGAACATACCTCCACCAGGCTGAACAGTTTACGGTTTGTATCCCACTGATAGGTCGGATCTGGATCCAGACCTGAACCAAAATCGAATCTGCTTGTTCTTGTCACCTAACCAACTCATCCACCTAGTTTTGTCATCATCCATCCATAACTATGACATATATCGTTTTTGTCCCTCTCTCTCAATTGTGAAGAATCACTGGAGAAATTAAAAGGAAAAACTCTCGTATCCGGATCTTCACTAAAATCTCATAAAATCCTCCTTGTCAAACACCCAACCTGTCCACCAAGTTTTGCCTGAATCTGTCCACAACTTGTTGAGATATCATGCTCACAGACAGACAGACAGACAGACAGACAAAGGTGCAAACATAACCTCCATGAACCTTTGGTGGTGGAGGTAATAATTTATTTATTTCTTTGAATCGGAGGACATGTACAAAGTTTCGTTTATGGTGTGGGGTCTGTAGTTAGAACTGAAGGCCTTAGCAACCAACTGCTGTGTTCATGTAGTTTCTAGGACTTTTGAACACGTAATACGGACACGTCCTATGGATAATTGTCCGGCGAACGGCTCATGAGAGAGATGGGCCTTGTCAATTTTAGACTTGGACTGCACATAAATAAAAAGCTCCGAATGTTCACTCATTCTTCATTTAATTGATTAATTTATCTGCTTGCAGAATGCAAGCATGCCCCCCTATCTGCCTACAATCTGCAAGCATGCCCCCCTATCTGCCTACAATCTGCAAGCATGCCCCTATCTGCCTACAATCTGCAAGCAGCCCCTATCTGCCTACAATCTGCAAGCATGCCCCCCTATCTGCCTACAATCTGCAAGCATCGCCCCCTATCTGCCTACAATCTGCAAGCATGCCCCCTATCTGCCTACAATCTGCAAAGCATGTCCCCCTATCTGCTACAATCTCAAGCATGCCCCCCTATCTGCCTACAATCTGCAAGCATGCCCCTATCTGCCTACAATCTGCAAGCATGCCCCCTATCTGCCTACAATCTGCAAGCATGCCCCCCCCAAGTATATCGCCCGGTGGCTCAATAAAATACATATAGTTATCTATCGTCCATCAAGTCGTGTCTACTTCTGGTGACATTCATGATCAGATTTCTCCAAACATCCCGATCCTGTACTTCTTCCCAAAGCTCTGGCAGAAACATCTTTGTTACAGCCTTTACTTTCATCTTTAGCATTCGACGCAAAAACAAGGTCTGCCGCTATTCTTTTAAAAAATATACAATGTCAAGGCTCGTATAAGAGCTAACACGCAGACGTATAACAAGGGAAACAGGAGACAATATGGGTGGGAGAGGGAAGCACAAAACAGTGGAGAACAGAGTCAATAGGTAGATCTGTGGAAGGGAGAGAGATGAGGAGGGGTACATTGGGGAAACAAGATGGACACTACAGGGACTTTCTGGAAGGAAAGCAGGGAATCTGAAGGAGTGGATTACCTTAGGTAGAAAATATCATGGTTTGGATGGGGGATGATAGATGTTGCTGAACAGCTGCTTTGAAAACCTGGAGGGAAGAATGGGATTGAAGAGAGTGTGGGAGTTTGTTCCAAAGTGGGGAAAAGGGGAATGAAAGAGTGAAGGTGAGCAGTGATTCTTGATTTTGGTAGTTTTACCAGAAGGGGGCTGCTGGCAGACCTTGACTGCCCTGTGGAAATAATAATAATAATAAGAAGAAGAAGAAAGAACTAGCATCCGTTGAAGACAAAGTCTTCGATATCCCCACCATAGTAAATGAGGACAAGAGCAAAAGGCACAGTTCAATTTATTCTTGATGTGTGTACCAATTTCATAAAGAAATAGTTAATAGTTTTGCAACTATGCTCTGGAAACAAAGGTTAACCTCAATTATTTCTTAATACCACAACTTGTTTCCATGGAAAGTGACAGAAATTTTTTGGGGAAATCTCTAAATATCAAAAGGCACCAGTTCACCACTTGCTTGATATGTGTACCAAATTTGTAATATATATCTTGAGGGATTTGTAGTTAAGCTCCGAAACGAAATGTGACGGACGGACGGAACCTCATTTCAATCCAACAAGTTCGTTGTTGGCGGGAATAACAATAACAAGGAAATCCAACAAAGTGGAGCCATTCAGCCCTTCATGCCTGCGCGAACACCAAACAAACCCATCGACACAAGATCCAAGGAAAAAAATGTTTTAATTAAATGACAGTCTGAAGACGACGATGGTTCACGAGCGGTATTTGACGATGTACATTGTTTCAGAAGTCAAGGATGAGACAATGTGATAATGTTTGACCAAGTATAAAATGATCAACATGATGTGGTACGAGTGACGGTTATTAGATGCAAATAAGTGACAGTTATTAGACAGGTTAGACAGGTTTTAGTCGAAACCCGGTTCGTTCAACAACTTTCAAAATTGACCTTTGCATAACCTTTAAAGGTCACAAAACAATGTTGTGGACATTAAAATAAGGAAACAGGATACGTGCTATAGCTTATTGGAGTTAGTTCGTCGAAGAAGGTCGAAAACCCGGTTTCGTTCAACAACTTTAAAATTTGACCTTTGCATAACCTTAAAGGTCACAAAACAATGTTGTGGACATTAAAATAAGGAAACAGGATACGTGCTATAGCTTAATGGAGTTAGTTCGTCGAAGAAGGTCGAAAACCGGTTCGATTCCCACAACTTTGAAAATTTGACCTTTGTGAACTTTAAAGGTCAACAGTCAAGGATTATGACCTTTGGTGCAAAATGTCCTCTCGAACATTCCAGAACAATATAACGTCATAAAGGCTATATGGCATTCGCACTCCTCGGATTATCCATACTTTGATGAATCAGCGTAAAACAAATTTGAAGGGGCGCCACGGGCAAGGTGTTCGAGATAGAGAAAAATGGTTTCAAGACTTTAGGTGGGAATGACCTCAAGATTATGCATAAAAAATATTGTCATCCGAGCTCTACAAAGTTGTGGGCGTCGTTAGGTTTTTATGTCAAAATTCGAAATTTCTAAAGTTCATGACCTTGTGACCTTGACCTTGGGACGAAAATGAAAAATCGAGCTCGGTGGGCTATGCAGGTGCCATTGGGCTAACCAATACCGAAACCCCTGCCAGATTCGACAAACCCCCGGAGAAGATAATTGTTATGTCAAAATTCGCAATTTTCTAAGTTCGTGACCTTGTGACCCTGACTGGGACGAAAATGAAAAATCGAGCTCCGTGGGGCTATGAGGTGCATTGGGCTAACCAAATACCGAACCCCTGTCAGATTCGACAAACCCCCTCGGAGAAGATGCAAATTGAAATCGGCTACCCCCTAAAACACGTTTTTTGGGTGTGGCTCCGCCCAAAATGGGCGCACCACGCCCATTCTCAGGAAAACACAACTAGATCATGATATAAACCTCCCACCAAAATTTTATCAGGATCGGATCAAAACCCACGGGCTATGCTCGGACAGACAGACAGACAGACAGACAGACAGACAGACACACAACAATAACGAATATAGTGGTCACTTATTTTTTTCGTGAACCAATAGTTTGCTTGTTTTTTGGGGTTTATTTGTAGTTTTTTTTTCTTCCTTTTATTCCCCTCAGGGAGGGGGCATGGGCTTGGTTAAAAACACACATCAACCACACAACCCCCTTGACAAGACCCCCATCGACAGCACTCCGTACACATGCACACAATCACCCATCAATGCTCAAACTAATAACTAAAAGTCTTATCAACATCCGCATACCCCCCTATCTCCATAACTTCCAGGTACCCATCTAATTCTAATTTAAACTTATCTACTTTTTCTGCTGCCATTACCTTTCAGGGAGGCCATTCCATGCATTAACTACTCTCTGAGTAAAAGTCTCCTGCCTTACTACCGTCCTGAAGAAGAACAGCCCTTACACCTTTTAGACCGCTTAGATCTTTTAGACCATTTAAACCTTTTATATCTTTTGGACCTTTTAAGACCCTTCAGACCCCTAAAACCCTCTAGACCCCTTAAGACCTTTTATGACCCAAAGGCCCTTTAAAACCCCGAAGACTCGTTATAACCATAAGATCCCGAAAACCCAGAACCCCTCATTGGACCGTTTTAGACCTATTAGGCCTTTTATAAACCTAAGACCCTATAGGCCCTAGAGACCCTATATAACCCAAAGACCCTTTAATACTCTAAAGACCCCATAGGCCCTATAGACACCATGAGAACCCTTAGTCTCTTAAAACCTTTTAGACCCTGTTAGACCTTGTGCCTGAGACCTTCTAGGAATAACACAATAACACAAAAGGGACCCCCCCCCCCCTCCTGTCATAGGTAACTACCTTCCAGTACCAAGCTAAGAGGGACAAAATAGAATTAATTAATTTTCTTTCTATTTGTTTTTGCAGTTTCTGGCTCATCTTGGTTAGTGTAATTTGAAAAGTCCCTGGTGGAAATACAAAAGTCCACGTGGCCAAATAGAAAGCCCCACATGTCAAATGAGAAAACCCACAGTTCAAACCCACAGTCAAATTGAAATGGCCTCCATTGCTGGCATGAAAAGCCCTACGTATAAATAGATTCAAGACGCTTGGCCAAATCGAAAGCCGCCATCTATGGCAAATCGAAAGCCCCCATCCAAATAGAAAAGCTAAATGAGCCAAAAAGAACCTTCACTGCAAGCAAATAGAAAGAGCCCAGCCACGCAAATAGAAAAGCCCCAATGCATCAATATATAAGCCCACGTTGCAAATACTAAAGCCACGGAAAACGAAAGCCCACGTGGCATCGAAAAAGCCCACCTCATGGCAATAGAAAAGCCCCACGTGGCAAATAGAAAAGTCCCATGGCATATAGAAAAGACTTCCCATCGCACAATAAGAAAGCCCACGTGGCAAATAGAAAAAGCCCCACGTAGCAATAGAAAAGCCCACCAGACGATCAAGCATCGCAATAACAAATCAGTGAAGAAAAGCCCCACGTAGCAATATAATAGTCCACGCATAGAAAAGCCCACTAGAAAGAAAGTCCCAATCATAAAGCAAAGCCACACATTGTCAAATAGTAAAACCCAAACTACAATTATATTAAAGCCCCATGTCGCAAAAGAGGAAAAGTCCCCACACGGCAAATAGAAAAAAAGCCCCACATGGCAAAGAAAAGCCCCATGTCGCAATGTGAAAAAACGTGCTCCATATCAACAATTTCCCCCCATTATAATCAAAATGCGGATATGTTGTGATGTTATTATGCCAACTTCAGGATATTTTCAAGCTACTTTGAGATTGAAAACTTACACTGCTTAAATTAGTCAAAGCTTCACACATCGATGTCATCCAAAATGTAGGAAAACATCAAGATTAGGCCGCAATTAGGAAGAATGTATCAATTCAAAATTTATGCACTAACGTTCCATCATGAAAACCCTTTAAATAGGTCAAATTTCCAAGTTATCAATGCTCTTTCACTATGAGCAACTATTGTTATTTGGCATTTCGACATCATGTAATCTGTCTGATTCTAGCACTAATAGTTTCGTTTGATGGCTGTTTGTGAGCAGAGATATCTTCAAAATTTATAGATTTCAGTGATAAACTGTGGTGACAGTTATTTGGGTGATGACACGAGCATGAATTGATTGGATTTTTATGAGATTGAATCCGGATACTTGAAATTTCTAATTTTTAAAGTGATTCTTCACCATTGAGAGATAGGCCAGAAACTATACATAACGTCATATTTCAAAATGTTGTGGACGGATTCGATGAAACTTGGGTACAGAGAGATGAGAGGTGACAGGACCAAATTTGATTAGATTTTGATCAGGATCCGCGATCCTGATGCTCGTATTTTTTAAGTGACTTCACAATCGAGAGTGCCAAAAATGATGTGGTTATCACGATCTTTTGAAAACGTGTGCGATTGGTGTAAAAAAAACTTTGGTGGATGAGTGTGGTAGATGCCGGAGAAAAGCCGATTCGATTTTGGTTCAGGTCAGATGCAGTTACGGCCGAATTAGTGGGATACAAAATGTAAACTTTCAGCCTGGCGGTGGTACGCACTTGACCGAGTGCTTTTCGAGTTAATCTTGTCTTTCTAGCTTGCTGTGGACAGTCGGCAATTTATCCATTTTTCAGGTCCTCACTTGATTGCCACCTTTGGCTTGTCTTTTTCGTCGGACTGCAATATGGATTGCCTTTTCTGGCAGACATTTAGCCCTTCTTCTTTTTTTACCTTTTTTTTTTTAGCTCCGCCCCCGAAGGTGAAGGAGGTTATGTTTCACCCCTTTCTTCCATTTGTTTGTGCTGCATGATATCTCAAAAGTTGTGGACGGATCTGGATGAAATTTTGTTGGACAGAGTTGGGTGTTTGTGACCATCCTTCGCCGGATCTGGTGACTAGGAATGTTTTAAATGATCTTCACTATGAGAGAATCGGGCCAAAACGATATCGCACGACATCTCAAAGTTGTGGATGGATTCGGACCAAACTTGGTGGACATGTGAGGTTCGACAAAAGAAGAAATGATTCAATTTGCTAAGATCCGAGCCGGATCCGGATCTGGATAATGTTAAGTGATTCTCACCATTGAGAGATAGGGCAAAACCCATAGATATAGCCACGATATTTCAAAAAAGTTTTGGACGTATCCAGAATAAAAACTTGGTGGACAGGGTTGAGAGTGACCACGACAAATTGATTGAATTTTGTGAATATCTGAATCCGAAACCTGGACGAGAATTATTTAATTTTAAAGTGATTCTTCCACATGGAGGAGATGGGCCAACAGGATATAGCTGTATAGCATTGGGTATTTCAAAATGTATTGGGTCCCAATATGTTCTCGTGGATCAGGCATTGCGCAGGCAGAGGTATGCGGCATCTTTTTTAACCCGGAGTTGCCCCCTTTTCCTAAAGGGGTTTTTCGGGGATGTGTTTTTTGGCCTCTTCTTTTTTGAAAGACCTTCAACCTCTTGCCACAGTTTGTCTGGCATGCTGTAAATCAAATCCAACTCTGCAAAACCGATTTTAAATTTTTATTTTGCCTTTATTCATTTTGTTACCCCAGACACATTATTGCAAAAAAAGTGGGTTAAGCATTTAGTTTATGTCCCTCTGTCTGTCGTGTTATCAGATTATATGATCAAGGAACAACTTATTTAAATTGATGTTTATATTTTGAAACGAATTGGAGCTATGAATTGGAAAACAAAGCTATCATGCACAATACTTTGTGTCTTGAATTTGTCCCGATCACACATGCGCATAAGAGTGAGATTTTATTTACTGTTTACTTGCTTTAGTCAAACAAATTTGAAAATATTCCAAAGAGTAAATTTACTGTAACATCATAAAGACATATACTGGACATCATAAATACACATAATACAACAGTTAACGAATAATTAATGTAACGTCGTTTAGCATTAGGGTGGGTGTACTGACTGTCCTAAATGGTGGTAAACTCAGAATTCATTATTCACATGACTTTAAACACCTCTTTAAACCTTTTAGTTAACTAGCCAGCGGAGCCTTACTGCCCTTAGGGGCGATGTTGTTCCAAGAAGCAACACGTTCTTTCGATATCTTTATTTTGTGGGTATCGGCAAACTGACTGTGGACTCAATTGCTCCAGGAAAATATTTTTTTAAAACCGGGTCACGTGCATAAAGCCAAACGTACATACTGCTTCCATTCAAAACACCTCATGCCATAGGAAAAACGTGGGACAGAATACTGTACTGTAATGGATGGGGACTTGTAATACCCTCTCCCACTGGAACAGTTGCTACACGATTACTCATTTACAAAGAGAAATGCTCTCCCTCCCCATTCACCAGGCAACAACCCGGCAAAGATAAAAACACCCCGATACATGGAATTGGGGCGTCATGCTGATCCCATGTAGCCAGTTTTTTCCCCTTTGATGTAATCGACTCAGGAACTTTAGGAGGAGTTGCGCGACAAACACACACAACCACCGGGCCATAATTATAGTTAATGCTGGATTTTTACTTGAACACTGTTTTAGAACACCAACATTGCCTTTTAATACTTCCAAAAACCTCCAGTTTGCAATACTTGCACATGTTCTATAGGTTGGGTGTATAAGACTCTTCAATCGCGCTAAACTTCCAGATAAAAGATCTTTTAAATCATTGTTGGATTAAAATTGAAGTGTGATACATGAACACAGCATGGGGTATCGTTTCCATGATCGCTCCAGATTAGATATTTTTCAAAGCACTATCTCGTCGGAGCTTTTGATATTTTGTTCATCTTTCCAATTTAACTCGTTAGTTTTAGACAAGGAAGTTTCATGATCTGTCCCACAGTCTGCTGCCCTGGCAGATTTTATTGGCTGATGCGCAGCACCTCTCCATCTCCTCGTTGATGAGAATGTAGTCAATCTGATTTCTATGTTGCCCATGAGGTGAAGCCAATATGAACAGTCTTCCGCTTCGGTTGTTGACCCATATGCTTGCAATTACGAAGCTCATTCTCTACACATAAAACTCCAGCATTCACAAACCTGGCTTCATTTGGAACCCAAATGCATGCTTTCCTGCAATTCCTTGGTGCTCCCTGCCTTTCCATTTTTACATTCCAATCTCCCATAATAAATTAAAACATTCTCGTTTTGGGCACACTGTTCACCAGGTTCCGGCAACTTCCATAAAATCTGCCACATTTTCTTCATCGTGCAGAGAAGTCGGAGCATATATTGTGAATGATGGTGGTGTTCATCGGATGTCCTTTCAACTGTAAACGATTTTAACTTATCATTGACTTGGTT
The DNA here is from genome assembly GCA_035128595.1 of Eptatretus atami. Lineage (NCBI taxonomy): Eukaryota > Metazoa > Chordata > Myxini > Myxiniformes > Myxinidae > Eptatretus > Eptatretus atami. The sequence goes on along the minus strand of CM068957.1, from coordinate 66,770,519 downwards.
GTATCCCTTCAATACCATGCAGTCTTTCTTATTGCAAAATCTTTTGCTGCTGCATTTTTACGGTTTAGTGACAGGAAAAAAAACACCCTTGTAATAGACAGATTGAAATGTCCAAACCAGTCCACCAAGTTCACTAGATTTCAATATTTCAGTAAAAATAAGTAAATATCAGAGAGAAGATTAGGGGTTGATGTTTGAGTAGTGTTTACTGATACCACAAATGCTTTCATGTGATGGAATGATTGCACATAATCAGTCAGTTTTCACCCACAAAGCAGTACAGATGACAAGATAGTATAGTCTTTCTAGATAACGTTGAAGTGTTTCTGCATTTATTGAGACACCTTTTGTGTGTGTGCTGCTGTGTGCGTGTGTGTGTGTGTATACATATATATAATATATTTTATATATACAGGATATAGATATTTACATATATATATATACATATTACATCTATATACACATATGTATATATATGCATATATAATTATATACATAAATATATATATATATTATATACATATATATACATATACAAATATGTATATATATATGCATTTATATTACATTATATATATATACATTAAATTATATATACATATATTTATACATATAATATCCATATATATACTATTATGTATATATAATATACATATATTATACATAACATATACTATGTACATGACATATATACAATATACATCATATTATACATTATTAAATATACTATATACATATATATATATACAAATACATCTATACATATATATATATACACATACATACAGACAACACACACACAAAATTGACCTGCTTTCTACATTAGCGGCCTGTGCTTCGTGTTTCGCAGTTTTCATGGGCACATATAACGCATCCTCCCACCAGTGTCACGCACAAAACACCATCTATAACCATTCTCCCCAACCACACATAAAGCACCTCTTATATGCAAAAACCAATCCACCCGAACATGGTCACCCCACCCAACCCATCCTCCATCTACCCAAAGCCTTTGCACGCTTACTGATTTGCAGCATGTTCTGGGTTCTCATTCTTTGTTTCGTCCTGCTGCCTTGACCTGCTAACCCTCGCCCTAAACCTCACCTGTGCACTCTTCAGTGCCCTTCACCTAGCAACCCCTTTGATGCACGACCTCATCAGCACCCTTACCTGCATCCTCTGCATTGGAATTTTACTGGATTCTACTATCATCATCATCATCATCATCGATCATCATCATCATCATCATCATCATCGTCGTTAGTCATAATCTCATCACATCAAAAGTTACGTCTTATCTTAAATAAAAATTGAAACAGTACCTGCTGTCGTTTGCTTTCTTATTATAAATGCATATTAAATTGAACTGCCAATCATGTGCATTCATGTTCGTAAAATTTTATAATTTCCCTTATGAATTACAAACCGCCGCGGGGACCCAACCCTTTCCCACTGGAAACAATGCCCAACTCGCGGATTTTCTAGAATATATCCCCTGCAATGTTAAGGGTCTGACTATATACTATATATATATATATATATATATATATATTATATATATATATATATACATATATATATATACATATATATTATATTATAATATATATATATATATATATATACTATTATATATATTCATTCCTTTAATGTAAGAACAGAAGGCAAGTTTTTTTAATACTTGTGCAATGCTTAATATCTTGTGTTTTTAAAAAGACGAGTAAATACTTGTTCCCTCCTGAGGAATGTGATACGGTGAAGAATGAAGTGAGCTGTGAAAACAAAGTATTTTTTGTGAGATTCGGTTATGTTCTGAAGAAAAAATATTGCACTTCTACGTTTTAAATCAGGATTTCTTTAAAGAGACATTGCCATGACAACCTTTGCTTCCCCTGATGAGTTTCATCAAAGATAGCATGTTGCACTTCACAAAGATATTGCATGTTTATCTTGAGTCTCAATGAGATGAAAAAATAAAGTGAAATGCACAAAATAAGGATATTTTACACATGCAGTTGTTGTGTTTGCTGTCTTGTGGTTGTGGCTTATTTAGTTCTGTGTCCTTTGGTGTACATTTATATATTTTCTATTGCTCGAGGAAAGAATATGAAATATAATTGTATGTGCTCCTTTCCGTGTCCTCTAAATCTAAAGGCGTTTCTGCTGTCGTATAGAATTTAATAAATGTCATCCATTGGAACCACTGCACTAAGCTCCAATCCCGCTTCTTTCTTCTTCTTTCAATCCTGGAAAGATGGACTTTTAAATCAGGCATCTCTTATTATTAAACAGATACAAAGTATTGGTCGAGTTAAATTGTTTTGCTTTCCAACAAGGAAATCTTTTATGAAGCTTCTGAATGGTAACATTTTTATTATTTCTTATGGACAACAGGAACTACATTAAGAGTTATTCTCCACGTTTAAGGGATGGATGGCCAGTTGCTTTTAGTAATCGCAACACCCGTTTCCTCCGGGAATGAAAAAGGGTGTCAACACCCACTCCCTTCAGCAAAGATTCAGTGTGTTTAAACCTCTCACTATGGTCCTATCTACAGGCGACAATTGCAATAGTCTCACCCTAAGCCTACCCATTCCCTTTGGGGGAGGAGGGAAGAGGGGTGAGGGGGGAATTGGTTTGTGCCCATGACTGCGCCTGGGTGCCAAGCACACCTGCAAAATTGATGGAGATTAGCCTCAACGTTTTCAATTCTATAATTATCAGACGTACTCTAACATATCTGCGGAAAATGTCTTATTTTAGTATTGATGTAAGGCCTTGTTAATAGAACCAGGTTTTTGGAGAGGTGTTTTTGTTTTTAACATTTCCATCGCATACATACTTACTCTAGTTTCACCATTGGTTATGCATCCACATGGTGAAAGCTCTTGTAAATTACTACTAGATCCTTGACAATACACTACAGGCATGAAGTGTTTAACAAAAGTGGTTCAAGTGACAATTATTTCTTTTGTTAATAGCTATAATCTCCCATATTTCCATGGACTTGTCTGCTGCTGACAAACCTGCCATAGATCTAAATCTTTTATTACAGTAACACAGTGAAGATGAAGCAAAGGAAATTTGTTCCCCCTCTTGTATTTTCCTTCACCTACAAACGTTTGGCATTAAGTTGTTAAAATCCACCAGATGACCTCGTGGTATGAGTAGATTTAAAGATGCACAGGAAAAAGTGGCATTAAAGTGAAAGAAATTTACTTGTTCATGTTTTTATCAAAACACACCCAGGTAGTGTATGATATACAAACACCTAGGTAAAACAACCAGAGCCATGCTAATATTAAAAAAACATTTAAACATAATTGGAAGCATTAGAATATTATTTATGGAATCTGCAGAGCACATTTTCCGGCTTTATGAACAGATTATGATTTTAATCTGCCGGATTCACAAATAAGATGACTTTGTCATGTTACAAATTGCTTATTCTCATGCATACTGGACACATGCATTTGTTTTATAGCACAAAAATGACGTGGAATTGCTTGGAGACCAGCCAAAAAAAAAGAAAAAAGAACATCCATGTACAACATCACAAAGGAAAGTTAACTTTTGGCCCAATCATGTTTGGCACGTATCAACAACAAAGCACCACTGGCTTAACAGTCATGCAATTGCTGTTTTTTTATTAATTTTTTTTTTAAAAATTAGCATACTCATATTCTTATGTAGAGAATTTAATTTGACACCAATTAAAAAAATATGTTAATATGTTACTCTTTTACCATCAAGAGCAGGATGATAAATAATAATAACACGTACATACTAGCATTCTTTACCTTAAAAGGGGAAACTCTAAACTCAAGCTTCAAAAATTGAGAAGTTTACGATCTGATCATGACCACGTTTTACATTTTTCCTGTGAATATGCTCAGTGTGGAAAAAGAAAAATTGCAAACTTTCCGATGATTCTTCCCAGAATTTTCCATGCGCAGTCACGTCTCCATGATTGGCTTGTAAAACCAGGTGTCGGTTTCAGAGCAATCAAGAATCTCACAGTGGTGAGCATCTCATCAGAAACTACTGAAATAAAAAAAAATCTCTGTTTATGGTGTTGCACATGTAAGTCCATGTGAAGTGTGACAGTTCAACGATATCTGTCTAATAATCTTTGACTTTTGAATTATTTAGTTTCCGCATCCAATTATAAGCAATGAAACTGCATGATAATGGAAAATCTACTTTTAATTTCAAAAAACAAAAATAAACAACAAAACTACAAGTTTACTGGGCTGAATAAATTGCAGTAAAAGCTTTCCATGTTGCATTCCCAGTAATCCAAAAATATTCTCAAATATTTACTTTAACTTCGAACAGAAGCACATTAAATGAGATGTTGCAAAGATAACTGCACCTTAAAGAAACTTACCAGCTGTGAATTACCAAAATTTGTTTGAAAATAAAATCAGCCAAGAGTTTTGCCAAAGATAAAATAAAACAAAAAAACAACAAACTGCTGGGTTGAAATAACTCAACAATGAATGAGGATTATTGGAAAAGCACCTGTTTTCTCAAATTTACAGAAAATAGCTTTAAGTAAGAAACCTTTATTTACACAAACCGATGAACCTCACTTCTGCGCAAAGTCCCAAACATTCTACATCATGAAGATAAATGTCAGTGCGAGCATTACACACTTGTGTGATTGTATCATAATCCTCCGCGAAGCATCGCTTCCACATTACCACCGGCTGCTGGAAGTTCGATCAGGAACGTTCTTTTGTCCTTATTTTCGGATCGTCTTTCAGAACAACAAAAGTGATGTTCTTCATCCATTTCTATTGACACCTATCTATAAGGTTTCTGCCACGATAGTGTTACAAACCCCCAAATTTTAATACAGAAAGCATCAAAATGACTTTGCTGCTTTTGCATAGGCCTTCCTCAGGTTAAAAGATTCACGAAACTCTACATATATGTATGCAAAGAGGGGGTGGGGTGGGGTAGGTTGCAAGCAGAGCATGGGAGAAAAGGAAAAGGACGGTTTCAAGGAAGATAGGAGTATGAGGGGGATTGGGAATGTTTGTTTGGTTGTATCTGGGAGCTGAAAAGTTCTTCCATCTTGCAACAGAATACTCGTGGCACCTATATTGTGCCAGCAGCATATTTAAGGACGCACTGTTATCGTAAGACTTCAGAAAGTTCTTTGTTTTACTATAGTGCAGAGTACGTGACATTCATTGTTGGATAATGAGCTACGATTAAAAACAAGAAACATCTTCTAGTACATCCGATAAACAAGGCTCAGCTCGGCACCTGTACTTTTTTCCTTTTGCGTTGGTCCAAGTTCACTTTCCCAATGTCCAACCCAGTGCACGAGGGAGGTGTATGTAATTTTCGTCGGTGAATAACGTTGTCCTTCAGTTTCCATGCGTTACATTACTTCCTTGCTGTTGGGGAATTATTTCAGGATAAAGATGCAGAAGACAGTTGCGCAGTTTTGTCGATGGCTTTGAATTGCCTGCCCGTTTTTTGAAGATGATGAAGAGGTGTAGCATCTTTAAGTGACTGTCTGCCTTTAGAGTTGCTGGTGATATTTTTCATTGGATTGTGGAGAGTGCGTCGTTTTCATTTCAATTTGGCAAAGCGTCATTTGGACGACCTGATAGGACTTTGGAGAACAAATTCAGATTCAGTACTTTCTGCAAAAACAAGGAGCCTTTGAATAAGGCACATATCTTACATCTAGGAGCTAGCACAGGCTTCATTCTCTTCCTTTTTAGAGAAGATGTGGGGGACTCTTTAGCACTCGGTGAAGGAAGTTTAGTGGAATTGAAAGGAGAAACAGTGATTTGTTAACATTTCCCAGATGGTGCAGTGGATTTATTTACTTTTGGAGATGTTGTGATCGGGTTTTCTGATTTTGGCTGGGGGAACCCACGGTTTTTCATCTAGTGAGAATTTATTTTGCTTTCTCAGCCTTTTTTGCATAAATCAACCTTCACAGGTGATGCTGCGATTCTTACTTTTCGATGATGGTGAAGATTTGTCCTACTTTGAACAGGTGAATCAGATATTGATCCGTCTTTAGAGGAGAGTTTATGTGATGTGTTTGGCCTTCTCGGGGCTGCTAATGGTTTATCCGTATTACATTGAAATGAAGTCAACTTGAACCTTTGAAGGTGAATCAGGCGGGAATGCGGTTCTTCTCTGAGGGCGGCTGGAAATTTTGTTCAGAGTTTTCATCAGTGCCGTTGTCTTATCAATATTTTGTGGAGAGGTTAATGGTTTTAAAAACCTTTTGAGAGGTAACTATGGGTTCAAACTCATGATATGAAATTGGAGGGGTTTTTTTCCAGCCTTGTGAGGAGAAAACCATTGTTTGTTCATCCTTTTTAGGAGGGAAACCATTGTTTGTTCATCCTTTTTAGGGAGAACCATTGTTTGTTCATCCTTTTTAGGAGAACATTGTTTGCTCATCCTGTTGAGGAGAAATATTGCTCTTTTCCAGCCTCTTTGTGAGGAGAAAACCATTGTTTTTCCGCCTTCCTTGTGAGGCGAACCATGTTTTCCAGCCTCTTGTGAGGAGAACCATTGTTTTTCATTATTGTGAGGAGAAACCATTGTTTTTCCAGCTCCCTGGTGAGGAGAAACCGTTGATTTTTCCAGCTCCTTGGAGGAGGAAACCATTGTTTTTCCGGCTCCTTGGAGGAGAAACCATTGTTATTTTTATCCTTGTTGAGGAGAAACCATTGTTTTTTCATCCTTGTGAGGAGAACATTGTTTTTCCGCCTCTGTGTGAGGAGAACAATTGTTTTCCAGCATCCTTGTGAGGAGAACCATTGTCTTTCCCTCCTTGTGAGGAGAAACATTGTTTTTCAGGTCCCTTGTGAGGAGATCCATTGTTTTTCAGTCTCCTTGTGCAGGAGAAAACATTGTTTTTCCAGATCCTTGTGGGAGAACCGTTGTTTTCCAGCATCCTATGTAGGAAACCGTGTTTCCAGCATCCTTGTGAGAGAAAACATTGTTTTTTCATCATTGTGAGGAGAAACCGTTGTTTTTCAGCTCCTTGTGAGGAGGAAACCGTTGTTTTTCACACCTCCATTGTGGGAGAACATGTTTTCCAGTCTTTCCTTGTGAGAGAAACCATTGTTTTTCCAGTCTCCTTTAGTGACGGAGAAACTGTTAGTTTCCAGCATCCTTGTGAGAAAACCGTTGTTTTTCCAGTCTCCTTGTGTGAGGAGAAATTCGTTGTTTCCAGTCTCCTTGTGAGGAGAAACTGTTGGTTTTTCCAGTCTCTTTGAGGAGAAACCGTTGTTTTTCCAGTCTCCTTTCGGAGGAGAAACTGTTGCGTTTTCCGTTCTCCTTTGTGAGGAGAACTTTGGTTTTGTCCAGTCTCCCTTGTGAGGAGAAACCATTGTTTTTCCAGTTCTCCTTGGAGAGAAACTGTTGGTTTTCCAGCTCCTTGTGAGGAGAAACGTTGTTTTTCAGCATCCTTTGTGAGAGAAAAAACCGTGTTTCCAGCATCCTTGTTGAGGAGGGGAACCGTTTTTTTTCCAGCTCCTTGTGAGGAGAACGTTTTTCCAGCCTCCTGTGAGGAGAAACCGTTTGTTTTTTCCCTTGTAGGAGAAACCATTGTTTCATCCTTGTTGAGAGAACATTGGTTTTTACAGCTTTGTGAGGAGAAACAATACTCGATTTGATAGCATTGTAGGTTTTCTATTTTTAATAGGTTTAATCTTTGATATTAGCAGATTTTGAAGGGGAAATTAGATTTGTCAGGTTTGAAAATGCACAAATGATTCAGTTTTTACAGACAGTTGCCCCTTTCTTGTGGACGTGCTTTGTGGGGTGTGTTCTTTTCAGCTTTTGTAAGAGATGGACTAGATTTTTCACTCTTTAAATGAACTGTAGTGGATTTGTCTGCTTCGTAAGTGTCTCATCATTTCGTACATCTATTGAAGGTGTTTCTGTCTTCAAAGGAATAAACAGATGTTGTTTTTGATTCATAATGTTCACCTGTTTGTTTTCATAGTTTCAGAGGTGAACTATGTGACTTTGTATTAAGGTGCAGATGATTTTTCATGTTTTGTAGGTCCTAATTGGGTGATATCCTTTGTAGATAAGTTTGGACCTCATCCATTTTTCAGCTTATTGCAGATAACTTTCAAGAATGGAGCAGCACTTTGGGCTCTACCATCTTCGATGAAGACATTGAGATGAACATATATTTTCGGGGTTTGCATCATCAAAGTGGGGTATTTTCATTTTTTTCATGAAGTGAGGTTGTGGTGTTTCTGAAGAATCTTTCAGGAGGTGCTTCTTTCTTTAATTCGGGAGCAGTAGCTTGACTCGGTGTTCACTGTGGGAGGATACTAAATCAATTGGCACATGAGGTGTAACTAGTCTCTGAAATAGGATACAAGACTTCCTAGTCTGCTGGAGGACCATTTTGGGAGGTCCTCAACTTTTGGCATTACAACACAACGGTTGGGTAGGTTTGAAAGAACGATTTACTGTCTCAGTTTTCTGCAATAGAATGAAGGTTTTTCACCTGGATGGAATGCTTGGGTTGTTCTTCCATTTTTGTGGTTGATTGGCTGTTCTTCAAATTTTGAATGATAGTTTGTTCTTCAGATGTTATTGGTGGTGCACATGATTTGTTTCATTTGAGGAGAAAGTTTCATAGATTTGCATTGTTTTGGAGGAGCTGCTCCCAGGTCTCCTTGCAGGGTTCTAGATGCGTTGTCCCATCTTTCTGTGGATAATTTGGTTGTCTGATGACAGATGAAGAAAATTGAGGGTCTCAACACTTTATATAGGTTTAGTAGGATCACTGAGTGGATGCAAGGCGAACATTGGTGGAATCTTCATGACTTTTTTTTTCTGGACCGTAGGTATGGTAGGTTTGCTGTTTGAGAGGATCCACTCGTTTATAATTTTCTTGAGACGTTTTGTGACTTTTGAATGCCGAATACTGTTTATATAATTCACGTTGTATCTGGCTTGGGAGGGGTCTGGAGTCGTGAAATTCAAAAATGGCCCATAATCCTTGTAGAACCAACCCTCACCACTGGAAAAATAGCGCTGTAATGGTTCTTCTCACAGATCAATAAAGTACTGATTGTTTGAAAGTAATGGAGGAGGTTTGACCAAAGTAAAATAAAATTGAACAGAAATAATACAGGCAGTTCAGGAGATGGATATTGGAAGAATGGGGAGTTGGGATTGGGGAGTGAGAAAGAGAACAAAAGTCATTTTCACACAGCTGTAGAAGAGAAAGAATAAACAGATTTGCTTTGCAAAGTTCACTCACACCAGCTTTTTCTGACCCTGAAGGTAGTATTTTCAAGCAAATTCACTGCAAATGTTTGATGGAAGTGGATTGGTCAATGGCAGGCAGGATGAAGCAGATGATATCTATTAAAAAGGCAGTACAGCAGGGGGAATCTTCAATAGAGATTAGACATTTTCAAGGTGTCTCGCTGTTCTACCTTTTTGCATCGTTTCTGCTTAATCCCAGAAGATGCTTTTTGGCTGAGAGATGCACCAAACATTGGAGAGAAAGAGGAGAGAAGAGGGGATTGGTGGGGGAAGGAAGGAGAGATGAATAATTTGAGCGTAAATCAGTAAAGCAAAGGCTCCATTGGAACAAATTTCCCCTTTTCTCACCTGCGACACGTTTTTGTATGCTATGGGCATTTCTTCCACAGAGATGATGGCTGGAAAAAAATCAATTATAAACCCAGCATTTTAGTATAGTGCACAGGGATTAATTGACAGGTTATCATCAATGGGCAAGGTATTAATGCATAATGTAATATTGTGGATTTTACATGGGATCATATAGTAAATACTTGTTTGACGAAATATATTTTTACTTGCAGATGGATGTCCAACAAAATAATTTTAAAATTCTGATTCATCATTGTTCCCACAGCGAAGTAACAATCACCTACTTTCACACTGACAATCTGCAGTTACAGCAGGCTGGGATATTTGTTAACATATAGCTTGTGTGCACACGTTTTTTTTTTCTCTTAATTACTTGTATTATACAGAAGGCTTCCCACCCCTCCACGAGGTGGAATGTGATTAGATCAGAACATGAGGGGTTATCAGAAAATCATTAAGAGAGAAAAGGGCCACTTAGAATTCAACAAGTGCATTTTAATGGCATAACATAATGTATGTTGTTATCACACAAAAAACACTTGAATAAAAGAAAGATGGTTAACAATGAAACACAAAATAGACGGAATATTAAATGAAGTTGGACTGAAAACACACAAAAAACTTTTTAACATCTGACAAATTTCTGAGTACAAAGCCTTATTGTCAACTGTCAGGTGTGTCCTGTGATTATGCACTGAGTGCGCCTGGACACCCATTGTGCAATCAATGGTGCTGCAACCATACTATCACCACATTGCATAAAACCGAATGGGTTCTCAAGCATTGATTTAGAAGCACATCTCACTGCATGGTCCAAAATAGGCTTTTTAAAGGCTCTGGGTTAGGTATGAGAGAATTACTGAAAGGGGGTCAGGGGAAAAGGGGTCAGGTCCAGATTCTGGCAGGCGGTAAGAGGAATGGGGACAAATGTTTGTTAAATTTTCTCCATGTTTTACATGCATATATAGTAGACAGCACCTAATTGCTTAATGACAATTTATAGTGATAGAAATTTAAGGTAGCAGAATGTTTTCTTTTATATCCTTGACATCATGAGAATTTTAAGCAGATCAGACTGATGTGGATTCAGAACAATCAATTATTGCTGATTTCACCCTAGGAGAGTAAAATGGATTACTGAATGGAAAGTCATGTGATTTCATGTGTTATACGTACTAGTGTGGATCGGCGTGCATCGCACGCCTCACACACGTCACTGTAGAGGCAATCTTTGACCTTACCTGCTTTTCCGAGAGTGAGGGAAAGGGGGTGAATGGTGGTGTGGTTAGTATGGGGAATTGTCGTGCCTGGACAGG
>CM068957.1:66739649-66759366 GCA_035128595.1 Eptatretus atami | reverse complement strand
TCTAATTCGCCATGTGGGGCTTTTCTCTTGCGACATGGGGTTTTCTATTTGTCATGTTTGGGCTTTTCTATTTTGCCATGGTGGGGGCTTTTCTCTTTGCCACGTAGGCTTTCTCTGTTGGCGCACGTGGGGCTTTTCTATTTGCTACTGTGGGGGCCCCTTTGTTTCTATTTGCCACGTGGGTGCCTTTTTTTATTTGCTTGTGTGGGGACTTTTTCTATTTGCACCTGTGGGGCTTTTTCTATTGTCTTAGGCGTGGGGCTTTTCTATTTGCCACGCTTTTTGGGGCGCTGTTTCTATTGCCAGTGGTGGGCTTTTCTATTTGCCAGATGTGGGGCTTTTCTATTTGGCCATGTGGGGCTTTTTATTCATTGGTTCATTTGCACACGTGGGGCTTTTCTATTTGCCATGTGGGGGCTTTTTCTATTGGCTACGTGGGGGCTTTTTCTATTTGCCACATGGGGCTTGTTCTATTTGGCGTGTGTGGGGCTTTTTCTATTTGCAAATCATGTGGGTCTTTTTCTATTGCACGTGGGGCTTTTCTATTGTTGGCCGAATTGTGGGGCCTTATTCGATATTGCCAGCGTGGCTTTTTCTCGTTTCGACGTGGGGCTTTTCTGATTTCGCACGGTGGGGCTTTTCTATTTGACATGTGGGGCGGCTTTTCTTAACTTGTGGCTGGTCGTGGGGCTTTTCTATTTGGCCATGTGGTGGCTTTTCATGTTGCTACGTGGGGCTTTTCTATTTGTACGCTTGGGGCTTTTGCTAATTTGCTGGTGTGGGCTTGCTTGTGCTTCTGATGGTTCTTGTCTTCTATTTGCCCATGTGGCGGACTTTTTCTAATTGGCCACGTCGTCGGGGGCTTTTCTATTTGTCCGACGTGTCGGGCTTTTTTGATTTGCGAATCGGGGGCTTTCTCTAGTTCCACGTGGGCTTTTCTATTTGCCGGACGTGGATGGGGCTTTCCCTATTTGCGATGGACTTTTCTTTGACGGTGTGGGGCTTGCTTCTGATTTGGCATGGTGGGGGCGTTTTGCTATCGAGCTGTGGGTCTTTGCACGTGGACTTGTGCCTATTGCCGACGTGGGGGCTTTTCTGATTGCCAGCCACCGGTGCTTTTGTAGATTTGCCACTTGCTGGGAGCTTTGTCTAGTTTGACGGGTCTTTACTTGTGACGGTGGCTTTGGCTATTTGACATGTGGGGGCTTTTTCTATTTGCCATGTTGGGGCTTTGTCTTTTGGCCACGTGCGTGCGGGCTTTGCTTCTAGTTGGTGGCGTTTATGTTGCATGTGGGGGCTGTTTCCTAGTTGTGCCGGACGTTGGGAGCGCTTTCTGTATTTTGGCCACGTGGACTTTTCCAGCAATTTCTTACACTAACCAAGATCGAGCGATGAAGCTGCAAAACAAATAGAAAGAAAAAATTAATTTAATTCTATTTTGGTGCCCCTCTTGCTTGGTACTGAGGTGTTTTACCAATGACAGGAGGGGGGGGTCCGTTTTGTTTATGTGTTATTGCTAGAAGGTCCTCAGGCAGAAGGTCTAACAGGGTCTAAAAGGTTTTAAGAGACTAAGGGGTTCTCATGGTGTGCTATAGGGCCTATGGGGTCTTTAGAAGTAATTAAAGGGGTCTTTGGGGTAATAGGGTCTCTAGGGCTATCGGGTCTTAGGTTTTAAAAGGGCTAATAGGTCTAAAGGTCGCAATGAGGGGGTTCTGGGTTTTTCCGGATCTTATGTTATTAAGAGTCTTCGGGTTTTTAAAGGGCCTTTGGGTCATAAAGGTCTTAAGGGGTCTAGAGGGTTTTAGGGGTCTGAAGGGTCTTAAAAGGTCAAAAGATATAAAAGGTTTAAATGGTCTAAAAGATCTAAGCGGGGTCTAACAACAGGTGTATAGGGCTGTTCTTCTTCAGGACGGTAGTAAGGTCAGGAGACTTTTACTCAGAGAGTGTATTTAATTGCATGGAATGGGCCTCCCTGAAAGGTAATGGCGCAGAAGTAGAAGTAGAGTAATTAAATTAGAGATTAGATTGGGTCCTGGAAGTTATGGAGATAGGGGGGTAATGCGGATGTTGATAAGACTTTTTGAGTTATAGTTTGAGTCATTGGATTAGGGTGACATTGTCTGTGTCATGCCTTGTCGTGTGAGTGCTGGAGTCGAGCTGGGGGTCTTGTCAAGACGGGGGGTGTCAGTGGTTGAGATCGTCAGTGGTTTGTTAATAACCACCGCATGCCTCTCGGCCCCTGAGGGGAATACAGAGGCAAGAGGATATAATACATTACTATCACGAATTTACATGCCCAAAAACAAGCAAACTATTGGGTTTAACGGAAAAAAGTTGGTGACGACGTATTGTAGTGGTGCTTGGTGCTCTGGTTGTCTGTCTGTGCTTTTCTGTTCCGTTGGCTGGAATAGAGCATAGCGGCGTCGGTTTTGATCTAACGATGACCTGATTGGATATATTTTTTGGTGGAGGTTTTATTTAGAAGTCGTACGTGGCTTCTTTCTCTGAGACATGGGCGTTGTGCGCCCGAGTATGCCGAGCAGCAGATCACCTGTGTTACCCAACAAAATGTTTTTAGGGTGGGTAGGTGTTGATTGGGCTCAAGTTTTATGTCATGTCTTGGTCCTCGAAGGGGGTTTGTCGATCAACTGAAACATGGCGTGTTCGGTCGGGGGATATTAATTTTGGTGGTCAGGGTGCTCTAAGTTATGGCACTCTGATTGTCATCCTCCATAGGCGACGACTAGATTTTGCATTCTGCTGGATTTGCACACTATGATTATTTTGCCAGGTCGAAATTAGAAAATTGTCGGCAAATCTTGAACAAATGGATATAAATTATCTTCTCCGAGGAGAGTTTGGCTGCCGTCAAATCTGGCAGGGGTTTCGGTATTTGGTTATGCACAATGGCCATTCGTTGTGCATAGCTTTCAATGCGATGCTTTAGTCGGGCTACTGTTTTCATTTTTCGGATCGTCTCAATGCGTATCGCGTCTAATTACCGGCCGTACGGAGATTGGTAGCTATTCGTATGATAACATAATTAGCTCTACGAATGTGTGTTTTTAGGGGCTACGCCAGTTGATTTTCATTTAGCATCTGGTCTCCCGTAGGTTGGGTTTTGTGCGGAACTGGTTGTTTCTCGGCTATTTTTGGCTCTTGCGCAGCCATATGGCATCTGCTATTGGAGCGCCTGCCATACTGGATGTCTCGGTTTGATTTCTTTCTTTCTCTATCCAAAGGTCAATTCTGCTCATACCGATTTACGTGGTTACCGCAACTTACTTAGAAAATTTTCGATATTTTGATGGCGCATATATAAACAGGTAAACGACTGGGTTCAGGCTTCAGAGGCCTCTAGATATTTTCTCTTCTTTCCTCATGATTTTTGAGAGCTAAGTTTGATGTACGGATGAATTTACTTTTTTGATATGGTCTTTTCACATTCTTTTGTGTAGGTTCTATCTTCCACACCTAAAGTTTGAAATCATATCTAGTGACCTTCTAATTGTGGCGACAGGGTAGCTCTGGGGGCGTCCTGCGTGGTTATGGGCGCCTTGTTACCAAGCACTACTTGCTTTGTTTACTGGGAAAGTTGTTCATTCAGATAGGTATGGGAGAATTACCGAGGAGTTGCGAAATGGCCACTTTCGACGCCTAATATATGAAGTTATATTGTAGTACCTAGGAACTGTTCTTGAGAGGAAACGTTTTGTTTCACCAACGATGAGGCTGGGCTGGGAGTCAAATGAATTCTCTTTGACGGTTTGACTTTATTACAGGTACAAGTAAGCACATTATTGGTCATCAAAGGTGTGTGACGGGAATCGAATCGTTAGCTTTTCTACGCATTCCTGCTTTTGCTTCGAAGGAGAAACTCTACCACGGCCAACTTATTTTAACGTTTAACGCCAGTTCGTGAAATCTCGGGTGGCTGTCCTTGATTTTTTGGAGATGTGTCACATTTAACTTGTAGATGTCGACTTTAAGGTTATTAGTAAGTTTTGTGGAGGAGTTGTGTGGACGGTTGAAACCGCTAGGTTTTTTGAACAATTTGGTTGCAGGTCTATACAGCTTCTGACTGGTGTTGTTGCCGCGCGTCACACGTTCGAACATCTTACTAGCGGCACATTTTATAACTTGGTCATACTTTTGGACTTATCAATTGTACTGGATTCTATCGGTGATTGACTCTGAACAATGGTAGCCCTTCGTGTTGATACACCTTTCTTGGATTTAAGGGGCGTTGGCCGCCAGCTGGCGTCTGTCAACTCACAGCGATCAATCTGTGCTGCATGTACGGTTGCTCTTATTACAGACCGCTGGTTGTATCTGTCCGTTTGGAGTCAGAAGCAGATCGTTTGCAGTGCGTCTCAGACCATTGTTCATTAATAGATATGACGCACATTTTATTTCGTTGATTTGTGTTCGATTGCGGGTGGATAGTGTGGTTTGTTGAGCCTTTGGTTTGTCTTCGTGATCTAATGGTTCCTTTTATGCTATGCAAGTCAAACGCTTTTGGCTATTGTAACTGGTAGTCATTGAATATTGTCAGCGTTTGGGACAATTCGGGTGCAATGCGCTGACTCAACCCAACTTTGTTGGATTTTGGGTTTATTTAGTGATTTATAGCCCCGCAACGTGGAGAGTGGATTATCATAGCCTGGAAACGATTGGTGGGATTTATAGAGAGGATGGGGGTTCAACTGGCGTATAGGTGGCTGCTTCTCTAGTAACAGGTTGACCAGATCCGGTCGAGAGGGCGATTGCATTACACATGTCTTTCAAGAGTATAACGATTCGTTGCATCGCTAGGAGGGTGAAGGGTAGAGAATTATTTCTTGGTACATATAATGGTATAGGCGTATATGGGGCAAATGTTGGGTAGAGATATATATAAGGCGAATGGATTAACTGGCAGCTCATATTGATTTTTTGATAGATGATCTCTCATATCAAAATATAGAGTTTGCTGGTCAACGGTTACGGTGGGAAAACATGTACGTTGTGGTGATTAAGAAACTATATTGAGTTCTGATTTAGAGTATACGTTTGAACAAAAAAATATTGTTTATTAGGTTTCTGTTCGCATATCTTCTAGAGTACGGATCGTCTGCCACTAAGTTAATTGTGATTTGTAACTGTTGTAGCTTTTTTGTCTACTGTGTTCCGGTCATGGTATATCCTCAATATGTCGAAGGCAATAGATATTCTGAAGAGGCTATTTGTTCTTCAACGGAAATGAGCTAGTCGTTTAAAGTCGTTACTTTCTTGATAATGGATAATCATTGTATTTATCTTCTAGGAGTCAAGGTTGCAGCAGCCCCTTTCTGTAAACCACATAGGACTAGTAACTACAGCAACTTTCTAATGCTACCTTCACTTCGGTTTTTCATCCTACTATTTCTTCTCTTTCCCAACCTTCATGGAACAAACTCAGTCATAGTTCTGTTTATTTTGAGGATAATACCATTCTTACGCTTCTCAGAGAGTGGTTTCTCTAGCAGTATGATATACGCATACTTATCCTATCATTCCCCATAGTACCAAATTCTCTGATAATTGGTGTTGTACAGTTGGCGGTACTGGTCAGCTTCAGCGTCGTTCAGATTCTGTTATGATATATGGTTATGTTGTTCTATTGTTGGTTTCTCTGCATATGTACCATTTGTGGTCAGGTTGGCTTCCAGGTGCTCTAGTCTCTGGGTTCTGTTTCACACAGATCGGGTCCTATTCGGCTTCTGTTCTCTGGCTCTTGTTACTGGTGTTTTTGTGGCTATGGTCCTTGGTTCTTTGACTTAGCTACATTCATATCTAGTCGGTCTTGTTCCTTTGGTGTATATACATTCGCGCTTGCTCTCGCGTCTTAATAGTGCGACGCGCTTTGAGATTGTAAAGATTGTGTTTTGAGATTAGAGGACATACGCGGCAAGAGAGGCTGTTCTAGTTGTTCTGGTTGCGGTTTCGAGGATGCTATAATGGAGAGGAAGTAAAGGCTGTAATTTAAGCATGAATGTGATTTCTGCAGAGCTCGCGGATGGTAGAAGTGGATTTAGGATTCGGGCGTTATGGGTCTTTGGGAGAAGGTGGTGTAATCTTCTTACCGCAAGGCTGCTGGGTCAAATCCAGGAACGTTGGTCAGACACGACTCATTGGATGGTCATCAGAGGGATGTAAATCTATAGTGAAGTGTTATGTTATTATTGAGCCGATCATTCCTCCGGGGAGTATACGGCTGTTGGGGCACTGCTTGCTTGGGCATTGGTAGAGTGATTTGCGTCAGGCAGTTGTCGGGCATGCGTTCTGGCTAGATTGCTATGTCATGAGTAGGGGTGTGCATGCTCTAGTTCGAGAGTGGTAAGGGGATTTATTGGGGGCTGATCTGGCGTCTGCAGGTCGTGGCAGATTAGAAGGGGGAGCAGTTGCTTGTCAGATTGTACCGAGTCCACGATAGGAGGAGACGCATGCGGCTTAGCACGATTGTAGTCAGATATGAGGGGGTCGGTATGCTTGCACAATTCTGCAAGCAGATAAGAAGTTATCTCTAGGCATTTAAATGAAGATGAGTGCGAGAATTTGAAGAAGCGTTTGGTATTTTGTATTGAGATAGATGCATGCACATGTCTGAATAAGGCTATATGACTAAGGCCAAGCAGTTGGATCTCATGGGTGACCGTTCGTCGGATTCATTCTATAGAGGCATTGACACTGTATCGTAATTGGAGCCGGTGCAATTGTTCAAGCTTCGGAAACTAAAAGTGATACAGTCAGCTAAGTATCTGGTTTGTGCTCTAAGGCCTATGCTACATGGTTCTAACTACAGTGTACCTTCCATCAGTGGGTTAACACTCTGGTTCATTGGCCAATAAAAAGAAGCTGGGTTTTGGTACGCTTGTTCGGCCTCCACACGATGGACGACTAGAATTAATATACATTATTTACTTTACCACCATGTCCGCTGATCCTCTGATTCTCCAAACAGCAAGGAAGGATTCATGAGAGATTCATGGATATTGCCGAATTCTGGTCGTACTGTTATAAGTCTGTCGATTCGCTCGAGGCATGCATCTCGGGCTCAAGGACTTACGCACGTTAAGGGGTGGATCACACTCAGGCAAATTCGTGTGCGACCGAGGTGTTGAGCTGATATTTGCACGCGAGGGGTTCTCTTACTGAAGAATTTTATGTTGAAGATGATCGTACGGATTGGGACAGAGAGTGTTTTCGTTAATTCTTTTTCGCTATCTCTTCACAATTGAGGAAGAGAGAGGAGGACATTAATATCGATATAGGTGTTCAATAGTTATTGGATGGATTGATGACAAAACTAGTGGATGAGTTGGTTAGGTGACAAGACCAAGCAGATTCTGATTTTGTTCAGGTCTGGATCCAGATCCGACCTATCAGTGGATAACAATACCGTAAACTAGTTCAGCCTGGTGGAGGTATTGTTCTCTACCCGAGTGCGGTTCTGTCTTTATTTCAGTGAAGTGATTCTGAAGCTCATCGGTGGAACGTTGTCATAATTGTATGCAAACATGGAGATAGTCATGTGCAGTAGCAGGTAGATATGAATTCCACTGAGATTAGTCAACAATAAAGCTGGTGTTGGCTTAGTGGTTAGGGTGGCGGCTTGTGGCTCCTAGGGTCCTGAGTTCAAGCCGTTGGCGCACTGAATTAAAATACACCAGGAGTTGACTCAGCCCTGTCATCTTTCGAGGTCGGCAATGAGCACCCAGTGTAACTGGTAGGCCGGGACCTGCATCAGCAGGCAATAGCCGCGTCCCAAACCATGATGCAACCAGCAGCCACAGGCTGCACTTGATGATAGATAGTCAACAATATGACAAAACAGTGGCGCATCTGGATTTTGAGAATGCTAAACTTTATCAAAGACTATAATTGATTTTTGGTTCACAGACAGTTCAAACTATAGTTTTATCAACTGGAGGTGAGAAATGTATGTGAACACCTATGGGAAGTAAAGTGAACTGACATTTTCGGGACATTAGCCTTCATTGGAGCACAAGCGCATGTGGGATTTGATTTGGGATTCCAGCATCCTGAGCTACGCGTTTTAGAAGGAACACCAAACTAGGCCACATGCATTATGGGAAAAGTGTTAGCCATATGTAATTACTGGCAGGACAGATCGACACGAATAGCGTTCAGGAGGAAGATGGGTTCCTTCATTCTACATATGTATAATTAGTATAAACTGTTAAATTTATCATCAATACATTTGAGATGTCTACTTGATGTAAATATTTTGAGTTGTCTGGTTGCAAGAAGAGGGGAATAAGGCAAGACCGTGAGAATAGTGGAATTGGTGGTCAGTGAGAAATCGGGGATGGTCGTGGGTTGGTCACATTTGCTGGCTTTCTTGCCATCATGTAAGGTCGTCCGGAGCCGAAACAATTTTTCACTCTTCTTCGTGGGTTTTCTTCCCTCATCCTAGGGATTAGATGTTGTTATTTGGAGACTGTCGGAACTCACATCTGTTCAAAAGTATTTTATTCAAGCCTTCATTGTTCACAGTCGACATCCTGATAGCTCCTACCAAGCCACGTTGTTTGTTTGTTTGTTTTCTTGAAGAGTAACAATTTTTCCATCCTTCAAACATGGAATTAAATCTTGCTGGATTTAAGAATATTGCTCTCGCTGTTTTTGCACCCACACTGGTAACATTCAGCAGAATCCACGTCATAAAGGGCAATCTCTTGCATTCACACAACCAAGCTTACATAATGGTGAGATAAAAGCACAAGAGAACAGCTCATTCACGTGACCATGTGCATCAATTTCAACGAGCAACATATGAATTCTGTGATCGTTAAACGTTCAAACTTTCGCATGCCTTCAGTGTTATTGCTGTGGCTGCTGGTTGCATCATTTGCCGGGAAGTGTGGCTGTCCGCTGATCAGGTTCCCCTGTTACAGTAAGCTGGAACGGCATTTTGCCAACGTCAGAAGGATGAATGGCTGAGTCAAGCCACCTGGTTGTTTATTTAAGGATGACAGGCGAGTCAACCACCTGGTGTTATTTAAGGGGATAAAGGGGTTCAAGCTCAAGACTGAAGATATTAAACCAGCTGATCAATTTTGGTGGCACCCCAAAGACCAAAGAATCCTCCAGAAGGCAATCCCGATTCACTGAATTGAACAACTTAGGTGTGAGCAGCCCATGCAAAACTCGTGCTGTGTTTTCGGTGAGGACCCGAAAGAGCAAAGATACGGATCAATCGTCTGACCACTTTGGTGTTAAAGCCCGACTGCTCTGGGGTGCTCAAGCAGATGGTGGGAACCCTTTCAAGATTATCTGACAAAGAGCTTTGCCCGGCAGCTGGAAAGCAGCCTCACCCCTTCAGTAGTTGTTGAGTCTTGGCAATCACCTTCCTTTCCAGAGAGGGACAACAAGGCCCTCTTCCAATCAGTGGGAATGATGCCTGTTGTTCCAACAGACAAAGAACTGCATGCAATGAAAAACGGTAAAAATTTTCCACCAGCCTTGAAAGAATGTTCAGAATGGATGCCAAGAACTGAGAAGCTTACCCCTTTCACTGCTTCACTGCGCGGCTGTGGTTGCACAAACAGAGGTGGTTCATAGTTGATTTGGTAGGTCAGGCAAAGGGGATAATTATACTCCTGACATCCAACTCAGAGCTGTGGACAGCCAGTGGGCCTTCCCTTCACAACTCCGCTATCAAGGAGCCACCACCCTCCGCTTAACGCAGTACACGCAAGGGTGGGCTTGGATAAACCGCAATGCGCAAATTCTTTGTTAGCAGGAATGAGAATCCTTACCACAGGTGTGCTTACCCATTCACACGTTCCCTTGCACATAGCCTCCTTCGTCTGCCTTCAGCGCCGACAGTTTTAACACTTCCAGCTCCTGAACAGCTCAGCTTGCCATTAAGCCTGGTCTGGCGACTTTAGTCAATTGGTATCCAGTATCCCTTGAGAGACAAATTTCTTCTTTCGCACTGACAGTGGTCCAAGACTTCACCGGCAAATCCAATGGATAGTCGTCTTGAAGGCACTCTACACTTTCAGGATTCCAACATTCAGTCCCCCGCAAATCCCCACTCAGCCTGTTGCAATTCTCAGGCACCCTCTATCCTGGAATGAACATCAGCTGAGGCTGGGATGGTACCATTTCCGGATTTAAGCTGCAACTTCACAATTTAACACAAGCCGTGGTCGGTATTGAGAGAACTGGAGCATCCGGTAGAGCCCGCAATTATCTGAATCATACTCCAGCAATCCATCAATGAGCACATGGTCAGATCCTTCCTTTGCCCACCACCAGAGCATTAGTACAAGAACAGAATAAGGTTTTTGTATGAATACCAATGAAACATGATAACATTGAACGGCATGAACCAGCCACCTGAGTCCACTAACTTCTTGCGAAGTCAATGGAACTTAGTGCTATTCTGGTTCAACAATTCCCAGAATCCGTGGGGACCAACATGTTCCTAACCATCCCATTCAGTTCAGTCCGATGCATTCAAATCCCCCAAGACTAGAGAGTATCTCACTTGGGGCCTGATCAACTACAGACTCGAGCACAGTCATAGAATGCTTCTTCACAGTGAGATCACTCACCCAGTCAAAGCATAAACAGAGACCAGGAAATGATCACCAGGTAGTGACGAATCCTGAGACTCATAATTCGCATCAATGATCGGTGTTTACTCAATTATCATGGGAGTCAGCTTCTTGGACACAGTTACAGCAACTCATTGGGTGTGGTAACCATCATAGTGACAACAAGTCGTAGGTGTAGCCTCCCATCATAATTCACTATCTATGCCCATCTCTCAAAGCCTCAGAGAGTGCTGGGCAATATCCGAGTTCAATATGCTGGAGCTCAGATGATAAGCGAGACAGGTGACACCTCTTCTTGGGATAAGACATTCCAGGCACCCACCTGAACGGGACCCTCAGGTTACCTCGAGAAGATCCGCGTCTGGTGGACGACACTCAGCATCATCTGACACAATGCCACCACGCAGCATTAAAAGACATGATCAGGGAGTTGTTTCTCGGAGTTTTGTTCAATATTGCTGGTTTATTCATCAGAAGGGAGATCAGCTGTTTTTTTTTTCATTTAGTGTGTAATTTGAGAATCATCAGAGTATTTCATGCAAAACTTCACAATGAATTGGTTTAATATAGGTTCATTGCTGCATCTGTAAGTAATCAATGAGTTGCTGAATCCAAGAGAGCATTTAATTTATTCCTTTTTCTACTTCAAACGAATTCTGGTGTGTTTGTAGCTCTGATTTTTATGAGAGTTGTGGTTTTGATGAAACCAAAATGAAGAACTTTTTGTTAGGGAGATTCACAGCACTATGAGTTCAACTTACAATGATAACATGGTCGTTCTTATGGTTCTTGGGATCAAGCTTTGGCAAACTTTGCAAAATCAGCAGATCAACTTTGCAAAAACTCAAGGGATCAAAGCGCAAAACTTTGCAGCGGACTAATTCCATCTGTCTGTCTTGGTCTATCTATCTATCCACCAGAAACATGAAAACAACTCTCCAAGAGAAAAAATATTCAAGTAAAGTCTTTCAATTAATCCAAACCTACCGGAAATTATAATATGAAAAACAAAGTTGTATCACAAGAGATTGCATCACGCACTAAATGAAGATTGTGCAACCTTTAGCATGGAGAACTTCCGCGGTGGATTGCTTGACATAGTGGCGGGCAGTCCTGGTCTCCACGGACTCCAATGGTCTCCCTTATATTTCTTCTTGTGGGGATATGTCCCAGGATTGTTTTCCAAACTTGTTGTGACATTGAAACCACTTTGTGTTGGATAACAAGTTGCATCAGCAATATTGACAGGGATATGTTGGCACAATGGATTTAATGGATTATCGCTGAATGTGCTACTGCAACTAAGGTGCACATGTTGAGGTGTCCTGAAGAACACAGAACTTAATGAATTATTGTGAACAAAATGCAAAAAATCCAATCATTGTCGTCTTTTGGTAATGGTTGTATCATGTTTTTTAATCCGGCCAAGACTTTGTGGAACAGCCTGCACTTCATTCATCAGCCTAAAATCACTCCATATAAAACGAGTGTGGATTTGGTCTGTCGCCGCTTCATAAGGATGATTCGAGATGGGATTTTCAGAGGCAATGACTGTGTTCACTACAGTCTACTTTTTTGAGGATAAATAATACTTGAAAAAACATTCTCCATAAAAGAGTAAGTTACGTCCTCTTCTGTTGGATGTAGACCCGGGTCGAATGTAAACAGGCCTCAAAGGGTGTGTACAGATGCGTTAAAAAACAACAAACAATGAAAAATACAAGGGGAGGAAAGGCTGAAATTTGCGGGCACGTTGATGTGTATAATACACACAGATGGCTGCACCATCAATGGGGGCGAAATGTCCCAGAAGATAAACGAAAACATGATCAATTTGTACATGTAGAAGTTTTATAAATAACGTTTCTTTCTTGCAACGGAAATTCATTTCTTCCAGTCTCCTTGAATATTTGACATAAAATAATTCAATACCTGGCATTTTTTGAAGGCTTTTAATGCGAACGTGTGAGGTTAAATTTACGCGTACACATGAGAGAAAGGAAACAACAACAACCATACCTGGCAATTTGAATCGTGTCGTTGGCTATGACCCTTTTGCTTCCGGTTTTTTTTTTGCTTCGGTTTTTTTTTGCTTCGGTTTTTTTTTGCTTCCAAGTTTTTTTTTGCTTCGCGTTTTTTTTTGCTTCCGGTTTTTTGCTCCGGTTTTTTTTTGGCCTTCTCTGGGTTTTTTTGCTTCCGGTTTTTTGCTTCGGTTGTTTTTGCTTCCGGATTTTTTTTTGCTTTCCGGTTTTTTTTTGGTTCCGGTTTTTTTTTTGCTTCGGTTTTTTTTTTGCTTCCGGTTTTTTTTTTGCTTCCGGTTTTTGGCATGGGGATGATGGCATGCCGGGGATAAAGGCCATCGTCGGAGACATGAAGACCCAAATGATCAGACATGGTGTCATTTCCTCCACTGATTAATAAAGATATCCCCACATCATCAACAAAATAATTTTTAATCGGTCGATTTACATTATGATTGCTGATCCAAATCCAAGGCTGAAGTACAACGAATTGCGTAACAGTTGTGACAAGTTGTAGGTAAGCAAGAAAGCGAATGTAAGAAGATTATCGTTCGCTTCTGTATTTAATTTTTAGATGAGATCTGTTCTAGCGGTGTCAGTTGTTGTGAGGGTAATGTTGAGGTAATATTAATTCTTTTTTTATATGACATCCTGTCTAGGCGGTGTAGTTGTTTGTGACAGGTAATGTTGAGGTAATCATAAATTTTTTTTATATGAGATCCTGTTCTCGGCGGTGTATATTGTCGCTTGTGAATGTAACGTTGAGGGGATTTTTTTTTTTCAGATGAGATTCTGTTCTGGCGGTGTAGTTTGTTGTTGTGAAGGTAATGTGAGGTATAATGTTAAGGTATATTATTTTTAGATGAGATCTGTTCTAGCGGTGTAGTTGTCGTTGTGAGGTAATGTTGAGAAATTTTTTTTTTCAAGAAATGAGATCCTGTTCTAGCGGGGTAGTTGTTGTTGTGAAGGTCATGTTTGGAGGTAATATTTATTTTTTCCAGATGAGATCCGTTTCTAGGCGGTGGTTGGTTTGTTGTGAAGGTAAATGTTGAGGTATATGTAGGTAATATTATTTTTTTAGATGAGATCCTGTCAGGCGGTGTGTTGTCGTTGTGAAGGTATGTTGAGGTTAATGTTGAGGTAATATTTATTTTTCAGATGAGATCGCTGTTCTAGGCGTGTAGTTGTCGTGTGAAGTCAATGTTTGAGGAAATTGTTTTTTTTGCAGATGAGATCCGTTCTGGCGGTGTGTTGTCGTTGTGAAGGTAATGTGAGTAATATTTATTTTTCAGATGAGATCCTGTTCTAGCGGTGTAGTTTGTCTGTTGTGGAAGGTAACTGTTGAGGTAATATCGTAAGTGTTATCACGGTTATAGAAAGGCCCAAATAATTAATTTTGATCGTGATACCCATGACAC
Organism: Eptatretus atami; assembly: GCA_035128595.1. Taxonomy (NCBI): domain Eukaryota; kingdom Metazoa; phylum Chordata; class Myxini; order Myxiniformes; family Myxinidae; genus Eptatretus; species Eptatretus atami. The sequence goes on along the minus strand of CM068957.1, from coordinate 66,745,317 downwards.
CTTTATGACTAAAAAATTAACAGACAAAACTCGAAAGTAAATACTCTAGCAGTTTTAAGTCTACCAATTTCATAATAAAGATATTCTCCGCATCATTAAAAGACATAATTTCTTAAGTCGGTGATTTACATTTTTGATCGCTGATCCGATCCAGGCCGAAGTAACCGGAAATTGCAGCATCGAATGTAAGTAGATTCTACGTTCCTCTCGGCTTGCCATTCCAGTATTAGTAGTTTCTTAATATAATATTCCATGGTAAGTTTACCCAATGGATTGTTTCTAGTTGTTAAACTCATTTTACTCTCTTCTTTTCTTCTAAGTGTCCAGAGGTGGAAACAACTCAACAATTCCTTCTGAACCTCCCAGCTTTGTAGTATTTCCACCAGCGCAAAGAATAGAAGGCTTCCTTGTTACCTCGCCGACGCGACGAGAGTATTGATTTAGGTCCAATGTTTGTCACGTGCAAATAAGTTTTTTTTCAAGTATATTGGTTAGCCGATTTTTGTTCTGTCTGTCTGCCTGTTTGTCCCTACAGGTCACATTTAAACTGATTTCACGGACTTCACCACATGGGTAGAGTTTTGTCATAAGGAGAAGGTCAAATTTTTTGAGTCAAAGTCACATAGGCCAAGGTCAACAACCTTAGGTGTATTTCTGAAAAATCCTCATTTTCATCCGATTGACTTGAAATGTTGAAGAGGATTTATATTTCAGGTCAAATTAATTCAACCACCCATTATTTTTGAGGTCCACGGCATGGGCGGCCAAAAGGTCAACATAGGCCTAAGGTTAACAACGAAGGTTGGGTATTTCTAAATCCTCAATTTCATTCCGTTAACTTGAAATTTGAAGAGGTTTATATTTTCACGTCACTGAATTCATCTACTAATTATTTTGAGTTCAATATGGAGCAAAGGTCACATAGGCCCGGGTCAACAACAAGGTGGACTTTCTAAAATCCTCATTTCATCTAATTGACTTGAAATTTGAACGAGGATTTGCATATCAGGTCACTGAATCTCAACCACCAATTCTTTTTTGAGGTCAATTTGTTTTATGAACTTTTGCATGTGTCATGCTCTCATGAGCGTCTTCTCTTGTTTGTTTGTTTGTCTGCACAGAACTTTCGTGTTTTTCTCCGCAACCGCTTGTCAGATCGAGATGAAATTTCACCATTGGTGCAACGACTCATGTATATGTTTTTAATAATTATGGTCTAGTACGTGGGTGGTGCAGCCATGTTGGAAAAACGGAAAAAAATTGCAATCCTATAATCTCTGAAACCGCACCAAGGAAAAATTGAAACCTGGCACATGGCAAGTTACTCCCATCGGGAATAAGTGTCATTTTTTATGACGTAAATGTGGCCTTCATTATGACGTTATAATTGCATAGTATAACGCTACATCTGATCAGTATAAAATTTTGAGGATATCTTGGGATAAAAGGTCCACAGTAAAAAAAAAATGATGATGTAATCGGTCACGTGATCCGACAGCCAGATTGTTTTTTTTTGTTTTTTTTTAACCTCACAAATCTCTGAAGTGGGCAGAACAGATCGAGGCGAAACTTTACATGTTGACCGCCTATCCATGGAACAAAGGTTCACATTATGAATCACGGTCACATGGTTTTGCAGCCAATTGTTTTTACCAAAATCTATAAAATCTTTCTCCAGAATTCTGGACAGATTGAGGAACACTTCAACACAATGTTCCCCAGGGCAATCGGAGTACAATTTTGTTCGGATAATTGATAAGTCACATGGTTTGGCAAGCCATATTGGATTAACAATATATTAATAATGTTTTCTCTGGAACCGCTTAATCAAATCGACGTGAAACTTCACATTATGAATTAGTTAGTCATGTGGGATCTCTTTTAAAACATTTTCAACTGTGAATCGGGCCACATGTCTGGCAAGACAGACTTATTTAATTTTTTGAAATCTGGTTCTTTTTTCATTTTTTTTTTTAAATAAGGCTTACTTGGCTGTTCCTGGATGGGTTGAGGGTGGAGGAGTCACGTTGAAATGTGAATCATATCCAGGTTTACTCTGAAATCATCTTTGCTTTTTGCTTGTTTTGGGTTCCTCTGATGACTCCAATGCAGACTGTACTATTGGTCTTCCATTAATTTTATTTGACTTTATTTTACATCCCATTCAAATCAATTGAATAATAATCCAAAAAAACGTCATGGGTCAGGGTCAGGTGTCCCATCAAAGCAGGGTGCATCAAACGCGGGAACGTCTTGGTACCCGGTATCACTGCAGCAGTTTAAAGTGGCAGTTCTAATTATGTCTCTTATTTATTACATAACGCACGACACAAACTGCGACACAAATACCCACACAAACTGCACAACACACCAAAACAAGTTCTGGTGAGGGTTGCATCTCTGATTGCTCTTTTTCTTTGTTTCTTCTTTTTTTCTATCATACTTTTTCTTATGACTTTCTGCGAGTTTACTTATAATGTTGCCTTTACCTTTCCCAATGGGATGAGAGAGGGTTTTGGTGTGTGTGTGTGTGTTGTGTGTGATTTAATTTGATTATTGTGCCATTGACTGACTGCTGGATGCAACTGAGGTTGTGGATCTACGAGGCAGTAATCGACTGATGTTGGTGGCACCCGTGACCAAGGTTGTGATCTGCCATTTGGAGGGTTGTGGACTGAAGGATCAAAACCAAGGAGAAGGTGCCCAGCTCATGGTCCACATTCCCCTCAGGAAGGTTCGTGTGTGTGTGTGTGTTTTCATAATATAATTATTTATTTATGCATGTTTGTTTGTGGTGTGTATAGAATTGTTAGGCACAAGTTTTGTGTGAAAAAACGAGCTGTTGTGTGTGTGTGTAAGTGAGTCTGGCATAATGAGCTGTATACTATACTGGAGCACACTGCATCATGCGCTCCAGTGCAAACAGCCGCCATGTTGGAATACCCTTTCTCGCTAGACGGAGAGGTGCAGCATGGTGTGATAAGCGCCAGACGTTATCGGTTCCATTGGACAGATGATCCACATTTTTTCTAATTTTGTTGTTTTCCTTCGGAGCCTGTCCTAGAGCTACGATAGGTTCCTGACAAAACTGAGGCTCATTTTAGTAAGTAGAAGTGTCAAGTTGAGTTGGTTTCAGTGTAGAATCACTGAGTTTTTCAGTGCTCAGTAAAATGGATGAAAGTTGGGGGGGGGGTTAAATAGCGATGTCTGACAGAGTCCAAACTATGTTCCTTACAGACAAAGCCTAAAACAAACAACAAATCTTATTCAAAATCTATTAATATAAAATAAGTTCCTTACCTGTGAAAAGTGATGCTTTTGGTCACTTCAACTCACGGGAATAAATGTTATTGGCAGCCGAAAGCACAGAGACACCATTTTTTCACCGAAACCAGTGTAGCATACCAGATTCTGAGGTATTCCAAGAGGCGTACATTTGTTGCTGGTGCCAACCTCGCTGCTATGATCACATAGTGGGTCGCTCCAGTTGTATATCTATACGCTTCAGTGTCTTGCATACACAAAAACTTTAATCTGAACTCCGAGTGCCACAAAATAGCCCTACTTTAACACGTGCCCAATGACGTTAACTTTAACAAGCTGTTTAACATATCATAATTTTTTACATCAAATTTACCAAAATGATTTTGCACCTTATAAATGGATTACGTTAGCTTATCCTCCATTCCTGAAGTGTGTTGCCCCATGGACTATATACATATCATATACACACACACACCACACACACACGACACACACACACACACACACACAAACATCACAACACACACACATATAGATTGGGGCACGGTTGGGATTTACACATTTTTAAAGAAGAAGGCGCTTCCAACCAAAAGTAAAAAACGATCTGACGCTAATTAGAGCAAAAAAGCGAAGCAGGACCGGTCTCAGGCAACGTTCGCCGGCTTCCGCCAGCGCTTTCCATCCAGGCCAAGAACCCGAGCCTCGGCACGTGTCTGGTTTTTATTTCGATAACAACTGCTCATTTCCGGTCATGTGCTGGTGCTCGAGGAGAAATAGAGGGTGCTTGTTTTAATTTATTTTGGCCAAAAGCTAAACGATTCAATAACATTGCATGGGGTGCTCTGCTCTTTTGTTTTTACTACACGAGATCTGGTGTTGTATGTGGACTGTGTGGTGGGTGAGCAAGTGTGTGCGCTTCTTGTTTTTTGGTTTTTGTGTTTCAGGGCCCAAAACGGCTGGTTTTGTGTCGGTTGGGGGCATGATGAGGTGTTGGTTGTGCAAGTGTGGGTTTCTTCATTGGGTGTTTGTGCCATATGTGATGTGGTGTTGAGATTGAGTGTTGTTTGTTGCTCACCTTAATCAGCCGTGTGCACATCCAATTTCGCCATTTGTATCAGAGGGTGTATTGTGGTGGGTATATCCACTGCCTACCAGTTACACGCTTCTAAAATTAACCTGTCGTTTGTTAGATGTAGTTCTCCGGGACACAGGTCCCATCAAGTCAAATTTATGGCCAGCGTGCAGCAAGACTCATGTGCTACTGGCCACTTTTTCAAGCCTAAATGCTCGATCATGTTCATCTCCGTCATTGTTTCAATTTATCAGTTTCACCAGTGTAGAATTGCACATCTTTGCATGATCTCTCTTTCTCTTATCGAGTGCAGGCCCTGTGGCGCTGGTTGCATATTGGTTGGGATGCGGCCAATGCACTGATGCAGTGTCCTTACATTACATTGGTACTCAATTTGCCACTCGGAAGGATGACAGGCGAAGTCAAACCTCCTGGTGTATTATTATTTCAGCAGCCAGGGGGCTATGAACTCAGGATCTAGATCCCAAGCCGCCACCCAAACCACTAAGGCAACACGAGGCTTTCTTGCATGACTGAATGGTAACACCCCAGATTATCACCAGTTGGTATTGGGTCCTTCAGTTTTGAATGGCATTACAGATGGTGCGTAGAGACTTTAGGCTATGCCATCATGCACCGTACGTACGCTAATCCTTTCAGAAAGGCCCGGAGTGTGGCAGTACAAAGTGCCCAAGTTTTGTCTGGCCTTCCGATCCTGTCTTTTTGTTCTATAAGAAGAAAATGCAATGGTTTATGTACGAAGTAAATTACCTGTCTAATCATGATTTGTAATAATTTAACATGTGGATACCAGAAAGCCGTAAACACAGACCAAACCTCTTTTAAAAAGTAGAGTCAGAAATACTGTAATGGCACATTACTATGACGCACAACAGACAAGACACAGAGTGAACATATTAAAGAAATTACATTATATGTCATATATATATATATATATATATATATATATATATTGTTACGGTTGGGGTAGATGGAAGAATTTAATGGGGAATATAGCATTGTTGGGTTGCTTGTCCGTGGCGTAGGAGGCATCTCATGTTAACTAAGTAGGAACTGTGAGCTTAGTGTTTACGTGTACAACACGAGGGGTGGTGTCCTTGCTAATTAGCGAGAAAAGTCCCACACGGCAAATAGAAAAGCCCCACATGGCAAAGTGAAAAGCCCCATGTCGCAATGTGAAAACGGTGTCCATATCAACAATTTCCCCCCATTATAATCAAATGGGATATGTTGTGATGTTATTATTGCCAAACTTCAGGATATTTTCAAGCTATTTGATTGAAACTTACACTGCTAAATTAGTCAAAGGTC
>CM068957.1:66709279-66729316 GCA_035128595.1 Eptatretus atami | reverse complement strand
AAACCATTGTTTTTCCAGTCTCCTTGTGAGGAGAAACCATTGTTTTTCCAGCATCCTTGTGAGGAGAAACCGTTGTTTTTCCAGCATCCTTGTGAGGAGAAACACCATTGTTTTTTCATCATTGTGAGGAGAAACCGTTGTTTTTCCAGCCTCCTTGTGAGGAGGAAACGCGTTGTTTTTCCAGCCTCCTTGTGAGGAGAACCATTGTTTTTCCAAGTCTCCTTGTGAGGAGAAACCATTGTTTTTCAGTCTCCTTGTGAGGAGAAACGTTAGTTTTCCAGCATCCTTGTGAGGAGAAACCGTTGTTTTTCCAGTCTCCTTGTGAGGAGAAATTGTTGTTTTCCGTCTCCTTGTGAGGAGAAACTGTTGGTTTTTCCAGTCTCCTTGTGAGGAGAAACCGTTGTTTTCCAGTCTCCTTCGGAGGAGAACTGTTTGTTTTCCAGTCTCCTTGTGAGGAGAAACTGTTGGTTTTCCAGTCTCCTTGTGAGGAGAAACCATTGTTTTTCCAGTCTCCTTGTGAGGAAAGAAACTGTTGGTTTTCCAGTCTCCTTGTGAGGAGAAACCGTTGTTTTTCCAGCATCCTTGTGAGGAGAAGAGCCGTTGTTTTTTCCAGCATCCCTTGTGAGAGAAACCGTTGTTTTTCCAGCCTCCTTGTGAGGAGAAACCGTTGTTTTTCCAGCCTCCTTGTGAGGAGAAACCGTTGTTTTTTCATCCTTGTGAGGAGAAACCATTGTTTTTTCATCCTTGTGAGGAGAAACCATTGTTTTTACAGCTTTGTGAGGAGAAACAATACTCGATTTGATAGCAATTGTAGGTTTGTCTATTTTAATAGGTTTATCTTGATATTTAGCAGATTTTGAAGGGAAATTAGATTTGTCAGGTTTTGAAAATGGCACAAATGATTCAGTTTTTACAGACAGTGCACCCCCTTTCTGTGACGTGCTTGTGGGGGTTGGTTCCTTTTCAGCTTTTGTAAGAGATGGACTAGATTTTTCACTCTTTAAATGAACTGTAGTGGATTTGTCTGCTTCGTTAAGTGTCTCATCATTTCGTACATCTATTGAAGGTGTTTCTGTCTTCAAAGGAATAACAGAATGTGTTTTTGATTCATAATGTTCACCTTTTTGTTTTTCATATTTTAGAGGTGAACTATGTGACTTTGTCATTAAAGGTGCAGATGATTTTTCATGTTTTGTAGGTCCTAATGTGGGTTTGATATCCTTTGTAGATGAAATTTGGACCTCATCCATTTTTTCAGCTATTGCAGATAACTTTCCAAGAATGGAAAGCAGCACTTTGGGCTCTACCATCTTCGATGAAGACATTGAAGATGAAACATAATTATTTTCTTGGTTTGCATCACTCAAAGTGGGTTCATCATTTTTTTCATGAAGTGCAGGTTGTGGTTTAGTTTCTGAAGAATCTTCAGGAGGTGCTTCTTTCTTTAATTCGGGAGCAGTAGCTTGACTCAGAGTGTTCACTGTGGGAGGATTACTTAAATCAATTGGCACATGAGGTGTAACAGTCTCTGAAATAGGAATACAAGACTTCCTATCTGCTGGAGGACATTTTGGAGGTTCCTCAACTTTTGGCACTAACACACAAGGTTGGGTAGGTTTTGAAAGAACGATTGTACATGTCTCAGTTTCTGCAATAGAAACTGAAGGTTTTTCACCTGGTGGAATGCTGGGTTGTTCTTCACATTTTGGAGTGATTGGCTGTTCTTCAAATTTTGAAGTGATAGTTTGTTCTTCAGATGTTATTGGTGGTGCACATGATTGTTTCATTTGAGGAGAAAGTTTCATAGATTGCATTGTTTTGGAGGAGCTGCTCCCAGGTTCCTGCAGGGATTCTGATGGTTGCTCCATCTTTCTGTGAGTAATTTTGGTGTCTGATGGTACAGATGAAGAAATTGAAGGGTCATCAACACTTATAATAGGTTTAGTAGGATCACTGGTGGATGCAAAGGCTGAACATTGGTGGGAATCTTCAGGCTTTTTTTCTGACAAAGTAGGTATGGTAGGTTTGCTGTTTGAGAGGGGATCACTCGTTATATTTTCTTGAGACGTTTTGTGACTTTTGAATGCCGATACTGGTTTATAAATATCACGTTGTATTGGCTTGGGAAGGGGTCTGGAGTCAGTGAAATAAAAAGGGCCATAATCCTTGGTAGAACCAACCATCACACACTGGAAAAAGCGCTGTAATGGTTCTTCTCACAGATCAAATAAGTAGATTGTTTGAAAGTAATGGAGGAGGTTTGACCAAAGTAAAATAAAATTGAACAGAAATAATACAGAGCAGTTTCAGGAGATGGAATATTGGAAGGAATGGAAGGAGTAGGGGATTGGGGAGTGAAGAAAGAGAAACAAAAGTCATTTCACACAGTGTAGAAGAGAAAGAATAAAACAGGAATTGCTTTGCAAAGTTCACTCACACAGCTTTTTCTGACCCTGACAGGTAAGTATTTTCAAGCAAAATCAACTGGCAAATGTTGATAGGAATGTGGATTGGTGCAATGGCAGGCAGGATGAAGCAGCATGATATCTACTTAAAAAGCAGTACAGCAGGGGGAATCTTCAAAGTGGCCTGACATTTTCAAGGTGTCTCGCTGTTCTTACCTTTTTGCACTCGTTTCTGCTTAATCCCAGAAGATGCTTTTTGGGCTGAGAGATGCACCAGAACATTGGAGAGAAAGAGAGAGAAGAGGGGATTGGTGGGGGAAGGGAAGAGAGAGATGAATAATTTTGAGCGTAAAATCAGTAAAGCAAAGCTCATGGAAACAATATTTCCCCTTTTCTCACCTGCGACACGTTTTGATGCTATGGGCATTTCTTCCACAGAGATGATGGCTGGAAAAAATCAATTATAAACACAGCATTAGTATAGGGCACAGGGATGTTGACAGGTTACTCATCAATGGGCACAGGGATGAATGCAATTTAGATGTAATATTGTGGATTTTACAAGGGATCATTAGAAATACTTGTTTGACAAAATAATATTTACTTGCAGATGGATGTCCAACAATATTTAAAATTCTGATTCATTCATTGTTCCCACAGCAAGTAACTAAATCACCTACTTTCACACTGACAATCTGCAGTACAAGCAGGCTGGGATATTTTAACATATGCTGGTGTGCACACGTTTTTTTTTTCTCTCTAATTAACTTGTTTATACAGAAAGGCTTCCCACCCCTCCACAGAGTGAATGTGATTAGACAGAACAATTGAGGTATTCAGAAAATCCATTAAAGAGAGAAAAAGGGCACTTAGAAATCACAAGTGCATTTAATGGCATACATAATGTATTTGTTATCACACAAAACACTGTGAATAAAAGAAAAGATTGGTAACAATGAAACACAAATAGACGGAATATTAAAATGAAAGTTGGACTGAAACACACAAAAAAACTTTTCAACATCTGACAAATTCTGAGTACAAAGCCTTATTGTCAACTGTCAGAGTGTGTCCCTGTGATTATCACTGAGGTGGCGCCTGGACACCCATTGTGCAATCAAATGAGTGCTGCCAACCATAACTATCACCACATTAGCATAAAGACCGAATGGGTTTCTCATAGCATTGATTAGAGCACATCTCACTGCATGGTCCAAAAATAGGCATTTTAAAGGCTCTGGGTTAGGTATGAAGAAGAATTACTGAAAAGGGGGTCAGGGAAAAGGGGGTCAGGTCAGATCTGGAGGGGTAAGAGGAATGGGGACAAAATGTGTTAAAATTTCTCCAATGTTTACATTCATATATAAGTAGACAGCACCTAATTGCTTAATGACAATTTATAGTGATAGAAAATAAAGGTAGCAGAATGTTTTTCTTTGATAATATCACTCTGAACATCATGAGAATTTTAAAGCAGATCCAGACTGATTGTGGATTCAGAAAACAATTTAATTATTGACTATTTCAACCCTAGGAGAGTAAAAAGGCCATTACTGAATGGAAAGTCATGTGATTCAATGTTATACGTACTAGTGTGGATCGGCGTGCATCGCACGCCTCACCACACGTCACTGTAGAGGCATCTTTGACCATACCTGCTTTCTCCGAGAGTGAGGGAAGGGGGGAATGGTGGGTGTGGGTTAGATGGGGGAATTGTTGTGGGGGGATGGGTGGATGGTGCTCGGGAGGATGATTGGGGAGGTTGGCCAAATATATTTGTGCTCTGACTGAATATAGACTGGAAATCAGAAGTCAGAACCCAACATGTGTAAATAAAAAGGAACTAAGCACAAATTAAAATTTATATTTTAAATTATCAGTTAGAGCTGGACGGCAAAGGCAACGCAATATCAAAAACTGGATGGGAAAGTCAAACTGCCAGCCTTACAGAGCAGATATGGCCACAACACACTGCTTTCCTTGTACTTCCGGTGGGGTTTTTCAAGATGCTCTAAAATGATTGGTAGGTGGGGCCTGCTCTTCCAATATTGTGGTAAAAGAACTGGGGTTTGTGGTTGTGAGAGTGGGTGCTGACTACAATTGTATATGGACTGGTCAGACTCTGCTCTTTTTCTGTCAAATCATGAATGAATTCAAAGCTTCCAACTGGACACCTAAATGGCTTCTCTTAATCTGGATAGATTCCGGAGAGCCAGACCTCCTTGCCAAGTTTTAGTGAGTAATAATAGAGCTATGTGCAACCATGACAAAGTGGAGTGAGATTATAGGTGACCTAAACCAAATTTGCTGGGTAGAATACCCAAATTTGCTGGATAGAACCTCCGACACCTCACATTCTGAAGCTCACCTGGATCAGGAGCAACAGTCACTCAAACTCGTGCAGAACCCCTTAGACCCTGATTTAATTTTTTTTAATGCCATGAACAAACTTTGGTACATCACATGTGATGAAGGTTGTGGTCAAGTTTCATTGAAATCATGTGTGTAGTTTTGGAGAAGAGAGCAAGTACCTATTTTGGGAGGTCAAAACTCCCCCATAGACCTCTTAACAAGTGCAGATTTTGATGCGGTCGATACACTTTGGAATATCACAGTGATGAAGGTTGTGATTCTTTCATCAAATTGTGTCTGTAGTTTTGGAGAATAGAGCAAATACCCATTTTGGGGGGGGGGGGGTCAACTCCTCCTAAGTCCCATTTTTAATGAGTGCAGATTTTGATGCAGTCAATACACTTTCGTTAGGCATCAGGCATGAAGTTTTGTGGCCAAGTTTCATAAAAATCGTTTATTTGGTTCAAGCGATAATGACTGAAGTGTTCACTGACTGACGTGACGGACTGACTCACGAACTGACTGATTCACTCAACTCACCTATGGACAATGCTTGATAACATATAAGCTCACTTACTAAAGTTCAGATGAGCTTAAAATGGGGAAACTAAGCAAATAATAGGGCACAGTTTCATTAAGTAATTAGATATGAATAGGGAAGCAGTAATATTGTATGGTTGTGGAAATTCACAGGACACCATATAGGTCCTTAGTCAGTTATGTCGATAAGTTGTGTTCAGATAGATTTCCCCACTGAATGTTAGGCGGGGGTAATTATTCGTGTGCAGGTTGTGAATCTTCAGTTAGCCGTTTTTTTTTTGCTATCTTTATTTTGGACCAACCGATTTCAACCACCACACGCCTCACAACAACCACCTTCTCCACAAACCGCCTTCACAACAACCACCTTCTCCACACCGCCTTCACAACAACCACCTTCACACAACGACATCTCCTCGCCATCTCCTAAACCACATCTCAACAACGAACAACATCGCCTCACCTTCATCTCGCAAACGCCTGCCATCTTTGCGCCAGCCACGGCGAGTTCCCACGAACGGCATCGCCAACGGACAGACGCAGGGGTTCCTGTTAGGACGGAGGCCGGTGATTTCCACAACGTCCGCGTGGGGCAGATGATCTCTGCACGTCGCTCTCTCCTGAGCTTCGTGTCGAAATCGGATCAAAGATCGAAAAGGGGCGGAGCCAGCGGGGGGTAGAGCGAGAGATCGGAGATCAAAACCTCGCCTCACGGACCCAATATAAGGGCGCACAGAACGCCAAGCGAGGAGTTGTGGTGGAGCCGCGTTGGGGAGCTGGTCAGTCTGGAGTCTGCAGTCGTGAGGAGCTGGAGAGAGAGAGAGAGAGAGAGAGAGAGAGAGAGAGAGAGAGAGAGAGAGAGAGAGAGAGAGAGCGGAGGAGACGGAGCCTGGAGCGCAGCCTCCGTGCCGTGCCGAACTGTGAGTCGGCTGGAGAGAGGCCGGAGAGAGATCGCCCGCCAACACAGCGCATAACGGTCCGAGGTGATACGGGCCCGGGACAAGTCCAACGACGCTGAGGAACGGAAGGGCTCTTTAGAGAGCATAAACTCTGAAAGAGCAAAGGCCCGTTCGTTCCTCTGAGGCGTTGTCGACTAGGCCCGATCACCGGCCCCCACGACGAGGCCTGGGCCGCGCCGCGGTCACGCCAGCTGCCGTGTGACGGGACGTCGAGGAGCGCCCAGCGAGTCGCACTACGAAGGCGGCAGGTAACTAGCGCGGTCTCTCGGAGCTTTTTCGGTCTTCACAGCTCCGTGAACCATTAAAGGCCACGAGGCCCAGTTCTTGCCCATTCTTTCCGGGGTTTTCTTTGAATGAACGTTGTGGCGCCATGTCCTTTAAGTAGAGCTGTTAAGTGCATGTGTGTACATAATAAATAGATGGTTGTAGTTATTTTTCTTGCTTGTGTTTTTGTCCCATACATGCATTGGTTGCATACATGACTGCATGATTGCATACGTGCATTGGTTGCATACATGACTGCATGACTGCTTACGGGTGTGAAATAAACGTCATTGTTTAAATGTTAACCCGTTCGTTGCATCCTTTCCCTAATTGAACTGCCGTAATTGAGTTCGGAATATAGCTGGCTTTTTTAATAGCCGATAAAAGAATCGGGTCCAACGGGGCTTCGCGATAATACCCGCTTGGTTATCACAAAAATGGAGCGAGCTGCTTAGCGGCTCGTTTCCAAAGCAGGCCCCGTTGAGGTACAGTCTCTCGGTAGTCTGCCTGCGTGATTAATTAGGTAAATCGACAATTCGGCGATCGACCCTGTAGCGCGGGTAGAGTATTGACAAGCTGTGGTGTGATTAAAGATACACCCGTAGCTGGATTTCGGCGTTGATCGAAAGCTGCGACTAGGTTTGTCCGTTCGGTGGGCGAGAGCGGCCGCATTTGTTAGAAGTGGTCGCCCGCACGCTGGAACGGGTGGAAACCCAACAATATGAATACGAGGTTCATTTGTGTTGTACAATCTTGTAATATGAATTTGAGATTCACTTGTATGGTACCAATTTGTAATATGAATATGAGGTACACTTGGATGGTACCATTTTGTAATCCATATGTCTAACCCAATAAATGCCAGTGTGTGTCCGTCTGTCAGTCTGTCTCCTCCAAAACTCCAAAACCATGAAACCTAGCAGCTCCAAACTTTGCGTGCATACGAAAGGAACTCCAAGGTGGTGCACGAATGAAAAATGGGTGTTTGGGTTAATTAAAACACCCCTTTTGAATGTAATTAATGGCCATATATAATTATATCCTTTATCAAGGCACATCCGCGGTTACATCACTTTCCCTCGCTGGGGTCTTAATTCACCATTTTATTTGGTCTGCTCAACAATAACTTGACTTGGAAAAGACTGCAATGATATATTATCGATAAAGTGGCCAAAATGTTGTTGATTTTTAAAAATAACTTTCGTCACTCATATCATCAAATTCCTCATCTGTTCTAGATGATCAAATCTGACCTGGATGCTTAACATAAACTTTTCTCCCTCAAAATGCGTCTGACTCCCGAGTAGCTCTCACTGGTTACTCCCTCCTCCGGTATGACAGACCAGAGCCTTGTCCTGGCGGCGGAGTTGCTCTCTTCATCAAAGACTCAATTCCTCACTCACCATGCACTCCCCTCTCTCACCCACTCCCCCAGGAATACTTCTGGCTACGGCTTCCCCTCTACTCCCACCTCATGTTTATATGTATGTTGTACCGTCTACCAAACAGTGATGACTCCATTTACATCTCACTGTCTGAAAACATGGACCAACTTCTATCCTCTCATCCCAACTCTCTCCTCCTCATATGTGGTGACTTCAACTGTCATCATGCCAGTGGGCTGGGTGTGGGTACCGCTCTCACCTGCCAAGGCACTCCAGCAAAAGACTTCTGTGACTCATTAGGACTGACACAATCTGTCAACTTCCTGACCCGGATCTCAACCAATGGTACTGCATCTCTTCTGGATCTGATTTTGACCAACTTCCCTGAAAATATCTGCTGTTCTTTCTCCAAGAACCAACTCAGTGCAATCGAGTCTGGCATCTCACTCAGGCCGACTGGCAGGGACTTCAAGCAACCATCAAACTTCGAGACTGGTCTCCCATCTCTACTTCCTCTGACATCAACTCATCCTGTGAATTATTTCATAGAAATTTGCTCTCTCTCATCCACAGATTTACCCCATCTCATCTTCAGTTGTCCTACCCTTCCTCTCGCCCATTGTACACTGAAGCTTGTGGCAAGGCAGTTGGCCTGAAACAACTTGCCTTCGCCTCATGGAAGGCTAATCCAACAAAAGGCAATCTCAGTTCCTTCCATAAAGCTCGGAACAAGTGTGTGTCTACCCTCAAGAGAGCCAGAAAACAACATCTTTCTAATTTCAAGTCTGAACTCTCAAACCTGTGTCCCTCCTCCAAATCCTGGTGGCTTCTAGTTAAGTCAGTTTCTGGTGTATGTTCCCCCTCCATCCCCTCCCTTACCTCAAATGGCCGCACAGATGCCATGGCACATGAAAAGGCTGAATGCCTAACCCCCGTGTTTGCTTCTAAATCTTGTGTCCCAAACCCATCGCTTTCTGTACCCACCTTACCCAGTCAACAACCCTAGCTGTTTCTGGACTCTGTGTCCTTTTATCCTGACAAGGTGGAGAGCTTGCTATCAAATCTCGACTCAGATTCTGTAACCGGTCCAGCGCATCAGCCACGTGTTTCTAAAAACTTCCTCTGCTGCTCTTGCACCCTCTCTCTGTTCTGTTCACACTCTCATTTGATCACGATCATTTGCCATCTGCTTGGACATCAGCAAACATACCACCCTGCATAAAAAAGTGCTTCACAATCTGTAACATCGCAATTTTTTGTCCAAAAAAAAGTGCAAAACAGATCCCTGCAACTGCAGACCAATCAGCCTCTCCCAATCATCAGCAATGTGATGGAATCCATCATCGCTTCTGAATTAAATCTTCCTCTTCTCAATGGCTTGATTCCTATCATTTGTGACCAGGTCACTCCATCCTGGATATGCTGCTTCTGCTCTCCCAACAATGCATGACGATCCTGAATGCCAAGACATAAAATCAGAGCCATCTCCCTCGACATATCACGTGTCTTCGATCCGGTCTGGCACCTTGCCCTCTCACCAAATTTCTTCTCTATGGTATCAAGGACATTTCCATTCATGGCTCGCAGACTTCTTCCCTGTCACAGCCAACGGTGGCCCTCAATGGAGTTCTCTCTCTCCCCTCCTTCCTGTCCAGGCTGGAGTCCTCATGGCAGCATTCTGGGCCCTGTTCTTTCTGGTTTTCATCAATGATCCTCACCTCTCGGAAACCTCTTTTATCCTCTTGCTGATGAACTCCACCCTCTGCCGTACCATCTGTCATCCCTTAGATCGGCAAGCATCAGCCTATTCACTCTCTGCAGATTTGATAAATCACAATCTGTGGTCCAACACATGGAACAGTCTTTCAACTCGAACATATTCACACTCTCACTATGTATCTCGAAAAGAACATCTGGAACCCCCCCATCTTACCATCTACTTCTCAACAATCCTCTTGAAGAAGACCTTCATAGGGCGTGTCACACCTTGATCTTTAGCCAGCCGTATGGCAAGGTATCAAAATGTATGTAAACGCTGCGTATGCGAACTATTGATGTTTTTTAAAGTTTTGGGCGTATAATAACGTTGTTGGACGTATGCATAACTAGTAAGTAACGTACACAGAACGTTTCAATCACTATAGAATAACTTATACCAACGAATGCTGAGCGTGTTGTCGCTTCACAACCTATGCCAACGATAGTCTAACTTATGCAGAGCGCAGGCAGCGTATCGCGCACGCATCCGTGGCTAGGCTATTAATAGGCTGCGGCTCGACGATTCAATCATAACCGCACTAGACATCGAAGTGTGAAGCTGCTGTCACACCTTGACGTTTTAGCAGCGTATGCCGAAGTATGAAAAATTGCCGAACTACGTGCACAACGATGGAACTACGTTAATGCGTAAGTCTTGTATATCGTTAAGACAGCATGCTGGCATACGTCGTAGCTATGCTTGGCATACTCGTCAAACGCCGAGTACGCTCGAGAAATTTTCAGCATGTTAAAAATTTTCTCGACGTACTCGCGCGTATATCAACACGTACTCCGCATTATGCTGGCCATAATGTTGTAGGCACGTTACGCGATCGTGACACACGTCGACACACGTTATCTTGTACTTTATCATAATCGAACAGTCGAGATAATGGTTAGCGTCAGTGTTCCAGACTCCCTGTTTGTTTTTTTTTTCGGTATGACGTGTGTTGACACTTCAATTCTAGTGCGGTTATGATATACCTCCGCATTACTCTGTAAGCATTACCTCAACGCTGTTTCGACCTTCTGAGTAACTCTAGATCGAAAACATAACGTGCCTCGACGTGTGTCATACATCGGTAACATGCCTACAACACGTGTACTCATAGGTTAAAATAAGTTTCGGGTAACATTACCTCTGATGTGTTTCGACTTATGAGCTAACTTACAAGTGCAAGACATGTGTCGACGAGTGTCAAACAATCGCGTAACGTGCCTACAACTTATGGCCAGCGTTATGCCGAAAGTGTGAGTCATACGCTGGCATACGTCGAAAATTTCAAGCATTGGAAAATTTTGTGTCTAACAGCCTCGGACGTACTACGACGTATGCCAGCATGCTATCTGCGTGCTCTTAACCTATACTAACTTACCCATTAACGTATTCGACAGTGTGCCAGCTGTTTTAGCCAAATTTTTCAGACATCAGGCATACGCTGGCTAAACGTCCAAATCGTCAAGGTGTTGACAGGCCTCTTAAAGCTTTGGGTCTCACTATCTGCCAATAGTAGTGATTTTGCCTCCAACAGTCGCACTGCGGGCATCCTCCGTTGTGCAAAGTCCTTACTTGGCACCTGAACTCCTTGACCACATACAAAGCTTTTGTCCGCAGCTGATGGAGTACTGCTCTCCCCTCTGGGTTGGTGCTCCACCTCTCACCTTTCTCGGCTTCACGCTGTGGAAACCAAGGCATTTTATGATTCATTAGTAATCTCCTGTCTTTGGGTCTCTCACTATCTCACCACAGCAGGTCGTGGTCTTTCTGTTTGGACCATCTCCTCTCCGGCCTTGCCCCCTTGCTCTGTCGATGTATGTCCCCTCCATATTTCCGCAGGACGCTCAAGTCTGCAGCAACCCTTTGTTAAACTACCAAAATCAAGAACACTGCTCACCCTTTCTCTTTCATTCATCTTTTTCCCCACCTTGAACAAACTCCGCACACTCTCTTCAATCCACTCTTCCCTCAGTCTTCAAACAGCTGTTCACCACCCATCTTCTTATCTTCCCCCGCTAATCTCACCCATCCCACCCTCCTTCAAATTCTCTGCCTTCCTTCCTGAAAGTCCCTGTCATGTAAGAAACTGAAAGTCCCTGCAGTGTCCATCTTGTTTACCACATGTACTCCACCACATCACTCTCCCTTCCACAGATCTCATGACTCTGTTCCCCACTGTTTTTTCCTTCCCTCTCCTGCCGCTCTTGTCTCCTCTTCCCCTTGTTGTGCATTGTGTGTGTTAGCTCTCATGCCTTGACAGTGTTACAAAAAAAATCAAACAAAAAATCTACATCCCTACAAATCGCTGCTTTCCATCACTTTTGTAAGTTGCTATCGTTATCCAATAGGGAGCTTGGAGCGTATTCCAATCCTTACTCTCACGGACTAATTAAGTATACTAATCGAAATATAATTGTGTTTTGGAGGATTGGATTACGTGGACTAAATAACTCGAAATCTGGGTGAAACCAGAAATTTTTAATAAACTGGCGCTTTTTTATAACTAAGTGTAATTTACCTACATGCACACCAACACCAGACCAAATATATCTGTGAAAAACGATTAATTTATTGGGGGTCGGTGGGAGGGGGGAGTTGATGAAGGGGCATGGGGATGAGAAAATATGGCATCGCTTGGGAATATCCCAATGATGCTAAAAGAAAACTGGCAAATATACTAATTTTAACTATATGAATTAAAATGATGAAATAAAAAAGAAATGACAGGGTTTTTTTTTAAATTTTCTTTACGGGGTGGTGGGGGAGGCAGCTTGAGTTTGCTCTTGGGCAAGAAATACACAATACCAACCACACACTATCCTTTGAGACCTTCACAGACATGACACTCCATACAGATACACACAATCACCTATCCATACTCGAGCTATGTACCTAAAGGTCCTGCCAATATCCTGATACCCTTCTTTCCCCAAATCTTCTCGGTACCTATATCTAATTTCAATTTAAACTTGTACACTGTTTCTGCTGCCATTACCTTTCCAGAGAGACCATTCCATGCATTAACTTCTCTCTTACTGAAAGACCCCGACTTTACTACCATCTCAACTCTCCTCTTATTTACTCTCAGGCTATGGCCCTTTTATACATCGTCGAGTCTCGTAGTAGAGCTTCAATTACCATCAATATTGAAACTTCCAATTAATCAAAGTAATAAATACATCACAACAAAAAACACAATCCACTCAGATAGACTTGTGCATCCGGCAAAAACTCACTCTGGCACCAAATAAAGGAAAGGCCACAAACAAAACTTACATTCATTAAATGCTGTCAGTTTCTTTGCCTTCATTTTCTTAAGAGATTCTGCAATGGGAAATATAAAACAAGAAAACAACAATGTGTAGAATAATTTACACTTTTGGCATACAAACTCAAAATTAATTTCGAATTTAAGAGTATGCTTGTGCTTAGTTTCGCTCAAAGAAATAGAAAGATTGTCTTTAGCATCATCTAACCGGAAGGACAAAAACTCCATCGAGAATAAACTATGCTTTGCTGATTGTAAGCAGTCAGATAAAATTTTAGTTGTAATTATATAAACACCTGTTGCCATGTTTTGCAACTGGGAGGTGAGAGATAAAAGGTTACATTTCAAAACTGAAGGTGATACATGTCCAATGGCCACCAAACATAATGATGTCACGACATGTTTAGTGAAAGGCATTGTGGCATACATCCAGGGTCAGTTTAGTTCAATATGGCAGATGTCAGACTTCTTTTTCAAGGAGAGAGGTATCAATGGTGATATGTTATCATTTTCAGTGATTGCAAACAATCCAGATGATCTGTAAAGATGATGAACAAACACTCCATAAACTAGACAGTTCATAAAACACGTTGCCCCGTGCAGTTATATACTTCAATTTAAATAAAATAATGACTTTGAAGACCATTAAAAAAAAATTCCAGAATTTAGCACCATTGAAGCAGTCTTATACACAACCCTTATACACCACCTTATTTAACACATCCAAGTACTGCTAAACGGAAGGGTTTTGTGCGAATAAGGCAATTTGTGTTCTCAGTGAATTAAAATAAAGATTGTAAAAGTCGTATAAATAATTAATTCTGGAATTTACTGCCATTGATGCAGCGTCTGTTATGTCACCTGATATGACATGTTTCATTAGTTATTCATGCCTGTTGTTTGTGTCCTTCATGACGTCCTTAAAAGCAGTAAGTTTCCTGTTTGGAATGATTTTCAATTTTGTTTGACTTCCAGACAGGCAGAAAGAGTAAAACAATTATCTCACTCCTCTCTGCGCATGTGTGATTGGGATGAATTCAGACACAAAGTAGGTCTGCACAGCCATGGAAGAACAAATTTCCAGTTTTTCAGGCCAAAAAGTTGTTTTCCAGGACATTTTAATGCAAATATTTTATGTAACTAGTGATATTGGAATAAACCAAAATAATAAGAATGAAACCTATTTGCTGTTATTCCATATGCCATTAAATATTTCAGTAGCTAGAAACACCCGCTCCCTTCAGACAGCTGGGGGGGGGGAGTGGGGCAATCATTTGTGCCATGGCTAAAACCCCGTCAAGCAGAGTTAGAAACTACTGCACTGGCAATACAGACGAAAATTTAAAGTCATCTCACCCCACCCCCTCCACAAGGGGGGATGTGCCCACGACTAACCCGTACTACCGACAAAATGCAAACACTTGGTGAGAATTGGCACAGGCCCTGTTACCCTTTCTAATGGGTCAGACGCACGTGCACACACACACACACCACACAACACCACACACACACAACACACACACACACACCACACACACCGAACAACACAATGGACTTATTATATTGTGATATATTGTACTACAGTGGAAAATACGAGCAACATATGAATACACAGAACTATTCCAACTTATACCTTTTGAAGCATTATACCAGCTTCTGTCAATGGATTGCGACGTGAGTTACTGCAATAAATTACCCTCATATCCAAAAAATTGAAGTCAACAATGTGTGCTCCCCATATGAAGTGAGATATTTGACTACATAAGCCCTTTTCCATGATGGCTTACGTACCTCTTCCCTATAAACTCAGCGTTGAATCGGTGGCCATTCATCCTGGTTTAAGAGGACAGCTGTCGGTCTCCCTTTTCCCTCTGTCCTGAGCAGAACCGAACGCCTTTTGTCCTCTGTTCCCCTGAGCAACCAAGCTTCACCCACAATTTAACTTTAATTGATTTCCATGTAATAATTTCTCATTTATAATCCACATTGTATTTGGCCTGGCAAATGCCAACAAGATCCTATATGTCAAATGCAACAAAGATCTCATTTGTCTACATTCCTAGTGATCGCTTTAATGTTCGGTTTATGTGTTGCCATGACGCTTTAAACGTTTGCCAATTTCCTAAGACGTTTTACGTTCCATACATTGTCTGTACAAAAAAATTGGCATGTGTGCGAAACCGTTAGTCTCCTCCTAAATAAAAGACGCCAGACAATGAGGAGAGGTCATCTGAAAACTTTTTGGCAAAACCCAGGACTGCACGTGCGCAGTTACTCACCTATACACCACAGCCCCGCATTAAATTAGGCCAAAATAATAATTATAAAAAAATCAAGTTGATTCATCCCCCGCCCGGCTCTTTTTGAACGCACCTCCTTTTTATATGTATTCTGTACACATATTGTGTACCCAAGCCCCCCCCACCAAAAAAATTTTGCACCCAGTGACTGAAGACACGCAGGGAAGCGGCTGCCGCTTAAAAACAGCCCATGGTGTACTGATGTACTTCTCACAGGCGTAACAAAACCCCAAACTAAACAAAACACCAAACAACTAAAAACAAGAAACTCAAACAAACAACACTGGCGGGTTGAAAGGTCATCATTTTGACGGACGGATAAAAAGGACATTCGGTATATGAGTGGTTTACCACTTCAAAATCCATAGGTTCGTGTACGACCTTTGCACATTCTTGAATCGCATCATTTTCAGTTGATGCTGAGTTTTTATACTTCTCCGAGTTGGATAGGGACAGGTTGGTGTCCACTCCCACAACAGATTTCATGTAAATATGATGGTATAAACATGTTTGCTGTAGATCCTATTGAAAAGCATGGCAAGCAATTTATAATATGCTGAAGTGATGTACGGGTTTTTTGTGTTGCCGACTTTTATAACACCACCGCCGACATTCCCGGTTCCAACTTGCCGGTTCCCGATCACGTTGAAATTTGCGACAATGCCTACAATTTCAATGAAATTGTCCTGATATCCGCTTTCCAATAGAAAAATTTTCTTTCAACGAGCCATGAGCATAACACAGTGCCAAACATATCTTTCACGAGCCCACACAAAGCAGCTGGATGTATGTACGTACAGATAACTAATTCGAAAAACATATTTCACGACCACACACCAAAGCAGTGAGCTAGTACAAACACTGTATGTACGCAAAAACACATCTTCCACGACCACACACAAAGCATCTGGTATGTTACAGTACAAACTGTTGTCGCAAAAACATATCTTTCCAGAGCCACACAAAACACTGGAATGTAGTACAGTACTACTGTTTCGCAAAAAACATATTCCCGCCACACACAACAGCTGGAATGTTGTCATACAATACTGTATGTACGCAAAAACAATCTTCCACAGCACACACAAAGCAGGGAATTATTACAGTACATACTGTACCTAGCAAAACCATATGCATTCCACACACAACAAAAGCACTGGATTGAACGATACAATACTGTATGTACCATAAAAACATATCTTCCACGACCACACACAAAGCGCTGATGTATTAAGACAAACTGTATGACCCAACAAACATATCATTCATAGCCACACAAGCACGAGAGACAGACAATGTGTATTACGCAAAATTTACGACACAAAGCACTGATATGTACCAAAAACGTATTACCATAAACATGCCACGACCACACACAAAGCAGCTGGAGTATGTACAGAACAATACTGTATGTAACAAAAAAATATCTCCGAGCCACAACACAAAGCAGCTGGATTATGTACACGTGAGTACGCAAACGAAACATACTTGCACACCACACCAAAAGCAGCGATGATAGTACATACAAACGTATACCAAAAAACATAGCTTCACACCACACACAAAAGCAGCGATTATACAGAATACTCGTTAATTAACGCAAAAACATATCTTTCCACAGCCTCAACAGACCTGCTCCTATACTGATTGAGCTCCACTAGGAATAAAATAGTTTCACGGACGCTCACATGGCACATTATAAATACTGGTACTGTCTCTACGTATTGTACTTTCGTGAATAAACAGCCGGAAAACATTAAGCATCTTAATTAATGAATCGTCACCGTGCGAAAAACATTTAACTACAAGAACTTACGCTTGAACCAGAACCAGCCGCAAACCGATAACATATTCCCTGTCCCCATTGATCGAATCCCAACCTTGTGTTCGCACCCGGCTCCTCATCAACCAAGAACCGTCAGGATACGATAACCGTTATCCCCTTGTTCAATTGTAACAATACAAAACACTCGCGGCACTTTACACCCCACTCTGGATTTATCCACATTGGATTTTCGTCGATTCCCACAAATTTTCCTGCATTTCGCGCAGATTTTCCCGCATCGGGCTCGGAAATCTCACGACCCTAATCCCCGCCATTTCCCCATTGAAACAAGCCCCACATCCGCTTTCAACTATCAGGGGTTTTCCCAGAAGTAACCCACGTGAAGTCGGTGTCCTGTGTTATTTGTTTGGAAACTGTGGATGTTAAAAGCTAGTGTAGGCAATAATGAGGTCCAGGTATTGACCACATCAATATTTCGGATACGAAAACTGACCCTATCTGGTACAAGACTCATGAATTTGGGGGGTTGGAAGGATTTCGGTACGTAAACACCGTTGTCGTGTAAAACCGGCGGCCATTTGAAAATAGTAAATAAAACAAATAAAGGCCTCCTCCATACAATAAAAAATCCAACAAATAACTGTATTGTTTTATTTGGACTTATATTCAAGTCCAAAAACCATGGTTAAGTCAAGTCCATGGTCCAAATATTTTTGGTCTGATGGATAAAACACCATATGGCAAACACTAATTCAGGGCAGATAATGGAAGAACCGAGGGATAACCAGGGCAGGAGTGGGTCCATACTGAGAATCCATGTTGTGTTCTCTTCCAGACCCTTTGGTCTTGCAACCTTGGCCTTCTGTCCTTTATCCCCCCCCCCCCTGCCAACCTCCTCCACGATACTACCTGGCACAACCCACTTCTGCAGACCGGTTGGTAAAAACTCAAGATCCAAATACTGAAGCCCTCCACTTATCTCGGCGACTCTACCCACCTATGGAACCACACTCAAATATTCCATCAATCCATTCTCTTTCAGTTTATTTCAAGACAGCATTCACGCACCAATCATCCAGTCCAAATCCATGATCGTTCTCACCCCGCTTACTCCTTCCACTCAGTTTTACTTCCGAAGATTGGCTTCTTACTATTGCAATGCCACCCCGGTCCCCCCCCCCAAGCCCTATCTTCTGACATCCATTATTTCCAAGTCTCCATTAACTTGTCCCAATCCCCACAATCGGGGGCTTTACCACCTCATACTGGTCTTTGCCTGTCACATCCGATCACTCTACTGTTTAGCTCCCCCACACCTTGACTTGTTATACAAAAAAATAAATATAAACAATGCCTCATTACTTCGTTCACGACGGTGGACAGAAAGTTCCGTTCACCATCGTGGTTTCTAATATCTTGACAAGATCTCTCAAAAAAGTTAGGAGGATATCGACAAAATTCATGGACAGGTGGGTATACAAGGAGAATAAGTTGAGTTCTTGAAATTTTAGATGAAGATCCAGATCAATGCATCCGAAATCTGAAATCTTTTAAATTATTGTACAGCATGAAGTGAGGGCCAAAAAATGAGGTAACACATACTCTCAAAACTATGACAGATTGACTAAACGGGTGTGGGACAAAGACGAATGTTAATTGTAAAGATCCAGATGCGCAGACAAATTTTAATAGAATTCTAGTGAATTCGCACGATTGAAGAATCAGGCTAAAAACAATATACAGCACGATATCTCAAAAAGCTATTCAAAGAATGAAAAACTTTGTGGAGACTTGGGTAAAATGACAAGAACAAGCCATTCGATTTTGTTCAGTCCGATCAGATCACCACTCAGTGGGACACAAATAGTAACGTCCACCGGTGATATCACCCAACAGGCCAGGCATCTGTACCCTCCCGCCACCTAAAGGGAAGGAGTTAGTTCACCTCGGTCTGCTTTGCTGTCGGTGTTGTACCAAGATATCGGAAAAGTTGTAGGATGATCAGATGCAAATATTTGGTAAGTGGTGTGGCAAGATAATCTCGATTAGATTTGTGAAGATCCAGACCGGATCGACTCAACTAGAAGTTTTTAAGTGATTCGTCACCATTGAGAGATCGCCAAAAATGATATGTACCCGTACAAAACTCACACGGATTCGATGAAACTTTGGACAATTCGGGGGACAATGGCAAATCTGCATTCGAATTTTGGTGAGGACCGAATCCGATATGAAGATTATTCTAATATTTTAAAGTGATCTTCACATTGACGATAGTCCAAAAACTATAATGTCCCTGTATAGCATGCATATGTTCAAGAATTGCATTGGCCCAATAGGTTCTCAGAGATGAGGACATTACGGTGAGGATGCGCTCACCGAAGCCATCTAGTTGTTAAGTAATGAAATACTATTGGAAATGGTATGCAAGGAACACAACATATTTCTGCACGACAACCTTGAAACAAATCATTTCTGCAGCACTCTCATGTACTTGCCACTCTTTAACTCATTACAGTCATCCATGTGATTCAAATCAGAAAGTCAAAACAACTTACTCATCTTTTGCAACAGCGGACAGCTTTGTAACTCATAAAGGAAACAGAAAAGAAATGAAATACTCAATCCATATCTTAAAAGGCGCATAAAAAAGATCAGTCTTATTGCCTCAAACCCCGGATTTTTTTACCTTTCCTACAACTGGAGCTCGTTTCCCACTTTCCTTCTGTGAAACAAGTACAAAACTTATTATTAATAAAGAAAAGAAAACACTTCCAGAGTAAACTGTGATGGCATTACATGTAGTGTTACATAAAACTCCAAAGTGAAATGCGTGGAACTTACAACTCTTTGTTGCATGCGTTCCCTGTCAGGTTTCATTTCATCTATTGGGGTTCAGGGAATAAAGTGAAAAAAAAACGGTCAATAAGAAAGTATACTAATCCCATATTACGTCAAGGTTACATAAATTTCTGCATTGTTAGAAACGAACCTCAATTCAACAGAAAATACTACACAAAGA
>CM068957.1:66693353-66708258 GCA_035128595.1 Eptatretus atami | reverse complement strand
AAAAATTGCACCCATGTCTGAAGGAAGCACTGCAGTGAAGCGGCTGCACCGCTTAAAAAACAGCCCCATGGTGTACTGATGGTTACTTCTCCAACAGGCTTAACAATAAACCCCAAACTAAACAATAACACCAAAAAAACTAAACAACAAGAAACTCAAAACAAACAAAACATGGCGGGTTGGAAAGGTTCTTCATTTTTGACGGACGGATGGAAATAAGGACATTCGGTATATTGAAGTGGTTTGCACCACTTCAAAATCCATATGTTCGTGTACGACCTTTGCACCATTCTTTGAATCGATCATTTTTCCCATGTTGATGCTGAGTTTTTATAGCTTCTCCCGAGTTGGATGAGGGAGCGTTGGTGAGTCCACATCCCACACAGATTTCATATGTAAATACTGTATGTGTATTAAATGTTTGCTGTAGATCTATATAGAAAGATGGCATAGCCAATTATTTTAATATGCATGAAGTGTGTACTTGTTTTTGTGTTTTGCCGTACATTTATTATATACACCCGGACCCTGACATTCACGGTTCCAACATTTGCAGGTTCCGCGTATTCACGGTTGATAATTTGCGACATGCTCCTACATTTGCATGAAATTGTCCTGTGTATTCGCGGTTTTCATAGAAAAAAATTTTTTTTCACGAGCCATGAGCATAACACAGTTCTCAAACATATCTTTCACGAGCCACACACAAAGCAGCTGGATGTATGTACAGTACAATACTATATGTACGCAAAAAACATATCTTCCACGAGCCACACACAAAGCAGCTGGATGTATGTACAGTACAATAAGCTGTATGCTACGCAAAAAACATATCTTCCACGAGCCACACACAAAGCAGCTGGATGTATGTACAGTACAATACTGTAAGTCGCAAAAAACATATCTTTCACTGAGCCACACACAAGCAGCTGGGATGTATGTAAGGTACAATACTGTATGTACGCAAAAAACATATCTTCCACGAGCCACACACAAGCAGCTGGATGTATGTACAGACAATACTGTATGTACGCAAAAAACATATCTTCACGAGCCACACACAAAGCAGCTGGATGTATGTACAGTACAATACTGTATGTACGCAAAAAACATATTTCCACAAGCCACACACAAAGCAGCTGGATGTATGTACGTAACAATACTGTATGTACGCAAAAACATATCTTCCACGAGCCACAACACAAAGCAGCTGGATGTATGTACAGTACAATACTGTATGTACCCAAAAACATATCTTTCAGGAGCCACACAACAAAGCAGCTGGATGTATGTACAGTACAATACTGTATGTACGCAAAAAACATAGCTTTCACGAGCCACACACAAGCAGCTGGATGTATGTAAGTACAATACTGTATGTACGCAAAAACATAGCTTTCACAGCCACACACAAAGCAGCTGGATGTATGTACAGTACAATACTGTATGTACGCAAAAAACATATCTTCCACGAGCACAACACAAAGCAGCTGGATGTATGTACAGTACAATTACTGTATGTAGGCAAAAAACATATCTTCCAACAAGCCACACACAAAGCAGCTGGATGTATGTACAGTACATATACTGTATGTAACGCAAAAAACATATCTTTCACGAGCCACACACAAAGCAGCTGGATGTATTACAGTAAATACTGTATGTACGCAAAAAACCATATCTTCCACGAGCCACACACAAAGCAGGCTGGATGTATGTACAGTACAATACTGTATGTACGCAAAAAACATATCTTCCACGAGGCCACACACAAGCAGCTGGATGTATGTACAGTACAAATACTGTAGTGGTACGCAAAAAACATAGTTTCACGAGCCACACACAAGCAGCTGGATGTATGTACAGTAACAATACTGTAATGTAGCAAAAAACATACTTTCCACAACGCCACACACAACAAGCAGCGGATGATGTACCGTAACAATACTGTATGTTACCAAAAACATATCTTTCAAGAGGCCACACACGAAAGCAGCTGGATGTATGTACAGTACAATACTGTATGTACGCAAAAAACATATCTTCCACGAGCCGCAAACATGACCTGCTTCCTATACGTGCATTGTAGCTTCACAGGATAAACATAGTTTCACGGGACGTCTCACCATGTGCACTTTATAAATATGGTACTGTCTCTACTGTATTGTAGCTTCGTGGAATAAACATAGTTTCATGGGAGAAACATGTAAGCATCTTTAATTAAACTGTAATCGTGCATCCGTGGTCGAAAACATTTTAAACTTTAAGAACTTTCCGCTTTGAACCAGGAACCGCCGCAAACCGATAACATTATTCCCCTTGTCCCCATTGTACCAATCCCCAGACTTTGGTGGTGTCGCCATTTCCGGCCTTCCTCATCAACCAAGAACCGTCACGAACTGATAACGTTATCCCCCTTGTTTCAATTGTAACAATGACAAAACACTCGCGGATTTTACCCCGCCACTCGTGGATTTTATCCTGACATTCGTGGATTTTCGTCGATTCCCACATAATTTTCCTGCATTTTCGCGAGATTTTCCCCGGCATTCGTGGGTCGGGAAATCTCAAGAACCTATCCCCCCATTTCCCATTGAAACAACGCCCCCACATTCGCGCTTTCAACATTCACGGGGTTTTCCCAGAATGTATCCCACGTGAATGTCGGTGTCCTGGTGTATTTGTTTGGAACTGTGGATTGTATTTTTAATAGGCTTAGTGAGTGCATATATGAGGTGTCAGGTATATGACCCACATCATATTTCGGGATAGAAAACTGACCTATCTGGTACATGACTCATGTAATTTTGGGGGGGGTTGGGAGGTGATTTGTCGGGTACTGAAACATGATTTGTCGGGTGCTAAAAACCGGCGGCCATTTTGAAAATAAGTAAATAATAACAAATAAAAGGGCCTCCTTCCATTACAATAAAAAAATCCAGACAATGAACTGGTATTGTTTTTTATTTGGACTTATATGTGTCAAGTCAAAACCATGGTTAAGTCAAGTCCCAGTGGTCCTCAAATATTTTTGGTCTGAATGGATAAACACCAGATGGCATTAACATAAATTAGGGAGATAAGGAAGAACATTCGAGGGGATTAACTCAGGGAGGAGGGTGGGGGGTCCATACTGAGAATCCATGTTGTTTTCTTCAAACTCCTTTTTGGTCTGCACCTTGGCTCTCGCACCGCACCCTTCCACGATTCTACTGGGCAAACCCACTTCTGCCAGTACCGTTTTGGTAAAACTTCTAAGTCCAGAATTACTGAAGCCTCCACTTATCCGTCTCTTTACCCCACCTATGGAACCAACTTCAATATCTCATCAATCTCATTCTTCCTTTCAGGTTTTATTTTCAAGACAGCAGTTCACTGCCATCTCAGACATCCCAGTCCAAATCCATGATTCTTTCTACCCCGTTACTCTTTCCATGCTTTTCAGTTTTTACTTCCGAAGAGTTTGCTTCTGTATTATTATCTTGCTCACCCCGTGTTCCCCCCCCCAAGCCCTCATTCTTCTGCACATCCATTATTTTTCCAAGTCTCCATCTATTTTGTCCCTCAACCCCACAATCGGTGCTTTTACCCCTCTTTATACTGTTCCTTTTGTCCTGTTACATCCTGATTCATTCTATGTTTTAGCTCCTCCACGAGCCTTGACTTTGTATACAAAATAAATAAATAAAACAATGCCTCATTACTTCGTTCACTGAAGGTGGACAGAAGTTCCGTTTTCACCTGTCTGTGGGTTTCTCTATCTTTGAGCAAGATCTCTCAAAAAGTTATGGATGGAATCGGACAAAATTCAGTGGACAGGTTGGGTATGTGACAAGGATGAATTGATTCTTTTTTATATTTTTTATGAAGATCCAGATCAGGATCCGAATCTGAGAATCTTTTAAATTATTGTACAGCATTGAGTGATGGGGCCAAAAATGATGTATAGCACGATATCTCAAAAACTTATGGACAGATTCGGACGAAACTTGGTGTGTGACAAAGACGAATTGTTTAAATTTTGGTAAAGATCCAGATGCGGAGACAAATTTTTAAATAGAATATCTTAAGTGATTCGTCACGATTGAGAGATCAGGCTAAAAACAATATACAGCACGATATCTCAAAAAGCTATTCATGGATTATGACAAAACTTTGTGGATGAGTTGGGTAAGTGACAAGAACAAGCCGATTCGATTTTTGGTTCAGGTCCGGATGCAGATCCAGCCTATCAGTGGGACACAAAATGTAAACTGTTCAGCCTGGTGGAGTTATGCACTCCATCAAGTGCCAGTGCCATTCTAGTTACCTCCGCCACCAAAGGTGAAGGAGGTTATGTTTTCACCTCTTTCTGTCTGTTTGTTTGTCTGTGTGTGTACAAGATATCTGAAAAAGTTGTGGATGGATCAGGATGAAATTTTGTGGGTAGGTTGGGTGTGTGTCAAGGATGAACTGATTAGATTTTGGTGAAGATCCAGATCCGGATCTGACTACTAGAATTTTTTAAGTGATTCTTCACCATTGAGAGATCGGGCCAAAAATGATATGTAGCCCGATATCTCAAAAAGCTTCACACGGATTCGGATGAAACTTTATGGACAAGTTGGGGGTGTGACAATGGCAAACTGATTCGATTTTGGTGAGGATCCGAATCCGGATATGAGAATTATTTAATATTTAAAGTGATTCTTCATCATTGAGCGATAGGGCCAAAAACTATATAGTCCTGTATAGCATGATATTTCAAAATTGCATTGGGCCCAATATGTTCTCGTAGATGAGACATTACGTGGTGGAGGTATGCGCTCTACCGAATGCCCTTCTAGTTGTTAATGTAATGATGACGATTGGAATTGGTAATGCAAGGAACACAACTATTATTTTCTGTCACGAAACCTTTGAAACAAATCATTCGCAGCTATCTCTCATTGTACTTGTCAATCTTTAACTCATTTACATCATCCATGGTGATCCCAAACAGAGAAGTCAAAACAACTTACTCAGTGCTTTTTGCACAGCTGGCTCAGACTTTGGTTGAACTTCATAAAGGAAACAGTAAAAGAGAGTGAAATACTCAATCAGTATTCTCTTTAAAATGCTCATAAAAAAGATCAGTCTTAATTTGCCTCAAGACCCCGGTATTTTTTTTTACCTTTTCCTACTGAAACTGGTGGAGTCTTCGGTTTTTCCTCATCCTTTCCTTCTGTTGAAACAATAGTACAAAACTCTTATTATTATAAAGGAAAAGAAAACACTTCCAGAGTAAATGTGATGGAATTACGAATGTTAGTGTTACATAAAACTCGAAAGTGAAAGTGCTGTGGAACTTTACTAACTCTTTTGTGCATGCTTTCCTGGTGCAGGTTTCATTTCAGCTAGTTTGGGGGTTCAGGGAATAAAGTGAAAAAAAAACGGGTTCAATATAGGAATAGTAACAATCATATTAGTTGTCAAGGTTTACATTAACATTTCTGCAATTGTTAGAATACTGAACCCTCATGAGTTACAGAAAATATCTACACAAAGAATCTGCAGGATATATATATATATATATATATATATATATATATATATATATATTGTTACGGTTGTGGAAATTCGCATTACACCATAAAGGGCCCTTAGGTGAGATATCTCGATAGGTACATGTGTAGTTAGCCCAAACCCGTTGTATAGAGGGAATTTATGTGATCCATCCGGGCTGCGACGCTTTGAGTTAGCCATTTTTTCTTTTCTGTCGTTATTTTGAACCATCCATGTCTCAACTGCCATCACACAACAACCACCTAACCACCACGCAGCCATCGTCACCAACTACAACCACACTCCAACCCGCAGACAACAACCACAACGCAACCCTCACCACAGAAGACCTCCACCACCTTCGCCTTTACCTTCACGAATTCATCCCACATCATCGCTTCTACGGCCATTCCCGCACCACCTGTGAACACTGAACGTCGGCTGTCTCGGGCCGTTCGGCGATTGTGGCCGAACGCACCGAGCCGCGAGCGCGAATGGCGGCCTTTCCGAGGGGAAAATTCGCATCAGAAACGCTTCACGCCCACTTCTCCTCCGTCCAATTGGCGAGCGCGGGTGGCTTGGCCCGCCTCCAGGCGTGTGTATGTGAAGTCCGTATATGCAATTTAGGATCAGGAGAGGTTCACGCCCATTTTGCCCCATGGCTGACCGGGGGGGGGGGCGGCGTGGCCCTGCCTCAATCGCGTTCTGATCCTAAATTTGCATATTGGCTGCTCCTGCGCCTATAAAAAGACGAGCGCAAGGCGACTCAAAAGGAAAGAGATTGGGTTTTGGAGTTGCTTGGAGAGTGTCGTCGGAGAGTTGGTTTTGGAGTTCTTGGAGAGTGTCGTCGAGAGTTGGTTTGGAGTGCTTGGGGTGTGTCGAGGTGCTCTTGGACAAGGAGCGTTGCGTTGGCGGAGTTGAGGGGAGTGAGCGCGGTGGAACTGCAAGCAAGGGAGCTCGGGTCTGAGGCAAGAAGGACGGCGGTCGGCGACGAGGTTGCGGTGTGGGGGATCGCTCGCTCGTCGCGGGACCCAGCCAGCCATTCCCTCCCCAGGGCATCAACAATTCCCCTTTCCCCACACTGAGATAGTGCAAAAGGGGCCCCGTTCCCACCCCACTCCAAACGTGGTGCCAACGAAACCCGCCAAGGAGCACGGAGTCGGGCACAGCAGCGCGGCACATTTGCGGCTTGCCCGCCAAGCGTCACGAGGACGCGGGTAAGACTCCCCGGTCTCGCGGACCTGGCGCTCCTCCAGGTCACGCGCACATTTGGCCTAACGGGCCCGTCTGCCTCCTTGTCTGTGAGGGTGGCTTCTTTCCTTTGCTTTTGTGTAAATGTGTGTTGCGCCATCTGTGAAGTAGAACTGTGTAAGTGTTGCTGTGTGTACGCGTTAGTCGGTTGTATCACATTTGCTTTATGTGCATTTCCATTCTGTATGGCTGTATATACGTGCTTTCCGTGTGTCGCGTAATAAAGTGCTTGCATGTTGAACTGTGCCCGTTTCGCTTTGTCTTTTCTCTATTGACTCTCCATCCTGCTTAACGTAAAGGGTTCGTAGTGGGTGCAACATCCGGTAATTAATCTGAACCGTCCAGGTGACGATAACACCGCTCGTTATCCGATAGTACGGAACGGCCGCCAAGCGGCTCGTGTCCGGAGTCGACCTGTGGCGTGGTACGATCGCCCGGTTTACCATCCGCGGTGGGTACTTAGGTAGGTCGAGTTTGGCGAACAACCCTATCCACGCGGGTGGCCGATTGGCACGATTGTGGTGAGGTCGAAAGGCCCACCCGTGACTAGCTCCCGGCGTTGGTCCGAGAGGGTCATGACAGAATTGTCCGTCCGGTGGGCGACGTGCCGCGATTCGAGTTACGTGGCCGTACGCGCACGCCGGCGGGCGCGAATTCGCAACAATATATTTATTGAGAAATACATGGATATTTTATGTTGACATACATCCTAACTGGGATTATATTTATTTAAAAATAATATAAATTAAAAAATTTTTTTAAGGAATACTGAACAAAGCTTTGTACAGTTGACATTGTCTCGAGAACCTGCAGAAAATATACATGACTTAAGTTGATCGACTTCTTGAAATTCATGTTGCTCTGTAGACTCCCAGGAAACAGGTCTAGATCATTGTGAAATTGGGAATTTGCCATGTTACAAGCACAAAGAAACAATAAGCAAGTAAATAAATCGACAGCACAGAGCATTGTGGTATTCTACCTCATAAAGAGATGCAGATGTGGGAAATTTATTCAACATCGTGGGGTCATCCTTCCATTATATATTTCCTCTTCAATCTTCCAAAGGTTATCTCACCATGAAATGGTGTGTATTTGTTGGTCATTGTTCCAAAGACACTACACATACAGATTAGTGTAGTACATTGCAGCATTGGCACAATTTTGTGAATTTGGGCTTCATCTTTTGAAAACCAGTTGGAATAATAAGGGGCGTACCTTCAAGATCTCGGTCAATCGAGGATAAATGTATTGCTGAAGCTTATGTGAGGAACGGCAAATCTATCTGGACAGTTTGCCCATGGACCATTGGCCTGGTGAAGTAGACTGCTTAGCAGCACCTTAATCAGGGCAGATAAAAATTAAAATCCAATCTCTGGTGGTGAAAATGTTCCCATCTTAAGTCTTATGCTGATGGATACACCATGACACCACTGTATTTTGCTTGTTTTTCACTTCCTCTGGATAAGCCTGGAGTTGGCCCACGCTGTGCATGGAGAAAGTTTAAGACATTGTAGGCAAGTAAGCCCACTTTGTTATGATACAGAACAAATCAGTCATCTCAATGTCGAGTGAAGGAGTGTTTCACCTCCTGCAGAATGGTTCAGTGGCTCCCAGGGGCTGTTCAATCCCATGCTTCCCTCCAGGGCTTCTAGGCAGGTGCCCCACACAATATCATCTCATGTCATCTCCAACCTTTACTCAGAATCGATTCGACCCGAAATAACTCTGTCTAACATAACGCAGCCCTCTTACTTTCAGATGATTGTATTTTCTCACGTCCTCTCCCCCCCCCTCTCTCTCCTCTCTCCTCTCCTCTCTCTTTTTCTCTCTTTTCCTGTTCATGCATGTTCTCTTGCTTATTGTGTCAAACTGTTGCTCCACTGTCCCTGTGTTTACCTTATACCTCACTCTTCCATGAGACTAGATCTTGCATAAAACGCAATCTAATTTTATTATAGACAAATATGGTGTGCTTGGAACAAAGGTCAATGAATCCAAGCAAAAACAATACATGGACATGGAGATGGAATTGGGAGGGAGCGGTGTCCAATAATAACAAGGCATTTTTTAAGTACAGGACATAAAGGGTAAAGAGCAAGTTAATAGAAATGTGGGTCCATTAGGGAAAAGCACAGGAAGATTGGTTTGTGGTGAAAGTAAGATGGCATGTTTACTTAAATGGTATTTGCTTCAACATTTACACAAGAACAGCCAGGGAAAATACCAATTCCTGAGTTGAGTATCTATCTCATATAGGTGAGGAAGGGCTTTAAGAGAAGATACAAATTGGGATGCAGGATGTGAAGAAGCATTAAGGTATGCTTCGAGAAGATAAAACTCAAGAGCCAGACAATATGCATCCAAGAACATTGAGTGGGGAGGTAGAGCAGATAAACGTGAGGTTAGCTGATGTATTTAACAGCTCATTTTAGTCATGACAGGTACCGGAGGATTGGAGAGTAACAAATGTAACATCGTAATTAAAAAAAAGGATCTGGAGAGGGATCAGAGAACCATAATCCTGTTAACTGCTGCATTGATGCTTTGCAGGTCGAGCGTTGCATCAATCAGTGGGCCATTCCTAGGATGGATGTGAGCTGGGGACCCAGCTGCAAGAAGTAGTTGGCAGCAATATTAACCATCCTTGGCAAAAAGTAGGTGAGTTATCACTGGAACACAGGTCAAATTCTTAATTCTTGCAACCTTCGGTGAAACGTCAAGTCTGACCAGCCAGTTGATGAAAACCTGGGCCAAATGTCTTGGAGACAACTCGACTGGGGTTTGAACCACACACCTCTCAGGCTCAGAGCGGATGCTCTAACTGAGTCTGGGAAGACAAAGTGTGATCATAGTGGGTGTGACCCTGGCTCTTCAATAGTGGACAAGATGGTGCACACCATACCACAGGACATTATGAATTGGTAAGGAAGGATTTGGGAATGTACCGAAAGTGTCTTTTGTCAGGGCACAGAAAGCATCAAGGTATTGTAGCATCAAGTTGACCTCCATTTTTCATCCTGTATAAACCTTGCAAATGTCCTGTCCCAATGATGCAGAGGTCATGAGTGCACTTGCCTTTGACCTGTCTGGTCTGGGCTCGATTCCCCACACGACTATAAACTTTCGGATTGGTGCTTCGCAGGCATGGCATTCCACTAAACATCCATCCGAGGCATGATGCAATTTGTGACGCACCATCCCTTAGGTGGATATGAAGCTGAGGATAAATCTGAAAGAATTATAAGGTGGATGTAAAAGATCCCATGGCACCTTTCGATGAAGAATGAGTAGACAGATTATTACCAGTATTCCACCCAAATTCCAAATTCCTGCCCTCACCTACAGGGCCCACAGGGGGAATTACATCAGCAGCACAGCTTCACTCCCTAGCAATGATGCTACCATAATCACATGCTGAATATGACGGTACAAGAATAACCCTGCAAATAATTAAAGAGTGTGAACAGGTATGCAGATAATTATTCAAAATCTGAGATTGCTGACTGGCATATCTCAGGTGGCAGCTTGTTATAACATGAACACTGTCTGCTCATGTGAATATGGCATGAATCGGGCAAGACTTTCTTATAACATAATGTACGCTGGCCAGTTTCATGTTCCTGATAATATTATTGCTTGTGATTGGAAAACACTTTCTGAAACAACAAGTTCAGGTGGCCATTCGGAATGAGTTTATCTTTCGTGAACACCCGCTATTTGAAAGATGACATCAACACAAAGGATAAAATGGTGGAAATTTCTGGAAGTATGATGGAAACCAAAGTCACACTGATTTTACAAGATCGATCTTGAACTTTTGTGTGAGTTTTCATTAATTTTACTTGCATACATAATGAAAGCAGATAAGATATCAAATAAAAGATACTAATGGTGATGTTGATAGTTTGCTTACCTTAGCCAATGGACACCCTTACAAGAATCTCCTTTGTATTTTTCTTGAGCTTTGATGAGAATTTCATCAGACACCCATGAGAAATCCTTGGAGATTTTTTTGTAAGAGCACCCACAATATGTATATATATATATACATCCAAAAATGACCGTTAACTTTGTATGCAGATTGGCTTGGAGGAATTCTGGAGTATTCCAACTTCTCATTTGGGTCGGTGTTGAATTGATTCCCTTTGTTTGGTGA
Organism: Eptatretus atami; assembly: GCA_035128595.1. Classification (NCBI taxonomy): domain Eukaryota; kingdom Metazoa; phylum Chordata; class Myxini; order Myxiniformes; family Myxinidae; genus Eptatretus; species Eptatretus atami. The sequence continues at coordinate 66,697,325 of CM068957.1, read as the reverse complement.
AATTGTTCTGTCAGTATCTGCGAGAGGACCTTCTGCTCCTTGTAAATGAAAATGGATGAGATTAATGTCCTAAACATGTGACACAAATGCATATAGTTTTGCTGCTCACCTTCACTTTTCACAATAACGGAAGGCTTTTCAACCTTCTTCGACACTGTTCGGGGAAAGAAAGCGGTATTTGAAAAAAAACAACACTTATTAGCATGCATGTGGCGAAGGTAATACTCCCCAAACTCACACCTTCAGGAACATGAAATATTCATCAGGCTCACTACATTGTCTGAGTGGAGATGAAAATGGTAAGAGCGAATCTAAAGTACACCAAAGTCAAGGTCGTTTGGCAGTGAAAATGTCCTGTGTCACTAATATCGCTCGGCAGGACGCTTGAAGCATAAAATGATCGTGCGAGACCGAGGCATGAATTTGGAGAGTTGTTTGCATGCATGTTAATTGCTTAGCTGCCTGGGCTGTACTTCAAGTTGCTTGTTAGTTCACTGATGGGCTGGCACTCTGGTAAGATGCCTTTGAGTTGTCTCGACTGGATTTGAATCCCGACCCAGCTATAAAAATTTCATCCTGGTGTTTCACATGCAGGGCGAGGATTCAATGTGTGCACCGGCCATCACAAAGATGTTAAGCTGGAGGATGTTAAGCTGACAGTGTTGGTTGTTGCTGGACATTAAAAAATCCAATGGTGTCTTTTGTCAAGAGGAGGATAGTTATTGCCGGCACCCTGAACAAATTACAACATATTGCCACCTTTAGTTGAACATGAAGCCTGGCAAGCTGGTTCGTGAAATATTTGGGCCAAATATAGTCCTTTGTAGACCCCCCCACAAGAAGGTAGGAATAATCTGGGCCGTTAAAGAATAGTAGTGGTTGTTATTTCCCTGAAACATTGCATCAGAATTTCACAAGTAAAATCCAACTTCCAAATTCTCATCAATCTCATTCTTCCCTCCGGATGTTCACCAACATCTCAGATCATCCCCCATCCAAAACCATGATCTATTTTTGCAAGTCTCCCTCTGTTTTGTCCTTCTACTCTGCTCTTGGTGTTTTCCCCTTCTCTTTCTACTATTCCTTTTGTTCTGTTGCATTCTGATCCTTCTAGCTCTTCCATTCTGATCCTTTAGTGTTCTAGCTCTTCCACAAGCCTTGCTTGACTGTACAAAAATAGACAATAAAGCATTACGGATACACATTCGGATGGACGGACAGACGCTTCTCCTTTTAGTAATAGGTTACTTTTGGTGGATAACTTCTTGTCATACTTGAGCATTGAATAAGTTTTGACCGAAAAGATAAACGTGTTGATGGTGGCATGCTCATCACACTAAAATACGCAATTTGGTGTCTGTCTGTCTGTCTCTCTGACACCGATGCATTCGGGGGTTACTTCTCCAATCTCAAACAAACTTTCCAAGACTAGTAAGGGTCATACAATGAAGGTTATAACGACTTCTTTAATCCCCTTGCCAAGGGATTTTTCCATTTTGTATGGACGCAGTGTGAAGGTGTATATAGATGGCTTCTCGTGGCGTTTTTCCAAGGTCGCTTCCAATAAAAGTAACTAGAATGACACTCGGTAGACTGCATACCTCTGCCAGGCTGATTAGTTTACATTTTGTATCCCACTGATAGGCCGGATCTGGATTCGGACCTGAACTAAAATCGAATCGACTTATACTTGTCACCTACCCAAATCATCCATCAAGTTTCGTCCGAATCCATCCAAGTTTTTCAAATATCATGCTCTACTGCATATCACCTCTTGGCGCCATCACTCAATGGTGAAGAATCACTTAAGAAATTCTAGTATCTGGATCCGGATTCAGACCTTCACCAAAATCTAATAAATTCGTCATTGTCACACACCTAACCTGTCCACCAAATTTTGTCTGAATCCATCCACAACCTTTTGAGCTATCTTCTTCACAGACAAACAAACAAATAGACACACAGACAGACAGGGGTGAAAACATAACCTTTGTCCACCTTCGGTGGTGGAGGTAACAACAACAATAATGACAATAGCATAGTAATATTAACATGATTAAATAATAATGATATTAACAATAATAAGAGGAAGAAGAAAAAGATTAGAGATTGCAGACCCTCGCCAGCACTTATTTTGGGTGGTGTATTTTTTTTTTATAGGTTTGAGGTTAAATCTAATATGGCTGCCAACCATGTGACCTATTATATCATATGTGTGAACCTTTTGTTCCTCATGGACAGGTGGTCATACGTACAAAGTTTTGCCTCGATTTGTACAGCCACTTCAGAAAAGAAGATTTTTTAAGGTTTAAAAATGTTTTAAAACAATATGGCTGCTGAATCAAGTGACCGATGACGTAATTAATTTTTTTTTTCTCTGGACCATTTTATCCCTAGATGACCCTCAAAAATGTTCATACTGATCAGATGTGGCATTCTATATATGCAATTATGATCTCATCATGAGGGCACCTATGACGTCATTAAAAAAAAATCAAACTCATTTCCCATGAGGAGTGCTTGCTGTGTGCCAAGTTTCAATTTTTTCCTTGGTGCGGTTTCAGAGATTCAGAGGTCAAATTTTTTTTTTTTAACCGTTTTTCCAATATTGCTGCCACACTATGTGACCCATGAGGTCATAATTATCATTAAAACATTCTACATGAGTAGTCGCACCAACGGTGAAAATTTCGTCTCAATCCAAAAAGCGCTTGCGGAGAAAAACATGAAAGTTCTGTACGGACAAACAAACAGACCCAAATACAATAACCTCTCCTCCGGCGAAGGTAATAATAACTATAAGGATAATAACATCCCTCCTCCCCCAGCCACTCCCAAAGGGAGCAGGTGCTTCTAACTTTTTTTTAAAGGAGCATTAACGAGGGGCATTTCAAAAGTTCTACAAACGATGTGCAGTGCTCACAATATTAAAAAATATATATAAATGTAAAATTACCAACAAAAATAATAATAATAAAATGCCTCATCTTACTGTTTTATACTTGGGCTCTTGTGAGCACCTCGTTGGTTAAACATTTTGATCAGCCCACATAAAGATTTAAAGATGATAGCAAACAAGCTCACGTGATTTCGATTTTGTTTCTTGCTGCAACTTCTTTCCTGAAAAATGCCATAAGTAATGATGAATAATCATGTAAGGACACTTTAAAACAATCATGAACCCTTCTGTCAAAACCGACTATAAAAAATTCAATAAACACCCAAAGTAATTAGCTGCAGGTTATCAAACCTCAAGCATGTGGCATTCAGATCATGAAAGCCACAGCCAATAGGATCGAAGATATTACTGAATTACCCAGAATTATTTCCAATTTAATGCATAGACCGGTGAATACCACCTGGACCTGTTGTTGCTGGTTTCTGAGGGGTCTGGGAAGCTTGTTTTGTCACATTTACAAAGTCCTCCTTGGCCTCTAAAAAATACAACAACAAAAAAACTTAATATCAACGTTTGCTCAGAAAATTCACGAATACCATGAATCGTCGTGAACTCAGTTGTTAGTTTGCTTTTTCTACACTATCTCAGACTCATCCAGGAGCTTGTCCATGTATTTCAGTAGGACATAGACCAAAGAGTTTTACACAAATTACAAATGGAATTTTTACCTGAGATTCATTCATCCTGAGCTATGTTTCTTGCTGCAACTGTCGCACAATTAAAGTGTTTCTCTCTCTCTCTCTCTCTCTCTCTCTCTCTCTCTCTCTCTCTCTCTCTCTCTCTCTCTCTCTCTCTCTCTCTCTCTCTCTCTCTCTCTCTCTCTCACACACACACACAATGTTGCGCTACAGGATATTACAATTTCCAAATTTCCTTTGGCTGCAAAGTGTTACTTTTTCATGTTTCTCTTCCCGCACAATTACAAATAAATAAATGAAACAAAAAACATGGTCAGTCCATCCATGAAGCTGTGTGACAACGTATTGGTTCACGAAAAAATATTTTCACGAAAA
>CM068957.1:66677807-66693343 GCA_035128595.1 Eptatretus atami | reverse complement strand
TTTGTCGAATCTGACAGGGGTTTCGGTATTTGATTAGCCCAATGGTACCAGCATAGATAGCCCCACGGAGCTCGATTTTTCATTTTCGTCCCAAGGTCAAGGTCACAAGGTCACGAAACTTAGAAAATTGCGATTTTGACATAAAAAAAATCTTCTCCGAGGGTTTGTCGAATCTGGCAGGGGTTTCGGTATTTGGTTAACTCAATGGCACCTGCATAACCCCACAGAGCTCGATTTTTCATTTTCGTCCCAAGGTCAAGCCACAAGGTCACGAACTTAGAAAATTGCGAATTGTGTTTTTAGGGGTAGCCGATTTCAATTTGCATCTTCTCCAAGGGTTTGTCTAATCTGGCAGGGTTTCGTATTTGGTTAGCCCAAGGCACTGCATAGCCCACGAGCTCGATTTTCATTTCGTCCAATCAAGTCACAAGGTCACGAACTTAGAAAATTGCGATTTTGACATAAAAATCCATCTTCTCCAGGGGTTTGTCAATCTGCAGGGTTTCGGTATTTGTTAGCCCAATGGCACCTGCATAGCCCCACGGAGCTCGATTTTTCATTTTATTCCAAGGTCAAGGTCACAAGGTCATGAACTTAGAAAATTTCGAATTTTGACATAAAAATCAGACGACCGCCCAAACTTTGAGAGCTAGGATGACAATATTTTTATGCATAATCTTGGGTCATTCCCCACCTAAAGTCTTGAAACCATTTTTCTCTATCTCGAACACCTTGCCCGTGGCGCCCCCTTCAAGTTTGTTTTTACGCTGATTTCATCAAAGTATGGATAATCCGAGGAGTGTGAAATTCCATATAGCCTATATGACGTTATATTGTTCCTGGAATGTCCAGAGGAAGTTTTGCACCAAAGGTCATAATCCTTGACCTTTGACCTTTAGAGTTCACAAAGGTCAAATTTTCAAAGTTGTGGAATCGAACCGGGTTTTCGACCTTCTTCGACGAACTAACTCCATTAAGCTATAGCACGTATCCTGTTTCCTTATTTTAATGTCCACAACATGTTTTGGACCTTTAAAGTTATGCAAAGGCCAAATTTTTAAAGTTGTTGAACGAAACAGGGTTTTCGACATTTTGCAGCTAATAACCTGTCACTCGTACCACATCATGTTGATCATTTTTATAAATTAGGTCAAAATTATCCACATTGTCCTCACATCCTTGACTTCTGAAACAATCTACATCGTCAAATACCGCTCATGAACCATCGTCGTCTTCAGACTTGTATTAATTACATACTGTTTGAACGTCAGTTGCACTCTTATGCCTGATGTTGGCTTAATGGTTAGGGTGGTGGGCTTGGGATCCTAGGGTCCTGAGTTCAAATCCTGCTCATCTGTTGAATTAATACTAGGTGGGGTTGACTCTGCCTGTCATCCTTCCGAGGTCGGCAAAATGAGTGCCACCATGCTGGTATACTGTGTCGGAGTGGTGACCCGTCCAAGTGGCAAGTGTGTCCAATAGTCAAGGAGACTGCTTCGGCAGCACCAATGATCTGCATATAGTATGGCCCCAATGGATGGATGGAAGGTCAGTTGCAGTCTGACTTCACACACGTACGTCTATTAATTACAAACTATTGGAATGTAATTTTTGATACTTTAGACTGCTGAGACCCCTTCGATCATTGAAAACTCTTTAAGACCCCTAAATACCCTTAAACCCCGATGACTCAAAATACCCCAAGGACCCCATAGACCTATAAGACACAGAGGACCAAAAACACCACAAAGACCCAGATGACCCAATGGTCCCCGAGGACCCAAAATACCCCAAGGACCCAAAAGCTTTAAGACCCCATTTACCTTTAAGACCCTTTTAACACTTTAGACACATTTTGATCCCTTCACCCTTTCGACCTTTCATACCCTTTTGACCCCTAGAACCTGCAGACCTTTACACCGCTTAAGTCCCTTTTGACCCTCAGAGCTTAACACCATTTAGACCCCTTGCACCCACCCTTCAGACAGATTAGACAGCTTAAACCCTTGATCATTTAGAGCTTTAGACCCCTTGGACCTTTTTATTGAAGACCCTTTAAGACCCCCTTAAAGGGGCCTCTCACCTGATGCTCCTGCCTCACACCTAGATTCACACATTACCTGTTCCGTTACATTGAGGCAGGCAAACAACAGTTTTCTCCAAGTCAGACTTACGAAGGGTTTCCTTCTTGCTTGCTTGTTCTTTGGGTAGTCGCTTGTCCCTCGGAGAGATGTCTATGGCTTTTGTAGGTACACAAAGGGAAATTAATTGGGTCACAGGACTGAACCTTCAATTTTACAAAAGGGCAAGGTCCAGGTCAAATAACTCATGGATAGTTTCAGGTTAAAACTAAAATATTCAAATGATCTCAAGAAGAGAAGATAAGTGTTGTCTTTACTGAAGAGTAAGTATGAATCCTATCTCGGTTTTTTGAAGTACGTGTATAATTAATGAGGCCCAAAGGTATCATTGTTTGCAAGCTGCAATTTTTTTTATCAAGGCAAACTCCTACATGTTCAGATGAATCTCTGTAAAGACAATTGATGTAAATTAAATTGTTGTGGGAAAAATAGAGGACTTTGCTAACATACTCTCTGCTATTAGTAAAAGCCTGAACCCAATCGAGGAACTTGTAAATTGGAGCTGTTTATCAATGGTTAAATTCCCTTTTCCAGAGTTAAATTCCCTCCAATACCATGATGTATGTTTTGACTGTAACAGTCAAGCTTAAATGCTGTCTTATTCACTTCCTTTTATTCGTTGTTATTTTTGATAACACCAAGAAGAGAGCTCTCACTGATACTCATTAGACAAATCTGGCTTCTCATCTGAACTGTGTAATGAGGAAAGTAACTAATGACATTGCTTCACTAAATGTAACTGAAATCTGAGCTCCATATAAAAACAACTCAGGGAATTGTGGGATCTAGTATGCTCAATTTCGACACGGGAAAATGAGCAAGAAACGGAAATCCCAATTAAAACCGATTATGAACAAAATCTTTGACTTGTATTAAAACTGAACAGTTTATAGTGTCATTAATGTGGTGGTGATGTAGAGCAGGCTGTTGTGGTTGTGATGGGCCAAATGGCCTCCTCCTGTGTCGAGGTTCCTTGTTTATCATTTATCATTTATCATTTTGTAACAAATGTTTAAATAGTTTTATTGAAACGCAAAAGTCCGTTTTGATGCTCTCTCTGATTATACGAGTGTCAATTTTTAAATAATAATTTAATGATGTCGCATAATCAGCATCATTGACTGAGGGCACAGCTCTGCTGCTGATGCAACACCCTCTGTAGGGAATTTGGAATTTGCTCAGGATGTCTGTAACTGTGACAGAACACCTACTCTTCACTAAGGAGACCATGGGATCTTTAACGTCCACCAACTAATATCGGCAGAGGAAGGAAAGAGACAAAGTTCAGTAACCTGCAAGTAAGGGGTTGGGCTTAGTTAAGATTAAAGGGGCTAGAAAGGATCTTGTGTAGGGATGGCGGATGACATGAGATTGTGGTGGAAGCATCTCAGGTAGGTGGGTGGAAAACCTGGATTTTTGTGAGTTTAACCAGAATGGGGTTACTGGCAGAACATGTTTGTTCTGGAGAAACTGGGGATGGTTGGAGAGCTCGGTGAACATATGGAGCTTGACAGGATGAGAGGTAGTAAAAAATAGGGGCAATATCCCTGGGCGCTCACCTGGTAGAATAATGATAATGAGGAGGAAGTCATCGTGGGACAGAATCAGCAAAATGTACCAATGAACCAATGTTATAGCAAATGAACCAATGTTATAGCAAACCAATAAACCCCCATATTTTGGGGGCAACCCACTCCCCGTAAATCCCCTTCGACCCCAATTTTTTTTTAAACAGCATGAGACAAATTTTGGTACATCATGTGTGATGAAGGTGGTGGTCAAGTTTCATTGAAATTGTGAGTGTAGTTTCCGAGATGAAAGCAAATACATATTTTGGGGACAACCTGCCCCCATAGACCACAATTTTTTTTTTTTTAATGTCGTGAACAAACTTTAGTACATCACGGGTGATGAAGGTAGTGGTGAAGTTTCATCGGAATTGTGTGTGTAGTTTCTGAGAAGAAAGCAAAAACCTCTTTTGGGAGGAAACTCCCCTGTAGACCCCCTTAGAGCCCGAATTTTTTTTTCATGGTATGAACAAGCTTTGATACATCATGGGTGATGAAGGTTGTGGCCAAGTTTCATCCAAATTGTCTGTGTAGTTTAAGAGAAGGAAGCAAGTACCTATTTTGGGGGCAACCCCCGTAGACCCCCTTCGAGCCCGATTGCTTTTTTATGCCATGAACAAACTTTGGTATATACTCGGTAAGGAACCTTGTGGTAAAGTTTCATCGAAATCGTATGTGTAGTTTCAGAGATGAAGTTGTAAGTATTTGTGGACGGAGGGACTACGCGCCATCCCATAAGCTCCCTGGAACTAAGTTCCAGGTGAGTTAATGAATAAATTTGCAATCATGAATATTGACCATACATTATTTTATTGGAAAGAGATTATTTTGAAAAGTGATAATAATGGTGAGTGAAAAAAACAACTTTCCAATGACGAAAACTATTTGCACAGAGTGAGGAAAACTTTGAACTTTTTTTGTTTTGTTTGTTTTTTGTATACCTTGTCGAGACTCGTGTGAGAGCTAACACATAACGCACAGCAAGGGGGGCATGAGACAAGAGGGGCGGGAGTGGGAAGGACAAAACAGTGGGGAACAGAGACATTAGGAGATCTGTGGAAGGGAGAGGAGAGGGATGGGGCGGGGAACATGAGGAATACAAGATGGACATTACAGGGACTTTTAGGAAGGAAAGCAGGGAATTTGAAGGAGGTGGGCTTGGGTGGATTATCGGGGGTAGAAAAGATCGAGGATTTGGATGGGGGATGATAAGAGGTGGTGGTGAACAGCTGTTTTGAAGGCCTGGAGGGAAGAATGGGATTGAATAGAGTGAGGGAGTTTATTCCAAAGGCGGGAAAAAAGAGGAATGAAAGAGTGAAGGTGAGCAGTGATTCGTGATTTTGGTAGTTTTACCAGAAGGGGGTTGTTGGCGGACCTTGAGCGCCCTGCGGAAATGTGGTGGGGCCAAATCGCAGAGAGAGTAGGGGGGCGAGGTTGGAGAGGAGACGGTAGAAGACAGAAAGACCACCGACCAGTCTGCGGTGAGAGAGTGAGAGGCCCAAAGACTCAGCCTCATTGCGGGAGATGCAATGATCCGAAATGCCTTGGTTTCCACAGCGTGAAGCCGAGAAAGGTGGAGGCAGGAGCACCAGCCCAGAGGGGAGAGCAGTACTCCATCAGGCTGCGGACGAAAGCTTTGTAAGTGGTCAGGAGCTCAGGTGGGCCGAGGAAGGTCTTTGCACGACGGAGGATTCCCAGTTAGCGACTGGCTTTGGAGGCAAGGTTTGAATGTGGCTTTCCCAGGAAAGGTCATGGCAGATAGTGAGACCCAGAAGCTTGAAAGAAAGGACTTCTTCCAGAGGATTGTTGAGAAAGTGGATGGGGGGTTTTCTAAACGGTCCTTTCGGAGAGACATAGTGAGAGTGTGAGATTTGTCCGGATTGAAAGACATGTTCCACGAGTTGGACCAGTTTGTGATTTTATCCAGATCTGCAGTGAGCGAAGAAGCTGCTGCATGCCGGTCTGAGGATGAATGGTACGGCATTGGGTGGAGTCATCAGCAAAGAGATATAGAGGATTTTCCAGAGATATAGTTTCTATAAAAAGAACAATTTTCTAACATTCAAATTACAGTACATCAAATGTGAATTTTTCTTTGATGGTTGATTTTAATTTTTTGGTTTCCTTTTGTGTGTTAACATTCTGTTTGTTCAAAATATTGAATGCAAGTACAAATAAATAAGAAATATTAAATGCTGAAAATTTTAACCTATCTCACGATCTAAAAATATAAATTTAACCTTGGACATAATTTAATTTAAACATATTTTTTAATTTAACCTTTTAATCATAACACTTGGACATAAAGCCCCATCTATTTACTACTTATGCCTGGTGTTGGCTTGATGATTAGGGTAGTGGGCTTGGTATCCTAGGATCCTGACTGGGGTTGACTCTGATGGGGTTGACTCTGCCTGCCATCCTTCAGACTGCTTGGAAGACTGCTTAGGCAGCACCAACGCTCTACCCAGAGTATGGTCCTAATGGATGGATGGATATTTATGACTTATGCTTGGCAGGGTCAGATGAGGGAATAAAGTTAAAGGGAAAAATGACAGAGGAGAGGGGAGAGGTGACAGGGGAGAAACGGGAAAAGTTTGGGAATAGAGTTGAGTAAAAAGAGAGAAGAGGAGGCATGTGTGCAACGTCTGGGGGACCACGAGTCAAAGGTTGTTGTATCTGATGGCTCCTAAATAGATTAAAAGTCATAAACAAATCATACTCAAAAAACAGCAAAACATGCAACAATCAGAATGAGAAGATCAGGTTAGGCCGTTAGGGGATAAAATAACAAGCAGAGGTTTTCTGGCATCTCTCTGATAAGCAATAATTGACCAATGATAATTCCCTCAAGAATCTGATGAAACGTGGTTTGAATCGTAGAAAGTATTAAACCAATTATTTTGAGTCAGTATATGTAGACGTTTACATATAGCATCCATTACCCTCATAACAAAAGTGCCTGTCATTTTTTCCAGTTTTGAGAAAACAAAAAACTGCAGCAATTCTTCATCAACGAATATTTATTCACTATTTCTTGTGCACAGAGTTATTAATGGAAGCTAAATGAACACAAAATCTTGTTATTACTCGTTATTATGATTACGTCATAGCTATGATGACTTAGGCAGAAAATCTCAAAAACTGGAAAAAAGACTAAGACTTTTGTTATGAGGGTGATGATATATATATATATATATATATATATATATATATATATATATATAATATATATATATATATTATATATATATATATATATATGTGTTATGTTAAGTATAACTTATGTTAAGTATACTTATGTTAAGTTAAGTACACTTATGATATATATATATATATATATATATATATATATATATATATATATATATATATATATATACATACATATGTTATGTATAAAAAACTGAGCTGTATACATATACAAGCTGTTTGTTAAGGATTTGTCAAAGAAACAATAATAGTCATCTGTGGCCCTGGAACCCATTCTGCAGAGGCCACCTGCTCCCAGGGAGAGCCCGTCAGGGACCCGTCAATGTCTACCTTTACATATCAATAAGCATGTGCTTATTGTTATGTAAAGGTAGACACCAATGGAAAGTTATTTTAAAATAGATTCCTCTTTCTTCGGTCTATCATGTAGTGATGAAACCTCATGACCGTTTTGCCATGAGAAAGTGCCAGCTGTTGAGGTGAGTGTGTTTTACCAGGATGAGAGAGTTACAACGTGAGAGTGTTGGACTTCAGTAGGTATATGAATGAGAGTGCTTAAAATCGACAAAGATAAACAGTGACAACACCATGATGTCCATTAATGGCAGCCATATTTAAGTGGAAATAAGCATGTTTCTAAATATCAGAGCCATTCGCTTCAACTGCAATTCATCAACAGTTATTGTTAGGACAGCAATCTCATCACTTGCTACCTGGAGTGAGAGGCTTGTGCGCAAACGTGTCTATGACGTAGCGGCAAAAAGCATAGTGGTCTGAAACAGAGATGGGTGGGGTTGCATGTAAGGAGCAGCTGGTTAGCAATGTTGAACTATCATCTCACCTCACACCCCATCCTGCCAATTTCACGGTGGATTGTAAAACCAGGATCCACTCAGGAGCAGGTGATGCACAGGCCTCACAATATACCCCACAGAATCTTGCTGTGCAAATAAATTGCCAACAACATGGGGATTGAAAGTCCCACAGGTAGTGGAAATGTATTTTAAAAGTTTTGGTGATGTTTGAAGGTCAAAGCCAGTTGAGTAATTGTTCGTCCTAAATGGATCACAGCATGTCATCCTTTATGCCAGGGGTGAATGAGGTGCTCGACAAAACACATTCATTGGAGCATTTTTGTCTTATTCAAGTCAAAAAAAGTACAGGGATCCTGAACATGGGAAAAGTTTCTATCCTGTTTGTCCTCGTACTTCCTGGATTATGTATAATCGAGAAGGGGATGGGAGTGAACAGTTACTGCATTGCAAGTCAGCACCATAATTATTGGAGAGTTCAAATTACAGTCAAAGCAAAACAAGACAAAATCACTACCATTGAGTAGAAGATGAGACATTCTATGACAGGTAGCACGAGGTGACTTACTTCCACCGTCAATCCTCAACCTCTTCGAACACTTCATAATCATTCTGTGACCTGAACATCAACATTTACACCCTGAAGGTGATGGTGCTGCTTACCATCAGATTTTTTTGGCTCCAGGGTGTCCATTTGCTTTTGCTCCTTGCTCTTTTGCCCGGCTGATGTGTGTGGAGCGTCCTTCGCTACTGCAGTCATTTCTCCAGGCGTTTTTGTGATTTTTTTCTTATCCCTTTTATCCTTCACTTCGGACACCTTAGATTGCTCAGATGCAAAATCTTTCTCAACTTTCTTGTTTAATATCTTTCCTGGTGTGTTGGTTTTGTCCTCTGTCTTCACCTTCAATCTGACACCTTCTTTAGGAAGAGGTTCAGCTTTTGTTGTAGTATTTTTGACTGTAGGCTTCATCCCCTTTTCCATAATCACAGTTGATTTGTCTGCTTTCTCTGCCTTTACTTTATTAAGTTTCTTCACAACATCCTTCACTGCAGGTTTAATAACTTTCAACTTAACTTCAGTCTTTTCCACTTTTGTAGCCGTTTTTATGACTTTTGCTGTCTTTATGCCATTTTTCTCCTTCTCTACTCTTCTTACAGTTTCCTTGGCAGGTTTTACCATGCCTTCCTCTTTTCTTGCTTTCTTCACAGTTTCACCAAGTTTCCTAACAAACTGCTCCTCCTTCTCAACTTTTCTCACAATTTCTTCCTTCTTCTTTGCTTTCTTTACATCTTCCTTGGGGACCGCTTTTAAAGCTCTCTTCACCGCTGGCTCTTTGGGTCTCGGTTTATCAGTTTGCTTCAAAACATCTTCCTCTGCCTTTTCTACATTTCCAACAACATGAGACTTTTGCTCAATGTCTTCCCTCTTTTTAAACACAGGTGTAATTACTTTGTCATCAACTTCTTCCTCACTGGATTCTTTCAACGTTTCCTTTTCTGGCATCTCCTCGAAGGGCTGGCTTTCCGCTTCTTCCGTGGTTGTCTCTAGAAACAAACCAAACAGAGAGGAGTTAAGTCCAAAACTGTATCGAAAGCTAGAACTAATTAATGGGAAAGATTAGATGTTTGTCACCAGGTGCTTCAAAGGTGTGAGTGTATCGTTAGGTTTCTCAAGAGCCAAATGGCAAATAAATCACCAATGATAAAATCCATCATGGTTGAAAATGCCTCGAACTGCAACTACTTTCTATATAATATTTACCCCGTGCACGAAGTTAAAAATCAGCGTTAAGCAATATTCGTTCACTTTGTTTGTCTGTCGACAGATGTCAGTCTATGATCAAGGAGCTACTTAATTTCAAATGAATTTTCGACACAACACTAGAATACTAATCGTAACACAAACTTGCAGTTTAGCAGTACTTTGGCCCTGATTTTGACAAACTGTACAGAATCCTGTGCAGAACGCACGTGCATAGAGGAGTAAGGTAATTGTTTTAGTCTGCCTGCCTGTCTGGCAGTGAAAAAAAATTGAAAATTTTTCCAAACAGGAAACTTACTGTTCTTAAGGATATCATAAAGGACACAAACAACAGGCTCAAATAATTAATTTAATGTGTTAAATAAGGTGGTGTACAAGATGGTGCATCAACTGTTAAACTTCCGAAAAAAAAACTTTCTTTTCTACAGCCTTTAAAACATTTATTTTATTTCTATTGAATTATATACTTTAACACTGTAGAACGTAAATCACCTTGTTGGCACTTCCAAAAACTTTGTTCAGCAGTACAGGTACTTGGATAAATTATTACATCATTTTACACCATCTTGACCAATCAAATGTGTCGCCCGCACTCCCAGCTTTGGGGAATATTGAGATTCTGACAAAATGGTGGCTTGTCAGAAATACAGATCATGCTCGGAAACGCAAAGCAAGAGTTGAAAAAATCCTTCCCCTGTCCTTTTTCGCAAGAGCGTGTGAGGGAAGGTGTTCTATGAACGCGATCTGGTTTAATTAGTTTTACCTTTAATGTATCACTGTATATCATTGAGGAAGAAGTGTCTATTTACAAATAATTTCATACACAAAATTACAGAATATTTGACGTACCATTCAATCCCTTCCACCGACTCCAATCTTCTTAAAACCTCTTAACCCTTTTCTCTTCCTTCCTCCCTATCTTCCCTCTGATCATTTTTTTTGCTGGTGATAAATCAGCCTGAAGATTCTTCAGGAAACAGTTGTCAAATAATAAGATTTCTACCTCACTATTTTATTTTTGTTATACCGTACTAATAAGGTTTGTAAAGCAAATAAAACTTTGTGTACTTACTAGGGTAGGTAATTAAATAAAGTTAAAAAAATAAATTTTATTTATAGTATTGATTTATGAAAACTATACATACAAGCAGAACCAAGTAACATCTAAGTGAAGCCTTCAGCATCACACATAAGCTATTTCAACTATAGAAAATCGAGTTATCGACTTCTACTCACTGATAAAGGTTGATGACTTCGTCCAGTCTGAGCGGTGTTCCATAGGTTGATAAGTTTGAGTGAGGGGAATACAGTCACAAATTCAATAAGAAGCAAGAAATGGTGTTGTGTCCATGAAATAATGTGATCCATTCAGTGACTCAGGTGTCATAAATAATGAGTGCCTGTGAGAACAAGCTGCTCCCTAAAAGGGGTTCGATGATAGTCCCGCGGTTTGAAGAAGCAAAGACCACTGAAGATAGGGCCATGAACAACACGTGGTATGAAACTCTATGAGTGAAGAGAGCAAATGCGTTGCTGAAGAGAGAGCTGCAAATGCACAGTTTAACTCCAGTGAACTTTATTTTTAACTCCAGAGAAACTCAAGTCTGAGTCATTTCCATGACGGTTAATAGAAAGAGTGAGCCACTAGGTAAGAAAGCATCCTCACACTCTCGTTAAAGCCTTCCTCTCCGTTCATCAATCGAGGGGGAGGTACAAGAGCCCAGTCGTAGTGTCGTGCAAAATGATTGGTTAGAAACCAGATAAAAACCACACCTACATGACTGGCATTGGTTGGGCAAGTAAATGGAACAAAGTTAATCATGGAAAAGTACTAAGAAGTTGGCACCGATGAAAAGTACATGACAAGTAGCCCCATCCGAGATCGCTGGTGACCAGAATTTGTCAACATAGGATGAAAGTGATCAATCAGAAAGGTGTAAAAACTGCATTGTAAAAATGAACAGTCCAAAAGTTTCATGTTCCAAATATCTGCACAATACACTTGACAGTCAGACCGTGTCTTGAGGAACAACTGCTGGTGCTGATGCTGGTCCCAAGTGGGTAGTCGTAGGCAACGCACATACTGTAGTCGGGTCATGTTCAACATAAGCAGGTTTAAACCTGTCAATTCTGATGGTGTCATGTTTTTCATTGCAGTTAATAATGAGAAACTTGTCAGCGCAGCGTATGACTTCAAATGGTCCATCATAAGGGGGTCAAAGTGGTTTCCTGACAGCATCGTGTCACACAAAAACATGAGAACAACTCTGAATGTCTGAATTGGCCTGGGTTTGCCTGTGCTGTAGCCCGGTAGGTGTAGGCTTCAGGTTCCTTCTGTGCATCTGTAGTTTATTTACATAGTTACTCAGATCCAAGTCATGATTAAACTGACTAGGTGCTACAAACTGTCCTGGCGACTTGAGAGTTGTTCCAAAAACTAACTCAGCAGCACAGCAACCTCAGTCGGACTTCTTAACCATAGTTCAGATACCTAGCAAGACAATAGGAAGACTCTTCATCCATCTTATATTTGTAAGGGCTTTCAGAGATGTGTTCAACTGTTGATGGAATCGTTCCACGAGCCCATTAGGTGACGGGTGATAAACTGTGGTTCAGGTTCTCCTCCTGCCAAGTAGATCAGACAGAGTTTGTAAAAGTGCTGATTCAAACTGACGACCTCGGTCTGTGGTTATTGTTGAGGGTGCACCGAACACAACTACCCAATGTGAGATGAATGCTTGTGCTACCATCGCTGCTGTATGGTCAGGGATAGGTTTTGCAACCAGCCACTAAGTAAAATGATCAATGCATGTGAGCAGGTATGGATAGCCATCTGATGGAGGTCGAGGTCCAACAAGATCAATGTGAATGTGGTCGAATCTGGCATCCAGTATAGAAAACGTGCCAAGAGGAGACCTGATGTGTCGATGTAATTTGGATCTCTGAGATGCTGTGCAGTTTTTGGACGAGTCTCTGACGTGTGGATGAAAAATCCTGCAAATGGGGAATTCGATAACGATCAGGAATGGTGTGTTCATCGAGTGCACGGTAGTCACTACATGGCCATCGGTCACCCTGTGACTTCTTTGGTACCATATGCAAGGACGAAGACCAATTGCTGTCAGATTATTGTATGATGCTGAGTTCAAGTATTTGCTCGAACTCTGACTTGGCGATATTCAGACGATCTGAGGCAAGGTGCAGTGGTTGTGCTGAAACTGGAGGTCCATGAGTTATGTGGTGAGTGGCTGAGTGCTTGATCTCACAATCCGTATATACTGGATGAGCAATCTCTGGTATTCATGAAGAAGGGTGTCATAATGAGAAGGAGATGTAACTTTCACGAACATGGGGCTGATGCAGGGTGTATAATTGATGATTCCTCACACAGTAAGGCTGGTCTTGGTGTCAGTGAGCTTGTGATGTTTGACATCCACTAGCAGGCCAAACTGGCAAAGAAAATCAGCCCCGATAATGGGTGTAGGCAACTCAGCAACCACAAATACCCCTCAAAATACTCCGCAGTCCAAGATACAGCATTAAAGATCTCTCCCCATATGTGGTGATCGGCGAGTGATTCACTGCCTGCAGCTGAATTGATGTAGGCAGGCCTTTGCTTTTGTGAAAGGATGGTAAAACTCTCACTTCAGCACCAGTATCCACGAAAAACCTCGTACCTGTTGCCTCGTCGGTTATGTAGAATAGGCGACTGGGTGTGTCACTGCCAGGCTGACTTTTCACCGCTAGTCGCTGGGGTTGGAATTTCCCTGCACTGAAGGGTGGGACTGGTATGAACATGGACTGATGTATTTGTGAGCGTTTTCTCCATGCTTCCAATGGTACCAACACATCTGTTTGGCATGTTGGTGGACGCCTGAGCTGGGATTTTGTCCTCTTTATCAACTTCTAGATGGATTATGTCCATGGCTTCTACTCCACTCTTTTTCCACCTGTAGTTGTGTCATGAGAGCTTGTACCTATCTGGTCAAGTTCTCAATCTCGGTGGCAAAGGTGATGACTTAGTCTGGCTGAGGTGTAAGTTGCTATTGAGGTTTTGAAACAGCTCCGATTTGCATAGTGGAGGACAAAGGAGAAGAGACTTCCATGATCTTGTTGGCGATGTCTGCCAGTTGTTCAATGTCGACAACCTCTTTAGTTGAGGCCAAGATCAGTTGGACGTTGGTGGAAAGTCTCTGGAGAAACAGCTGTTTTAAGGTGATATTTTCCAATGTATTGTCCCTGAGTAGCTGTCTCATCCTTCACAAAAGCTGAGAGGGTTTTCTGTCACCAAGCTCTTCAGAAATGAATAGTTGGTGTAGTCTCTTTTGCTCTTAAGCTGAAGTACGCCTGATGAGCTCAGCCTCAAGTTTGGTGTAACGTTCCGAGGCTGGAGGAGCAATTAGGAGGTCCCTTACTTCTTGCGCTATTTCTGGCTGGATAGATCCAACAACATAGGCAAAGCATGTATCCTCGTTGGTGACAAGCCTGGTCAGGAACTGCGCTTGAACTTGCGCAAACCACAATGTAGGATTGTTGGGCCAGGAGGGAGGGAGTTTTAAACTAACGGCCACTACCAGTGACGGGGATACCTCAGCAGATGCACCTTGGTGGACGCCATCATCGGACATAGCTTCGACAGACATGATAACAAGTAATCACATCGGGGTCACCAACATAGAAAATCGATTATCGACTTCTTCTCACCGCGAAAGGTTGATAACTTCGTCCAGTTTGAGCAGTGTCCCATAGGCTGTTAAGATTGAGTGCGGGTGAATACAGTCACAAGTTCAATAAAAAGCAAGAAATGGTGCATCACCAGTGGGCCAATTCGGCGTTGTGTCCATGAAATAATGATTCATTCGGTGACTCGGGTATCATAAATAACCAGTGCCCATGGGAATAAGCTCCTCACCAAAAGGGGTTCAATGATAGTAGTCCCGTGGTTGAAAGGAGTGAAGACCACTGAAGATAGGACTGTGAACAACACATGTGGTATGAAACTCTGTGAGTGAAGAGAGCAAATGTGTTGCTGAAGAGATGGCTGCGAACATTGCTTAACTCCAGTGAACTTTAGTTTAATTCCAGTGAAACAAGTCTGTGAGTCATTTCCATAATGGCAAATAGCAATACGCCAGGCAGGAAAGCATCCTCACACTTTCGTTAAAACCTTCCTCTCTCTCTGCTCATCCCTCGAGGGAGAGGTACTAAAGCCGGGTAGCAGTGGAGGGTAAAATGATTGGCTGGAATCCAGATAACAACCATGCCTACACGACTGCCATTGGTTGAACAAGTAAATGGAACAAAGTTCATGATGGAAAAGTGCTAACAAGTTGGCACCAAGGAAAAGTACATGACAAAACGTGCCCATTACACAACCTCACCAGTAACAGATCTGTAATTACCCTGCGTTCGTGAAGCGAAAAGCAGGGTTAGGCATTCGGTTGCGTACGTGCATAAGTGTGGCATACGTGCGTGCATCTGCATTTTAATTATTCATTTTTTCGGCAATCGTTGGTCCAATTGACAGGAAATTTTACCATCGGAGTGTCTCCGCCTGGAGAATTTTTTTATTCATAATTATGATGTCATAGTTCACATGGTACGGACGCCATCTTGAAAAAAGTTACACCTCCATATCTCACAAACCGCTCAATGGAAAAAATTGAAGCATGGCTCATTGTCAAGTACTCTGAATGGGGAATAAGATATGTTGATGATGATGTCATCGGTGACTTCATTATGATGTCATAATTCGAAAAGTACAACGCTTGATCTGATCAGTATGAAAAAAAAGATTTCCTCTGTAACTGTTTGTCCAATGTTGCCACAAAATTTTCAGAATATGAGCGGTTCCTCCTGGAGAATTCTTTTAATGATAATTATGATGTCATAGGTCATGTGGTACAGGAGCCATCTTGGAAAAATCGAAAAAAGTTGCACCACTTTATCTCATGCCTGGTGTTTGTTTAATGGTTAGGGTGGCGGGCTTTGGAACCTAGGGTCCTGAGTTCAAATCCCGCTCAGCTGTTGAATTAATACC
>CM068957.1:66652540-66672901 GCA_035128595.1 Eptatretus atami | reverse complement strand
ATACAGTTTGCAGGTGGTGTCATATACATGGCTGAACAGGCACACCGAGGAATTCCAATCAATGGGGGAATATGAGGTGACTTTATCTTGGACTATCTCAAGATGTCTGTGAATGGATTTAAAAGGCAGTAGCACAACTGAAGAATGAGAGATCGACATGTGTATTGCACTTTAATATATAAATATTTATCGTATCTACAACTAAAGGACACATGACGGAGGACAAGCAGCATTGTAAGAGGCAAATACTGAGACTGAGCAACCATGCAGTCTGTCTTCAAAATTAATCAAATTGCAGTTCATTATTTACTCTTTCCACTCATGCTCTCAAACTGAACAAACATTACCCTTGCATTTGCCTAATGCAGCTTAAGATGCTTTGGATGCATTATGAGGGCTATCCTAAAAGTTGTTAACATTATGATGCAAAAAAACATTATGAGGGCTATCCTAAAAGTTGTTATCGAAAGAATTTGAGTGAAAGATTTAAAGTGATCGCAAAATTCAAAGTAAATTATTTCATATCTACTGACATGTTTAGTAAAAAGCTTCTCACATCAGTTGTTTTGTTTTCGTTAAAAAAAATAACAGCATCAAGTACAAAGGGCTTAGCTGCCTGGGAGAAATACTGTATACAGTGAAGAAGACATACTCTGACGTAATTATGAGTTATGAGCATCATAGCAGATAAATAAATAATTTTTAAAAACCCTAAAAGACTTAATTTCACTAAATTAGATTTTAAAACGTGACGCCATCAATGTTTTTAACAATTTTCACATTGAAACAATGGTGATTCATGATGCTGCAGTGGAAGTCAAATCAATTTGCACAATAGGGTCCTCTCCAAACGAGGTTGGCCTTACTAGTTAACCCATCAACATGTAACGAGCAGAAATATTTGAGGCACGTGGTCATATGTTATCAAATGGCATGCTTGCATGTCGTAGTGGGTTCAAACAATAAGTAGAAGTGGTACGATTGTACCAGGTGATGTGTAATGCAGATCTATAGATCAATGTGTCGGCATGCCAGGGGTTAACAAACTTACCTTCTGCCGTCTCATTAGGTCTCACCAACTCTTCAGTGCTTGCTAAAGTGAGTTCATGAATATGACCTGCAGTGAGATACGAAAATACAAACACAAATGTATGCAAACAATGGCTTTCCATGTGAATTGTTCACCAACCAATGCTGCACAGATCAGTGATGACACCTTGAGTGAGGTTTACTATGAACAGGTACTTATAATGTAAATATTTAAACATCAAAACTTCATTTCCATAAGCAACCTTCCATTGATAATTATAAAATGACAACAGTGGCACAATTAAGATTCACTGATGACTCTACCATCATTACATTCGGTTCAATAATTTTTAAGAGAAAAAAAAATACCAGATGTATGCTATAAAGGCACAAACAGCACGTTAAAATGATGTAAAAACATAGAAAAAAAACTTCATACAGGTGTAACCCTAATGTGCACACTTTTTGAGCACAC
The DNA here is from genome assembly GCA_035128595.1 of Eptatretus atami. Classification (NCBI taxonomy): domain Eukaryota; kingdom Metazoa; phylum Chordata; class Myxini; order Myxiniformes; family Myxinidae; genus Eptatretus; species Eptatretus atami. The sequence goes on along the minus strand of CM068957.1, from coordinate 66,671,397 downwards.
AAATGGAATACCAGGAAATTATTACCCTCCCCTGGAGGATTCATTAATATGGAAAAGTAGGATGGATCGAAGTTCCACAAAGTAATCCAAGCATTCTAATTTGAAAGTGAAACATCATGAAACGTTCATAAGATCTGGTCGACTTTCGTATTCACTTTATGTAACAGATAATCCATTTTTAGTGAATTGTCCAGGTTTTTTTTTTTTTAATTTTTACAGATGCCACCTATCTAGTATAAGACTGGATGTGTAATGTTTCCTCACATCTGCAACAAGGTTGGCTGCTGTCAAAGGTGCTAATATTTTGACATTTGATTCGTCAATCATATTATATGTTTGCAAAAAAGTTTTTATAAAGCAGCTAAACTCTTGGAATTATAGTATCATGCAGAATCGACCTGCTTGTTGTTTGAAAAACATTTATTCATAGGCTTCGGGGAATGGCTGCTAACCCGAGTGTGAACTAGATCTCCCAGCTGCGAGATTGTACTTCTTGTAATATCTTGAGAGAGAATGCACATACATTATCCCACCTTTTACTTACTCTGGTATTCAAGTCGGCAGCATATGAACTGCTTTTTGCTCTCACTGATAGAACGCAAAATCCAACAGGACTTCCACGAACGACTCAAACTTCAAATGTTACTCCGAAGAGCAAGACAACAGATTTCTTGAATAAACTGAGTCAGAAGACATATTCTTGCAAAGCTTGTGGTTGTTAGACATTAAGAACATGCATTCATGTTGAGGACATGGAAAATGGCACACAGAAAATATTGGACCAAATATGAAGGTACCAGAAAGAAAGAAAGGAACAAACAAACAAACAACCAAAGTCTGAGCATAACCACTGAGATGATATTTCATGATTATATTTATATATATATAAATATATATAAATATAATATATTTTATATATATATATATATATATATATATATATATATATATATATATATATATATATATATCCCTGTGTCGTAAGAGGCGACCAGGGTTGCGTCAGGAAGGGCATCCGGCGTAAAACCTGTGCCAAATCATTATGCGGATCATAACGGATGATCCGCTGTGGCGACCCCTATCGGGAGCAGCCGAAAGAGAAGAAGAAGATATATATATATATATATATATATTGTCACAGGTCTGGCGGTTATGTTAATCCCCCGACCCAAATGTGGTGGATAGGCGGTTAACACCGACCAGGCCGGATCGCCGAGTGGTTTTCATTCAGAGGTGGACAGATGATCCTCAGAGATTATGGCGCACGCAGGAGGGGCAGGGCAGCACAGGCGGAGCAGATAGAAGCACAGCTCAAGGAGTTTATACTCGAACCCCATGACAAATACACGGACACCAGCAACTTAAAATTTTCACAGGGATTTAATGAAAATAGAAGTAATATTTACAAGGGTAATACGTCAAAATGTAATAATACGTGAAGTAAATTAAAGCCTAAAGTCAAGGCGCCTCAACACACGGACATTGATGCAGACAAGAGGAAAACAAAAGAAAAGCAAATCCTCCCTTTATTCTGGCACTTAGCTTTGTCCAGAGATGGTCTCTATTGAACTTTGGGATCGAGGTACTTCGTTCTGCGTGGGAAGACGCGCCCAAAAATGGCGCCGAGCCGCTCTCTGGGTGGGAAACGTATGTGAGGTAATTTGTGAGGTGGTATTCAACACCAGAACTCACGAACCACCATGCGGCTTCCTCGTCGATCACGCTTCCCGATGCCACTGTTCACTGCAGAAAGGCACCGCTCCCTTCAGTGATTTACACGAGGCTTCAAGATCGGTCTCTCACGATCCAGCCAAGAGTCAATGGCCAGCGTCTTGCTCCACAATGTGAGCCAATTTGCCTCAGCATGAATACGAGAATCACATAGCCATTTTGTCATGCCAAGAGGGGAGCAAAGTGAGATCCTCCATCCCAGCCATGTTCCTCTCACTACTGTCTGCTCTTCGAACTTCACCCTTCTTCCACCCACTCTCTGACATTACGCCCATCAATCATCCACCTCCGGGCATGGCTTGTTGACACAAATACCAGGAAGGCGGGGCTTTTGCCTGCTCATCACGTTTGACTTGTTATTATGGTTGTTGTTGTTAGTATAAAAACGCAATTCTTTCATTGCTGGCTTGTAAATACAAAAACGTAGGAGAAGGTCACAGGGGGCAATTACATACTGGGGAAATTGGTCTTACTCCCAATCTAATTAACACAGCACACCCCCCCCCCCCCCCCCCCGTGTGGTGACAATTAACACTTAAGCTCCCAGTTTCCCGACTTAATTTACTTTGAGATGTCTCCGACACCTCAACTGACCAAGCAACTCTATACAATCCTAACTTCGCCATTAAATTCCTACATCTACCCACAACCTTAACACAGCCCCCCCTCACCCCCCCTAGAACCCTAGCTCCTGCAAGGTTCAATGCAGGCGTTACCATTCCAGCCCAACCACTTTCCGACTCACACCTAATTAGCCTATAAAATAAATTAGGAGGGGCTGTGGGAAGCGAGCTATAGCTAACTTACCTATTCTCCTTAACGTTCTACACTCCTTAAACACAACAATTCAAATATTTGCAAAACTCTTGGTTCCTCGCTCATAACTCCTGGGGTGGGTAGAAAATGCCAGAAAACACACAAATCTACAATAAGAGACAAAACCTTAACCGAAAAAAGTTTTTTAACGTTTGCACAACCCCATTCTATACACTACATTTCACAATACCCAACATTACCTGCGGAACCATCCAAATTTACCAATTTCGAATTTCTTTGAGTCCTGTCTCTCCGGTATAGGTTAGTGACATGGATTAAGTGAACCTTCCCTCACACACTCACACATAAACCCAATATAAATCATTCATTGCAATCCTGCAAGACCGTGGCTTAAATGTTATTACACACATGTGTGATCCTCACCTAAGCAGCGGGGAGGTACCGTACAACAAAAATGGCGTGGGCACTTCCGGTTGTGGTGCCTGCCGTCCAAAAACAAGTCGCCCGACTTACAACGACTTCTTTGCCCCCCCCCCCCAACTCTTCGGTCCCTGACAGCCAAACAGCTCTTTTGCTGTATGCCTCACCAGGGAGGGCCTCCTCACCATCCAGTCTCTCTCAGCCTCATACGGGTCGCCAGGGATTTCCTTACCGGTGGTCACCCAATCGGACCCTCCTCTCTGACGGGTCCACATTTCCAGAAACCACCGGCTGCCAGGGACAAATTACCTCAGGGAGAGCCGCAGTCACCGCTCCTCCAGAGTTTGATCCATTCCTGCAGACCCACATTTCTTCCACACCCACAAAATCCAATATCTCATTTCCTCCCCTGTTGCCATTCAATTTTCAAACATTGCAATGCTAAATGGTGACTGTGTTCCTACACTACCATGGCCTGCTTACATGTTATAATCCGCATTCATTTTCCAAACACAATTCAATTCTTTACACATAACAGACATCAACATCATAAGACCGTTCCGATTTCCAAACCGATCCATTTACCGACCAGTGAGTCACTCTCGCCCACTCACATCCTAATTACCCATGTCCCAATTTCTAGCAAAACTGAACCCTTGGGACAGTGAGCATCAAAACACTTTACTCTAAGTGTAAGTCATCACAGGTTTTCGGGTCTAAGAGTGTCATCCACCCCTTCTAATTTTCTTCGCACCCTTCCAATCCACCCTTGTGGATTCGTTACTTTCAATCTCGCTGGATTCCGTACGACCTTTTTTTATTTGCCTATTTTTCCAAAATCTTGTACAGTACCCTGGCTAATGTTTGAGTGCAATTGGTGACTTGAAGCACACCCTCGATGAGATGTCAAAGAACCAGATCAGCCACAGGAACCGTGTCCATAAGCTTTCTTGCGAGAGGCAGCAGCATCAATACCTGCATCCCCCTCCAGGATCTGGGAGACCTAGATTTCTCTCATCCACTCCCAGAAGCCTGCGTCCTCGTCCAGGGTCTGGCAGACCCAAATTTCTCTCATTCGTTCCCAGAAGCTGACCCTGGGCTTGTCTCCTTGGCCGCCTGCGATGAGAGTTGGAGTGAGTTGAGATGTGTTTTGGCCTCGTGCAACTCTTTATGTTTTTCTTTCATCTTCCCATTTACCCACACTTTCTTCTCAGCTCTCGTGAGCCCTTGTTTTGCTTGTTTGGCTTGCTGCTGGCGCAGCCCATCCAATTCAGCTTGCAGGGCTAGGGCGTTAGCCTGCACATGCCCCAGGCGGCTGCGATCACTGTCCAACTCAGCTTTGAGCTCACGCACCTCTCCTGAAGACTTTTCATCACTTTCTCTGTTTCACTCTTGAAAGACTGCAGTTCAGTATGCAATGCTCTGGTTTCCTGGCGAGTGTTCACCTCCGACAGAGACTCCTTACAAAGCTCATCTTCCTTATTCATCTCGTTCTTCCCTCGAATCCACCAATCATCATCCAATGGTTAATTCCCCATGACACATTCCTTAACTTCAAACTCCCTCTCATTTGGCACAATTTCTGGAGTATCCTTCTCAACCACTGGATCGATAGAAGACTGACAAAGACACTCACAAAGTTCAGCACAGCTCTCATTGCCAACAAGTCCAGTATTTCACAATTCACCTTCATCATGCACTTCATCCAACTGTTTCTCCTCAATATCCCTTGCTGAAGAATCTATGGGTCTGATATCTGGAGAGGATTCCTGGGGTAGATCAGCAACTGCAAGTTCATCCAATGAAAAATTCTGAACATCATCTTCATCACCAGAATCCTCAATATTCACACCAAGTGGGAGCATTTTCTCTATAAAGCCTGCACTTGACTCACTTTGGTTCGTTTTAAGATGAGTCTCTTGCTCAACTAATGGAAAGTTACAGCTGCTGCAACTCTCTTCCTCAACACATCCTTCTTGGGATTTCTCCAATCCTGACTCGACAAAACAAACTTCAGGATTTGCCTTTCTGTAAGTGCCAAGTTCGGGAAGCAATGCACCAGGAAGATCACTTTCCGCATCCAGCACCTTCACAACTTCAATGTCATTTTCCTTTACAGTATCCAATGTGTCACTCCCTACCATACAATCATCAAAAAACATTTCTGTAGATCCACCCTCAACTACAGCTGTACCTGCATCACAACAGCAAGAAGCACCAAACTCGTCATAGCCTTCTGCCTTGGCATCACTTCCACAATATTCATAAACAGTGAGTAATTGGCCTTCGCAACTATCATCAAAATCTGAACTCTGAGATTGGTTCTGTGAATTCATTTCAAAAACATCACCTTTACAATGGTTCATTTGACAAGCCTCCTGCCCTTCCTCTTGGGGTCCATCTGTGCCTCTTAAATTACCTTGCACTTTTTCAAATTGGGCAATTCTCTCTCCAGAGCTTGCATCAGGAAGCCCACCTTCAAATGTTTCCGAACGAGCCACTTGCTCGGTACTTGGCACGTCAATGTCACCATCACTCTCCTCCACTACATGTCCTGCAAATGGTTCAAACATTGGCTCCACCAAATCTGCTCGACCCTGTTCAATAACATCCCCAATGACAAAGTGCTGCAAGCCCAATTTAACTTCGTACGAGTCAATCAGCCCAAGCATGGTCTCAACAGAACCATCAACATCACCACTGAGGCTAACAGAAACTTTTGGTTCCATCTCCTCTCCCTTTATGGAATTGTCGCAAGTATTCAGCCACTCCTGTAACATTCCATCCATCCTTTCCCCAGTCAATTGTGGCTCCCACAAGCCTTTATCAAGTAACACCCACTCTTGTTCTGTTACATGGGCTTCCAACTTTTGCACTAAACTGCTGCTCTGGTGTTTACAAAATCCTAATTCCTTCTCCGCTGTTGCACCATGGTGTCCACACAGGCGTGATAGTCCTCCAAGCCCTTATTTACTTCGTCAACTCTTTGCTTTGTTGACCCAATTTCTTCTTTCAACTTCTCTCCCATTCGAACAGCCTTGGTTTTACCCTCTTCTATTTTCAATGCCATTTCTTCCCGTTTTAGCTCAAATTCAGTCTCCAATTTTGTCTCCATTTCATTCCTTTGTTCATCAATTTTGCTTTCCATTCGTTCATTCCATTCCCCTATTCCATTAATTTGTGCCCCCAGTTCCTGTGTCTCGCCCTTCCCAATTTAGCTCATTTGTTCACTCATTCCCTTCATGTCACTCTCCGTTCCATGAATTTGTCCCTTTGATTCTTTCCCTTGTTCCTTCATTTGTTCATCAATTTCGCCCTCCATTTCACCAATCTGTCCTTCTTATGCCATTTCTTTCTCAGTTTTCCACCTTTACTCCTTTGTTCATCAATTTTGCTTTCCAATCGTTCATTTATTTCCTTCATTCGTCTCACAATTTCTTTCATCCACTTGTAGATTTCCTTTTTTTTTTGTTCCGATGTGAACCAGAGAGCCAACATACCTGTTTTCTGACATGACGGCCCAGGAATGGGGAAGGTTCCTACCCTATTGTCATCACCCAGCTCTACCCCCGGCTTGTTTCCTTTATCCTTACTACCTTCCCTCTAAACCGACATTTTGTGCCCGTCCGCCATTTCCCACATGCGTTTAAGCTCCTTACAAAAAAAACCCATAATATTTCCCTCAAATTTCAAAATGTTCTTTTCTCCCGAAACCAATTATCGTGATCAACAATTTTGTGTCTACTGTGAAATGTTGATCAGAGTTCGAATCACACACTCCTGACTCCAAATGTCACGAGTCAGGTGGTTACGTTAATCCCCAAACCCAATTGTGGTGGACGGGCGGTTAACACCGACCAGGCTGGAATGCCGAGCGGTTTTTATTAGGAGGCGGACATGTGACCCTCAGAGATTATGGCGTGCGTGGGAGGGGCAGGGCGACATGGACGGAGCAGATGGATGCACATCACAAGGAGTTTATACTCGAACCTGTGGGAAACTGAATTGTTAATTGAATTTATAATGAGGTAAAATGCTAATTAGCCTAAGCTGGTGCTTTAAGAAAGAATTTAATAAATATATGCTGGGAAAAGCTAGTAGGGAGGCTTGTACACATTCCTTAGGGGTCGTAAAAATCCTTGTAAACCCTATCTATGGTCTATTGGCCCAGATGGCCTGGGCAAGAAATCACATTCTCTTTCCTCCCTTCACCTAGAGTCCTAGACCATCAGGAGCAAGCACAGATAAGAGACAATTTCTCAACCTGTGTTTGTGATTTTAACCTTTAAAGTTCCATCTGGGCTTCCTCAAAAGGCCTCTCTTTGTTTTGTTAATTTCCTTTGATGTATTGGCCATGCAATGGTGAGATCACATATATGCTCACTCATTATACTCAATGTAAAATTAAATCTGCTTGAGATATTGCTCCAGACTAACTTGCATGTGCACATCCTTGTGTCTTTTATTTGTTCCTGAATAAACAGCTTAAACTGAACTAAAAAGTTCTTCCTGTCTCGAGGTAGCCAAAACAGCCCCGACAGAATTGGCGACAAGGACGGGATCAACAGCCTCCATCTGGGGAGAGGAGGGGGGGGGGGGTCTCTGCATGGTGATCAGTGAACACCGGCGCCAGAGACGAAGGTGAGAGATTTCTTCTAGAGGGTGACTTGCCCCCCAGGCAGACTGCCCTGCTTCTCTCTGTTGATGCTGTGCAGTCCCAAACCAAAATTTAAAAGGTAAAATATATATATATCTTCTTCTTTCGGCTGCTCCCGTTAGGGGTCGCCACAGCGGATCATCCGTTATGATCCGCATACTGATTTGGCATAGGTTTTACGCCGGATGCCCTTCCTGAAGCAACCCTGGTGCCTCTTACGACACAGGGATAAGGATTGGGTTTCGCCATGATTCCGGGCTGCCCTACACCCTCTCATGCGTGGCCCAGCATAGAGCTCCCGTCCTCAAGCGTCCTCCAACCCAAGCCTCCGAGTAGCCGGATTACAGGCGCACACCACTACGCCTGGTATATATATATATATATATATATATATATATATATATATATATATATATAGTATATATTAATTATATACATATATTATATATATCTGTTTATTGAGTGAAATAAAAGATTTTTGGGAGTTTCGTCAGGAAAGGTCCGGCGTTACTCCATAAGAGATAAAGGGATTTATTGTTCCTTTAGTTGGGTAACATCTTGTCATGTTTTGATCAAAGCGCCGAGTCAAAGAGTTGGGCAGAGGCGTGGCACAGGTTGTTGAATTGCCGAGTCAGGAATTGGCGTGAAGGGGAGCACTGTGCATGACATATAAGTCGTCGAGTCACGGAGATGGCAGAAAGACGCAGGTAATTGCCACAAGGGCGAGTGACAAGGGTATTTTGTACCAATGTTGTGAGAGCCAGGCGCTAAGAGGTGTGAAGAAGTCGCTGTAAATACGAGGCATACCGACGAGTACTCAGAGTGACTAGAAGTACGGTTATGGGGAACCACCATCGAAAGGAAGCAGATGGCCATGCTTCCCCTATGTAGTCAAACGCCGAGTTCATGAATAAGACCTACAGGTCGAGTTCTTTGAAAGATTTAAAGTTATTGGCAGAGTGAACCGAAAAACAGAGATTGAATTTCCCTGAAGGGAAATTCCACTGGGATAGAATTGAAAACTTGAGAAGAGAACTAATGGAGAGAGAAAAAGACAAAACGACAAGAAAACTGGTCGATTGGAAAAATTTTGGTAGATGGGCAGAGGAGAGTCTTAAAAGAGAAGAACAATCAAAGAACGCAAGCATAAAGGGGAGTTCAAAAGATGTGCAAGCTACCCTTAAAGCGGTACAGGAAATGTTACCGGTGATAGCTCCCCTCCCTCAGCAGGGAGCATGGGGAGGAAACATTCAGATGACAGTGCAATCAATGGACAGGCGTGCGAGGGAAGGTGCGAAAGAGGGTGCAACCTTTAAGGCCACCGGGAATACTTACAAAGGGGTGGCAATGGAAATGCGAAAAATAATTGAAGACAGTAATGGAACTTGATGGAACTTGAGGAAGCATGACCAATTAATGAACAAAGGATGCTGAACCAGGCAACAAATCAACATCAGAATTATTTAATTCATTGCGCATGGAACCAGAGTAATTTGCAAGCCATGAAAATGCAAATGAAAGATTATGATGACAATCCAGAAGGATTTGTGGAACAAATGTTGTATTACGTAAACTCAAACAAAGCTAATCATGATGATGTGATCGGGTTAATGGCAACAGTATTGCCGGTCAAGATGTGGCGCAAAGCAAAAGAATTATCCAGGTGGCCAGATATCACCCTGTAGGAGAAACCGAAAGAGCCTATAACGCCTGAGTGCAGCAGCTACTTGTCCATTCTCTCTCTATCGAGTGCAGCCTGTGGCTGCTGGTTGCATCATTGGTTGTGACGCTGCTATGCCGCTGATGCAGTGTCCCCCTTACCAGTACACTGGTACTCATTTTGCCGACCTCGAAAGATGACAGGCTGAGTCAACCTCCTGGTGTATATTAATTCAGCGGCCAACGGGCTTGAACTCAGGACCCTAGGATCCCAAGCCACCACCCTAACCACTAAGCCAACACCAGACTAATTGTCCATTTAAGAGCAACTATAGCCCACCTGAAGTAAACTGGGGAAAATACAAGCTGTAAAACAAAAAGAAGGAGGAAGAACCGGAAGAATTTATGTAAAGGTTTCAACAAGTTATTGTTCAACACTCGGGGTTGGGCATAGCTGCAATACCGGACGATTTGCTGACTAACTTGTTTGTAGAGGGATTGCTGCCATCAGTGTCAAAACAGATAAAGCTTGTCAAAATAGAATGGGAAGGTGAACCACCAGCTCAGATGCTAGCAGCAGTGAAGCATTGCTTCAAAGCCTCGGCCAAGAAAGAAACCATTAAAGCGGAGAATTTGCAAATGTTAATGGTGGAAGATTTTAAAAGAAAGTTGCGGAAAGAAAGGCGGGAGGAGGAGGATAGGTGGGATCCAGATGATTATCCGCCATATCAAAGGAAAGGGGAGATCCCAACAGCCCCGCATGTGAGTTTGGCAGAAGAATCTGATGATGCTGAGGGATTTCCTTCCCCAATTGAGCCAAATTGGAAAATAAAGCCAAAATGGAGAGGAGCGAAAAATAGTGACAGAGCGCCCCCTCGTGAGCCGTCTCCAAGCCCGAATGCTTGTTATAACTGTGGGAAAGTGGGACATTGGAGGAGGGATTGTCCGTGTAATCGGCGGTCGAGCAGGGATTCCCAAGTGCAGTACAGAGGGCTGCTGGGAGAAAACTGACAGGCGAGACAGCAAGAGAAGCGGTATTGACAATGCGAGAGCGAGTTGACCTCCGTGCTACCGCTACTGACTGTGACTCCTTCAGATGAGCCGACCTTAAATCTGAAGGTAAATGGGAAAAAATGTTTCATTTCTGGTAGACATGGGAGCCACTTGCTCGACAATTAAGAAGGACGTTATACCCACCACACCTTTATCACACCAGCGTGCAAACGTAGTGGGAATTTCTGGCGTAGCTGAAAAGATTCCGATTACACAAAACCTGACTGTTGAAAATGGGCCTTTAGAGGCACACCATGCCTTCTTACTAGTGGCAAATTCACCTGTAAATTTATTGGGATGCGATTTGCTTGGTCGTTTGGGGTGCATGGTGAGATGTATGCCAGATGGAGTATATCTGGATATCCCAGAGGTCAAAGAAGCAGAAACCATAGAGATGCTATCACGATCAATTGGACCTGTAGTCTATTGGTGGCGAGTGTGTGAAGGAAACGTTCGAGAGATAACTGAGCAGAATCTGGAAGAGTTAAAAACAATTCCCGATTGAGAACATTGGTTTGAGTTTCACCATGAAAATACGGGGGAAATATGGCAGAGTGGGTTGAACCCGTACACTGTACGGCATACTATGACGCATTGGGAGAGGATGGAAATTATGCAAATCAAGTACAAAATGTGCTAGGTAAGGAATTTAACAAAGAAATTGCTGATCTTTGGATGGGAAAAGAGGGAATAGGATTAGAAGTGAGAACTACACAACAGCAACGTGACTTGATGTACCAACCTAGAAATATAATGCTGCACATTACATTAATTGTCGCAAAAGGACACAGAGCTAAATAAATTGGACCGATGATCACGCGATTGAAGGAATTGCCAAAAAAGTACTTATGTCAGGTACAGGGCTGAAATTTGTATTGCATAGAAGGGAATGAAGGGTAAATGTGGGAATAGCCTCTTGTGGTTTCTGTGGCCGTTTTTGAGCGGATAAATAAGCTTCCGTTTAGAGAAATGTTATTGATGGTCGACAAAGAGGAACTGTTGGCACAGTTACCCAAGGAATTGTGGACTACACGCCCAAATGAAGTAGGGAGAATAAAAGATGCGGAGCCAGTGCATATTATGGTGGACAAAACCAAGCCCCTACCTCGTATTAAGCAATATCCTATCCGGGAGGATGCCACAAAAAGGAACACCCCAGTTATTGCAGCACTACTTGAGCAGGGGGTAATTAGAGAGACTGTCAGCGAATGTAATACACCAATCTTGCCTGTAAAGAAGCCAGGTAAACAGATGTGGTGATTTGTGCAGGACTTTAGGGCAATTAACAAATGCATAGTGTCAATTCACCCTGTAGTGCCAAACCCTGTGACTATATTGTCCTCAATTCTGTCCAATACAGTGTGTTACACCGCTTTCAATTTGAGCAGCATGTTATTTTCTGTACCAATCCATGAGGATTCGCAAAGCCTGTTTGCTTTTACCTATGAAGGGGTGCAATACACTTGGAGGGTGCTGCTACAGGGGTTTGGGGATAGCCCTACATTGTTCTCGTGAGCGCTCCATCAGGATTTGAATAACATAGCACTTACCAAAGGGTCTACTTTGGTACAGGATGTAGATGATTTGCTGATTTGCTCAACATCAGAGGATAATTGCAAAAAGGACACATTGACCTCTTTAAGAGCGCTAGCTACCAAAGGCCATAAAGTTCCAAAGGACAAGTTACAACTGTGCGAACCACAGGTGACATACCTAGGACATGGATTGAGTGTAACCTCAAGGAGATTGTCAAAATAACAGGGTGCAGGCAATTTTGAACGTCTCGAAACCCAAAACAAAGAAAGAAATGAGACGTTTCTTGGGGATGGCTGGATATTGTAGACAATGGGTACCTGATTATGCAGTGCTGGTTAGACCACTGTTGGACATGATGCTGGCCAAAACACTGGAGCTGGTGAAGTGAACACAACAAGCAGAAAAAAACTTTGGTAAGGTCAAACAGCTCCGTCAACAACACCAGCCTTGGGTTTGCCTGATTACAATAAAACGTTTTACCGATAAACCCATGAGAGAGATGGATTTGCATAGGCAGTACTAACACAGCAGCATGGTGATAAAATGCATCAATTAGCATATTATAGCATGACACTAGAGCCGGTGGCGCAAGGGTTTTCACCGTGTTTGCAGGCAGTAGCTGCTGCCTCATATGCTGTACAAGCCACAAGTTAGATCATGATGACATCACCTTTAGTCCAACAGGTTCCACACTGTGTAAGTTCCTTATTGCTGAAAGCAAAAATACAACACCTATCGGCAATAAGAGCAATGACATATAACCTAGTGCTAATTCAAGCAAAGAATGTAGTAATTGAACAATGTCCTGCACTGAACCCAGCATCCTTAATGGCAATTGCAGTTGATGGGGAAGAGCATAACTGTGAGGAGGTAATGACGGAGACTGCTACTTCCCAGACAGACTTAAAGGACATCCCGCAACAAAACCCCAAAATGATAGTCTTTGTGGATGGCTCATCAACAAGGGCAGCATACGGGTCATTACTGTCAGGATATGCAATGTGCCCTGAACGTGATGTTTTGGAAAGTGGTAAGCTACCTCGACATTATTCCGCAAAACAGGCAGAACTATGTGCGCTTATTGTGGCATGTAACCGAGCGGAGGAGAAGAGCATAATAATATATACGGATTCCTGATATGCGTACGGGGTGGCACATGATGAAGGAGCACTTTGGAAAATAAGGGGATACATAACATCATCAGGTACACCAGTCAAAAATGGTAAATTGATTGCGGAACTGTGAGAAGCTATTCACTAACCAAAAAAATAGCGATAGTAAAATGCTGAGCACATATGAAGCAAAGAGACGTGGTCTCAAAAGGAAATGCTTTTGCTGATTTAGCAGCAAAACAAGTCGCGAAATTGCAACAAACAGCAAAGCTCCTCGCCAAAGAGAAAAATGAGAAACGGGCGCCGACTACTGACAACATTGCAGCACTACAGGAGGCGACGGAGGAAAGTGAAAGAGCCAAGTGGGAGAAAACATGTTGCTGCTATAATGCGGAAACAAAGCTTTGGGTCTCAAAGGAGGGTAAGGTGGTTGCCCCAAAGGCGCTTTTGCCATGGCTTGCTCATCTGGCTCACTGAAGTGGCCACACGAGCATACGGGGGATGCAGAAGGAGGTGCTACATACATGGCATGCTCCGGGGTTTACAGCTGTGGCAGAAATTTTTGGTAGAAGATGTGTGTATTGTCAACACCATAATGTTGGTAAAGTGTTTAAGTAACCAGAAGGAGCTCATCCTCTACCCTGGGGGCCTTTCGTCCATATTCAAATGGACTTCGTAACCATGCCAAAATGCTGTAATTTCAACCACATCTTGGTAGTGGTCAATATGTTCAACAAATGGACTGAAGCATACCCATGCAGAACATGTGATGCAAGGACAGTGGCAAAACTTTTGCTCAAAAAGGACATTTGCAGGTATTGGATACCTTACAAAATATCCAGTGATAAAGGATCACATTTCACATTATATATTACTAAGGAACTCTGCAAAGCTTTGCAAATAAAACAACACTTCCACCATCCTGAGTCTCCAGGGCAAGTAGAGCACCAGATTGGCATACTTAAGAACAGACTTGCTAAAATATGTGATGAAACAGTTTTGAAATGGCCAGAGGCTATTCTTCTGGTACTGATGTCAATGAGGCCAATGGCAAACAGGTGCAGCGGACTATCCCCACATTAAATACTGATGGGGAGACCGATGCGAGTGCCAGTAACAGCTCAATTAACCCTGAAACAGATGGACATACACATGATGGCTGAGACAATGTTTAAGTTTTGTGTTGCCTCAACAAGAGTTGTCAAAGAATTCCACTCGCAGGTCAAACAACCGCTACCATAACCGGCTGCGGAGGAACACCACGGCATCCAGCCCGGCGACTAGATGTACTGTACATCAAGGTGTTCAAATGGAAGAAGGGGCAGATTGGACCAGACCCCACCAGGTATTATTGGTTTCCCACACAGCTGTCAAGAGTGAAGGTAAGCCATCATGGACTCATGCATGCATCTCACTGCAAAAGAGCATACAAGAAGTCGTAAAGAGAATAGAGGAAAACTACAAGTGGAAAGAACGTTACCGAGGGTTTATGACATATGTAGCAGTGCTTCTAATTAGCATGTGCATAATCGTGATAAAATGGGTGATAAAAGATAGTGAGGGCATTATGGGAATGCCATGGAGAGCAGAATGATTGGTAGGTCTGGAGCAGGGGAAACAAGGAATGGGTCATAACAGAGTATGAAGGGCAGAAGAAGGTAAACATCGGGACCCATTTCATGAGAAGGGCGTGTATGTGATAATCCCCTTTTTGACCATGTCACACAATTACGCAACGAAGGAAATTAAGGCGAAGTGTTGGGTATGTGCCCACCTCCCGCACTCTTCACGAACAGAATTGCTGTTAGCGGTGATCCCATTTGAGGAAATGTATTATTGCGGAGCTGGATGGTACCATAACTATGCATTGAATAGAACAAACAATGTCATGTACGAGCTTTGTGGGCAGGTGGTAACCTCCTTCCAGCTTTGCGAAGACCCCCATATTTTAGGATTACGTACAAATGAGCGGGGTTCCTTTGCCTAACTTGGACAAATCCTAGCAGCAAATTTTATGCAGGCAAATTTACCTGTAATTCATCAATAGAGGTAAACGACATGGCAGATAACCGGAAAAGCATAAATGGGATGTATGCTAAAGTAGCGTCAAACGGTACATACTTTTATGCGGGTTTAGAGCCTATCCTTGGTTGCCACTTAATTGGACCGGATCCTGTTATTTGGGATATGTGGTGCCAGGTATACGTCTAACCACTAGCCTGCTGCCTAAAGGTATTCTATGATGTAAGAGGAGCATTTCAGAAGGGGAACTTGCAGCAATGACAATTTTTCCCTGATATGTGGCATGGAAAGCAGGAAGATAGCTTATTGAAATGGCAGCCTCATTGGAGGAATTGGGGAACGAAACTGCGGATGGCTTTGAGAAGGTCAATGTTGAGGTGGCAGCACCTGCACAATGACCATGCAAAATAGAATAGCCTTAGACATGATCTTGGCAGCCCAAGGAGGTACTTGTGCTGTAATTAGGAAGGAATGTTGCACTTAGATTACAGATAACTCTGAAAAGATCCATGACATGATACAGCACGTGAGGAAGGTAGCTGCAAAATACCATGACTATTTTAAGGGATGGAGTTCGGAACCTGGTTAAAGAGAGTGTTTGTTGAAAGTTGGAAACATGGATACTCCACATATTGTTCGTTGACTCATGATATTCATCACTGTTGTTGTCATCATAGCGTGCATAAGAGCAAATAATCGGTGGTGTGTGTTGTGTGTGTGTGGTGTGTTGTGTGTGTGTGTGTGTGGTGTGTTGTGTGTGTGTGTGTGAGAAAATTTGCCACATGACAAGGATGGTGGCACAATAAGTTTTCCTGGACTGTCCATCTTTGAGCGACTATGGCAGCCACGAAGATCCAGAAGATCCAGAAAACCCAGAAAATGAAGAATCAAGTATAAAATCGAATTGAGACACCATGTCAGTGGGATTTTATGGAAAACACAAAAGTGCAGACACATGTGCCCTTGAGACTGATGAAAGCCCTTTTGAAAGAATTCAACAATTGTTGCTAAAGAACTAAAAACAGTTGGATGATTGTGATGAAGGGATATGGGACAATAAAGATATCTTAAATACTGAAGGGGAAAAAGAATTCGAGCGGCTTGCTCAAATAAAAGCTGATTAGGATAAATGAAAAAGGTGATTTCCTATTGGATGTGTATGTTCGGTATGCATAGGTTTCTTTTCTTCCAGATCACCTAGGCACCCAAACTCTGTGGACGAAACAGGACGGGGAGTTTGTGGCGCCCTGGGGGTTGCATCCACTTGCTAGGGTGTTAACCCACCACAGAGCGCAAGTCTGGGTGACGTTGTGGAAACAGACCTGTCGCTAGCCGAAGACAAATTAAAATTTTTGTGGGTTTGACCTTTCAGAACAAACCCTTGTGTTGTTCTGTAGGAACAAAACAGGGAAATTGTGGGAAACTGAATTGTTAATTGAATGTATAATGAGGGAAAATGCCAAATAGCCTTAGCTAGTGCTTTAAGAAAGAATTTAACAAATACAAGTCTGAAGACGACGATGGTTCACGAGCGGTATTTGACGATGTAGATTGTTTCAGAAGTCAAGGATGAGACAATGTGATAATGTTTGACCAAGTTATAAAAATGATCAACATGATGTGGTACGAGTGACAGGTTATTAGCTGCAAAATGTCGAAAACCCAGTTTCGTTCAACAACTTTCAAAATTTGACCTTTGCATAACCTTTAAAGGTCACAAAACAATGTTGTGGACATTAAAATAAGGAAACAGGATACGTGCTATAGCTTATTGGAGTTAGTTCGTCGAAGAAGGTCGAAAACCCGGTTCGATTCCCACAACTTTTAAAATTTGACCTTTGTGAACTTTAAAGGTCAAAGGTCAAGGATTATGACCTTTGGTGCAAAACTTCCTCTGGAACATTCCAGGAACAATATAATGTCATATAGGCTTTATGGCATTTCGCACTCCTCGGATTATCCATACTTGATGAAATCAGCGTAAAAACAAACTTGAAGGGGCGCCACGGGCAAGGTGTTCGAAGTAGAGCAAAATAGTTTCAAGACTTTAGGTGGGAATGACCTCAAGATTATGCATAAAAAATATTGTCATCCTAACTCTCAAAGTTTGGGCGGTCGTATGATTTTTATGTCAAAATTCGAAATTTTCTAAGTTCGTGACCTTGTGACCCTGACCTTGGGATGAAAATGAAAAATCGAGCTCCGTGGGGCTATGCAGGTGCCATTGGGCTAACCAAATATCGAAACCCCTGCCAGATTCGACAACCCCTAGGAGAAGATGCAAATTGAAATCGGCTACCCCCTAATAACACAATTCGCAATTTTCTAAGTTCGTGACCTTGTGACCCTGACCTTGGGATGAAAATGAAAAATCGAGCTCTATGGGGCTATGCAGGTGCCATTGGGCTAACCAAATACCGAAACCCCTGCCAGATTCGACAAACCCCTCGGAGAAGAATTTTTTATGTCAAAATTCGCAATTTTCTAAGTTCGTGACCTTGTGACCTGACCTTGGGACGAAAATGAAAAATCGAGCTCCGTGGGGCTATGCAGTGCCATTGGGCTAACACAAATACCAAAACCCCTGTCAGATTCGACAAACCCCCTAGGAGAAGATGCAAATTGAAATTGGCTACCCCTAAAAACACGTTTTTTGGGCGTGGCTCCGCCCATAATGGGCGCACCACGCCCATTTTCAGGAAAACTCAACTAGATCATGATATAAACCTCCCACCAAAATTTTATCAGGATCGGATCAAAACCCACGGAGCTATGCTCGGGACAGACAGACAGACATACAGACAACAGACAGACAGACAGACACACAACAATAACGAATATAGTGGTCACTTATTTTTTTCGTGAAAATATTTTTTTCACTTTTTTCGTGAACCAATATGCAGGGAAAAGCTTGTAGGGAATCTTGTACACATTCCTTAGGAGTAGTAAAAAAAAACCTTGTAAACCTTATCTATTGTCTATTGGCCCAGATGGCCTGGCCAAGAAATCACATTCTCTTTCCTCCCCTCACCCAGACCATTTGGAGTAAGCACAGATAAGAGACCGTTTCTCACCCTGTGTTTGTGATTTTAACCTTACAAGTTCCATCTGGCCTTCCTCAAAAGGCCTCTCTTTGTTTAATTAATTTCCTTTGATGTGTAAACCACGCCCTGGTGAGATCACAAATATAGTCGTTATAATCTATGTAAAATTAAGTCTGCTTGAGATATTGCTCCAGGCTAATTTCCATGTGCACATGCTTGTGTCGTTTATTTGTGACTGAATAAACAGCTTACGAGTAAACTGAACTAAAAAGTTATTTCTGTCTCGAGGTGGCCAAAACAGCCCCGACAACCCCCATGACAAATAAAAGGACACCAGCAACTTAAAATAAACTTCTTCTTCTTCTTCTTCTTCGGCTGCTCCCGTTAGGGGTCGCCACAGCGGATCATCCGTATGATCCGCATAGTGATTTGGCATAGGTTTTACGCGGATGCCCTTCCTGACGCAACCCTGGTCGCCTCTTACGACACAGGGATATGGTACACCTATTTTAACCGGGGTATACACCGGCCCAGTATACTGGTACTCATTTCGCCGACCTCGGAAGGATGACAGGCTGAGTCAACCCCCTGGTGTATTAATTCAGCAACGGGGCTTGAACTCAGGACCTTTTGGATCCCAAGCCGCTGCCCTAACCACTGCGCCAACACCGGGCTTCATGCAACTTAACTTAAAATAAACACGGGTATTTAATGAAAATAGAAGTAATATTTACAAGGGTAATAATTCAAAATGTAATCATAATACGTGAAGTAAATTAAAGCCTAAAGTTGAGGTGCCTCTACACATGGACTTTGATACAGACAAGGGGAAAACAAAAGAAAAGC
>CM068957.1:66622170-66647644 GCA_035128595.1 Eptatretus atami | reverse complement strand
TTCCATTGCTCCAGAGTCCAATGGCGGTGAGATTTACACCACTCCAGCCAACGCTTGGCATTGCGCATGGTGATCTTAGGCTTGTGTGTGGCTGCTCTGCCATGGAAACCCATTTCATGAAGCTCTCGACGAACAGTGCTTGTGCTGATGTTACTTCCAGAGTCAGTTTTGAACTCAGTAGTGAGTGTTGCAACCGATGACAGACGATTTTTCCACACTACGTGCTTCAACACTCGGTGGTTCCATTCTGTGTGCTTGTGTGGCCTACCACTTCGCGGCGGAGCTGTTGTTGCTCCTAGATGTTTCCACATCACAATAACAGCACTTATAGCTGACCAGGGCAGAAATTTGACAAACTGACTTGTTGGAGAGGTGGCATCCTATGACGGTGGCATGTTGAAAGTCACTGAGCTCTTCAGTCTGGGCCATTCTACTGTCATTGTTTGTCTCTGGAGATTGCATGGCTATGTGATTGATTCTATACACCTGTCAGCAATGGTTGTAGCTGAAATAGCTGAATCCACTAATTGAAAGGGGTGTCCACATACTTTTGGCCATGTAGTGTATGATTGTAATTGTCCTGATGACAAGGAGGAATGAAAATGAGGAAAATTATCAAAGCACTGTTCTCTGAATCACACCAGCACAGTTCACTTTGATCATAATAACAATTTTAGGGATGAGCTTTCTGAATGTGCAGGTTAATGGAATGCCAACGATCAAAGATAGATGACAATTAAAAACGAATGTCGTTCATTAGCATTTCATTTTGTGTCAGCATCACGTTTGGGAATAGAAACAAAAACTTTGATTCATGCCTGACAAATGGTGGAACACCCATTCTAATAATCACAACGATGTTATAAAACTTCATGACAATGCGGGTAAGAGTGAAACAGAATAAAGTAACAATATGAAACAAATTAAGGTTCACGATTGTAAAAATGGTTTCATTCATGACTGAAAAGGGCCTGCAACCCGAGAAGACAATCTTGTTAATTCCTACACAGAGAAAGTGCCATTTAAGTAATACTAAATAAGTCAAGGCAAGGTTTTAACTTTTCCAGATAACATGAGAACAAAGTTGTCAATAGGGGTGGACAATAATGGGGACATTATATAAATTGCTTTCTTTACTGACAGATGAATGCACAACGTCGTACAATGATAAATGTAGATCTTCTGCCTTTTCACAATGCAAAAACGTCCCTTAAAATAGCCCTGATTAAGCTGTGATCAAAAAGTAGCGTAGGGGAGATGCAAGTAAACTTCTTCACAAATTACAAGGACGTCTCGAGGGAATGAACCAATCAAGAGAGTTCATGGAACTTGAGCCTGGAGTAAAATGTGTTTTTTCATCGTGGTAAATAACCAGGGTCATTGAGCTAAATATGTATTGTATTTGGGAAATGGGGAGGAGGGAGTTTGTTTTTAAATTATAAGTAAAGGTAAAGCCTTGTATTTGGTATTCATTTTGGCAACCTTAAAACATCGAAAACTTAATTATTAGTTGCACATATAATTATTCAGAAACGGTTGCAAGAATTTTCCTCAGTCCTCTAACATACTTACACTCCACAAATTACCATATACAGTAATTACTCACTTAACATTGATTTGGTTAAAGTTGTTTCGTTACAACGTCGCTATACAACAGAGAACATATATACTTTTAACGTCACGATGTTCGCTACTACATCATTTGCCAGCAACCCACAGTGAACTATTTTGTGTCTTGCAGATATAGAAGCAAATGTAGACACTGAACATTTATATCACGTCATTTTGATGTAGTTTGAAGCGTGATTCAATCCCCAATAAAGATGAGTCAAAATGCTCAATAAGTGATCGTAGTGAGTCCAACAATAAGAAAACAAGAAAAACAAATGGATAAGAAGTTAAATTGGAAGTTTTAAAGCATTTTGATGCCAGAGAAGAAGTAGTTGATATTGGGAGAGGAGTTGTGCTGTTCCATTAACTCTACTACTCACCCCTCCACCCAGCCCCACCTCCAAAAACAACCTCCACATCCATCACTGGTGAGTTTTATCTTATTTAAATATATATTTGTTTTATATTTAGAAAATTGCATTTTAAAATGTTCTTTTATTTAACATTTTATTTTAAAAAGTTCATTGTTGTGGTAAATGTATGACACACGTGGAATATTTCAACTTTTAACATTTTTTTTTGAACAAGAAACGTTCAAAAGAACCTAACTCCACTTCTTACCTGGAAATCAAAAAGAAATCATTGTAATATGAAACCTCACATAAAGAAATCATTGTAATATGAAACCTAACAAAAATAAATCATTGTAATATGAAATCTAACAAAAATAAATCATTTTAATATGAAACCTAACAAAAAGAAATCATTGCAATATGAAACCTAACAAAAAGAATTCATTGTAATATGAAACCTAACAACAAGAAATCATTGCAATATGAAACCTAACAAAAACTAAATTATTGTAATATGAAGCCGAACAAAAATAAATCATTGTAATATGAAACTTAACAAAAATAGATCATTGAAATATTTAGTCAAACAAAAATAAATCATTGTAATCTGAAACCTAAGAAAAAAAAACATTGCCATATGAAATCTTACAAAAAGAAATCATTGTAATGGGAAACCTAACAAAAAGAATTCATTGCAATATGAAACCGAACAACAAGAAATCATTGCAATATGAAACCTAACAAAAACTAAATTATTGTAATATGAAGCCGAACAAAAATAAATCATTGTAATATGAACTTAACAAAAATAGATCACTGAAATATTTAGTCAAACAAAATAAATCATTGTAACTGAAACCTAAGAAAAAAACAAACATTGCCATATGAAATCTTACAAAAGGAATCATTGTAATATGAAACTTAACAAAATAGATCACTGAAATATTTAGTCAAACAAAAATAAATCATTGTAATTCTGAAACCTAAGAAAAAAACAAACATTGCCATATGAAATCTTACAAAAAGGAATCATTGTAATATGAAACCTAACAAAAACAAATCATTGTAATATAAAACCGAACAAAAAGAAATCATTGTAATATGAAACCTAACAAAAAGAAATCATTGTAATATGAAACCTAACAAAAATAAATCATTGTGATATGAAACCGAACAAAAAGAAATCATTCTAATATGAAATCAAAAAATTATGGGAAAATGTGATTTACTCAACGTTTTTTCACTTGAAGTTATATTTTACAAGAACACAGCTATGATGTTAAGTGAGGAACAAGTGGATCATTCTTCTTCACCTCTTCCTTTCTCCAGAAAACCTCCCAAATTTAAAATTCTCTTCCACACCATATGCATGACTTACTGTAGAGTCTGTGTTTGAGTGTTCAGTTCTTCTGGGAGTTTCATTGCTGCTTGTGTTTTTCCAAAGTATAACTTACTTTTCCAAAGCATCTGGACCGTAATAAAACTCTAATTGGCTTGTTCTTGTCACCAAGCCAATTCATCGACCAAGTTTTGTCATAATCTGTCCACCAGTGATGTAGGACTCAAGTCCATTTTTTGGTGGACTCAGACTTAGACTTGGCTCTTCAGGACTTGGACTCGGAATGCCAAGGACTCCGACTCAGCCTGATTCTGGCAAAATTTAGTGCACAGTAAAACTTCACCATTCACTGATTCGCTTACCTCTGTATACCTTATTCACCATTGACAGGGTGTTAGTTCTCGACAGGGTGTCGAGAAAGAAACTTTTTAGAAGCAATGCTTCGCATATCCACAGGTTTTTTGGGGTTTTTTTCCGCCGTGCCTCACTCAGGATTTAAAATTTGTTTCGCACTGCTCTTATTTCCATTATGCTCCAAGTGGAATTCAAAAATAAGTTACTCCATTGGATGAAGGTGACTATTCCAAGTAAAACGAGATGTTTAACGACCGTGCATGACCTAAACAAAGGAATGAAAAAAGGTAAAAAGGCCGTTTGGACCATCCTTTCCATATTGTACTCAAACCTTTTAACACATTACACCATACTACATGAACAAGAGAGACGTGAAAATATCTTCTAAATACATTTTCTAAATAATGTAATCTAATTACATCCTTTTTAATATACATTTGTGTTTAATTGAGTTTTTCTGTAATCTCAGCATCACGATTTCCACAGCAGCAAAAGTCCGTGTGAAGTTTGCTGCATATTTGCAGCTATCAGAAACTTTGTAGTCCGAAAAGAATGAGCGAATTACAGCAAGAGGGCCATAATATGGAATTAAATGTTGATGCCAGTAGCAAGTTACACTGTTAGTCGGTTTTGATATTTTATTGTTTTCATTTATAGAAGCACAAATGAATTCACTATTTTTTGCCACTTTACAATGCACCTTCAGCACAGGACTTGGACTCTGAATGACAAGGACTCGGACTCAGGACTGTTGGACTTGGTCCAGGTGGACTCGACTACAACACTAATGTCCACAACATTTTGAAATATTATGTAAAATATTGT
This sequence comes from Eptatretus atami, assembly GCA_035128595.1. NCBI lineage: Eukaryota > Metazoa > Chordata > Myxini > Myxiniformes > Myxinidae > Eptatretus > Eptatretus atami. The sequence goes on along the minus strand of CM068957.1, from coordinate 66,643,162 downwards.
TTTTGGCACCATCTCTCAATGGTGAAAAATCACTTGGAAATAAAAAAAAATTATAGTGTCTGGATCGGGATCTTAACCAAAATCGAATCAATTCTTCCTTTTACACAACCAACCTGTCCACCAAGTTTCGTCCAACTCTGTCCACACCTTTTGAAATACCGTGCTCACAGACAAACAAACGAATAGACAGACCAGGAGTAAAAACATGACCACCGTCCACCTTCGGTGGCGGAGGTAATTGGATATTTCTTCTTTGTTTATCAATCATGTCCCTGCCCCCCTTGTGACGTTTCACTATATGGGCAGTAACAATTTATGATGTAACTGAGTTAACCCGTACCTACCAGAGTACTTGATAAAATGAGTTGTTGGGTATTGTAGCAGTTTATCTGATCAAGAGCATATATTTCTATATATATATATATATTTCTATATATATATATATATATATATATATATATATATATATATATGTAAATATATACATATATATATATATATACACACTCAGTGTACAAAACATCAGGAACGTCTCCTCTTTTCATGAAATAGACTGATCAGGTGAATCCAGGGGAAGGCTATTATTCCTTATTGATTGCACCTGTTAAATTCACTTCAGTCAGTGCAGATGAAGGGGAGGAGACAGGTTAAAGAAGGATTTTAAAGCCTTGAGACAATTGAGATATGGATTGTGTTTGTGTGCCATTCTGAGGGTGAATGGGCAAGGCAAAAGATTTAAGTGCCTTTGAATGGCGTTTGGTCGTTGGCGCCAGGCGCACTGGTTTGAGTTTGTCGAGAACTGCAATGCTGCTAGGTTTTTGATGCTCAACAGTTTCCCGCGTGTATCAAGAATGGTCCATCACCCAAAGGAAATCCAGCCAATGGCAGGCCAGTGCTCGAAAATGTCTCATTGATGAGAGAGGCTAAAGGAGGCTGACACTAATTGTGCAGAGCAGACGGGCTACAATTAGTCAACTGACAGTCTAGTCCAACATTGGTGATGAAAGACCCATAAAGGAATGCACAACTTGTCATACCATGACAAAATGGGATATGGCAGCCGATGACCGTACAGAGTTCCACATATTTCAGCAAAAAAAAGAAGAACGTGCGGTTGCAGTGAGCTAAGGAATGAAAATACTGGACACTGGAGGATTGGAAAAACATCGCCTGGTCTGATGAATCCCAGTTCTTGTTGTTTCACCCTGATGGGAGGACTAGGGTATGGAGAAAACCACATGAGTACATGCATCCATCATGCTGTGTGTCAACATTGCAGGCTGGTGGTGGTGGTGTGATGGTGTGGGGTGTGCTTTAATGGCACACATTGGGCCATTGATAAAAGTGGAGCAACATTTGAATGCCAAGAGATATTTGAACATCATTGCCAATCAGGTGCATCCCTTCATGGATTTCTTCAGCAGGATAATGCCCCATGCCACAAGGCTAGAATTGTCCAGGAATGGTCCCACGACAATGACAGTGAATTCAGCTTACTGCAGTGGCCTGCTTACTGCAGTCACTAAATCTCAATCCAATTGAGCATCTGTGGTATGAGATGGAACGAGCTATTCGGAGTAGAGATCCACTACCAGGCAACTTGACACAACTGTGAGAAGCATTGGAGTCAACATGGGTCACCATCCCTGGAGAATGCTTTTGACACCTTGTAGAGTCCATGCCCCAACAAAGTGAGGCTATTCTGAGGGAAAAACGGGGTGCAACTCAATATTAGGAAGGTGTTCCTAATGATATGTGCACTGAGTGTATGTGCATATGATACAGTTGTTTTTTAAAGGCATCGAGCAATCAAGCCAGCGTTTTGTACCTATGCACTGCATGCATTCTTTTTTGCCCCCATTGGACTTCGTCTGAAATGGGAGCTTATGGATTTGATCTCGACATTTGTGTCCATGTGTGCGTGCATGTGTGCATGTGTGCGTCTGCTACCATATCTCGGACATGCATGGACCAATTTTATTCATACTTGTCCCAAAGACAAGAAACAATGGTATACATAAGCACATCATTTTGTTTCAGGATACTATTAAAGATGGCTGACTGGTGGCCATTTTAGTTGTAAAAAAAACCCGGTGTTGAACACGTCTTTAAACATTTCTGAGACATGCATTCACCAACCTTGTTCAAACTTGGCACACAGACAACGAATGATAGCTTACATAAGTACATCATCTTTTTTTCGAGATCAGATCCAAGATGGCTGACTGGTAGCCATTTAGTTACTTAAATGTGTCCCCAACCATTTCTCAGACATGCATGGTCTGATTTTGTTCAAACTTTGCACAATCACAGTAAATAATGACATACACGTGCACCTCACTTTAATATGTGATCTAATCAAAGATGGCCGACTGGTATACTGGCGGCCATTTTAGTTGTAAAAAAACAACCCAGCATTGAACACATCCTCAACCATTTCTCAGAAATGCATTTACCAATCTTATTCAAACTTGGCAAACAGATCATGAATGATGGTTTACAGATGCACATCATTTTTTTTCGACATCAGATCCAAGATGGCCAACTGGCAGCCATTTTAGTTGTAAAATACCTGATGTTGAATATGTCATCAACCATTTCTCAGAAATGCATTTACCGCAATTATTCAAACTTGGCACACAGATAAGGAAGGATGGTTTACATAAGCACATCATTTATTTTCGAGATCAGATCCAAAATGGCCAACTGGCAGCCATTTTGTGACTTAAATGTGTCCCCAACCATTCCTCAGGCGTGCATGGTCCGATTTTGTTTAAGCTTGGCACAAGCACAGTACATGATGGCATACACATCCACCTCCCTTTATTTTGTGATCTGGTCAAATATGGCCAATTGGTAGACTGGCGGCCATTTTAGTTGTACATCAATATGAACTAGCCCTTTAACTCCAAACAGCAAAATTACTAAAACAATGGGGGCTATGACATTTAATGTCCTTTTTCACTTGTTTATTATATTTTGGGAACAATTGAGACTGTGCTTAGTGCCTATACACTGCATGTGTGTGCATTTTGCATTTATACCTGAAGCACACCAAAGAAATCCTGCCTAATATTTTGACCCATTCCCGTTTCCCATTCCCATTAATTAATCGGACATACTGTAATCTATAACCTTTTGTTGCTGCAATGAACTTCATTGTCTGTTCTGTGTTCTTGCTCTTCCATGAGCCTTGATGATGTATTTTTAAAAATCCAGGGGAGGGGGGGAGAGGGAAGTTGGAGAGAAACAAGGGAGTGGGGGAGAGTGAGACTGGAGGAGAGAGGAAGGGAGAGAGAGAGGGAGAGAGGGGATGGGGGAGAGAGGGGAGCAGGAGGGAGAGAGGGGAGTGGGGAAGAGACAGTGGAGTGGGGAGAGAGGGAGGAGAGGGAGGAGAGAGAAGAGGAGAAATAGGGGAGGAGAGAGAAGAGGAGAAATAGGGGAGGAGAGAGAAGAGGAGAAATAGGGAGGGAGGAAGAAGAGGAGAAGAGGGAGGAGAGAGAAGAGGAGAAATAGGGGAGGGAGAGAGAAGAGAGAGAAATAGGGAGGAGAGAGAAGAGGGAGAAATAGGGAGGGAGAGAGAAGAGGAGAAATAGGGAGGAAAGAGAAGAGGAGAAAGATGGGAGGGAAACAGAGGAGGAGATAGGTAGGATGGGGGGTGGGAGGAGGGGGGGAGGAAGAAGTTTCCTTCTGTATCGATCCTGTCTACCCCATTCCTCCCTTTGCCATTGTTTGTCCAATTCGTCATCTATTTTGTCCTTCAACTCCACTGATGGTGTCCCCCCCACCCTCTCACTACTGTTCCTTTTGTTCTGTTGCATCCTGATCTGTTTCGTGTTCCAGCTCTTCCATGAGCCTCGACTCTGTATCCAAAAACTGACATATGTTGACAACCATTGTGCAGGCCTCATGGGCCGAATGTTCTCTTTCTGTGATAAATTCGTTGGAAGGGAAGTCATCAATTATATATTGTGAACATTGGTGTCTGTGTGTTCATCTGTCTCCTGTTTATGGTGGCCGCTTCTCTCACTGCATTTGAAAAGCTCACCATTCAATTTTGAAATGACATGAGAACAGGCATGAGTAATGTTGATGCCAAATTTTATTTCACAACCAGGATGTTTTGCCCTCTTTTTAGACATGTCCAAACACCGCTACCCTTTGCTGCACCACCATTTTGCGCTGGGTGATATAAAGTAGCTCAGCGCTTTGGTTCTGAGTGAAACCAAGATTGTAACACAATTAACCTTTTAAAAGTCCATGAAATAATATTTAAATTGATAGTTTAACTTGGTCTTAAACCCTTCCCATCACTTGGGATGGGTACTCTTCCCAGTAACTATAATAAATTTAAGAATATGGATACATATCTTCAATATTATGACAAATTTGTGTTTGGAATCGTGATTTAAGAAAGCTTGGCAATGATTTAAGTGCACTCATACTTTTGCACCCCAATATCTATATAAAATGTATTTTCTTTAACACGAGGCATATAGCATTGAGCAATCAGTGCGTACCATTTCTGCAATGAACCCCAAAGGACTTTACATAGAAGGCCTCTCCATGTTGAGTGCTTTGCCATGAGCACTTTGTTTGTCAGAGACTGCTTTCAACAAAGGTCCCAAACTTTTGATATAATTTTCATTTTGAGTGGGTTACAATAAAAAAAATCTAATGAAGAGATCTTTGTGAGTTTTCAATCAATGCTTTTGCAAGGTCAGTGTTTTCTGTTTATTACGGATTAGCACAGCCATGCCTACATGTGGGCTAATAGCTCATCACAACTTGGTCAACTAGCACCTTTTCTGAGACTATTAAAACCCACAGGAATATATTGTTTCAAAGTCTGGAACTCTGCCTAAAAAGTCAACATTATATTTTTGTAATGGTTCAATTAATCAATTAAAAAATATTTTAATATGATGATCTGATACGAAATCTAGACAGACATGTACGGCTCAAAATATATGACTTGGCCTCGACAGCTTGCATAAACCTACCTTATAAACCATGTGCTACTTCGGCTTTTTGACTTCCTTAAGGATGCAATGCAGATGGTCTTCCCATATATACATTATATTAAATAGCCCAGGCAGCATCGGTCTTTAACTTTGTAGCCCACAATGAGAACTGCCTTTTTGAGCATTCACAATAATACATTTAGTCATTAGTTGTGTCTGAAAATAAAATAAGCAATTCCTCAAGACAGCTTTCATCATACCTAATCTGCTAACAAACATTTTATGTCTGTCTTTATCATTTATATCCTCAATATCTTTGCATGTAAAACATAATTAAGAGGTCCAACATTTGTGAGCATTTCCAGGTACAAGCATTTCCCAACTTGGTTTTTTGCTGCATGCTCATTTTTAAGGTCAACGTTGCTCAGAATCTAAAAATCCTTTTCACATATCAGACCATTCTGTTGATAGTCCAATTGGAGGTATTTATTACATAGGCTGAGTCTGACCAAGCAATATGTTTTGTAAAATATGGTTGCTGATGCTAAATCTGATGACAGCTCAGAAGGTGCATGATGGGTTTTTCACAAAATAAAAATAATAATCAAGGCTTTTGTTGTTTTTTGCATGATCTTAAATTCCCAACACGTAAAGCACAGAAAAACACATCTTCAAATCGCCTGCGTTAAAACGTGATGCATTTTATTACAAAACACCTAAATGTACTGCTGTCCTATCGTTAGTTAACAAGAGTATTTATGCAAGAACGATCTTCTCAAATACAGTATCTACTAGAAGGGCACTCGGTAGAGCGGATACCTCTGCCATACAATGCCTGATACACGAGAACATATCGGGCACATTACATTTTGGAAATATCATGTGATACAGTACAATATATGCCTGGTGTTGGCTTTATGGTTCAGGTAATGGGCTTGGGATCCGAGAGTCCTGAGTTGAATTAATACCAGGTAGGGTTGACTCAGCCTGTCATCCTTCCAAGGTCGGAAAAATGAGTACAAGCTTGCTCGGATGACTGAGCCATTCGAGTATCCTGTGTCAGAGTGGCGACCCTCCAAGAATGTACCCAATAGCCGAGGAGACTGCTTTGGCAGCAGCAACACTCTGTCCAGAGTATGGTCCCAATGGATGGATGGACAGCACTATACTGTTTTTGGCCCTATCTCTCAATGGTGAAGAATCACTTAAAAAATTAAATAATTCTCGTATCCAGATCCAGATTCAGATCTTAACCAAAATCGAAGCAATTCGTCCTTGTCATGCACCCAACCTGTTCAGAAAGTTTCATCCGAATCCGTCCACAACTTTTTGAAATATCGTGCTATATATGAGTTTAGCCCCATCTCTCAATGGTGAAAAATCACTTAGAAAATTATCAGATCCGGATCTGTATTCACATCTTCACCAAAATTGAAGCAATTCTTCCTTGTCACCCACCCAACATATCCACTATGTTTCATCCGAATCCGTGCATAACTTTCTGAGATATCGTGCTATATATCGTTTTCACCCTTTCAATGGTGAAGAATCACTTAAAAAATTCTAGTAGTCGGATCTGGATCTGAATCTTCACCAAAATCTAATCGGTTAGTCCTTGTCACACACCGAACCTGTCCACGAAAATTCATCCTGATCCGTCCACAACTTTTTGAGATATCCTGCACACAAACAAACAGACAAACAAACAAACAGACAAACAAACAGACAGAAAGGGGTGAAAACATAACCTACTTCACCTTGAGTGGCGGAGGTAGAAATGCCTCGAGATGTGTTACTTCGATTATGGCTGGTGATATGACTTACAGCGAGGGCTACAAAAACAACGAGAAAGTATCTGAAAATGCAAAGCCCGTCTGCTTTTTATTTCAGAATTCTTTTTCTTCCATATAGTATGCTAAACGGTCCATTTGACATTTTGATCAAATTCTTAATTTGTCTTCTCCATATTCGAATAATAAAGCTTTGTTGAAGATTTGATAACAAACACTCAAATGATAATTTAATATCAGGTCAATGGGATGAAAAGTTACGATTTTATGTCATGATTTTGGCATGAACCATGGCATGTCATGGCATAAACCAAATTCATAATGTCTTCTCCATATTCACATAATGAAGCTTTGTTGAAAATTCGATGACAAAAGCTCAAATTCTAAAAAAGGTACGGCTTACAAAAGCTCAAATGATAATTTTATTGAAATTTCAAGTCAATTGGATGAAAATAGACGATTTTATGTGATGCTGACCTTTGACCTTTTAACCAAATTATTAATTTGCCTTCTTCATATTCTCATGAGGAAGCTTTGTTGAAAATTTGTTGACAAAAGCTCAAATGTTAACTGAAAAATGGGCTATAAAAAGCCAGAAAAAGTTACGGCCCGGACAGACACACAGACACACAGAAGTGATTGCAAAACCCCCATCTAATGCTGCATTGGGGGGGGGGCGGGGGGTGGTGGGCTAATAAAAAAAACTATTTGCTCACTACGTTTTATAAGGGTAGAAAAGAAACAAGATTGATCCAATTTTACTGTGACCAAAGGGATGGGAGAGGCCATTGTAATCAGTCTCTGTGTCTGTCTGCGTGCAGATATGTCGGTCTTTTTGTCTCTTTGCTGATGACTCCACCCTCTGCTGTACCATCTGTCATCCCTCAAATTGGCAAGCAGCAGCTTCTTCGCTCTCTGCAGATCTGGATAAAATCACAAACTCTTCCAACACGTAGAACATGTCTTTCAATCCTGACAAATCTCACACTCCAATATGTCTCTCTGAAAGGACCGTTTGGAAACCCCTCCCCCCACCCCTATCTACTTTCCTAACAATACTCTGGAAGAAGTCCTTTCATTCAAGCTTCTGGGTCTTTCCTTTCCATGATCTTCCTGGGAAAGCCACATTTCCAACTTGGCCTCCAAAGCCAGTCGCCAACTGGGCATCCTCTGTCGTGCAAAGTCCTTCCTCGGCTCACCTGAGCTCCTGACCACATGCAAAGCTTTTGGCCACAGCCTGATGGAGTACGCTCTCCGCTCTGGGCTGGTGCCCCACCTCTCACCTTTCTCGGCTTCACGCTGTGGAAACCAAGACATTTAGGATTATTGGTCTCTCCCACGGTGAGGCTGAGTCTTGGGCATCTCACTCTCTCACCACAGGCAGGTCAGTGGTCTTTCTGTCTTCTACCATCTCCTCTCCGGTCTTGCCCCCCCCCCCTGTCTGCGAAATGTCACACCCCCCCTCCATATTTTCCACAGGGCGCTCAAGGTCTGCCAGAAACCCCCTTCTGGTAAAACTAATAAAATCACGAATCACTGCTCACATTCACTCTTTCATTCCTCTTTTTCCTACCTTTGGAATAAACTTCCAAACTCTCTTTAATCCCATTCTTCCTTCCAGGCCTTCAAAACAGCTGTTTACCACCACCTCTAATCTTCCCCCATCCAAAACAACGATCTTTTCTACCCCCGTTAATCCACCCCAAACCCACCTCTTTAATATTCTCTGTTTTCCTTCCTGAAATTCCCTGTAGTACCATCTTGTTTACCCCATGTACCCTGCCCCATCCCTCTCCCTTCTACAGATCGACTATTGTCTCTGTTCCCCACTGTTTTGTGCTTCCCTCTCCCACCCTTCTTGTCTCATGCCTTGTTATATGTTCTGTGTGTCAGTTCTTATATGAGCCTCGACATGGTATAAAAAAGTGATCATTCAATAAGTAAGATCCCTTTGACCCTGTATTCCATTTTTCTAAACAATCAGTTTCAATGCACACTTTTTCTACCAAATAAGCTTTAAAATGCTGATTATCGATAAAGTTGTTTTGGTTATGAGCGCAACCATGCTTCCACCATTCTTTGGACATCACCATCATAATGGTCAACCCACTTGTTAATCACTACTGCAAACCGTCTCAGCCTGTGTTTCATCCTCCCAGACCCGTTTTCCCATCGGTCAACTTCATTCAGAACAATTCCCCGACTCCTCTTTTATCCCCGGATACTCCGAGGGTAATTCAGATCTGTGCAAGTTACCTGCACAGTTCCAGATGAAGAGCGCTTGGTGGTCAAAATGTCAGACCTGAACTTCGTGTGCTGTGCATCTATACTAGCTGTTGCTTCAGCAGCACAGCCACCACCCAGCAATGATTTAACCAGCTGCTTAGGAAATGAATTAAGCTGATGGTGTCTTCATTTTTAAATATGGATATTCCAAACTCCGACCACTTGACTGATGATTGTGACCTAGTATGGCAAAAAAACCCTCAAGGAAAACAATTCTTGATCTGCATTCCTTCATAAAGGCCCAGCTATTGATGACTGCATTAAATAGAGTTAAAGTGAAGACACTTATCCAGTAAGGTCCAGATAGTAAGAGAATTTTGCTTCAGTGAGACATCTTGGAATTTGTTGTGTGATGCATTCTTTATGGGGTATATATTTAGTCAACTTAACATGCAATCACAGTTTAAACATCTTCTTATTTATGTCCTCTTGGATTAACATCAATGGCTTTGTGCCGCCACCTGCATTTGATTCACTATCAAATGGTGTCATCGACGTTGATCCTAAACTCACCCAGAAAATCATGCACGTCGACTACTTCAAACATGACGACAGCCACAGCCGACCAGGTGAACGTTAGTGCGAGAAGAAGGCACCACACCGAGGGTGAGCGAAGTAAACTGCCCCCTTCCACAACCTTCCGTACGACACGGCGCACAACTCGCTTTCCTCCTCCACCGGTGACTCCGACAACTTCTTTGCCATCCATCAGTGGCATGCCAGCGGGTACTGCAACCAGTCACCACAGGTACAAATACAATATGGAACCTCAATAACCTTAGCTTTACCTGTATTGTAATGAACATTGCCCTTCATGATGAGATGGATATATATTTAATTAAACCTTGTAAGCCTTGGCCTGAGTTCAAGTCTATGCTGATGTCACCATCATGATGTCATATGTTCCAAAAAATGTGAATGACATCATATGTGTGTTTCTCAGCCAATCACTGACAAGGCCCATTTATATGCACCGATACAATATCTTTGAAGGGTATTTATGCATGGAGTATTGACAGTAAATACGACATGAAGGAAATACAGCTGAAATGAAGTGTTTAGTGTGTTTAAATCAAAAAAAGTGTTGTTTACATTTATATTCAGAATGCATACACAGCCTCTTGCAGACGGCCAAGATTAATGCACCAAGCGCACTTGTCCGCAGCACCTTGCCAAGCCTATCCAGCAACTCCCACCCCTCTGCTCTGCCATGTGTCTGCCCTCTTATGGTTACATAGCCACTGTGAGCAAGCTATTAGTGGTGACTCCGCTGGGCCTACACAAGGTAGCCAACTTGAGCAGAAGCCATTCCACATTGTAGGCTCCCAGTGCTGCAATTCAACAACGTGCCACTCGGCTGTCGCTCGTATCCTCAAGAGTTCCAAATTTAAAAAAATTTATCTTCGAGATGTCAACAATATAACCTTTTCATTGCCTATTCACCAAATCTCAAAAGTCTTTATAAGCAAGAAATCTCCACAATGAAACTTTAACAACAGAAAACTTTTACAAACTCGTTTAAAACCCAAGACAAAGATGGTTCATTTATTTTGATGAAATAAAACCAAACCATCGTTCATTAAAACGTCATTACTACCAAGTTTCGCATCTCACAATTAGAGCAAGATTGCGTCTGTTGTTTCACAGCTTGCAAAGCAATCCACACTGAACAGCACAGAGCTGTGCAGAGTAAAGTTATATTTGGGGTCTTGCAGCCCATCAGATGCTTGGACATTCCAAAAGTAGAGCAGATAGCATATCGTACGAAGGCAGTGTTGTTGCATGATACAAAAGGTAAAGGGTTACCTTCGGCCAACTTTTGGCAAAGGAGCCAGCATCACACTTCGTAAAGCAGAGCAGTATAATGTAAATGAAGCAAAGATTACACAAGCTCTCTGCAAGGTTAAAATAAAAACAAACTTGCAACTATATTTTTCTTTCACTTCTAATTTTACATGCTTAAACCAGTTGGATTCGCAGTTTTCACAAAACCCATTTTTTGTCAAAATAACATAAAATAAAGGTCAATGGGAAAGTCTGGGGTTAAAAGGAACATCAACAGTGGAGTTATTTTTATACCTACGAGGAGCGTTCAAAGAGTTCTACAATCAGCATACAAGTCAAAGGTATGCCAACAGTCGTTTTATTCTTCAATAAAAGTATATAACATATAATTGATAATAAATCATGGAAAGGGATTTTTTATTTATATCTACGCATCTCGATAGTCTTTCCTTTCACACGTCTTCCACTATCACGAGCATCTCATTTGTAGACACTCCCTCTACCCCCATAGTCTTTACTAATAATTTGTCTTGAATGTCTCTATCTGTAATCCATTCACAATTATTTTGACCTTTAACTGAACAATCATCCTTGTCAAATTTTTCTACTTCTCAGCTGGGCCCTCTACTTGATGGTCAAGCGTCGCATTGCCATTGCATGAACAATAAAGTGGAAAACTTCATCTTTAAGGATAACTGTTAAGCGAAAGCATTGTGTACAATAGGTCAACAATAAAAAAACAAATATTAACAACAACAAAAAAATGCGAAGAAAAACAGGTAACATATTCTTCTTTGTTTTTTTAACTTGAGCACAAAAGCAGTTATTGCATAGAAATAATAAACAGGAAAAGCAGTAAGACGATAAGTCTGTATCGAGACAGCACAGAGATGAGAAAAGGGTGAACTAGAAAGGTGGAAACAAGTAAGCAATCCTGAGAGGTTGCCTTAACGCATAGTAAAGTCAATTTTGCCAACTTATATCCGAAAGTCAGGCTGAGAGGAAGAAAGGTAAAAATTGCTTACATGAGAACCAACATGCATCGGATGGGATTGAACTGAGGCTTACCTTCCCCCTTTTTCAGCTCCATGCTTGGCCCGAGGACTTCAGGGACTTCAAGTCACTGTCACCACGTGCACAGAACAGACAAGCCCAATGCCCCCACGTACTCTTCGCCAGTCACGCCTTCCCCAACCAACAGAGAGGGGGGAAATGGGAGGGGTGGGAAGATAATGGGAGGGGGGAGATAGGGGCATAAGGAGATAGTTCCTTCCCTCCTGCGATATCTTGGCTTTGGCAGTGCAGTTTAGCTATTTGTACTCCCTCCCTCCATCACCCATCCCACAATCCCACCAACCTGCACCTCTCATTGCCTCCAAAATAGCTTTGTTGGAGCATCTTGGTCAAGGATAACAGGCACTTTTTTTTGTACTGTACTCCTTACTATGTTCACAATTTCTAAAGTAGAGAAAAAAAAAAGAATAGTTATTATGAAGTAATCATATTACAATATTACTTGTTAAGTGTGTGTGCGTGCGTGCGTGCGCTCTCTCTCACAACATCCTCTTAAATATATATATTTTAATTATATGCACTCCTGAACCACTGGAAGGAATGAGTTGAAAACTGCTGTTGACTTGGAGGTGCAGAGGAAGGTTTTAGAAGGTAAAAAAAAACTTCATACCCCGGGGTTCAGGGTGGGGGTAGGTCTCTATTCACCCTACTCTCTCTATGTAAATGTGTATTGTGCAGCACCACCTGGTGGAAGCCAGTATGACAAGTCATCAGAAAATACCCAATAGACATGATAAAAGTGGTGGGATTAACCAATAATCAATAAGTTAATTAATCAATAAGGATGGGCTCTTTGCTGGTATTTATCAAATGATAAACTTGCTCATTCTGATAAATACAAACACTTTAATTACATAAAGTATGAAGCAGCACAAACCTGGCTCAACCCACATAGAGGTGGCACCATACAAGATGTGTACACAGAGAGAATTGGGGTCTTCTCCTCACCCTAAACCCCCGGGACTACTGGAAGGACTCTATTCCACCTTCTGAAAGCTACCTATGGAGATTGACGACACACACACACACACACACACACACACACACACCCAAATATACATAATATATATATATATATATATATATATATATATATATATATGTGTGTGTGTGTGTGTGTGGTGTGTGTGTGTGTGTGTGTGTTGTGTGTGTGTGTGTGTGTTTATGGCCTTTCAAAAGATTAAAAACGAGAAGGGCATTCTCGACGTCTCGACGTAGACCGATATACCTCCACCCATTATTACATCATTATACATACTTGTATCAAGTTTGATTAAAAATCCCTTCAATTGTTTTCAAGTGTCACATTTTTACTTGATACGACCTCTGACCTTTGACCTCTTGATGCCAAAATCTAATCAGTTATCTTTGCATCACAATATACTATATACAGGTACTTTTCCAGGTTTGGTCAAAATCCCATCACTGCTGGTTCCCAAGTTAGCACGATAACAGAATTTTTACCGAACGGGACCTCTGACCTTTGATCTCTTGAGCCCATAAATAAATCAGTTTATGTATACATAATTATACATACTTATACAAAGTTTGACTAAGATCCCTTGAACCGTTCTTAGGTTATCACGGTAATGAAAACCTGTCAAGGACTGTGACCTTTGACGTCTTAATGATGAAATCTAATTAGTTCATCTTTGCATCATAACATATACTAATATCAAGTTTGGTCAAAGCCCCATTACTGGTTCACAAAACAAGGTAAACAAGGTAACAAGGTCACAAGGTAACAGAATTTGTACCTAATGGGATCTCTGACCTTTGACCTCTTTTTTTTTAAATTCATGTGCAGCCTGTGTCTGCTTGGCTGCATCATTGTTTGGGGGCACAGCTGTGCCACTGATGCAGTGACCCCTGTTACCAGTAAGCTGGTATTCATTTTGCTGACCTTAAGCCGCTGTCACACCTTGACGATGTAGCCAGCGTATGCCGATTTTTAAATCAAAAAAAGTGTTGTTTACATTTATATTCAGAATGCATACACAGCCTCTTGCAGACGGCCAAGATTAATGCACCAAGCGCACTTGTCCGCAGCACCTTGCCAAGCCTATCCAGCAACTCCCACCCCTCTGCTCTGCCATGTGTCTGCCCTTCTTATGGTTACATAACCACTGTGAGCAAGCTATTATGGTGACTCCGCTGGGCCTACACAAGGTAGCCAACTTGAGCAGAAGCCATTCCACATTGTAGGCTCCCAGTGCTGCAATTCAACAACGTGCCACTCGGCTGTCGCTCGTATCCTCAAGAGTTCCAAATTTAAAAAATTTATCTTCGAGATGTCAACAATAAACCTTTTCATTGCCTATTCACCAAATCTCAAAAGTCTTTATAAGCAAGAAATCTCCACAATGAAACTTTAACAACAGAAAACTTTTACAAACTCGTTTAAACCCAAGACAAAGATGGTTCATTTATTTGATGAAATAAAACCAAACCATCGTTCATTAAAACGTCATTACTACCAAGTTTCGCATCTCACAATTAGAGCAAGATTGCGTCTGTTGTTTCACAGCTTGCAAAGCAATCCCCACTGAACAGCACAGAGCTGTGCAGAGTAAAGTTATATTTGGGGTCTTGCAGCCCATCAGATGCTTGGACATTCCAAAAGTAGAGCAGTAGCATATCGTACGAAGGCAGTGTTGTTGCATGATACAAAAGGTAAAGGGTTACCTTCGGCCAACTTTTGGCAAAAGAGCCAGCATCACACTTCGTAAAGCAGAGCAGTATAATGTAAATGAAGCAAAGATTACACAAGCTCTCTGCAAGGTTAAAATAAAAACAAACTTGCAACTATATTTTCTTTCACTTCTAATTTTACATGCTTAAACCAGTTGGATTCGCAGTTTTCACAAAACCCATTTTTTGTCAAAATAACATAAAATAAAGGTCAATGGGAAAGTCTGGGGTTAAAAGGAACATCAACAGTGGAGTTATTTTTATACCTACGAGGAGCGTTAAAGAGTTCTACAATCAGCATACAAGTCAAAGGTATGCCAACAGTCGTTTTATTCTTCAATAAAAGTATATAACATATAATTGATAATAAATCATGGAAAGGGATTTTTTATTTATATCTACGCATCTCGATAGTCTTTCCTTTCACACGTCTTCCACTATCACGAGCATCTCATTTGTAGACACTCCCTCTACCCCCATAGTCTTTACTAATAATTTGTCTTGAATGTCTCTATCTGTAATCCATTCACAATTATTTTGACCTTTAACTGAACAATCATCCTTGTCAAATTTTTCTACTTCTCAGCTGGGCCCTCTACTTGATTGTCAAGCGTCGCATTGCCATTGCATGAACAATAAAGTGGAAAACTTCATCTTTAAGATAACTGTTAAGCGAAAGCATCGTGTACAATAGGTCAACAATAAAAAACAAATATTAACAACAACAAAAAAATGCGAAGAAAAACAGGTAACATATTCTTCTTTGTTTTTTTAACTTGAGCACAAAAGCAGTTATTGCATAGAAATAATAAACAGGAAAAGCAGTAAGACGATAAGTCTGTATCGAGACAGCACAGAGATGAGAAAAGGGTGAACTAGAAAGGTGGAAACAAGTAAGCAATCCTGAGAGGTTGCCTTAACGCCTAGTAAAGTCAATTTTGCCAACTTATATCCGAAAGTCAGGCTGAGAGGAAGAAAGGTAAAAATTGCTTACATGAGAACCAACATGCATCGGATGGGATTAACTGAGGCTTACCTTCCCCCTTTTTCAGCTCCATGCTTGGCCCGAGGACTTCAGGGACTTCAAGTCACTGTCACCACGTGCACAGAACAGACAAGCCCAATGCCCCCACGTACTCTCGCCAGTCACGCCTTCCCCAACCAACAGAGGGGGAAATGGAGGGTGGAAGATAATGGGAGGGGGAGATAGGGGCATAAGGAGATAGTTCCTTCCCTCCTGCGATATCTTGGCTTTGGCAGTGCAGTTTAGCTATTTGTACTCCCTCCCTCCATCACCCATCCCACAATCCCACCAACCTGCACCTCTCATTGCCTCCAAAATAGCTTTTGGAGCATCTTGGTCAAGGATAACAGGCACTTTTTTTGTTACTGTACTCCTTACTATGTTCACAATTTCTAAAGTAGAGAAAAAAAAAAGAATAGTTATTATGAAGTAATCATATTACAATATTACTTGTTAAGTGTGTGTGCGTGCGTGCGTGCGCTCTCTCTCACAACATCCTCTTAAATATATATATTTTAATTATATGCACCCTGAACCACTGGAAGGAATGAGTTGAAAACTGCTGGTTGCACTTAGAGGTGCAGAGGAAGGTTTTAGAAGGTAAAAAAAAACTTCATACCCCAGGGGTTCAGGGTGGGGGTAGGTCTCTATTCACCCCAACTCTCTCATGTAAATGTGTATTGTGCAGCACCACCTGGTGGAAGCCAGTATGACAATGCATCAGAAAATACCCAATAGACATGATAAAAGTGGTGGATTAACCAATAATCAATAAGTTAATTAATCAATAAGGATGGGCTCTTTGCTGGTATTTATCAAATGATAAACTTGCTCATTCTGATAAATACAAACACTTTAATTACATAAAGTATGAAGCAGCACAAACCTGGCTCAACCCACATAGAGGTGGCACCATACAAGATGTGTACACAGAGAGAATTGGGGTCTTCTCCTCACCCTAAACCCCCGGGACTACTGGAAGGACTCTATTCCACCTTCTGAAAGCTCCTATGGAGATTGACGACACACACACACACACACACACACACACACACACCAATAACATAAAATATATATATATATATATATATATATATATGTGTGTGTGTGTGTGTGTGTGTGTGTGTGTGTGTGTGTGTGTGTGTGTGTGTGTGTGTGTTTATGGCCTTTCAAAAGATTAAAAAACGAGAAGGGCATTCTTCGACGTCTCGACGTAGACCGATATACCTCCACCCACATTATTACATCATATACATACTTGTATCAAGTTTGATTAAAAATCCCTTCAATTGTTTTCAAGTGTCACATTTTTACTTGATACGACCTCTGACCTTTGACCTCTTGATGCCAAAATCTAATCAGTTCATCTTTGCATCAAATATACATATACAGGTACTTTTCCAGGTTTGGTCAAAATCCCATCACTGCTGGTTCCCAAGTTAGCACGATAACAGAATTTTTACCGAACGGGACCTCTGACTTTGATCTCTTGAGCCCATAAATAAATCAGTTTATGTATACATAATTATACATACTTATACAAAGTTTGACTAAGATCCCTTGAACCGTTCTTAGGTTATCACGGTAATGAAAACCTGTCAAGGACTGTGACCTTTGACGTCTTAATGATGAAATCTAATTAGTTCATCTTTGCATCATAACATATACTAATATCAAGTTTGGTCAAAGCCCCATTACTGGTTCACAAAACAAGGTAAACAAGGTAACAAGGTCACAAGGTAACAGAAATTGTACCTAATGGGATCTCTGACCTTTGACCTTTTTTTTTAAAATTCATTGCAGCCTGTGTCTGCTTGGCTGCATCATTGTTTGGGGGCACAGCTGTGCCACTGATGCAGTGACCCCTGTTACCAGTAAGCTGGTATTCATTTTGCTGACCTTAAGCCGCTGTCACACCTTGACGATGTAGCCAGCGTATGCCGATTTTGAAAAATTTGTCTAAAACGCTGGCACACGTCGAATAAGTTATGGGTACGTTTTGTATACGTTAAGAGCAGCTGAAAAACACTGCCATACGTCGTAGTACCTGGCTTTAAACGTTGTACTTTTTGGTTGCCTCAAATTTTTGCATGCTTGAAATTTTACGAGTATGCCGGCGTATGACTCACACGTTCCGCTACCTGGCCATAAGTTGTAGGCACGTTATGCGATCGTTGACACACGTCGACACACGTTACTTGTAAGTTACTCATAAGTCGAAACAGTCGAGGTAATGTTTAGCGTACCCGAAACTTATTTCTAACCTATGAGTAACGTTTTGTAAGCACGCTACACGAACGTTGTTCACACTTCGCAACACGTTACTTGAAAGTTCCTCATACGTCGAAACACGTCAAAGTAATGTTTAAGGTACCCGTGACTATTTAACCTATGAGTAACGTGCTTGGGAATTATTTGTAAAGCATATCCTACGCACAAATACGTATGTAGACGTATTTGACGTCTTCAGGACGACCACAGAACTTACTGAACGCGTTTCTAAGTTACAGATACCTATAATGGCGTATTGGCAGCGATTAGGGGAATTGGTATATAAAAAGGGGCTTCGCAGAGGAACCCGTCTTTTGTTAGACTTCGTGGTGAGTACATGTCCATGTCATTCCGAGAGATGGAGGATACGGCAAGGCTGAGACGACAATACCTACCTGTCCTCCAACATCAACATGACCTCATCGAGTTGACACTGCACCAGTTGCGTGCAATAGAGCCGGGAGAAGAAGACGTGAACGGAGAGAAGGAACTGGGTCAGACCATGGATCGGGAGGCGACGCCATTACGGCATATATGACCAGCTCATGGTGGAACTCCGGAACGAGGACCATGCATCCGTCATCAACTTCCTGCGAATGCCCCCAGCGATGTTCGACGAGCTGCTAGCCAGAGTGGGTCCAAGGATAACCAAGTATACACCTTCTACAGGGATCCACTTGAGCCTGGCATGAGGCTGGCACTGAGCCTGCTGCTGTTGGTGCCGTGACTGCAGTGCTGTGGAAGCGATTTAACTCGTTCAATGAAAACGATTTCAATTGCCGAGCACCAGCGTCCAAAACAATAGGCGAGTGACAGCCATTTATTAGAAGTGAAGTTGCAGCCTATGAAAAGAAAACCTCACAATCGTCGAAGATACGCTGCCACGCTATGCATACGTTAGACTATCGTTGGGCATAGGTTGTGGCGCCTAAAACACGGAATCAATCGTTGGTATAACTTATCTATAGTATCGAAGCGTTCTGTGTTCATTACTAGTACATTATGCATTTGTCCAAGTCGTTTTGAATACTTTAAAAACTGAAACAAAAAAATAGTTCATCGTGGGAATGAGGAAAAAAAAATTAGCCGAAAAGAACATCGAACAATGGTGCAAAGTAGTCTCCTATTCGTGGACGCAACGAGGATCCATCATAACCCACACCCTCCCCATCACGCACTACTACACAACTACTACTACTACTACTATATACTAGTAATACTACTACTACTATCTACTATCTACTACCTACTGCTACTAACTATACTACTACTACTGAGTACTATACTAACTCTGATATACTGACATTGACATCGACTCAACATGGAGTCTGGAACACTGACGGGTTCCTCTTGTGAAGCCCATTGTAATACCAATTCCCCTAAACGCTGCCAAATCGCCATTATACGGTAGATGTAAGTTAGAAACACGTTCAGTAAGTTCTGTAGTCGTCCGAAAACGTCAATCAAATTCATCTACATACGACAATGTGCGTTTGAGATACGTTACACATAGGTTCAAAGCACGCTACTCATAAGTTCAAAGCACGTTACTCTAGGTTAAAAATTAAGTTTCGGGTATGCTAAACATTACTCACGGTTTCGACTTATGAGTAACTTACAAGTAACGTGTGCCGACGTGTGTAAACGATCGCGGAGTGCCGAGAACTTATGCCGGCGTATGCGGAACTTGTGAGCCATACGTCGAGTACGTCGTAAAATTTTCAGCATGCTTGAAATTTCACGACGTACTAGACGTACCACGGAATATACAGCGTACTTCATTGTTTTTCAGCGTGCTCCTAACGTATACACAACTTACCCATACCGTATTCGACGGTGTGCCAGCGTTTTAGACACATTTTTCATATAGGTCGGCATACGCTGGCTAAATCGTCAAGGTGTGACTGCGATGTTGACACTTCCAATTTTCAGGCGGTTTTGATTTAAATCGGCGTGCAGCAGGTTTTTAACAGGCTACGCCACGAGTTCGTCGGCGATACGTGCAGCGCCTATGACTAAGTTAAACTATCGTTGGGCATAGGTTGTGAACGCCGACAACAGGCTAAGCATTCAGTGTATAAGTTATCTATAAGACAACGAAACGTTCTGTGCCCGTTACTAATATGTTATGCATACGACCAACACGTTTGAATACGACCAAAACTTAAAAAAACTAGAAAGGGCACTCAGTAGAGCGCATACCTTCGCCAACGCTACATTTTGCCCCCCCCCCCCAGAAACCGTTGATGTTGAGGGTATTTAATCCCATA
This sequence comes from Eptatretus atami, assembly GCA_035128595.1. Lineage (NCBI taxonomy): Eukaryota > Metazoa > Chordata > Myxini > Myxiniformes > Myxinidae > Eptatretus > Eptatretus atami. The sequence continues at coordinate 66,623,007 of CM068957.1, read as the reverse complement.
CCACATCTGCCATCTCATATGTGTTTATGATGGCTTAAAAACATTAAATTTCCTGTGTCATATCGTATATCACAAGATTGGGCATTGAATTCACAACATTTTGGCATTGGTTGCATGCAAATTGGATAAAAATCGACCGCACTATGGCAAATGACGATTTTGACCTTTTCATGACCTCGACCTTGACCTTTGTACTCTTAATTTGTAATTGGTATTAGAGTGTGGGAACAGAACAGTCAACATTTTGGTGTTGGTTTCATGCAAATCGGATAAGAATTGACCGTGTTATACTAAAACCGCACATTTTGCAATGTCGTGAGCCCCCCTGACCTTTGACTCCCAACCGCTAATAAGGGTTATTACGTCATTGTGTCATGTCACATATCACAAGATGGGCATTGAATTCTGAACATTTTGGCATTAGTTGCATGCAAATTGGATACAAATTGACCGCGCTATGGTAAAAAGACGATTTGACCTTTTCATGACCTTGACCTTGACCTTTGACCCGATCGCTCCCAAAATCTAATCAAATGGTCCTCGGATAATAACCAATCATCCCACCAAATTTGCTGCGATTCAGTTCAATACTTTTGGAGTTATGCGAATAACAAACAAACACACATATTCACAAATAAATAAATAAATACACAGCGATCAAAACATAACCTTCGCAACAAAGTTTGCGAAGGTAAAAAAACCTCAAAACTTCAGCGTACACCAACGTTTTACATACATTTTTATACGTTGCCATTGCTGGCTAAACGTCAAGGTGTGACAGCACCTTTAGAAGGATGACAGGCTGAGTCAACCCCCTGGTGTTAATTCAATGAAGAG
>CM068957.1:66605884-66622145 GCA_035128595.1 Eptatretus atami | reverse complement strand
GCGATTTTGAAAAATTTGTCTAAAACGCTGGCACACGTCGAATAAGTTATGGTACGTTTTGTATACGTTAAGAGCATGCTGAAAAACACTGCCATACGTCGTAGTACACTGGCTTTAAACGTTGTACTTTTGGGTTGTCCTCAATTTTTGCATGCTTGAAATTTTACGACGTATGCCGGCGTATGACTCACACGTTCCGCTACACTGGCCATAAGTTGTAGGCACGTTATGCGATCGTTGACACACGTCGACACACGTTACTTGTAAGTTACTCATAGTCGAAACATGTCGAGGTAATGTTTAGCGTACCCGAAACTTATTTCTAACCTATGAGTAACGTTTTGTAAGCACGCTACACGAACGTTGTTCACACTTCGCAACACGTTACTTGAAAGTTCTCATACGTCGAAACACGTCAAAGTAATGTTTAAGGTACCCTGGACTTATTTATAACCTATGAGTAACGTGCTTGGGAATTATTTGTAAAGCATATCCTACGCACAAATACGTATGTAGACGATTTGACGTCTTCAGGACGACCACAGAACTTACTGAACGCGTTTCTAAGTTACAGATACCGTATAATGGCGTATTGGCAGCGATTAGGGGAATTGGTATATAAAAAGGGGCTTCGCAGGAGGAACCCGTCTTTTGTTAGACTTCGTGGTGAGTACATGTCCATGTCATTCCGAGAGATGGAGGATACGGCAAGGCTGAGACGACAATACCTACCTGTCCTCCAACATCAACATGACCTCATCGAGTTGACCATGCACCAGTTGCGTGCGAATAGAGCCGGGAGAAGAAGACGGAACGGAGGAGAAGGAACTGGGTCAGACCATGGATCGGGAGGCGACGCCATTACGGCATATATGACCAGCTCATGGTGGAACTCCGGAACGAGGACCATGCATCCTCATCAACTTCCTGCGAATGCCCCCAGCGATGTTCGACGAGCTGCTAGCCAGAGTGGGTCCAAGGATAACCAAGTAGTACACCTTCTACAGGGATCCACTTGAGCCTGGCATAGGCTGGCACTGAGCCTGCTGCTGTTGGTGCCGTGACTGCAGTGCTGTGGAAGCGATTTAACTCGTTCAATGAAAACGATTTCAATTGCCGAGCACCAGCGTCCAAAACAATAGGCGAGTGACAGCCATTTATTAGAAGTGAAGTTGCAGCCTATGAATCGAAAACCTCACGCAATCGTCGATGATACGCTGCCACGCTATGCATACGTTAGACTATCGTTGGGCATAGGTTGTGGACGCCTAAAACACGTATCAATCGTTGGTATAACTTATCTATAAGTTATCGAAGCGTTCTGTGTTCATTACTAGTACATTATGCATTTGTCCAAGTCGTTTTGAATACTTTAAAACTGAAACAAAAAAATAGTTCATCGTGGGAATGAGGAAAAAAAATTAGCCGAAAAGAACATCGAACAATGGTGCAAAGTAGTCTCCTATCGTGGACGCAACGAGGATCCATCATCACCCACACCCTCCCCATCACGCACTACTACAAACTTACTACTACTACTACTACTACTACTACTCTACTAGTACTAGTACTACTACTACTACTACTGCTACTATACTACCACTACTGATACTACTGACATTGACATCGACTCAACATGGAGTCTGGAACACGACGGGTTCCTCTTGTGAAGCCCATTTGTATACCAATTCCCCTAAACGCTGCCAAATCGCCATTATACGGTAGATGTAAGTTAGAAACACGTTCAGTAAGTTCTGTAGTCGTCCGAAAACGTCAATCAAATTCATCTACATACGACAATGTGCGTTTGAGATACGTTACACATAGGTTCAAAGCACGCTACTCATAGGTTCAAAGCACGTTACTCGTAGGTTAAAAATTAAGTTTCGGGTATGCTAAACATTATCTCGACGTGTTTCGACTTATGAGTAACTTACAAGTAACTGTGGCCGACGTGTGTAAACGATCGCGGAGCGTGCCGAGAACTTATGCCGGCGTAGGCAACTTGTGAGCCATACGTCGAGTACGTCGTAAAATTTTCAGCATGCTTGAAATTTCACGACGTACTAGACGTACCACGGAATATAACAGCGTACTTCATTGTTTTTCAGCGTGCCCTAACGTATACACAACTTACCCATACCGTATTCGACGTGTGCCAGCGTTTTAGACACATTTTTCATAGGTCGGCATACGCTGGCTAAATCGTCAAGGTGTGACTGCGATGTTGACACTTCCAATTTTCAGGCGGTTTTGATTTAAATCGGCGTGCAGCAGGTTTTTAACAGGCTACGCCACGAGTTCGTCGGCGATACGTGCAGCGCGCTATGACTAAGTTAAACTATCGTTGGGCATAGGTTGTGAACGCCGACAACAGGCTAAGCATTCAGTGGTATAAGTTATCTATAAGACAACGAAACGTTCTGTGCCCGTTACTAATATGTTATGCATACGACCAACACGTTGTGAATACGACCAAAACTTAAAAAAACTGAACGGGCACTCAGTAGAGCGCATACCTTCGCCAACACTACATTTTGCCCCCCCCCCCCCCAGAAACCGTTGATTGTGAGGGTATTTAATCCCATACCACATCTGCCATCTCATATGTGTTATGATGGCTTAAAAACATTAAATTTCCTGTGTCATATCGTATATCACAAGATTGGGCATTGAATTCACAACATTTTGGCATTGGTTGCATGCAAATTGGATAAAAATCGACCGCACTATGGCAAAATGACGATTTGACCTTTTCATGACCTCGACCTTGACCTTTGTACTCTTAATTTTGTAATTGGTATTAGAGTGTGGGAACAGAACAGTCAACATTTTGGTGTTGTTTCATGCAAATCGGATAAGAATTGACCGTGTTATAACTAAAACCGCACATTTTGCAATGTCGTGAGCCCCCTGACCTTTGACTCCCAACCGCTAATAAGGTTATTACGTCATTGTGTCATGTCACATATCACAAGATGGGCATTGAATTCTGAACATTTTGGCATTAGTTGCATGCAAATTGGATACAAATTGACCGCGCTATGGTAAAAAGACGATTTTGACCTTTTCATGACCTTGACCTTGACCTTGACCCGATCGCTCCAAAATCTAATCAAATGGTCCTCGGATAATAACCAATCATCCCACCAAATTTGCTGCGATTCAGTTCAATACTTTTGGAGTTATGCGAATAACAAACAACACACCATATTCACAAATAAATAAATAAATACACAGCGATCAAAACATAACCTTCGCAACAAAGTTTGCGAAGGTAAAAAACCTCAAAACTCAGCGTACACCAACGTTTTACATACATTTTTATACGTTGCCATTGCTGGCTAAAACGTCAGGGTGTGACAGCACCTTTAGAAGGATGACAGGCTGAGTCAACCCCCCTGGTGTTAATTCAATGAGGGAAAAAGGGGGCTTGAATTCAAGACCCTTGGATCTTAAGCCAGCCACCTAACCATGAAGCCAAACATCGGCCATTTAATCTCTTGATCCCAGAGCAATATTTAGTTCAGCTTTGCATCATGTCAGGTCAGGCCAGATTAGATCTGTGACTTGCTACAGGTATCATGTAAACCTGTACTAATCTGTTTCATGGTCGGGTTGTCGGCGACTAAAGCATCTCCCCACCAGGTTTTTTGGTGAGGAGGGTGTTTGGATATGGACACCCAGCAGGATTAAAAACAAAACCTGTCAAATGGTGGAGGAGCTCCTTGTGAGCCAACGGCCATCCATATCTAGTGCCAAACTGTGTCCACGGACGTCCTCCTGCAGTTGGGTTACTTCTATTAGGAGGTTGGTGACAGGATTTGCACTCCGGCCACCGTAAAACCCTTCATTCCGCAAAACACAAAAACGCAAAGAAATCTGAAAACCACTCCGTGGGAGTACCTCCTGTGCAGCTTCCCTTCGCAGGGCAGCTCACCGGATGACGGGATTGGGGCAAAGCCTTCGGGACCCATAATCTTTGATGATAGGAGGGAAACCACAGGGTAACATTCCCGGGTCAGATTGCTGGAGTGTGCCGGAGTGGTGCTGAGGTGTCGTCCACCAGACGGCGGTCTCTTTGGGTTAACCTGAGGCGATCCTTCGGGTGGGTGCCTGAAATCTCCTATCCCTAAGAGAGGATGATCACCTGTCTCTGTTATCATCTGAGCTCAAACGTTTGGACATCGGTATTGCAGTACTCTCTGAGGTTCGGAGACCGGATTGTGGCAGATCATGGCGGGTGGTTACACCTACTATTGGTCTGGTCGCTCTGATGGTTACCATGCCCAAGGAGTTGCTGTAGCTGTTGTCCAATAAGCTGACTCCAATGATAATTGAGGTAACACCGGTCAACGAGCATATTATGAGACTAAGGATTCATCACTCCTTTGGTGTTATTTCCCTGGTCTCTGTTTATGCTCCAACTGAGGCGAGTGATCTCACCGTGAAGGATGCATTCTATGCCACGCTCGAGTCTGTGGTTGATCAATGCCCCAGACGAGATACCCTTCCAGTCTTGGGGGATTTCAATGCATCAACTGGAACTGATAGGGATGGTTATGAGATGTGTGTTGGTCCCCATGGGTCAGGAACTGTGAACCTGAATAGCCCTAAGTTCCTTGACTTTGCAAGAAGTCATGGACTTAGGGTGGCCGTTTCATGGTTTCACGCGCCCACAAGCTCATCGCTGGATTGGTATTGCAACGCTGGTGATGTGGCAAAGGAGATTGACCATGTCCTCGTTGATGGTCGCTGGAGGATGATCCAGAACTGCAGAGTCTACCGGAGTGCTCAGTTCCTCAATACTGACCACCGGCTTGTTGTAGCAACTCTGAAGTTGCACCTTAAATCCAGGAGAATGGTACCATCCCAGCCTAGGCTGGAGATTGGCAAGCTCAAGGATGGAAGGGTAGCTGAGGAGTTTGCGAACAAGCTGAGTGGAGATTTGGGGGGTCTGGGTGCTTTGGGAGGTCCTGCAGAGTTCTGGAGTGCTTCAAGACCACCGTCCTTGATGTTGCCAGTGGATGTCTTGGAACTCACCGTAGTGCAAAGAAGAATTTTGTCTCTCAAGGGACACTGGATACCATTGACCAGAATCGCAGGGCCAGGCTGAAAGGCAGAGCTGAGCTGTTCAGGGAGCTGTGGCGTAAAACTGTACATGTGCTAAGGGTGGAAAGGAGGCCTATGTGCAAGGAATCTGTGAGGGGGCAGAACATCACCTGTGGTCAAGTGATTCTCGTCCTGCTTACAGGGGATTCACACATTGCATTCCTCCAAGCCCATCCCGGTGGACTGCAGTTAAAGTGGATGGAGGTGGCTCTTGACAGAGGAGTCTGAAGTGAAGGCCCGCTGGTCCGGTTACTTTGAGCGATTTGTACCAGGCTGATCCACCAGCTGTCGAGTTGGACATCAGGGGTGTTACAATAACTGTTGCTGACCCTCCAATCAACTGTGGTCCACCTTCGCTTGTGGAAACACAGGCTGGGTGAACCAGTTGAAATGGGGGTAAAGCTCCAGGGATCTGTGGCATCTATACTATCTTAAAAAAAAAAAACTTAATATCACAGGGGAAGGGTCAGGCCCAATAACCAAGAGTGGTCAGAGAAGGGTCAGGCCCCATGGGTGAAAAATGAAAGAAAGACGAGAGATGGACGATTGGGGTGCCACAGATGATTGGCCCATCGTAAAATAAAAAGGGGATACCGATAGGGAGCTTCAAGGGACTTTATAAACAAACAAGGAGCATTCCAGATGCACCACACACCACAGTGCAAAATAGTGGCCTCATATCAGTAGGATCTCCTGGAATCCTGTGCACGGTGCAGCTCCAGTCACGAATGGGAAATACAAGTTTTAAATTTCAATTTGATCGGACACATGGTCTGGCAGCCAAAAATATTTAATTTTTCGATCTGGGTTCTTTGCTTTTTGATTTTTTTTTCTTCAATAAGGCTCACTTGGCTGTGCCTGGATGGGTTTGAGGGCAGAGGAGTAGCAGCTGAAATGTGAATCTATCCAGGTTCCTCCTGATGACTTCATGTTGATTTTTGCTTGTTTGGGTTCCTTCTGATGACTCCAATGCAGGACGTACCTATTGGTCTTTCATTTGATTTGAATATAATTAATTTTACTCATTCTAAATTCAATTGAATAATAATGAAAAACATCATGGTCTAGGTCAGGTGTCCAATCAAAGCAGGGTGCATCAAAGTGGGATGTCTTGGTACCCAGTCATCACTGCCAGCAGATATAAAGTGGCAGTTCTAATAATGTCTCTTATTAATGACGTAACACACCAATATACAAACGCTTCACAAATACACCACACAAAGCGACACAAACAGCACACAAAAGTTCTGGCAAGGGTCGGCAATCTCTGCTCTTTCTAGTTTTTTTTGTGGACATTTTGTGGATAGTGAGGAATTTCCTTGTTCTTGATGTCAAATTTTTTTGATTTCCACTCATGGCCAGTTTACTATTCCAAGCTGTATTGGAATACTGGTACTGCTAGTTGGATTGTGGCTTTGATTTTGTTCCTTGGGGAGAGGTATGTTTTCAGGATCAGCTCGTTCTATGCAGCTATTGTTTGGCAATCGTTTTGCATATTTTTTATGACATATTTTGGTGGTCCTCTTTTACTCCAAGGTACATGTAAGATGCTTCATTGTCTCACTCCTATATTGTTGTATCGAGGTTCATTTTTATGTTGTCCATTTTTGTTGGTCTACCTTGCACGAATGTGCACTTGGAATCTTATCTCGGCAAAATTCCATTTGGATGTTCCGGCAAAATTCCCTTTCACTAATTTCAGTTGTTCTACCAATTTTTTGTCATTCAGTGGAAAGAGTTTTAAGTTATCCATGTAAAGTAGAGGTGTCACCTTTCTTCTTTCTTTGGACGTTTTTTTATTGGTTGTTAGGGTGTATCCATGTCCGTGCTCATTAATGAAGTTACTTAGTGGATCCAGAGCAAGGCAAAACAGGAGGTGGGAAAACTTAGTGGCTCCAGAGCCAGGCAAAATAGGAGGGGAAAGGCTGTCCACTTGGAAGATTCCGTGCCGTATCTTCACTCCTGGTATTTCGATCTTTCCTTCCGAGTGCTGCAGGATTAGTGTGCTATTCCATAGATCCATGGCTTTCTCAATCAGATTGCTTATTTGGCGATTTATCTTGTACATTTACATGCACTTTATCATCCATGAATGTGCGACTGTCAAAATGTTTTTTATAGTTTATCCCGGCTGTGGACAATTTGGTTCTTTCTTGTACTGCAGTTCTTGAGGCCTTGGTTAGTAGCAAGTTCTCTTGTTGTTCCGTAACACCTCTCTTGCATCACTTCAGTTCTGCCTCTAGGCCTCCGTGTTGTGTTAGGTGGTGGTCCATTGTTGCTGTGATGATTCCTGTTAAAAGTTTGTATGTTGTTGGGGGACAGGTTATTGGCCGGTATTTGTGAGGTGGGTTCTTCAGATTTTGGATGAGGAAGGTGTTACCTTTCTGTTAGCCATTCATCTATGTATTTCTGATCTCCTTGGATAAGTTCATTGAATGCTCGTGCGTAGTGAACGGAACATCAAATTGCTTTAGCCAGAAGTTTGGGATCCTATTTGGGCCAGGACTTTTGAAGTTTACCATCTTTGCAAGTTGTTGTCTTATTTTTTTCTGCATCAATTATTAGTGGGGGCATTTCCTTGAGATGTTGCTTCTTTTCATCCAGGTTTCGGATCCATTGCGCCGCCTCATTGTGTTCTTTTTGATCTTCATAAATTCCTTCCTGATTTTTCCCGTCCATCTTTTTCAGGAGGGGTTGACACATCCTGCTTTTGTTCCCTAGTTCACGTGTAATATTTTTGGGTTGGTTTCAAACATCTGGCCTTGTTTTCTCCTGCTAGTAGCCTCGTAGTAGCTATTTTATTTTTCTTGTTATCATTTCTATTTCGAGATCGTTTTCAGCAACCATTACCTCTAGGTCTTTGTCTTCAATTTTAATGTTTGTTTTTTGGTTCTCCACTTTAGTTTTGGGCTTTGATTTCCTCTTTGGAATTGCTGAATCTGTTCTGTCTCCTTTCTGAGCATCTCCCTCTGTCTCTCGAGTCTTTGCTTCCATGGTAGTGCTTGGGTTTTTTTTGGAACCTGTTCTTTCTTGCGGTATTTTGTTGTTACTTTTTCCTGAATGAATGGTGCTGCTGCAAAATTCACTATGTTTATTTCTTTCAGGGGCGCCGATTTTGGTAATATATTTTTTAAAACACTTGTTTGTTCTGCTTATTAGTATTTTTGTTTATTTATTATTATGTAGTAAAATTAGTCGTGGTGTTTCTTCAGTTGGTGTCATTCTCAGCTCCTCTATCTTATTAGCTAGCTCCTTTTCCAGAGAATGTTGTTCCTCATCATCCTCTCCTCTCCTCTACCCCTCTGTTCCCCTTCATCCTTCTACCCATTAACATTTATCCTTTCTGTGGTATATTTACAGCCTTGCGTTTTGATATGCAGGGTGAAAAAAGTAGTGCCTGGCCTGCCATTTCCCGTGCCTGTCATGGTTACGTCGAGCTCCACTTAATCCTATTGCATACGTATAAACTGGTGATGAAGATGGGATGTCTTTGCTGCGGTAAAGTTATTTGAACTACGCTGAGCTGCTGTGAAAGTCCAAGCCATTAAGCTTCGCTGGAATAGCAAGACAACATTGGGGCCTAGAGCGTCGAAGGCCGTGGAACTCAGACTGTTTTGATCTGTGGGCATATGTTCCAACATTCCTTCTCTGATATTTAGCCTTCATTTGAAACTGGATCAGGTGCCACATTATCGCAGTTCCTTTTTGGCAAGGTCCGCAAGTTCTGGTACATTCAAGGCCATGTTTTTGCAGCTACACTTCAGTTTGCTGATCTTGTAGAGCAGTTGCAGTGGACCATTTCAAGCCGAATGTCTGCACAGGGCTATTATGCATAATGAGTGGAATAAGTTTGTCCCTTGCACGTCCCAGCCCCATTCAGTCGGGTCCATACTGACTTCCTTGCCATCCAAACCATGACTGTAGGTACGTCGCGAGAGTGAACGTTTGTGGCCGAGGTTGTTGGAGGCAGTCTTTCAGGTGTCACGAAGGTCTTTGCTGCGGCCACTTTCTGCAAAGGAACTTGTAGCGCAACTATGCTAAAGAGTCAGATTGGGTCCCATTAAACAAGAACACCATCGCCTCACAACCAGTGGTTTCTACAGTGTAAATTGATCCACTATTGGTGCGCAAAAAGACCTGTGAAGAGGCACGCAAGACAGATTCACCATTGATGACTTTCTGGAAACAAGATTTCTTCCTCACCCAAAGATTGTTGAAGTAGTGTCGCATTCGGAGAAGGCATGGGCAAACAATAGCTCGGAGCAGACATCATCACAAAGCAACCGTTTCAGAACTTTGATGTTATAAACATTTGGTTTCCTTGTCTGACCAAAAGTACAGGTCCTTGTAGTCCTTCGTAGTTGCATGATACAGCAGCAATACCAGCAGATCTGTGTCTTCTCCGATCAGGGTTGTTGAATTGTAGGATGTCATTTCAACGGATGCTTTCACTATGTCCAAGTCTGCATCTCCTTCAGCTTGAATGATATGACAGGCTTTCTACCGCAAGTGTTCAGAGATCAAATGGTTGAGGGCCTGTTTGTTCATATCATTTGAGAGGAAATGTTCCTTTCTCCCAGTGAATGTTGTTGTATCTGATATGTTGACCTTGTTTGACCAAAGTTCGACTTTGTCACTGATGTATATTGTCCTTTGTACTTGGTCCTCCTTCATATCCATCAAAGACAATAGTGGCATTGCCATACAAGGTCTGATGTGAAAGACGTGTAGGCATTGGCAATTGAGCTGTAGGTGCTGCTTAGGTCCATTTCAGTCAATGTAGAAGTGAACCACATCTAGAATGTAGCGATAGTCTTTAGAATGGACTGAAGAACAGCATCTTCTGACGAAGTAAAATGCCATCATATCGTGTCCAGAAGTTGTGCTTTTTCTGGCTTCCACATACGATTCTTTGCTTCAAACAAGGATGGAGGATATGGGGAAAGTTTATATTTCATTACCTCATCCAGGCACAGATTTCCCGACTGAGATACCACAAGGACCTCTGAAATAAGTGATGGATCAATGGTTCGATACTTGTGGACCTTGACGCCCGGGCTGATGCTTGGGTCCTCACTGCAGTGCTTCATTTGTGCAAATATGAGTAGATAGATTGTCTTTCCATTTTCTTCACTGTGTTTCTGCCAACAATGAAAGGTCCTGCACATTGACATCCTCGTCAGCATTTATCCCTGTGATGATGTTGCGAAGGGTCACCTCATCCGAGAATGGAGAATGCTGTTCAAGCTTTGTGGCAATTTTGGCCAAGTCCATCTTGTCTCTGTCTATTTTGATGCAGATGCCTCTTTGTGCTGTTCGCTCGTTGTGTATACGGTTCACAGAATTCTTGTATGGCGTAGTTGTCGGTGGAGGATACAGGAGAAGACATTGTCCAAACATCTCGTTGATGTTCAGTCATTCCACATCCTCTTGTCAGGCTGTACTTTTAAGGGACTGTTCAATCACCGAGTCTGATCCAAGGCCAGCCCAGTATTGGTCGGTGCATTGCATCACATGGAATCCTTTCTGAATTTCGAAAATACTGTAGCATTTCAGTTCCTAACGCTTGCATCTTCTGTAGGTAAATATAAGCAGACTTAGATGGTTGGGATGTCCAGCAGCAGCAAATATCGGTAAGCAGTCAGATATAGCGTGGAGGTGCATTTGCCATAACCCTGTGCGATCAGCCTCAACAAGTTCCTGGGCACTCGCAACATTTGCAATAGTTCAGCCATAATTTGCTCGTTTTTGAACTATTAGATAATTCAGACTTTATAAACAGATGTTTGGTCATACAGAACTTCAATATGGATGCAAAAAAGACGACATAATAGTGACCTGTGCCTTTATCCGGTTTACAGATATGAATGGCAGCATTCCTCCTCAATCCTTGTATTGCCAAGAGAACATCCCGTTGCATGTGAAAACCCGCGAAGTCATTCGGATTCCACAGTATGCATGCACGAGGCCCGCTAGTCTAGCCCTTAGCGCCTGGTCTGCTTCATTTGATACAGCCTGATGCGTTGTAGTTGAGCATACAGGAGTGTCTTCCCTCTTGATATTCTGTTGGGAATGCTGAAGTTAAAACCGTGCGCCAACGCGAACATTTCCGTGTCAGACAGCTTATAGTCTGATTATTGAGGACGTGCTGGGATGAATCTTTGATCAGGGAACCGAATCATTTCACCTTCAACCAATCGATTGTACGATCGCATTTCTTCTGCGCCGCCATTTCTTCCGTCACTATTATGTCGTGTTTGCTTGCATCCATATTGAAATTCAGACTTTTTGGAAACTACTATATGGGAAATCCATTTGATACAATCAATTTTGAGTAATGTTTCCAACTATTTCACTCGTATCTAACATAGTATTTATCTGTCAAGTTCTTGCACGAGGATCTCAAATCCTGGCTCATCTGCAATGACTTTAGCTGCGATCTGGTGCATCAGATACTGACAAACAAGGTGTCCCTGAAATGTGCGCTGCACAGCTTTCCATTCATCATGTGCACCACAACGTTTTCACCGGAAATCGTCTCCAAGACGTCTTTCAGGCCACTCCCATCATTAGTACTTCCTATGGCCCCAACAGATTATAGCTCACCATCAATCATATTATCCCCCAAAAATTAACCTCAAGGGTTAAAGTGGTTGGGAAGTGTTCAATTCACCAGATATAGAGTGATATCAGACATGTTCTAACATTGGTTGCCATCTGTTTCTAACCTCATATCTGGACCCTTTCTGTTGGTCAAAGTTTGGCAACTTTTGATATGTTGTTCTGTAGACTCAATAGAAATGAAAAATATCATAAAATGTTCCTCTGCAATTTTTTGGGGTACGCAGCAATTTCCATATTTTGACTCTACTCGTAATCGTCAATTTTAATCGTTTTTTATAGGCATCTGCTAATGCTTATCCACAAATAACACACACATCTAGCTTTAACTGACAGGGGTCTATAGGCGACCTAATATTAATATTCTAATTACTGGTTCTAAAGTGTTTTGCCAAGAGTATGTGACAAACAGTGCCTTTATTAACTATGCTATACTCCTGATTTACCATTGTTTGGGACAAACTTTATTGATGTGCTCACATCGTATTGATACTGTACATACTTTATAGGCGATACAATATTCTGAATTGGCATCTTAAGGAGATGGGATGGTCAGACCGGGGCTCTGGAGTGCGAAATGTGGACGCAGTGATGTGCTGTCCGGCGCATGCTCCCATAGCTGACCTGACCTGTCTTAAAGGGGCTTCAAAGTTCGAAGGGATCTCAGCAGTCTAAAGGGTCAAAAGGTACATTCCAATAGTGCGTAATCAATGAATAGATGTACGGAATTAATCGACAAAAAAATATTGGACACACACACACACACACACACACACACACACACACACACCTCATCCAATTATTGTCGATGTGTTTCCATGCTCAGAGATTTTCATTGTTATGAACGGAACTTTTTTAATCTTAGGATTTCTGTCGCATTAAACAAGAGCAGTGCCCCCCCCCCCACCCCCTTCAGGTGCAATGATATGGTACAGAAGGGGGAATTTGAAGGGAGATACAATCTTTGCTGAAGCTGACTAAATTGATGTTGATGTCACAATGCAAGAGTAATTTCTGTTCTAAGTGTTTGCCAAGAGTATGTGACAAGAGTGCCTTTATTAACTATTTCTACTCTGATTTACCATTGTTGTGGGACAAACTTTATTGACGTGCTCACATATATTTGATACTGTACAAACTTTATAAAGCGATCTAATATTCTAAATAGACGTACTTTATCGAATATATGTTCATGTTCTTTACTGTCGATTGGCCCTGTGCCTGCACTGCACAATCAGGGCAATAGCACGGAGACAGCCAATTGACCTCCCGGGAGCGAACCAGAGTGTCCTCACATCCAAGATGTTGTTGTTGGGGGGGGGGGAAGGGGGAGGGGGAGAGGAAGAGGAGGGGTGAAGGGAATGGGTCGGTTCATGGGGACAATCAGCGCTATTATTGTGACTGCGCTTCCCTGATGAATCTGGGCAGCAGGGAAGAGGGAGGAAGATTTGCACCCCCGACTTCTGTTGGGGGGTACAACCATCACAAAGAGGCATCCACTCTCGTTCAAACAGTGTATTATTAGTATGTACTTTATCGACAGACATACTCTCATTCTTTGCAATACATGTTTTCAGAGTATGTACTTACTTAATAGACACACAACCCTGATAATATTCTATCATTAACCACACCCCTTTACGTTTGATTGGCCCTTGGGCAAATGTGTCTGGCGGCCCTGCCCCATCACGATGATTGACAGTCATAGTCCTGCCACCCCTGTTGCTTTCCTATTTCAGAGAGTATCTAAGTATTTAACTGTCGAATGAACTATAATGAATATACAAACAAATGATAGCAAAGGATGCTGCACCAAGTAAAACTCTGTCGAATGGTACCAGAGTCATTGTCATTGAGAGAAGCAGCTCGGAAATATGCCGTTTGAAGATTATTATTAGTATTCTTACGAATTCGCGCCCGCCGGCGTGCGATCGGCCGCGTACCTCTAATCGCAAACCGCGTCGCCCACCGGACGGACAATTCAGTCGTGACTTTCCGGAGCTAACGCCGGAACCCTGTCACGGGTGGCTCTTCAACCCCACCACGGCCGTGCCAATTGTCTACCCGCGCAAGATAGGGTCACTCGCCGAATTCGATATTACCTAAGTACCTGCGCGGGGAGCCGGACCGGGCAGCCGTACCTCGACGCAGGTCGGCTTGGGACACGAACCACTAAGCGGTCCGTTCCGTTCTGCAGTGATACGAGCGGGTATTATCGCCGACCTCGCCGGATCCGATTCTATTAACGGGTGTTTGAAACCCCACTATTTATTCCGCGATGCAAGATGGCATTTTCAATAGGGAAAGAGGACGCAACGAACGGATACATTCAACAAAGCACATTTATTTTACACTGCACGTATGTACAGCCAACACGTATACAGGCAAACAAAGCAGGCAAACACTACGACCGAATATGGTTATTATAATGTACAGTCACTTAACAGTTTTACTTGTCAGGACACGGCGCCAGAAGATTCACTCAAAAGGAAGGAAAGGGCCACTCTCATAGACGAGAGTGGCAGACAGGGTCCATGGACCTTTATCGTGCGTGAGCCTTGGTTGACCGAATGGGCTCGCGAGACCGATGCGGCTTACCCGCACCTCGTGGTGCGACGATGGGCAGGTCGCGACGTCTGCTCCCCACGGCACCAGGACAGCCGCGCCTGATTGCGGCCTTGCGACGATGGGCAGGTCGTGACGTCTGTTTCCCACGGCCACTAGGACAGCCGCACCTGATTGCGGCTTGCCAAGGCGAGGTGATCCGGGCCCCGGCCGGCACGCGGTTTGAGAGGAATGAATGGGTCTTTTAGTGCTCTGTCAGAGTTGATGCTCTATAAGAGTTGATGCTCGATAAGAGTTGATGCTCTTACGACCCCGTCCGCTCCTCAGCGATGCGCGAACTGCGCCGAGGTCCAATCACCTCGGACTGCCTTGGCGCTGGCAAGCTCTCCCCGGCTGTGGTCTCCACGCAGCTCTTGGCCTTCCCCGACTGACTCTCTCCAGACTTCGGGCTCCAGTCGGCTCTCCGATCCCTCCAGACTGCCTCGAAGCTCCGTTCTGCTTGCCCTTATATAGGCTGGGGGACGAGATTGGCCTTTGCTCTCTGACCCTTGACCCCGCGGAAAGCGGACGTGGTAGGAATCATCGAGCCTTTGACCTCCGAACCTTCCCGGAGAGCGAGCCGATGTGGTTGAAATCACCAACGCTGCACGGCGAGAGAACCCTTTCTCTCCCTGCAGCGATGCGTTTGATCGGATCCGCGCCTGCTGGCGCAAGATGGCGTCGTTTCGGGAACGAAGGTGCGGCGATGTTTGTGGTGCGGAGTTGTTGACGGTGTGAAGGTAAAGGGGCGAAAGGTGGTGGTGGTTTGGTGTTGGTCGTTTGGGAACGATGTTAGTGGTGGCGATTTGGTTGTGGTGGGCGGTAGAGGCGATCGTGGTTGCGGTGATGGGGCGTGGTGGCGTTGTGGGTTAAGGGAGCGATGTTGTTTGTGGTGATTTGGTTGTTAGGTATGGTTGGTCCAAAATAACGATAGAAAAAGAAAAACCTACCTCAAAGGATCACAGCCCTGTGACACGAATAATTCCCATTAAACAACGGTGGGGAAATCTAACCGAACACAGACTTATCGATCTAACTAACTACGGACCTTTATGGTGTTCTGCGAATTTCCACAGCCGTAACAGTATATGATGATGAATGAGAAGAAAATTCTGGTTTCGACTGATCTCATATTTTTTGCTTTTGCCATGATCTGGAGTACTGAATAGTGTCCCTACCTCGATGATCAGTTGAACAGACCAGGTAGGGTCTCTTTATGGAGCCCAAGTGACTTTTTGGAGAAGATACTCCAACTTTAGTTTTGGACATAGTGGGTGGCACCAACATTTTCTTCTGCGCCATCCCTACATGGAGAGTTTTCGTTTGATTACAAACCAAAGGCCTTTGCAAACTCTCTGATAAGGTTCTTCAATTAATGTAAGTAAAATGAATAGGCCATGGGCTACATATGGCTACACTGCACCCCCCCCCCCCCACATCTCAATGAACCTATGTTGTTTTCTGAATCCCCTGGATGTGTTGAATAAGAAATTGAATGTTAAACATTGAAAATATAGGGATGCACTTCCGGTTTTGACCCTATAACTAATGGTACCCTAAAAAACTGCTAATCGCTGCTCCGCGTTGGTCAGATTTCTATGCCTCATCATATCAATTTGTAGAATGGCTAATGAAGGTCAATGTTCACATGTGATATAAAAAGGGGGCTTGAATTCAAGACCCTTGGATCTTAAGCCAGCCACCTAACCATGAAGCCAACACTCGGCCATTTAATCTCTTGATCCCAGAGCAATATTTAGTTCAGCTTTGCATCATGTCAGGTCAGGCCAGATTAGATCTGTGACTTGCTACAGGTATCATGTAAACCTGTACTAATCTGTTTCATGGTCGGGTTGTCGGCGACTAAAGCATCTCCCCCACCAGGTTTTTTGGTGAGGAGGGTGTTTGGATATGGACACCCAGC
>CM068957.1:66593586-66605874 GCA_035128595.1 Eptatretus atami | reverse complement strand
CCTGTCAAATGGTGGAGGAGCTCCTTGTGAGCCAACGGCCATCCATATCTAGTGCCAAACTGTGTCCACGGACGTCCTCCTGCAGTTGGGTTACTTCTTATTAGGAGGTTGGTGACAGGATTTGCACTCCGGCCACCGTAAACCCTTCATTCCGCAAAACACAAAAACGCAAAGAAATCTGAAAACCACTCCGTGGGAGTACCTCCTGTGCAGCTTCCCTTCGCAGGGCAGCTCACCGGATGACGGGATTGGGGCAAAGCCTTCGGGACCCATAATCTTTGATGATAGGAGGGAAACCACAGGGTAACATCCCGGGTCAGATTGCTGGAGTGTGCCGGAGTGGTGCTGAGGTGTCGTCCACCAGACGGCGGTCTCTTTGGGTTAACCTGAGGCGATCCTTCGGGTGGTGCCTGAAATCTCCTATCCCTAAGAGAGGATGATCACCTGTCTCTGTATCATCTGAGCTCAAACGTTTGGACATCGGTATTGCAGTACTCTCTGAGGTTCGGAGACCGGATTGTGGCAGATCATGGCGGGTGGTTACACCTACTATTGGTCTGGTCGCTCTGATGGTTACCATGCCCAAGGAGTTGCTGTAGCTGTGTCCAATAAGCTGACTCCAATGATAATTGAGGTAACACCGGTCAACGAGCATATTATGAGACTAAGGATTCATCACTCCTTTGGTGTTATTTCCCTGGTCTCTGTTTATGCTCCAACTGAGGCGAGTGATCTCACCGTGAAGGATGCATTCTATGCCACGCTCGAGTCTGTGGTTGATCAATGCCCCAGACGAGATACCCTTCCAGTCTTGGGGGATTTCAATGCATCAACTGGAACTGATAGGGATGGTTATGAGATGTGTGTTGGTCCCCATGGGTCAGGAACTGTGAACCTGAATAGCCCTAAGTTCCTTGACTTTGCAAGAAGTCATGGACTTAGGGTGGCCGTTTCATGGTTTCAGCCCCACAAGCTCATCGCTGGACTTGGTATTGCAACGCTGGTGATGTGGCAAAGGAGATTGACCATGTCCTCGTTGATGGTCGCTGGAGGATGATCCAGAACTGCAGAGTCTACCGGAGTGCTCAGTTCCTCAATACTGACCACCGGCTTGTTGTAGCAACTCTGAAGTTGCACCTTAAATCCAGGAGAATGGTACCATCCCAGCCTAGGCTGGAGATTGGCAAGCTCAAGGATGAGAGGGTAGCTGAGGAGTTTGCGAACAAGCTGAGTGGAGATTTGGGGGGTCTGGGTGCTTTGGGAGGTCCTGCAGAGTTCTGGAGTGCCTTCAAGACCACCGTCCTTGATTGCCAGTGGATGTCTTGGAACTCACCGTAGTGCAAAGAAGAATTTTGTCTCTCAAGGGACACTGGATACCATTGACCAGAATCGCAGGGCCAGGCTGAAAGGCAGAGCTGAGCTGTTCAGGGAGCTGTGGCGTAAAACTGTACATGTGCTAAGGGTGGAAGGAGGCCTATGTGCAAGGAATCTGTGAGGGGGCAGAACATCACCTGTGGTCAAGTGATTCTCGTCCTGCTTACAGGGGATTCACACATTGCATTCCTCCAAGCCCATCCCGGTGGACTGCAGTTAAAGTGGATGGAGGTGGCTCTTGACAGAGGAGTCTGAAGTGAAGGCCGCTGGTCCGGTTACTTTGAGCGATTTGTACCAGGCTGATCCACCAGCTGTCGAGTTGGACATCAGGGTGTTACAATAACTGTTGCTGACCCTCCAATCAACTGTGGTCCACCTTCGCTTGTGGAAACACAGGCTGCGGTGAACCAGTTGAAATGGGGGTAAAGCTCCAGGGATCTGTGGCATCTATACTATCTTAAAAAAAAAAAACTTAATATCACAGGGAAGGGTCAGGCCCAATAACCAAGAGTGGTCAGAGAAGGGTCAGGCCCCATGGGTGAAAAATGAAAGAAAGACGAGAGATGGACGATTGGGGTGCCACAGATGATTGGCCCATCGTAAAATAAAAAGGGGATACCGATAGGGAGCTTCAAGGGACTTTATAAACAAACAAGGAGCATTCCAGATGCACCACACACCACAGTGCAAAATAGTGGCCTCATATCAGTAGGATCTCCTGGAATCCTGTGCACGGTGCAGCTCCAGTCACGAATGGGAAATACAAGTTTTAAATTTCAATTTGATCGGACACATGGTCTGGCAGCCAAAAATATTTAATTTTTCGATCTGGGTTCTTTGCTTTTTGATTTTTTTTTCTTCAATAAGGCTCACTTGGCTGTGCCTGGATGGGTTTGAGGGCAGAGGAGTAGCAGCTGAAATGTGAATCCTATCCAGGTTCCTCCTGATGACTTCATGTTTGATTTTTGCTTGTTTGGGTTCCTTCTGATGACTCCAATGCAGGACTGTACCTATTTGGTCTTTCATTTGATTTGAATATAATTAATTTTAATCTCATTCTAAATTCAATTGAATAATAATGAAAAACATCATGGGTCTAGGTCAGGTGTCCAATCAAAGCAGGGTGCATCAAAGTGGGATGTCTTGGTACCCAGTCATCACTGCCAGCAGATATAAAGTGGCAGTTCTAATAATGTCTCTTATTAATGACGTAACACACCAATATACAAACGCTTCACAAATACACCACACAAAGCGACACAAACAGCACACAAAAGTTCTGGCAAGGGTCGGCAATCTCTGCTCTTTCTAGTTTTTTTTGTGGACATTTTGTGGATAGTGAGGAATTTCCTTGTTCTGATGTCAAATTTTTTTGATTTCCACTCATGGCCAGTTTACTATTCCAAGCTGTATTGGAATACTGGTACTGCTAGTTGGATTGTGGCTTTGATTTTGTTCCTTGGGGAGAGGTATGTTTTCAGGATCAGCTCGTTCTATGCAGCTATTGTTTGGCAATCGTTTTGCATATTTTTTTATGACATATTTTGGTGTCCTCTTTTACTCCAAGGTACATGTAAGATGCTTCATTGTCTCACTCCTATATTGTTGTATCGAGGTTCATTTTTATGTTGTCCATTTTTGTTGGTCTACCTTGCACGAATGTGCACTTGGAATCTTATCTCGGCCAAAATTCCATTTGGATGTTCCGGCAAAATTCCCTTTCACTAATTTCAGTTGTTCTACCAATTTTTTGTCATTCAGTGGAAAGAGTTTTAAGTTATCCATGTAAAGTAGAGGTGTCACCTTTCTTCTTTCTTTGGACGTTTTTTTATTGGTTGTTAGGGTGTATCCATGTCCGTGCTCATTAATGAAGTTACTTAGTGGATCCAGAGCAAGGCAAAACAGGAGGTGGGAAAACTTAGTGGCTCCAGAGCCAGGCAAAATAGGAGGGGGAAAGGCTGTCCACTTGGAAGATTCCGTGCCGTATCTTCACTCCTGGTATTTCGATCTTTCCTTCCGAGTGCTGCAGGATTAGTGTGCTATTCCATAGATCCATGGCTTTCTCAATCAGATTGCTTATTTGGCGATTTATCTTGTACATTTACATGCACTTTATCATCCATGAATGTGCGACTGTCAAAATGTTTTTTATAGTTTATCCGGCTGTGGACAATTTGGTTCTTCTTGTACTGCAGTTCTTGAGGCCTTGGTTAGTAGCAAGTTCTCTTGTTGTTCCGTAACACCTCTCTTGCATCACTTCAGTTCTGCTCTAGGCCTCCGTGTTGTGTTAGGTGGTGGTCCATTGTTGCTGTGATGATTCCTGTTAAAAGTTTGTATGTTGTTGGGGGACAGGTTATTGGCCGGTATTTGTGAGGTGGGTTCTTCAGATTTTGGATGAGGAAGGTGTTACCTTCTGTTAGCCATTCATCTATGTATTTCCTGATCTCCTTGGATAAGTTCATTGAATGCTCGTGCGTAGTGAACGTGAACATCAAATTGCTTTAGCCAGAAGTTTGGGATCCTATTTGGGCCAGGACTTTTGAAGTTTACCATCTTTGCAAGTTGTTGTCTTATTTTTTTCTGCATCAATTATTAGTGGGGGCATTTCCTTGAGATGTTGCTTCTTTTCATCCAGGTTTCGGACCATTGCGCCGCCTCATTGTGTTCTTTTTGATCTTCATAAATTCCTTCCTGAATTTTTCCGTCCATCTTTTTCAGGAGGGGTTGACACATCCTGCTTTTGTTTCCCTAGTTCACGTGTAATATTTTTGGGTTGGTTTCAAACATCTGGCCTTGTTTTCTCCTGCTAGTAGCCTCGTAGTAGCTATTTTATTTTTCTTGTTATCATTTCTATTTCGAGATCGTTTTCAGCAACCATTCCTCTAGGTCTTTGTCTTCAATTTTATGTTTGTTTTTTGGGTTCTCCACTTTAGTTTTGGGCTTTGATTTCCTCTTTGGAATTGCTGAATCTGTTCTGTCTCCTTTCTGAGCATCTCCCTCTGTCTCTCGAGTCTTTGCTTCCATGGTAGTGCTTGGGTTTTTTTGGAACCTGTTCTGTTCTTGCGGTATTTTGTTGTTACTTTTTCCTGAATGAATGGTGCTGCTGCAAAATTCACTATGTTTATTTCTTTCAGGGGCGCCGATTTTGGTAATATATTTTTTAAAACACTTGTTTGTTCTGCTTATTAGTATTTTTGTTTATATTATTATGTAGTAAAATTAGTCGTGGTGTTTCTTCAGTTGGTGTCATTCTCAGCTCCTCTATCTTATTAGCTAGCTCCTTTTCCAGAGAATGTTGTTCCTCATCATCCTTCTCCTCTCCTCTACCCCTCTGTTCCCCTTCATCCTTCTACCCATTAACATTTATCCTTTCTGTGGTATATTTACAGCCTTGCGTTTTGATATGCAGGGTGAAATAAAGTAGTGCCTGGCCTGCCATTTCCCGTGCCTGTCATGGTTACGTCGAGCTCCACTTAATCCTATTGCATACGTAATAAACTGGTGATGAAGATGGGATGTCTTTGCTGCGGTAAAGTTATTTGAACTACGCTGAGCTGCTGTGAAAGTCCAAGCCATTAAGCTTCGCTGGAATAGCAAGACAACATTGGGGCCTAGAGCGTCGAAGGCCGTGGAACTCAGACTGTTTTGATCTGTGGAGCATATGTTCCAACATTCCTTCTCTGAATATTTAGCCTTCATTTGAAACTGGATCAGGTGCCACATTATCGCAGTTCCTTTTTGGCAAGGTCCGCAAGTTCTGGTACATTCAAGGCCATGTTTTTTGCAGCTACACTTCAGTTTGCTGCATCTTGTAGAGCAGTTGCAGTGGACCATTTCAAGCCGAATGTCTGCACAGGGCTATTATGCATAATGAGTGGAATAAGTTTGTCCCTGCACGTCCCAGCCCCATTCAGTCGGGTCCATACTGACTTCCTTGCCATCCAAACCATGACTGTAGGTACGTCGCGAGAGTGAACGTTTGTGGCCGAGGTTGTTGGAGGCAGTCTTTCAGGTGTCACGAAGGTCTTTGCTGCGGCCACTTTCTGCAAAGGAACTTGTAGCGCAACTATGCTAAAGAGTCAGATTGGGTCCCATTAAACAAGAACACCATCGCCTCACAACCAGTGGTTTCTACAGTGTAAATTGATCCACTATTGGTGCGCAAAAGACCTGTGAAGAGGCACGCAAGACAGATTCACCATTGAGACTTTCTGGAAACAAGATTTCTTCCTCACCCCAAAGATTGTTGAAGTAGTGTCGCATTCGGAGAAGGCATGGGCAAACAATAGCTCGGAGCAGACATCATCACAAAGCAACCGTTTCAGAACTTTGATGTTATAAACATTTGGTTTCCTTGTCTGACCAAAAGTACAGGTCCTTGTAGTCCTTCGTAGTTGCATGATACAGCAGCAATACCAGCAGATCTGTGTCTTCTCCGATCAGGGTTGTTGAATTGTAGGATGTCATTTCAACGGATGCTTTCACTATGTCCAAGTCTGCATCTCCTTCAGCTTGAATGATATGACAGGCTTTCTACCGCAAGTGTTCAGAGATCAAATGGTTGAGGGCCTGTTTGTTCATATCATTTGAGAGGAAATGTTCCTTTCTCCATGAATGTTGTTGTATCTGATATGTTGACCTTGTTTGAACCAAAGTTCGACTTTGTCACTGATGTATATTGTCCTTTGTACTTGGTCCTCCTTCATATCCATCAAAGACAATAGTGGCATTGCCATACAGGTCTGATGTGAAAGACGTGTAGGCATTGGCAATTGAGCTGTAGGTGCTGCTTAGGTCCATTTCAGTCAATGTAGAAGTGAACCACCATCTAGAATGTAGCGATAGTCTTTAGAATGGACTGAAGAACAGCATCTTCTGACGAAGTAAATGCCATCATATCGTGTCCAGAAGTTGTGCTTTTTCTGGCTTCCACATACGATTCTTTGCTTCAAACAAGGATGGAGGATATGGGGAAAGTTTATATTTCATTACCTCATCCAGGCACAGATTTCCCGACTGAGATACCACAAGGAACCTCTGAAATAAGTGATGGATCAATGGTTCGATACTTGGTGACCTTGACGCCCGGGCTGATGCTTGGTCCTCACTGCAGTGCTTCATTTGTGCAAATATGAGTAGATAGATTGTCTTTCCATTTTCTTCACTGTGTTTCTGCCAACAATGAAAGGTCCTGCACATTGACATCCTCGTCAGCATTTATCCCTGTGATGATGTTGCGAAGGGTCACCTCATCCGAGAATGGAGAATGCTGTTCAAGCTTTGTGGCAATTTTGGCCAAGTCCATCTTGTCTCTGTCTATTTTGATGCAGATGCCTCTTTGTGCTGTTCGCTCGTTGTGTATACGGTTCACAGAATTCTTGTATGGCGTAGTTGTCGGTGGAGGATACAGGAGAAGACATTGTCCAAACATCTCGTTGATGTTCAGTCATTCCACATCCTCTTGTCAGGCTGTACTTTTAAGGGACTGTTCAATCACCGAGTCTGATCCAAGGCCAGCCCAGTATTGGTCGGTGCATTGCATCACATGGAATCCATTTCTGAATTTCGAAAATACTGTAGCATTTCAGTTCCTAACGCTTGCATCTTCTGTAGGTAAATATAAGCAGACTTTAGATGGTTGGGATGTCCAGCAGCAGCAAATATCGGTAAGCAGTCAGATATAGCGTGGAGGTGCATTTGCCATAACCCTGTGCGATCAGCCTCAACAAGTTCCTGGGCCACTCGCAACATTTGCAGATAGTTCAGCCATAATTTGCTCGTTTTTGAACTATTAGATAATTCAGACTTTATAAACAGATGTTTGGTATACAGAACTTCAATATGGATGCAAAAAAGACGACATAATAGTGACCTGTGCCTTTATCCGGTTTACAGATATGAATGGCAGCATTCCTCCTCAATCCTTGTATTGCAAGAGAACATCCCGTTGCATGTGAAAACCCGCGAAGTCATTCGGGATTCCACAGTATGCATGCACGAGGCCCGCTAGTCTAGCCCTTAGCGCCTGGTCTGCTTCATTTGATACAGCCTGATGCGTTGATAGTTGAGCATACAGGAGTGTCTTCCCTCTTGATATTCTGTTGGGAATGCTGAAGTTAAAACCGTGCGCCAACGCGAACATTTCCGTGTCAGACAGCTTATAGTCTGATTATTGAGGACGTGCTGGGATGAATCTTTGATCAGGGAACCGAATCATTTCACCTTCAACCAATCGATTGTACGATCGCATTTCTTCTGCGCCGCCATTTCTTCCGGTCACTATTATGTCGTGTTTGCTTGCATCCATATTGAAATTCAGACTTTTTGGAAACTACTATATGGGAAATCCATTTGATACAATCAATTTTGAGTAATGTTTCCAAGTCTATTTCACTCGTATCTAACATAGTATATTATCTGTCAAGTTCTTGCACGAGGATCTCAAATCCTGGCTCATCTGCAATGACTTTAGCTGCGATCTGGTGCATCAGATACTGACAAACAAGGTGTCCCTGAAATGTGCGCTGCACAGCTTTCCATTCATCATGTGCACCACAACGTTTTCACCGGAAATCGTCTCCAAGACGTCTTTCAGGCCACTCCCATTCATTAGTACTTCCTATGGCCCCAACAGATTTAGCTCACATCAATCATATTATCCCCCAAAAATTAACCTCAAGGGTTAAAGTGGTTGGGAAGTGTTCAATTCACCAGATATGAGTAGATATCAGACATGTTCTAACATTGGTTGCCATCTGTTTCTAACCTCATATCTGGACCCTTTCTGTTGGTCAAAGTTTTGGCAACTTTTGATATGTTGTTCTGTAGACCTAATAGAAATGAAAAATATCATAAAATGTTCCTCTGCAATTTTTTGGGGGTACGCAGCAATTTTCCATATTTTGACTCTACTCGTAATCGTCAATTTTAATCGTTTTTTATAGGCATCTGCTAATGCTTATCCACAAATAAACACACATCTAGCTTTAACTGACAGGGGTCTATAGGCGACCTAATATTAATATTCTAATTACTGGTTCTAAAGTGTTTTGCCAAGAGTATGTGACAAACAGTGCCTTTATTAACTATGCTATACTCCTGATTTACCATTGTTTGGGACAAACTTTATTGATGTGCTCACATCGTATTGATACTGTACATACTTTATAGGCGATACAATATTCTGAATTGGCATCTTAAGGAGATGGGGATGGTCAGACCGGGGCTCTGGAGTGCGAAATGTGGACGCAGTGATGTGCTGTCCGGCGCATGCTCCCATAGCTGACCTGACCTGTCTTAAAGGGGCTTCAAAGTTCGAAGGGATCTCAGCAGTCTAAAGGGTCAAAAGGTACATTCCAATAGTGCGTAATCAATGAATAGATGTACGGAATTAATCGACAAAAAATATTGGACACACACACACACACACACACACACACACACCACACACACCTCATCAATTATTGTCGATGTGTTTCCATGCTCGAGATTTTCATTGTTATGAACGGAACTTTTTTAATCTTAGGATTTCTGTCGCATTAAACAAGAGCAGTGCCCCCCCCCCCACCCCCTTCAGGTGCAATGATATGGTACAGAAGGGGGAATTTGAAGTGGAGTACAATCTTTGCTGAAGCTGACTAAATTGATGTTGATGTCACAATGCAAGAGTAATTTCTGTTCTAAAGTGTTTGCCAAGAGTATGTGACAAGAGTGCCTTTATTAACTATTTCTACTCTGATTTACCATTGTTGTGGGACAAACTTTATTGACGTGCTCACATATATATTGATACTGTACAAACTTTATAAGCGATCTAATATTCTAAATAGTACGTACTTTATCGAAATATGTTCATGTTCTTTAACTGTCGATTGGCCCTGTGCCTGCACTGCACAATCAGGGCAATAGCACGGAGACAGCCAATTGACCTCCCGGGAGCGAACCAGAGTTCCTCACATCAAGATGTTGTTGTTGGGGGGGGGGGAAGGGGGAGGGGGAGAGGAAGAGGGGGGTGAAGGGAATGGGTCGGTTCATGGGGACCAATCAGCGCTATTATTGTGACTGCGCTTCCTGATGAATCTGGGCAGCAGGGAAGAGGGAGGAAGATTTGCCACCCCCGACTTCTGTTGGGGGGTACAACCATCACAAAGAGGCATCCACTCTCGTTCAAACAGTGTATTATTAGTATGTACTTTATCGACAGACATACTCTCATTCTTTGCAATACATGTTTTCAGAGTATGTACTTACTTAATAGACACACAACCCTGATAATATTCTATCATTAACCACACCCCTTTACGTTTGATTGGCCCTTGGGCAAATGTGTCTGGCGGCCCTGCCCCATCACGATGATTGACAGTCATAGTCCTGCCACCCCTGTTGCTTTCCTATTTCAGAGAGTATCTAAGTATTTAACTGTCGAATGAACTATAATGAATATACAAACAAATGATAGCAAAGGATGCTGCACCAAGTAAAACTCTGTCGAATGGTACCAGAGTCATTGTCATTGAGAGAAGCAGCTCGGAAATATGCGTTTGAAGATTATTATTAGTATTCTACGAATTCGCGCCCGCCGGCGTGCGATCGGCCGCGTACCTCTAATCGCAACCGCGTCGCCCACCGGACGGACAATTCAGTCGTGACTTTCCGGAGCTAACGCCGGAACCCTGTCACGGGTGGCTCTTCAACCCCACCACGGCCGTGCCAATTGTCTACCCGCGCAAGATAGGGTCACTCGCCGAATTCGATATTACCTAAGTACCTGCGCGGGGAGCCGGACCGGGCAGCCGTACCTCGACGCAGGTCGCGCTTGGGACACGAACCACTAAGCGGTCCGTTCCGTTCTGCAGTGATACGAGCGGGTATTATCGCCGACCTCGCCGGATCCGATTCTATTAACGGGTGTTTGAAACCCCACTATTTATTCCGCGATGCAAGATGGCATTTTCAATAGGGAAAGAGGACGCAACGAACGGATACATTCAACAAAGCACATTTATTTTACACTGCACGTATGTACAGCCAACACGTATACAGGCAAACAAAGCAGGCAAACACTACGACCGAATATGGTTATTATAATGTACAGTCACTTAACAGTTTTACTTGTCAGGACACGGCGCCAGAAGATTCACTCAAAAGGAAGGAAAGGGCCACTCTCATAGACGAGAGTGGCAGACAGGGTCCATGGACCTTTATCGTGCGTGAGCCTTGGTTGACCGAATGGGCTCGCGAGACCGATGCGGCTTACCCGCACCTCGTGGTGCGACGATGGGCAGGTCGCGACGTCTGCTCCCCACGGCACCAGGACAGCCGCGCCTGATTGCGGCCTTGCGACGATGGGCAGGTCGTGACGTCTGTTTCCCACGGCCACTAGGACAGCCGCACCTGATTGCGGCTTGCCAAGGCGAGGTGATCCGGGCCCCGGCCGGCACGCGGTTTGAGAGGAATGAATGGGTCTTTTAGTGCTCTGTCAGAGTTGATGCTCTATAAGAGTTGATGCTCGATAAGAGTTGATGCTCTTACGACCCCGTCCGCTCCTCAGCGATGCGCGAACTGCGCCGAGGTCCAATCACCTCGGACTGCCTTGGCGCTGGCAAGCTCTCCCCGGCTGTGGTCTCCACGCAGCTCTTGGCCTTCCCCGACTACTCTCTCCAGACTTCGGGCTCCAGTCGGCTCTCCGATCCCTCCAGACTGCCTCGAAGCTCCGTTCTGCTTGCCCTTATATAGGCTGGGGGACGAGATTGGCCTTTGCTCTCTGACCCTTGACCCCGCCGGAAAGCGGACGTGGTAGGAATCATCGAGCCTTTGACCTCCGAACCTTCCCGGAGAGCGAGCCGATGTGGTTGAAATCACCAACGCTGCACGGCGAGAGAACCCTTTCTCTCCCTGCAGCGATGCGTTTGATCGGATCCGCGCCTGCTGGCGCAAGATGGCGTCGTTTCGGGAACGAAGGTGCGGCGATGTTTGTGGTGCGGAGTTGTTGACGGTGTGAAGGTAAAGGGGCGAAAGGTGGTGGTGGTTTGGTGTTGGTCGTTTGGGAACGATGTTAGTGGTGGCGATTTGGTTGTGGTGGGCGGTAGAGGCGATCGTGGTTGCGGTGATGGGGCGTGGTGGCGTTGTGGGTTAAGGGAGCGATGTTGTTTGTGGTGATTTGGTTGTTAGGTATGGTTGGTCCAAAATAACGATAGAAAAAGAAAAACCTACCTCAAAGGATCACAGCCCTGTGACACGAATAATTCCCATTAAACAACGGTGGGGAAATCTAACCGAACACAGACTTATCGATCTAACTAACTACGGACCTTTATGGTGTTCTGCGAATTTCCACAGCCGTAACAGTATATGATGATGAATGAGAAGAAAATTCTGGTTTCGACTGATCTCATATTTTTTGCTTTTGCCATGATCTGGAGTACTGAATAGTGTCCCTACCTCGATGATCAGTTGAACAGACCAGGTAGGGTCTTTTATGGAGCCCAAGTGACTTTTTGGAGAAGATACTCCAACTTTAGTTTTGGACATAGTGGGTGGCACCAACATTTTCTTCTGCGCCATCCCTACATGGAGAGTTTTTCGTTTGATTACAAACCAAAGGCCTTTGCAAACTCTCTGATAAGGTTCTTCAATTAATGTAAGTAAAATGAAATAGGCCATGGGCTACATATGGCTACATGCACCCCCCCCCCCCCACATCTCAATGAACCTATGTTTTTTCTGAATCCCTGGATGTGTTGAATAAGAAATTGAATGTTAACATTGAAAATATAGGGATGCACTTCCGGTTTTGACCCTATAACTAATGTACCCTAAAAAACTGCTAATCGCTGCTCCGCGTTGGTCAGATTTCTATGCCTCATCATATCAATTGTAGAATGGCTAATGAAGGTCAATGTTCACATGTGATAT
>CM068957.1:66581472-66593561 GCA_035128595.1 Eptatretus atami | reverse complement strand
GGAAACCACAGGGTAACATTCCCGGGTCAGATTGCTGGAGTGTGCCGGAGTGGTGCTGAGGTGTCGTCCACCAGACGGCGGTCTCTTTGGGTTAACCTGAGGCGATCCCTTCGGGTGGGTGCCTGAAATCTCCTATCCCTAAGAGAGGATGATCACCTGTCTCTGTTATCATCTGAGCTCAAACGTTTGGACATCGGTATGCAGTATCTCTGAGGTTCGGAGACCGGATTGTGGCAAGATCTGGGGGTGGTTACACCTACTATTGGTCTGGTCGCTCTGATGGTTACCATGCCCAAGGAGTTGCTGTAGCTGTGTCCAATAAGCTGACTCCAATGATAATTGAGGTAACACCGGTCAACGAGCATATTATGAGACAAGGATTCATCACTCCTTTGGTGTTATTTCCCTGGTCTCTGTTTATGCTCCAACTGAGGCGAGTGATCTCACCGTGAAGGATGCATTCTATGCCACGCTCGAGTCTGTGGTTGATCAATGCCCCAGACGAGATACCCTTCCAGTCTGGGGGATTTCAATGCATCAACTGGAAATGATAGGGATGGTATGAGATGTGTGTTGGTCCCCATGGGTCGGAACTGTGAACCTGAATAGCCTAAGTTCCTTGACTTTGCAAGAAGTCATGGACTTAGGGTGGCCGTTTCATGGTTTCAGCGCCCACAAGCTCATCGCTGGACTTGGTATTGAAACGCTGGTGATGTGGCAAAGGAGATTGACCATGTCCTCGTTGATGGTCGCTGGAGGATGATCCAGAACTGCAGAGTCTACCGGAGTGCTCAGTTCCTCAATACTGACCACCGGCTTGTTGTAGCAACTCTGAAGTTGCACCTTAATTCCAGGAGAATGGTACCATCCCAGCCTAGGCTGGATATTGGCAAGCTCAGGATGAGAGGGTAGCTGAGGAGTTTGCGAACAAGCTGAGTGGAGATTTGGGGGGTCTGGTGGCTTTGGGAGGTCCTGCAGAGTTCTGGAGTGCCTTCAAGACCACCGTCCTTGATGTTGCCAGTGGATGTCTTGGAACTCACCGTAGTGCAAAGAAGAATTTTGTCTCTCAAGGGACACTGGATACCATTGACCAGAATCGCAGGGCCAGGCTGAAAGGCAGAGCTGAGCTGTTCAGGGAGCTGTGGCGTAAAACTGTACATGTGCTAAGGGTGGACAAGGAGGCCTATGTGCAAGGAATCTGTGAGGGGGCAGAACATCACCTGTGGTCAGTGATTCTCGTCCTGCTTCAGGGAATTCACACATTGCATTCCTCCAAGCCCATCCCTGGTGGACTGCAGTTAAAGTGGATGGAGGTGGCTCTTGACAGAGGAGTCTGAAGTGAAGGCCCGCTGGTCCGGTTACTTTGAGCGATTTGTACCAGGCTGATCCACCAGCTGTCGAGTTGGACATCAGGGGTGTTACAATAACTGTTGCTGACCCTCCAATCAACTGTGGTCCACCTTCGCTTGTGGAAACAGGCTGCGGTGAACCAGTTGAAATGGGGGTAAAGCTCCAGGGATCTGTGGCATCTATACTATCTTAAAAAAAAAAAACTTAATATCACAGGGGAAGGGTCAGGCCAATAACCAAGAGTGGTCAGAGAAGGGTCAGGCCCCATGGGTGAAAAATGAAAGAAAGACGAGATGGACGATTGGGGTGCCACAGATGATTGGCCCATCGTAAAAATAAAAGGGGATACCGATAGGGAGCTTCAAGGGACTTTATAAACAAACAAGGAGCATTCCAGATGCACCACACACCACAGTGCAAAATAGTGGCCTCATATCAGTAGGATCTCCTGGAACCTGTGCACGGTGCAGCTCCAGTCACGAATGGGAAATACAAGTTTTAAATTTCAATTTGATCGGACACATGGTCTGGCAGCCAAAAATATTAATTTTTCGATCTGGGTTCTTTGCTTTTTGATTTTTTTTTCTTCAATAAGGCTCACTTGGCTGTGCTGGATGGGTTTGGAGGGCAGAGGAGTAGCAGCTGAAATGTGAATCCTATCCAGGTTCCTCCTGATGACTTCATGTTTGATTTTTGCTTGTTTGGGTTCCTTCTGATGACTCCAATGCAGGACTGTACCTATTTGGTCTTTCATTTGATTTGAATATAATTAATTTTAATCATTCTAAATTCAATTGAATAATAATTGAAAAACATCATGGGTCTAGGTCAGGTGTCCAATCAAAGCAGGGTGCATCAAAGTGGGATGTCTTGGTACCCAGTCATCACTGCCAGCAGATATAAGTGGCAGTTCTAATAATGTCTCTTATTAATGACGTAACACACCAATATACAAACGCTTCACAAAATACACCACACAAAGCGACACAAACAGCACACAAAAGTTCTGGCAAGGGTCGGCAATCTCTGCTCTTTCTAGTTTTTTTTGTGGACCATTTTGTGGATAGTGAGGAATTTCCTTGTTCTGATGTCAAATTTTTTTGATTCCACTCATGGCCAGTTTACTATTCACAGCTGTATTGGAATACTGGTACTGCTAGTTGGATTGTGGCTTTGATTTTGTTCCTTGGGGAGAGGTATGTTTTCAGGATCAGCTCGTTCTATGCAGCTATTGTTTGGCAATCGTTTTGCATATTTTTTTATGACATATTTGGTGTCCTCTTTTACTCCAAGGTACATGTAAGATGCTTCATTGTCTCACTCCTATATTGTTGTATCGAGGTTCATTTTTATGTTGTCCATTTTTGTTGGTCTACCTTGCACGAATGTGCACTGGAATCTTATCTCGGCAAAATTCCATTTGGATGTTCCGGCAAAATTCCCTTTCACTAATTTCAGTTGTTCTACCAATTTTTTGTCATTCATGGAAAGAGTTTTAAGTTATCCATGTAAAGTAGAGGTGTCACCTTTCTTCTTTCTTTGGACGTTTTTTTATTGGTTGTTAGGGTGTATCCATGTCCGTGCTCATTAATGAAGTTACTTAGTGGATCCAGAGCAAGGCAAAACAGGAGGTGGGAAAACTTAGTGGCTCCAGAGCCAGGCAAAATAGGAGGGGAAAGGCTGTCCACTTGGAAGATTCCGTGCCGTATCTTCACTCCTGGTATTTCGATCTTTCCTTCCGAGTGCTGCAGGATTAGTGTGCTATTCCATAGATCCATGGCTTTCTCAATCAGATTGCTTATTTGGCGATTTATCTTGTACATTTACATGCATTTATCATCCATGAATGTGCGACTGTCAAAATGTTTTTTATAGTTTATCCCGGCTGTGGACAATTTGGTTCTTCTTGTACTGCAGTTCTTGAGGCCTTGGTTAGTAGCAAGTTCTCTTGTTGTTCCGTAACACCCTCTTGCATCACTTCAGTTTGCCTAGGCCTCCGTGTTGTGTTAGGTGGTGGTCCATTGTTGCTGTGATGATTCCTGTTAAAAGTTTGTATGTTGTTGGGGGGACAGGTTATTGGCCGGATTTGTGAGGTGGGTTCTTTCAGATTTTGGGTAGGAAGGTGTTACCTTCTGTTAGCCATTCATCTATGTATTTCCTGATCTCCTTGGATAAGTTCATTGAATGCTCGTGCGTAGTGAACGTGAACATCAAATTGCTTTAGACCAGAAGTTTGGGATCCTATTTGGGCCAGGACTTTTGAAGTTTACCATCTTTGCAAGTTGTTGTCTTATTTTTTCTGCATCAATTATTAGTGGGGGCATTTCCTTGAGATGTTGCTTTCTTTTCATCCAGGTTTCGGATCATTGCGCCGCCTCATTGTGTTCTTTTTGATCTTCATAAATTCCTTTCCTGAATTTTTCCCGTC
Organism: Eptatretus atami; assembly: GCA_035128595.1. Lineage (NCBI taxonomy): Eukaryota > Metazoa > Chordata > Myxini > Myxiniformes > Myxinidae > Eptatretus > Eptatretus atami. The sequence continues at coordinate 66,589,783 of CM068957.1, read as the reverse complement.
CATCTTTTTCAGGAGGGGTTGACACATCCTGCTTTTGTTTCCCTAGTTCACGTGTAATATTTTTTGGGTTGGTTTCAAACATCTGGCCTTGTTTTCTCCTGCTAGTAGCCTCGTAGTAGCTATTTTTATTTTTTCTTGTTATCATTCTATTTCGAGATCGTTTTCAGCAACCATACCTCTAGGTTCTTTGTCTTCAATTTTATGTTTTGTTTTTTGGGTTCTCCACTTTAGTTTTGGGCTTTGATTTCCTCTTTGGAATTGCTGAATCTGTTCTGTCTCCTTTCTGAGCATCTCCCTCTGTCTCTCGAGTCTTTGCTTCCATGGTAGTGCTTGGGTTTTTTGTGGAACCTGTTCTGTTCTTGCGGTATTTTGTTGTTACTTTTTCCTGATGAATGGTGCTGCTGCAAAATTCACTATGTTTATTTCTTTCAGGGGCGCCGATTTTGGTAATATATTTTTTAAAACACTTGTTTGTTCTGCTTATTAGTATTTTTGTTTATTTATTATTATGTAGTAAAATTAGTGTGGTGTTTCTTCAGTTGGTGTCATTCTCAGCTCCTCTATCTTATTAGCTAGCTCCTTTTCCAGAGAATGTTGTTTCTCTCATCCTTCTCCTCTCCTCTACCCTCTGTTCCCCTTCATCCTTCTACCTTAACATTTATCCTTTCTGTGGTATATTTCAGCCTTGCGTTTTGATATGCAGGGTGAAATAAAGTAGTGCCTGGCCTGCCATTTCCCGTGCCTGTCATGGTTACGTCGAGCTCCACTTAATCCTATTGCATACGTAATAAACTGGTGATGAAGATGGGATGTTCTTTGCTGCGGTAAAGTTATTTGAACTACGCTGAGCTGCTGTGAAAGTCCAAGGCCATTAAGCTTCGCTGGAATAGCAAGACAACATTGGGGCCTAGAGCGTCGAAGGCCGTGGAACTCAGACTGTTTTGATCTGTGGAGCATATGTTCCAACATTCCTTCTCTGAATATTAAGCCTTCTTTTGAAACTGGATCAGGTGCCACATTATCGCAGTTCCTTTTTGGCAAGGTCCGCAAGTTCTGGTACATTCAAGGCCATGTTTTTTGCAGCTACACTTCAGTTTGCTGCATCTTGTAGAGCAGTTGCAGTGGACCATTTCAAGCCGAATGTCTGGCACAGGGCTATTATGCATAAGAGTGGAATAAGTTTGTCCCCTGCACGTCCCAGCCCCATTCAGTCGGGTCCATACTGACTTCCTTGCCATCCAAACCATGACTTGTAGGTACGTCGCCGAGAGTGAACGTTTGTGGCCGAGGTTGTTGGAGGCAGTCTTTCAGGTGTCACGAAGGTCTTTGCTGCGGCCACTTTCTGCAAAGGAACTTGTAGCGCAACTATGCTAAAGAGTCAGATTGGGTCCCATTAAACAAGAACACCATCGCTCACAACCAGTGGTTTCTACAGTGTAAATTGATCCACTATTGGTGCGCAAAGACCTGTGAAGAGGCACGCAAGACAGATTCACCATTGATGACTTTCTGGAAAACAGATTTCTTCCTCACCCCAAAGATTGTTGAAGTAGTGTCGCATTCGGAGAAGGCATGGGCAAACATAGCTCGGAGCAGACATCATCACAAAGCAACCGTTTCAGAACTTTGATGTTATAAACATTTGGTTTCCTTGTCTGACCAAAAGTACAGGTCTTTGTAGTCCTTCGTAGTTGCATGATACGGCAGCATAAAGCAGATCTGTGTCTTCTCCGATCAGGGTTGTTGAATTGTAGGATGTCATTTCAACGGATGCTTTCACTATGTCCAAGTCTGCATCTCTTCAGCTTGAATGATATGACAGGCTTTCTACGCAAGTTTTCAGAGATCAAATGGTTGAGGGCCTGTTTGTTCATATCATTTGAGAGGAAATGTTCCTTTCTCCATGAATTTGTTGTATCTGATATGTTGACCTTGTTTGAAACCAAAGTTCGACTTTGTCACTGATGTATATTGTCCTTTGTACTTGGTCCTCCTTCATATCCATCAAAGACAATAGTGGATTGCCATACAGGTCTGATGTGAAAGACGTGTAGGCATTGGCAATTGAGCTGTAGGTGCTGCTTAGGTCCATTTCAGTCAATGTAGAAGTGAACCACCATCTAGAATGTAGCGATCAGTCTTTAGAATGGACTGAAGAACAGCATCTTCTGACGAAGTAAATGCCATCATATCGTGTCCAGAAGTTGTGCTTTTTCTGGCTTCCACATACGATTCTTTGCTTCAAACAAGGATGGAGGATATGGGGAAAGTTTATATTTCATTACCTCATCCAGGCACAGATTTCCCGACTGAGATACCACAAGGAACCTCTGAAATAAGTGATGGATCAATGGTTCGATACTTGGTGACCTTGACGCCGGGCTGATGCTTGGTCCTCACTGCAGTGCTTCATTTGTGCAAATATGGTAGATAGATTGTCTTTCCATTTTCTTCACTGTGTTTCTGCCAACAATGAAAGGTCCTGCACATTGACATCCTCGTCAGCATTTATCCCTGTGATGATGTTGCGAAGGGTCACCTCATCCGAGAATGGAGATGCTGTTCAAGCTTTGTGGCAATTTTGGCCAAGTCCATCTTGTCTCTGTCTATTTGTGATGCAGATGCCTCTTTGTGCTGTTCGCTCGTTGTGTATACGGTTCAACAAATTCTTGTATGGCGTAGTTGTCGGTGGAGGATACAGGAGAAGACATTGTCCAAACTCTCGTTGATGTTCAGTCTTCCACATCCTCTTGTCAGGCTGTACTTTTAAGGGCTGTTCAATCACCGAGTCTGATCCAAGGCCAGCCCAGTATTGGTCGGTGCATTGCATCACATGGAATCCATTTCTGAATTTCGAAAATATGTAGCATTTCAGTTCCTAACGCTTGCATCTTCTGTAGGTAAATATAAGCAGACTTTAGATGGTTGGGATGTCCAGCAGCAGCAAATATCGGTAAGCAGTCAGATATACGTGGAGGTGCATTTGCCATAACCCTGTGCGATCAGCCTCAACAAGTTCCTGGGCCACTCGCAACATTTGCAGATAGTTCAGCCATAATTTGCTCGTTTTTGAACTATTAGATAATTCAGACTTTATAAACAGATGTTTGTACTACAGAACTTCAATATGGATGCAAACAAAGACGACATAATAGTGACCTGTGCCTTTATCCGGTTTTACAGATATGAATGGCAGCATTCCTCCTCAATCCTTGTATTGCCAGAGAACATCCCGTTGCATGTGAAAACCCGCGAAGTCATTCGGATTCCACAGTATGCATGCACGAGGCCCGCTAGTCTAGCCCTTAGCGCCTGGTCTGCTTCATTTGATACAGCCTGATGCGTTGAAGTTGAGCATACAGGAGTGTCTTCCCTCTTGATATTCTGGTTGGGAATGCTGAAGTTAAAACCGTGCGCCAACGCGAACATTTCCGTGTCAGACAGCTTATAGTCTGATTTATTGAGGACGTGCTGGGATGAATCTTTGATCAGGGAACCGAATCATTTCACCTTCAACCAATCGATTGTACGATCGCATTTCTTCTGCGCCGCCATTTCTTCCGGTCACTATTATGTCGTGTTTGCTTGCATCCATATTGAAATTCAGACTTTTTGGAAACTACTATATGGGAAATCCATTTGATACAATCATTTTGAGTAATGTTTCCAAGTTATTTCACTCGTATCTAACATAGTATTTTATCTGTCAAGTTCTTGCACGAGGATCAAATCCTGGCTCATCTGCAATGACTTTAGCTGCGATCTGGTGCATCAGATACTGACAAACAAGGTGTCCTGAAATGTGCGCTGCACAGCTTTTCCATTCATCATGTGCACCAACAACGTTTTCACCGGAAATCGTCTCCAAGACGTCTTTCAGGCCACTCCCATTCATTAGTATCCTATGGCCCCACACAGATTTAGCTACACCATCAATCATATTATCCCAAAAATTAACCTCAAGGGTTAAAGTGGTTGGGAAGTGTTCAATTCACCAGATATGAGTAGATATCAGACATGTTCTAACATTGGTTGCCATCTGTTTCTAACCTCATATCTGGACCCTTTCTGTTGGTCAAAGTTTTGGCAACTTTTGATATGTTGTTCTGTAGACCTAATAGAAATGAAAAATATCATAAAATGTTTCCTTGCAATTTTTTGGGGGTACGCAGCAATTTTCCATATTTTGACTCTACTCGTAATCGTCAATTTTAATCGTTCTTTTATAGGCATCTGCTAATGCTTATCCACAAATAAACACAACATCTAGCTTTTACTGACAGGGGTCTTATAGGCGACCTAATATTAATATTCTAATTACGGTTCTAAAGTGTTTTGCCAAGAGTATGTGACAACAGTGCCTTTATTAACTATGCTATACTCTGATTTACCATTGTTGTGGGACAAACTTTATTGATGTGCTCACATCGTATTGATACTGTACAATCTTTATAGGCGATACAATATTCTGAATTGGCATCTTAAGGAGATGGGGATGGTCAGACCGGGGCTCTGGAGTGCGAAATGTGGACGCAGTGATGTGCTGCTCCGGCGCATGCTCCCATAGCTGACCTGACCTGTCTTAAAAGGGGCTTCAAAGTTTCGAAGGGATCTCAGCAGTCTAAAGGGTCAAAAGGTACATTCCAATAGTGCGTAATCAATGAATAGATGTACGGGAATTAATCGACAAAAAATATGACACACACACACACACACACACACACACACACACACACACCTCATCAATTATTGTCGATGTGTTTCCATGCTCGAGATTTTCATTGTTATTGAACGGAACTTTTTTAATCTTAGGATTTCTGTCGCATTAAACAAGAGCAGTGCCCCCCCCCACCCCCTTCAGGTGCAATGATATGGTACAGAAGGGGGAATTTGAATGTGGATACAATCTTTGCTGAAGCTGACTAAATTGATGTTGATGTCACAATGCAAGAGTAATTTCTGTTCTAAAGTGTTTTGCCAAGAGTATGTGACAAGAGTGCCTTTATTAACTATGTTCTACTACTGATTTACCATTGTTGTGGGACAAACTTTATTGACGTGCTCACATTATATTGAATACTGTACAAACTTTATAAGCGATCTAATATTCTAAATAGTACGTACTTTATCGAAATATGTTCATGTTCTTAACTGTCGATTGGCCCTGTGCCTGCACTGCACAATCAGGGCAATAGCACGGAGACAGCCAATTGACCTCCCGGGAGCGAACCAGAGAGTCCTCACATCCAAGATGTTGTTGTTGGGGGGGGGGGAAGGGGGAGGGGGAGAGGAAGAGGAGTGGGTGAGGGAATGGGTCGGTTCATGGGGACAATCAGCGCTATTATTGTGACTGCGCTTCCCTGATGAATCTGGGCAGCAGGGAAGAGGGAGGAAGATTTGCCACCCCGACTTCTGTTGGGGGGTACAACCATCACAAAGAGGCATCCACTCTCGTTCAAACATGTGTATTATTAGTATGTACTTTATCGACAGACATCTCTCATTCTTTGCAATACATGTTTTCAGAGTATGTACTTACTTAATAGACACACAACCCTGATAATATCTATCATTAACCACACCCCTTTACGTTTGATTGGCCCTTGGGCAAATGTGTCTGGCGGCCCTGCCCCATCACGATGATTGACAGTCATAGTCCTGCCACCCCTGTTGCTTTCCTATTTCAGAGAGTATCTAAGTATTTAACTGTCGAATGAACTATAATGAACTACAAACAAATGATAGCAAAGGATGCTGCACCAAGTAAAACTCTGTCGAATGGTACCAGAGTCATTGTCATTGAGAGAAGCAGCTCGGAAATTGCCGTTTGAAGATTATTATTAGTATTCTACGAATTCGCGCCCGCCGGCGTGCGATCGGCCGCGTACCTCTAATTCGCAACCGCGTCGCCCACCGGACGGACAATTCAGTCGTGACTTTCCGGAGCTAACGCCGGACCTGTCACGGGTGGCTCTTCAACCCCACCACGGCCGTGCCAATTGTCTACCGCGCAAGATAGGGTCACTCGCCGAATTCGATATACCTAAGTACCTGCGCGGGGAGCCGCCGGCGCAGCCGTCACTCGACGCAGGTCGGCTTGGGACACGAACCATTAAGCGGTCCGTTCGGTTCTGCAGTGATACCGAGCGGGTATTATCGCCGACCTCGCCGGATCCGATTCTATTAACGGGTGTTTGAAACCCCACTATTTATTCCGCGATGCAAGATGGCTTTTCAATAGGGGAAAGAGGACGCAACGAACGGATACATTCAAACAAAGCACATTTATTTTACACTGCACGTATGTACAGCCAACACGTATACAGGCAAACAAAGCGGCAAACACTACGACCGAATATGGTTATATTAATGTACAGTCACTTAACAGTTTTTTACTTGTCAGGACACGGCGCCAGAAGATTCCTCAAAAGGAAGGAAAGGGCCATCTCTCATAGACGAGAGTGGCAGGCAGGGTCCATGGACCTTTATCGTGCGTGAGCCTTGGTTGACCGAATGGGCTCGCGAAACCGATGCGGCTTACCCGCACCCTCGTGGTGCGACGATGGGCAGGTCGCGACGTCTGCTCCCCACGGCCACCAGGACGCCGCGCCTGATTGCGGCCTTGCGACGATGGGCAGGTCGTGACGTCTGTTTCCCACGGCCACTAGGACAGCCGCACCTGATTGCGGCCTTGCCAAGGCGAGGTGATCCGGGCCCCGGCCGGCAAGCGGTTTGAGAGGAATGAATGGGTCTTTTAGTGCTCTGTCAGAGTGATGCTCTAATAAGGTTGATGCTCGATAAGAGTTGATGCTCTATACGACCCCGTCGCTCCTCAGCGATGCGCGAACGCGCCGAGGTCCAATCACCTCGGACTGCCTTGGCGCTGGCAAGCTCTCCCCGGCTGTGGTCTCCACGCAGCTCTTGGCCTTCCCCGACTGACTCTCTCCAGACTTCGGGCTCCAGTCGGCTCTCCGATCCCTCCAGACTGCCTCGAAGCTCCGTTCTGCTTGCCCTTATAATAGGGCTGGGGGACGAGATTTGGCCTTTGCTCTCTGACCCTTGACCCGCGCGGAAAGCGGACGTGGTAGGAATCATCGAGCCTTTGACCTCCGAACCTTCCGGAGAGCGGCCGATGTGGTTGAAATCACCAACGCTGCACGCGAGAGAACCCTTTCTCTCCCTGCAGCGATGCGTTTGATCGGATCCGCCGCTGCTGGCGCAAGATGGCGTCGTTTCGGGAACGAAGGTGCGGCGATGTTTGTGGTGCGGAGTTGTTGACGGTTGTGAAGGTAAAGGGGCGAAGGTGTGGTGGTTTGTTTGGTCGTTTGGGACGATGTTAGTGGTGGCGATTTGGTTGTGGTGGGCGGTAGAGGCGATCAGTGGTTGCGGTGATGGTGGCGTGGTTGGCGTGTGGGTTAAGGGAGCGATGTTGTTTGTGGTGATTTGGTTGTTGAGGTATGGTTGGTCCAAAATAAGATAGAAAAAGAAAAACCTACCTCAAAGGATCACAGCCCTGTGACACGAATAATTCCCATTAAACAACGGTGGGGAAATCTAACCGAACACAGACTTATCGATCTAACTGAACTACGGACTTTATGGTGTTCTGCGAATTTCCACAGCCGTAACAGTATTATGATGATGAATGAGAAGAAAATTCTGGTTTCGACTGATCTCATATTTTTTGTCTTTGCCATGATCTGGAGTACTGAATAGTGATCCCTACCTCGATGATCAGTTGAACAGACCAGGTAGGGTCTCTTTATGGAGCCCAAGTGACTTTTTGGAGAAGATACTCCAACTTTAGTTTTGGACATAGTGGGTGGGACCAACATTTTCTTCTGCGCCATCCTACATGGAGAGTTTTTCGTTTGATTACAAACCAAAGGCCTTTGCAAACTCTCTGATAAGGTTCTTCAATTAATGTAAGTAAAATGAAATAGGCCATGGCTACATATGGCTACCATGCACCCCCCCCCCCCCACATCTCAATGAACCTAATGTTTTTTCTGAATCCCTGGATGTGTTGAATAAGAAATTGAATGTTAACATTGAAAATATAGGGATGCACTTCCGGTTTTGACCCTATAACATAATGGTACCCTAAAAATGCTAATCGCTGCTCCGCGTTGGTCAGATTTCTATGCCTATCATATCAATTGTAGAATGGCTCAATGAAGGTCAATGTTCACATGTGATAATACCAAATAATAGCTGATGCTATTCTGCTTATTTTCATATGTCTGATAAGTTGTTACACATACATATTGCCTAAATCCACAGTTCTTTGAATGAGCATACCCTATCCAAG
>CM068957.1:66524081-66538339 GCA_035128595.1 Eptatretus atami | reverse complement strand
TTCAAGGAAGTGCAGTGTCAACTTTTGACCTTGAAATTTTCAACATTAAGGTCAAGGTCACATAAAACGTCAAAAACACATTTTGCTCCATATCTTCGCCCCACGGAAAGATACAGGTTAGCCGCCGCATGACATTTTGTGATAGGTCACAACAGGGCCTACAAAAAACCTTTCTAGACCAAAGTTGTGTGGCTATATCTTCTGAGATCGGTAGGGGTCAAAGTTCATGACGTTGGTCAAAAACACATTTTGCCCCATATCTTCGCCCCACGGAAAGATACAGGATAGCCGCTGACATTTTCTGATAGGTCACAACAGGGCCTACAAAAAAATCTTATTTGACCAAAGTTTTGTGACCTATATCTTCTGAGATCGGTAGGGTCAAAGTTCAACAAAAACACCTTTTGCCCCATATCTTCGCCCCACGGAAAGATACAGGTTAGCCGCTGACATTTTCTATAGGTCACAACAGGTTCCTGACAAAAAATGTTATTTGACCAAAGTTGTGTGACCTATATCTTCTGAGATCGGTAGGGGTCAAAGTTCATGCCGTTGCCAAATACGTATTCGCTGCAAGCGAATGCAGCCCTCTAGTTTTGTTTAAATCTTGTACCTGCCCTGCATGACTGTGTTCATGTGAACTTGTGAAAACCCAGTTGACCGTTGCACTGCTCCTTGTGGGTAGTGGCTCATGATTCTGCGTTGATGCGATGTGGAGATCTCTCCCAGGATTCATTCTTGGTCCAGGCTTTCTCTGATTTTAAATCACCCTTTGTTTGTAGCTCATCCACTCATTATGCTAATCATATGCAAGGAGCTGTTAAGGCAAATGCCCATTTTTTTTCCTTCTTTTTCGTCTTTTCTTCTTCGTTCCTAACTTGTTTGTTTAAAAGTATTCTTTCAATTCCTACCTTTGTAGTCTACGATTTGCTGCTTTCAAAAAAATTATTTGTCATTAACTTTTTTTTTTTAACCATTTTCAAAATCCTTACCTACATGGTGTCCTTGACTTTAAGCAAAGGTCTCTCTCTCTCTCTCTCTCTCTCTCTCACTCTCACTCTCTCTCCTACTCTCTCCTACTCTCTCCTACTCTCTCCCACCTTCCAATCAAAAGTCTGATATTATCCATCTTGTCGAGTGGATGGAGATCTTAAGGCAGAACCAGTGCTGTCCATGATTGGTGTTAGAGTAAATGTGTAGAAAATACCGGTGACCATGACATGCCACCTTTTGGGGCAAAGATCCACGGTAATGCCCTGTGGAGTTAGCCCCTGATGTTACTTACACATTCCCACCCTGATAATACCATCACCCCACTTTTTCTTTGACATTTGTTCGTATTATCAGTGTGATGCAGATCTGCTTCTGCTATCGGATCATTTTGAATGGAATTCCTTCAAAGAGGGCCCGATGCTGGCTTTCACTGAGGACACCAAATGTGCAATAATTTAAGCTGAAATGTACCGTACCTTACACCCTTCGGAGTAAACAAATATTTCACTTTGAAATATGCTTATTTTATCCATGTCCAACCGTACGTAAATGGATTGTGCATTGTTTGAAAGCCTCAATTCCTGAACTTCATGTGTAAAGAGTTGCTGGGTGTAATATCCATCACTCTTGCTTTCAAAGTAAGTGCCACTCGCTCATTCGCCATTGCCCCCCAGGTAGCAGCAAGTTCGAGCGCTGAGCATGGGGATCGCTCCTTCTCGTGATCTAGGGGATGTGGGGTTGGCATTTGGGCGGGAAAATGTCGGCGGTGCTTCCATAATCGGCCAAGTTCTGCTTCACTTGCTGTCACTGCATTCTCCTTTTTTGCACGGTGGTTGATGAAGCTGGCATTGTGCAGAGGAAGTATAGATTACCGCGGTGGGGTAGGTGGTTCAATATGTGTCCCCCATGGGTGTGGAACATTTTGTTTGGGATTATTTATTTATTTATTCCCTGCCTCGAGGCGTTGGCACAAAGTTTGGACAGGTTGGCTTGCGTGAATTTGAAACTAACATTAAACAACCACCATTTCCCGACAGGGCAACAGGCGTATACGTGTATCGCATGGATTGTAATTCTATATCACAAACAACATCGTTCTTATGTCTTTCTTAAAATGTGCCAAATGTTAAAATGAGTGGAGTTGGTGTTTCAAAAGGGAAAAGGTGGGGCGATGTGAGGAAGAAACGAAGTGGAGGAAACGATGTTGTATAGCGGCTGTCTACATATCAAATATGTACCAGGTTGGCTGGGGGAGGGGGGGTAGAGGTAGAGGCTGAGGTGCCTGGGGGAAGGGGGCATTAAGAAATACTGCCTTTTACATTCTTTTATACATAACTTGGGGGCCTGTTGGTGCATTGGACTTCTCGACCTTGAGCGTTTTTGCTATAGTGGGGCAACTTAGCTAAATATAGCATAACAATTGTGCATTTTGTGAGGAAAGCACCAAATTTGGCACACTAGTAGCCTATCATATTATGAACAGATTTGGATATTGGGCCATCTCAAATTCAGCCGCTGATGGCTGTGGCAGCCATTTTCCACGGCCATCAAAAATTTTGAGATGGCCCAATATCCAAATCTGTTCATAATATGTTAGGCTACTAGTGTGCCAAATTTGGTGCTTTCCCCACAAAATGCACAATTGTTATGCTAAGTTGCCCCACTACTAGTCTGAACAAAAACAATAGGTTTCCCAGCCTGGAAGCCTTGGAACCCTAATATTAATAATAATAATAATAATAATAATAATTAGAGGTCTTTCTGGGTATTGGTGGTCTTAAGGGTATTGGGGGCCTTAAAGGGTTTTCAAAGGTTGAAGGGGTCTCAACCATGTAAAGGGTCAAAAGGTACATACCAGGAGTACGTAATTAATTAATAGACGTACATGATTAATGGACACTCAATGCATGACTGACACACACACTCACACACACACTCACACTCACACTCACACTCACACACACATCCATTTATAGTAGATAAATGGATGTTACCTGAGAATCAATTTCCTGTTATGAACAAAATGTAAATGTGACACGACACTAAAATATTCATAACATTGTTATCAATGTAATCGTTGGGTAGAAACAATTCCCACCCTATGGGAATTTAACCCACACCAGAGAGGGCTATCCAACATAACATGGCTTTGCCCACCTCACCTGAATGATGTGTTGTGGCAAATATAATCACTTACCTGCATCGTATCTCTCAACACTCAAACAAGTCAATCATAAGCACAGAGAATCACCATGTGACAGCTCAAAACTAATGATATACAACACCATTCATTCTCCAAGAAACCCTTATAACACGGTCATTTGACTCGTAGTGCAAGCGTAAGGTGGTTCAGGCAGCCTCGTGATTGACATAAACTAACGAAGCACAGTATTATTGCAGCGCAAAGACGTACTCAACTGATGTCACTCCAGTCATTCTCCCAATAGGATACAGGGAACGCCATCTGAGTTTCATCCCAAATTACGGACTCCACAACGTGGAAGTGGATCATTGCTTACCTGGGTAAGCTGAAGTGACCATGTATGCACGATTGACATTCACAGCAAATTGTTGTTAACAAACGCTTGTGATATATATATGTTTCCAGCAGTCTTAAGCCCTGATAATCACATGCAACATTTGACAGTCACTGCATATATATGGGAGTAAAGAACTAGATCCCCCTTGTGACCAAAGGTGGATAGAAATTATGTTTACACCCCTGTCTCTCTGTGATGGTGGACAGGTTGAGTGTGTGACCAGGACAAAAATTGATTCGATTTTGGTGAAGATCCAGATCCGGATACCATAATTTTTTGAGTGATTCTTCACCATTGAGAGTTATGGCCAAAGCGATATATAGCGCGATCTTCCAAAAAGTTGTGGATGGATTATGACAAAACCTGGTGGATGATTACAACAACAAGCCGATTAGATTTTGGTTAAGGTCCGGATGCAGATCCGGCTGATTAGTAATAGTGGGATACAAAACGTAAATTTTTCAGTCTGGCAGAGGTATGCACTCTACCGAGTGCTGTTCTACTTTCTAATGAGATCAAGTAGATATCTGATGAGTATCCAATTCTACTTCATAAAACATACTTTGATACTACAGGTGTAACCATTGGATTATATGCTCAGGGATCAATCGGTCAGGAAATGATGAGAAAAGTATTTTGAGTGCAATTGGAAAACTTCCGTTCATCATCATTCATCATTTCGCCCTTTTCAGGACAAAGGCCTCAGCATGATGATCATTCCAGACGTTTCTGTCTTCAGTCAGTCACTCTTGTCCAGGTGTTATACCTGCATAATAGTTGGTAAGATCATCTCGCTGTCTTGTACTTGGCCTTCCTTTATCTCGTTTTCCATCTCGTGGTCTCCATTGTATCATTTCTGTTCATCAATCATCTTCTCTCAGCATCACCTGGTCCAGTCCTTTGGTCCGTTCCATTATATCTCAGACTGCATTATCCCAAGCAACTTCTGTTACTTGGGAATTAATTTGGTGAAGTTTAAACATTAACAGAAAGAAAGAAAATGCTCAGCAAAGACTTTCATCGAGGGGGGAATGGCAAAGACCTTTCTTGAGGCCGATGTTTTTTTTGTTTGTTTTTTTTTGGGCTGCCCAATGCTTCCAGCAGTTTTGCCGTCTTTGTGTGTGACACTCCTGTACATTTACTAACTTTCCATTGTGATTGGAACATCATCCAGGTATGTAAATGCCTGCTCATGCTCCATTGTCATATTTTTGTGTCGCTTTGCTTTTTACCTGACCACAGTAATCTTGGCATATGTTGCATGATTATACTACTGCATCAATATTCGGCCCACGCTTGATCAATACTAGGCCAATTTGTTATTTTCAATCGATGCAATCGAGTTCAATTGGAATGGTTCTTTTGAACATGAGTACACCCGCTTCCTCCAGGAGTGGCAGGAAGGGTCATGTTATTATCCTCTCTGGGGTATATAGATTACAGTATATCTCCGCTCGGGCCTCTAGAACGTTGGGTTTCTTCCCTTCTAGCTTAATGTTAAAAACAGCAGTAGTGACTGTTTAAAATGTAATCATACATGTTTGTGGTTTATTATATTTTTTTTACTTCTCGGAGGGGTGCTCCATGAAATGCCAAGATAAGCAATCTCGACACGTTAACACGACATTTGTCCGAGGAGTAAAATCCCCTTGGAGAGGGGGTTAAATTAAGTTGCTACATCTTCCATCATGTGACCCTTAGTCCTCCTGTCATCTTTGGTTGAGATTGGGCATGTAACGACCAAGTGCGTCGCGGTCAGACACACACAAACAGACAGACAGACCGACAGACACCAAATTGCATATTTTAGTATGATATGTATGACAAAATAATGTCGAAGAAAACTACTTCAATGTGGTGAAAGCTTTCTTTTTACTGTCTATCAGTGATGCTATCTATTTATCTATCTATCTATCTATCTATCTGTGACGTTAGGAATTGACTTTCTGATCAACTCTTTTGATTGCCACGAACTGACATTTACAGAACATAATAACTTAATGGCTGGGCATTTTGTTTCACCACTTCTATGTTAGGCCATCGACTTATTGTTCAACCATGCCACATAACTATGGTGTGAAGCAGGACGATATCTCTTTGTAAAAGGAGACACGTCTGTCTGTCTGTGTCTGTATGCACATGTTTGTCGCACTTCATTTTATAGGGTTCCTGCTGTTATAGAATAATAAAAATGGTTCCGTTGGAAAGCTAAAAATAATCGATGTACTTGGTTTTTACTCTACGACAGCAGGAACCCTTTACAAGGACACGAGAGGAGCACGTAAAACAATACATAGTAATACTTCGAAAAGCAAAATAAAAATATATAAAATACATGGAAGGAACATACAAACAGCAACAACCACAACTACCACGACAGCAGCAATAACAACCACAACCACCCCGTCAACAGAACAACAACCATGTGTTATAAAAGGTCCATTTTTCGTGTTTCACTTCATTCTTCATCCTTGTTGTTGAGATTCACAGATAGACATGCAACATGTTTGTGAATGAAGTGCAACATGCTGTCTTTTGATTAAACCCATCAGCAAAGCAATGGGTAGGCACACCTCATCTTGATGAAACCGCACGGAGTGATAATCGAGCACAGTGACACTACGATCACATGTTAAAAAGTGTATCATATACTTCTGAGAAGATGTATACTCAGCTCCATTCTATTTACATGTTCCTCTGGGGCCAGAGATCCTTAAAAAAAAATATACTCATGCTGTAAAACACATTTAACCATGCTGGCCTTTCTGCTCTCAACTTTTACTCTTTTCTGTCTTTGCCAGTAATTTTTTTGTTTTGTTTTCAGCACCTTGGCTTTGTTGATGTCCTTTGTTTTTAAGGTGGAGATTTTCACATGTTTCCTATTGACTGTGACAAAGCTATTCAGGCAAAAGCAATGCTGTTCCAGACTGGTGTTAACGTGAATTTGAGAAAATCCATGTGACCACTGCACATAGACCCCTTTGAGTGGGGGCCCACGGTAATGTTCTTTGGTCTCTCTGCATTTATTATATTATAAATGCAAATCCTCTGCAACGAGGACATTTATAATAGTGCTTGAAATGAAAACAATAGCTGGGACATCTGTTAGTGAGTGTGGCCTGTTTTTCATTTGGCTTTGTTTTGGCAGTCTTGTATTATGGACCATTAACTCCATCGATGTGTTCACTCCCTCACCGCATTAGTTGACGTTCACAACAGGCTTCGGCACTGAATGTAAGGTTTTGTTCTCATTTATTGAATACAAATTCAAACGGGCCCGGCCAAAATGAAATCTGAGGAGAAATTGGGGCCTTTCTTTCAATTAGCGCCGTACTTAAATTTAATCTTGGAACCATGATTCATTGTGTTCTGCTCCAGCTGGTCGGGTTTTAAAATCGAGAAGTGAAAGGTTTTGGAAGTGAGATGCAGGTACCCGCTGCCAAAATAAAATTATCCACGGACAATGACTTCCAGCCTATTTATCCGATCGATCGCTCCCTCTAAGCTCCTTGTCCTTGAGCAAAGACAACCTGGGGCCATAGTCTAATCATGAGCATTTTGTTCGTAGGTCATGTCATCCATCTTTGCTGTTGGAACTTGTTCATTGGTATTGTTTTTGCTCCTTGCGGGAGAGTGTGTCACTTGCTGAGTTAACCGTATGGACATTCGAACACACCGGCTCCATATGGTCGGCTCATCACTTTGTGTACTTTGTTCTATTCACTTGTGTGCTATTGTTGGTTCAACGAACCGATTCTTCGACTCGCACACTTCGGTCTGATTCAATCACGTGCCCCTCTGGTTGAAATAACGCATGCTTGTGACCACAGAGTGACGTTTTCATGGCTGCTGACTTCTTTCAGCCGAGGATGCCCTTTGTTGTGCATTTAATGCAATTGCTAGTATTACACTGTAACTCATAGAGTTTGATTGTTTGTGAAAAGACATACTTTTGGCATAGTTAGAAGCTAACTCGATCAATATGATAACAGCTTTATGTGGTGAAAGTCATTAGATTAAAAAATGCACATTGCTAAATGGCTCCATTCCAACAAGATTAAAGTGTACTCTATCTAGCAGCTTATTGTTAAATTGGTTCATATTATTATTAGGGTGCCATTAGCCTTACGGGTTGTGGTACCCTACCCAATTGTTTCTGTTCAGGTTATTTGTTATTTTTATTCTTTGTCCTATTTTGGGCCTTTTTTTTTGCTCAATGATTTCCTTAAACATGTGTTTTCTCAGCAACGACTTGTCGGATTGACATGAAATTTTGACTATTCATGCAGAATTTTTAAATTATAATTATGACATCATGGGTCATGTGGGGTGGCAGCCATGTTGGAAAAACAGAAAAACGTTGGACGTCTTCTCTGGAACCGCTCGCTGGAAAAAAATTAAACATGGCTCATTGTCAAGATCTCCACAAGGGCTATAAGTGGTGTTAACTGTGACATCATCGGTGAAGTATCTCAGTGAAAATTCGACATTTAGAATGCTGCATCCCATCAGTATGAAAATTTCTGAGGTTCATCTTGGGAAAGACATGAACACAAATTTTTTTATTATGATGTCATCTGTCATGTGGTTTGGCAGCCATATTGTTTCAAAAAAAGAAGTCATTTTCTCCAGAACCGCTTTAGAGATCGAAGTGAAACTGCACACAAATAATCAACTAGCCATGCTGAAAAAAGTTTGATAACTATGACATCAAAGGTCACATGGTCTGGCAGCCATCTTTGATTTATCATAAAACATTCAAAAATCGAATCCAGAATGTCTGAACAGATTGAGGAGAAACTTCACAGACATCTTCTTCGTGATGTGGGGATACTCGGGTGTTTATACAGGCCTCATGTAACCGTACGTTTGAAGACTCAACAACCCGTCTTCGATTATAAAATAAAGCTCCCGTTTTGAGGAAAAAAAATGTACAATTTGATGACACCTCAAACAAGGTAATGCATGTTTTGTTTCCAACGATCGTGGCATCGGTCTAGTTATACACCGCCCAATGAAGGTACGTTGATTTTCATATTATGCAGAGGAAAGAAAATCGTGGTCTTTCATTAAAAAATACTTTTCCTTCGAGAGCCAATAACAAAGGCCCGACGTGCTGCAAGATGTGAGTGGTGCTCGTGGGACCCCCTCGGCAGCTGCGGGACCGCTGCCGGACGGCTTGTGTGCATGGAAAGCGTGAGAGTGAGCGTGAGAAAACTGCGTGGTATAAAAGAGCAAAGGAGAAAGAAAACCGTGGAGTGGATCGTGTGAATGAGTGGTGTGCGAAACACAGCGGGACAACCTGTGTGCAGAAGTGGTGTGAAATCAACGGGACGTGTACGGAGATCGTTGCGGAAAGTCCCGCATTGCAAAAGTGGACGTGGTGAAGCTGGACATGTCCAAAAGTGGACGTGGGTGACCTCGTCTGTGAGTGACATCTGCGGGGATTTCTTTCATCTCTACTCCCTTTCAAGGCTTCTTCTTCTGTAATCTTTCATCTCCACTCCCTTTCAAAGCATGCCTCAGGTGTTCGATTGAAGCGGGGTTGTTACAAAGTGGGTGGGGGTGAGTGGTTGCGTGAGAGGTTGTGGAGGTAGGAAGAGGGGAAATGGTACCCAACCATAACTGCTCGCAGTTATATAGCATAGCACCTCCACTTATTTTTTACGATTTTTTGTATTATTAATATGAGGATAATGTTCCGAAATAAGTTCATGGAGTGGGTCCCAGTCTGGGATCCATGAAGTGAAACACGGGGTTCTGCTCCCCATCCGGATGTGCCCCATATGAAGGGAGTGAAAGCGGGATTTTGCAGCAACTATTGGTATTTTATTCAAAAATCTTCTTCTCAGAACCTGCCAGACAGAGCCAGACCAAACTCACCACGAGACATTGGGACCATGCCCTAACCTGATGTTATCCTCCTCATGGCCGGATCTTCTCTGGAAAGGGGACCGCGAGCCCCCTCCGCGAATCCCTCATTTTCACTAAAACATCTCCACAACTTCCTGAGCGATACGGACCAAATTTGGTGTAATGCATCAAGACAGAAGGTCTCATGGGGTTGTGCTCCCCATCTAGATCAGTGTGATTGGCAGGGTGATTCATCAATGTGTGTGTTGTCCCTCGGAAGGACGTTAAACGGGCGTCCCATCTGCCTGCATTCATTGGTGGATGTTACAGATCCCATGGTGTCCTTCACAAAGAGTAGGTGAGCTTCGCCGGCACCATGGCAAAATTCCAAATTCCTGCCCGAACAAGTCAAATGTCAGGCCTGGCTAGCCGGTTCGTGAAGACTCGGGCCAAGCTTTCTCTGGCCGACCCCACAAGAAAGGTGGGATTATGATGGTCGTTCGAGAAGAAGAAGAAGAATTTGATGTCTTCTAAAATCAAACTGACCATATTCCTATTGCCCATGTTTTCTTACTTTGGCCCTGTTATTTGGCATTATGGTGCTATCATGAGCATTGCCTTGTTCAAACCATATCATTTGCTGCTTCCCAGTGGGATTATGAATTTAGCAAAAAATATAAGAGGTGAAATGATGGAGCAAGGAGAAAAAGACATAAAATGTCATAGCCCCCGTGGTTTTAGTAACTTTACTGTATGGAGTTAAAGGGCTAGCCCATATTTATTTACAACTAAAATGGTTGCCAGTCTACCAGTCGGCCATATTTGATCAGATCGCAAAATAAAGTTAGGTGCAAGTGTATGTCAGCATGTCCTGTGCTTGTGCCAAGTTTGAACAAAATCGGTTTGTATATGTCCGAGATATGGCTGTGGATGAGCGGACGCATGGACGAATGAGACTTAATCCATAAGCCCCCATTTTGGACTAAGTCCAACGGGGGCTAACGATAGATGGCATTAAACATATTGACATATGTAGGTTTTGTGTTTCCATCGAAGAACTTATGGCATGGTGTTGGCTTAATGGTTAGGGTGGTGGGCTTGGGATCCAAGGATCCTGAGTTCAAATCCCACTCAGCTGTTGAATTAATACCAGGTGGGGTTTGACTGCCTGTCATCCTTCCGAGGTCGGCAAAAATGAGTACCAGTTTGCTGGTATCCTGTGTCAGACTGGCAACCTGTCCAGGATTGTGTCCAATCGCCCAGGAGACTGCTTAGGCAGCACCAACGCTCTGCACAGAGTATGGTCCCCAATGGATGGATGGATGAATCGACATGAGAACTTACTTCATAAGACTGCCCATTGTATGCATACCCCTGCTCTCTTATACTTTTCCTGACCTGCTTACTGATCTCCCCTCTCCATCCCACCACTTTCCTTTCTGCCACTCATCCACTCATGCACATGATGTCTTTGTCTGCTTTTCCTCCTTTGATCCCCTGTGAGTCTGTGAACCTGATGCCCTCTGTCAATTTGCTCCTTCATGAGCCTAGATTTTCAAATGCTCCAAAAATAAATATAACGAGTAATAAAAAATTTATCTGCTTCAAATCCCATGGGCTACTCGTATGTTGTATGTCTATTGTCTATTACCATCCCTGTAATTGATGTATGTTGATGTCTCCTAACACCCTCACCCTACGCGCGATTTATGTACAAGCTTCTCGACAAGCCTTAGATCACTGCTTAGACATACAAAGGATGTACAAAGCTATGTTTCTCAAATGCAAATAGTGCTGTGATAAAATCCTTCACATAGCATTGGTGCAAAAAAAACACAACAGCCTTCTGTTTTGCCTACTAATCACGGATGCAGCATGAAAATATCATTGAGCACACACACCAGCTGATCTGAACCAAACCCTGAACCACAACTTATCCAGCCTGACCTGAACCAAATGAATCCTTTACAACATGGACTAAGTTCACTTCATTCTGATCCTGTAGTCTTGACTGAAAATTTCAGTCAAAACACTGGCATGAGCTCGTGAGCAGTCTACATTACGAGGTAGGAGAACAAACTTAAAGATCATGCCGATGGAGAATCAGTGTTTGTTTCAGGTTGGGAAATTATTTGAAGTGGGCGATTGAATTATACCTTGATTATGATCAGTAAGGTGTAAATGATGGCTTTTCCATTGCAATGCCAAAACGAAGCCTGGTGTTGGCTTAGTTGCTTAGTAGTTAGGGTGGCTGGCTTGGGATCCTTGAGTCCTGAGTTCGAACCCCGTTGGCTGCTGAATTAACACCAGGTGGGGTTTACTCAGCCTGTCATGCTCCCAAGGTCGGCAAAATGAGTACCTACCAGTGTACTGGTGGAGGGGCACAGCATCAGTGACACAGCCGCACTCCAAGAAATAATAGGTACCCGGCAGCCAAGCTGCCATACGCAAGAACAGAATACCAAAACTCTTTTGGAAAACAGGTTTGTTATGAATTCTGATGATGATGTACCGAACTCTGTTACAGAGCGTCGGTACTGCCGAAGCAGTTCCTTGGCAAGGGTTATACTGGGTGGTGTGCCTTTGCCTTCCCAGCAGTCGTTTGGGCAGGAATTTGGAACTTGGAATCATGTCCAGTCCTTTAGAACTACTGTCATGAGTTTTGGAGCTGAGGTTTCTATGGCTGAATGCCCTTCCTGACACCAACTGTTTTTCTTTCAGTCATCGTACCCTTAGCCTTTGGTTAAACTAAAATGCAAGGCAGTGGGTGAGAAAATAAATAAGCAATCAATCAAGCATTCAAGCAATCAACAAAACTTAAACAGTTGCAAGTAAAAAACTTTGTATGAGAATATAATTACCATGAACATTGAAATTTACAGAACAATGTTGAAAGAAAAATAGAGAAAAGAAGGAAGGAAGGAATGGGGGAGAGGAGAGAAGCAAGTGGGAACTTCTCTGCCACAATCAGTGTGCATGACGGCGACGGCATCGCTTCGGCAGCGGATATACGGAAGATCCTGCACTGTAATATAGTACATTAATCTATTACAAATGTGGAGTGTGGTGTCTGTTCATGAGTTTGTGCCAGATATGTTCTCGTGGATCAGGCATTATTGGGCGGAAGTACACTACCAGTCAGAAGTTTTAGAACACCCCAATTTTTCAGTTTTCACTGAAATTTCAGCAGTTTAATGTTTCAATGTACTCTGAAATTAAAGCATAGATCAAATAAACAATTGCAGATAAAAAAGAAATCATGGAATCGTTTTATTGAACAAAATATAATCTAAATTTTTGACTCATCAAAGTAGCCACCTTTTGCAGATATAACAGCCGAACATACTCGTGGCATTCTTTCCACAATGGAAATCAAATATTGTTCGGAAAGTTCTTCCCAACGCTGTTGCAGAAGTTCCACAAATGTGTTGCACTTGTAAGTTGCTTTGCTTTCACCCTTCTGTCCAATTCATCCCAAACCAGCTCGATGGGGTTTAAGTCTGGAGACTGTGCTGGCCATTCCATGATTTGAAGCCTTCCGTCTGGTTCTTTTCTTCTAAGGTAGTTCTGACATTGCCTGGAGGTATGTTTTGGTCGTTATCTTGCTGTAGGATGAATCCCTGACCAACTAGGCTAGACCAGAGGGTATTGCATGGGGCTGCAAAATGCTGTGGTAGCCCTTTTGGTTCAGGGTACCAGTCACTCTGTGCAATCGCCGACTCTGGATCCAGCAAAAGAGCCCCAGATCATCACGCTTCCTCCTCCATGTTTGACAGTCGGTGTCACACACTGAGGAACCATCCTTTCGCCTACTCGACGGCGTACAAAAACCCTGCGTGATGAACCAAGATTTCAAATTTTGATTCATCGGTCCATAAGACCTTCTTCAGTTTTCAGTATTCCACTCACGGTGCTTCATGGCCCAGGCAAGCCTCTTTTCTTATTTTACCATCTTAGCAATGGCTTTCTTACTGCCACTTGACCTGTCAAACCTGCAGCTGAAGTCTTCTCTCCACAGTTGAAACTGAGACTTCCTTACTTCGACCAGTGTTAAGCTGTGCTTGAAGCTGCTGTCCTGTGAGCCGCCTATCACGCAAGCTGTTGACTCTCAGAAACTTGTCTTCTGATTGTGTTGTGGTTTTGGGTCTGCCAGACCTCTTCCTGTCAGAGTGTCCTCCAGTTTCCAAGTGCCTTTTGATGGTGTCGGAAACTGTACTCTCTGACACTTTGGCTTACTTTGCAATTTCTCTAAAGGAAAGATCTACACTTTTAAGGGTTACGAGACGACCCGTGAACCCGTTGGGTTCCGTTGTGACAGCGGTTGAAAAAAAAATCATTTCAAAACAACAACAACAAAAAGAATAGCATCAGCGAACTATACCACTGAGGTTGTTTGCATTGATCAAATAATCCCGAAGAATACTTGACTGAATCGGGAATTGATTTTTTTATATTTTTTCTCGTTGCACACGAATTTGAACGAAACTTGATATTGCGCATCAATGTGAAAAAAAAACGTAAAAAAGAAAGTCGAATAAATTATTGTGCATAATCTTCTAAACACAATTTAATTTATTAATGAACACGGAAGTATTAGATCAAAATGGCGATGTTTATTTTATGCTAAAAATAAATCGTTCTTTGTCTATACTAAATATTTGAGATTTTAAAATAAATCATTTCAAGAAAAAAAAAAGATAGCTCCAGTGAACTATACCGACTGAGGTTTGTTTGCATTGATCAAATTCTCCCGAAGAGTACTTAACTGAATCGGGAATTGATTTTTTAATAAAAATTTTTGTTGCCTGATTTTAACGAAACTTGATACTGCACATCGCAGGAGAATGGTGTGTAAGGTGGCCCTAAAATTTT
>CM068957.1:66502647-66520394 GCA_035128595.1 Eptatretus atami | reverse complement strand
TTGCTGGATGACTGTCGTGCGTTCGAAGCGTGAAGAACAGCTGCAGTTGCGAACCCATTACTTGTTCCTGAAAAGGGCCTTTTTTTACCAACTCTGAAATGTACATTATTTTTCAGTTTTTGGAAACCTAAGCTTTTTTTTTAAACTCTGGCAGTTTACCGCTTAGCTTTGTTCCATTTCAGGTTATTCACTGGACTTGAACTGCTTAAATTTCAGTAAAAACTGGAAAAATTGGGGTGTTCTAAAACTTTCGACCGGTATTGTGCAGTGTTGTTCGCACATTTCTAAGCAGATGGAAGATGACCCAGCGCAAATGACAGGATGAACAGGGCAGAGAGAGCATGTGCAAGAGCAGCAGAGCAGATATTTAGGACATGTTAGCTGATGCTGTCCAGTCCAGTAGCAGAGTCAGAGACTTGATGGATGGTTACGCTTGATGCGCCGAATTGTCTATTTCTGTGTTGAAGTCATCTGTTATATGCCTGGTGTTTGCTTAATGGTTCGGGTGGCAGGCTTTGGATCCAAGGGTCCTGAGTTTAAATCCTGCTCAGTGTTGAATTAAGACCAGGTGGGTTAACTCGGCCTGTCATCCTTCCGAGGTCGGCAAAATGAGTGCCAGCATGCTGGTATACTGTGTCGGAGTGGCGACCCGTCCAGGATTGTGCCCAATAGCCAAGGAGACTGCTTAAGCAGCACCAACGCTCTGTAAAGAGTATGGTCCCAATCTCCTCTCCTCTCCTCTGTTATATATTGCGAGCCATGGTGTCTGTCCGTGTGTTCTGTTCTCCGTTTACGGCGGTCGCTTCCTGCACTACGTTTAAAAACTCAACATTCACTTTTGAAATGATGGGAGAACAGGCATATAATAGTTGATTCAAGTTTTATTTGACAAGCAGGATATTTTGCCCTCTTTTTTAGACAATTGATCAACTGTCACCCAATGTTGCACACCATTTCACGGTGGGCAGTATAAGTAGCTTTGAGCTATTGGCTCGGATTTAAACTAAGCGTGCAACACAATTGACCTTTTTAAAGTCCACAAAATGATTAAATTGATTCATTAACTTAAACTTTTCTGGACCTGGGAGCAGGTACTTTTGCTTGCTTTTCCTTCACTAGGCACAGGTACTCTTCCTTGTAATCTATATTTCAAAGTAGCCAGATTTATCCGTCTGTTTCTCTCTTCCACCATTGGTTGGACAGCTGGCCTGACTCCATCCACAATTGAATCTCAGAAATATAATCATATGTCCACAACTTAGGTCGCCACTAATAAGGCCTAGGGCCTTAAGCTTCAGGCTGGTGTACATTAGAAGACTCATTTCATATGCAGTCTGTGGCTGCAGGTTGCATCATTGCTGGCAGTGCGGCTGTTCTGCTGATGCACTGCCCCGTTTCTAGTAAGCTGGTACTCATTTTGCGACCTCAGAGGATGACAGAAGGCCGACCTCAGAAGGGTGTCAACCCACCTGATGTGATTTCATGGTATGACAGGTTCAAACCCAAGTCCCTAAGATCTTAAGCCAGCTAACTTAACCATTAAGCCAACACCAGGCTTTAACAACCATTAACAAATTGTATTTTTGAAGCATTTTTGTTTACTCCGGACTATTTTTGAAAGTGTACTTTTAGAAGGAAATCTGTCTAAGGGGAGTAATTAATATGTTTGTATTTTTCAGAATGAGCAAGTTAATAATTTGATGAATATTAGCAAAGAGCCTGGCCTTACGGATGGGTTAATTTCCCACATTTTTATAATGTCTATTGGGCATTTTATGACGACTTGTAATACCGGCCTCCATCAGGTGGTGCTGTATAATACACATTTCATAGAGAAATTGGGGTCCTACTTCCACCTGAACCTCTGGGCTATGAATTTATTTTACCCTCTGAGTCTAGAACCTTCCTTTACACCTGATTACAACCAGCAGTTTCAACCATTCCTTGCAGTGGTTCAGGAGTGCATAGAAAACACACGCACACACACACACACACACACACACACACACACACACACACACACGCACACTACAACATGGAACACAGCCAGTGACGTAACTTTTCAGAGACTCTTTGTGCCAGTGATGCCATCTTGTGACATCAATTTTTCTCCACAGTTGACAGCAATTAAGGATATATTTCCACCCTATCCCATGGGTTGCCAACCCACAGGGTTTCTCCATACTCTATCCTACATAGCTGAGCATCAGAATGAAATTATTGACTGCCAGACTCAAAGTAGACACTCAAACCATTATGGTCACTCAGTTTGGGAGTGTCATGCTGTGATTACTTTATTCTATTATACAGCCTGAAATTAAATATTTGGGGGGAGGGATGAAGGGTGCAGTTGGACCAAGAATGGAGGAGGGAGTGGGATTAAAGTAACTGTGAGGAGAAAACGAGGGGGTGGGTGTGGGTGTGGAGGGGGGGGGGTGGTGTTGGATAAAACAACTGTGAGGATTCCAAGCTGTTTAAGTCTCAAATTTCTTTGAAACATCAGGAATTCTAAACATCTTTATTGTACAGACTTGTTATTCTCGTCTGTAGAGTAAAGGGATAAAAGCATTTCACAGTTCACAAGAGGCCCACAAATAGAGCAAGTTTGAAAAGTTGCGTTTACTGTTTAATACTGCATATTTGCATGTAAAGATATATAGTGAAAAATTGCTAATGATCATATATTATACTTATTCGTTTTTTACATGCGTGTTTACTTTTGAAACATCTCACCTCACTCAAGTTGTAATCGGAATATGTAGTACGTTTTCAGGAAATTGGATGGAATCAACAGAATGTTGATCGAGTTTTGATAACTTCTGGGGAAGCAAGGAGAAGGTGGTGTTTCAGATGTTGACCCTTCTCTGGGAAAAGAGGTGCCCTGCTATTTTGCTCTGACAAAAGGATAATGCCTGAAATGTCAGCTCCTTGCTTCTGACAGAGGTTAGTATACTTCGATCAACATTCTCTCGAATCCATCCATTGTTTTACCTGTCCGCAAAGGAAATTGACACAAGCCTTCATGAGCAAAACTAATTCTTCATTTACAGGGTGTCCACAAGTTACCATAGCAAATTCAAAGCGTAACAAAAAAAATAATGAAATGGGATACAACAATGTAGAACATTTGAAAGAACATTTTTCAAAGTTTTATTGTCATAATTTATCATCATCATCAGTACACTTCAATGTGAACACCCTTATCAGGTGGAACACGTTGAGGTGATACTTGATCTCCTTCAAGGTTCAGTTCAGCATTCCCACATTTCACTCTCAATTTCATCCTTAATCCTCTTTCTCAGATCCACAATACTGGTACCCCTCATTCTGTACACAATGTCCTTCACATAACCCATATATAACTGGAGAGTTCATGGATACCTTACCCCAC
Organism: Eptatretus atami; assembly: GCA_035128595.1. NCBI lineage: Eukaryota > Metazoa > Chordata > Myxini > Myxiniformes > Myxinidae > Eptatretus > Eptatretus atami. The sequence continues at coordinate 66,517,003 of CM068957.1, read as the reverse complement.
ACAGTCTTGAGAAAAACAGGAGCAGTAATTTTGGTGGTGGGGTGGGGTCTGTGAGCAGTAATTTTGGTTGTTGGAGACAATGTAAAAACCATAATATTTTGTTCAAGTACTGCTAAACGAACAGGTTTTTGAAAGTGCGTTGTGTGCAATAGTCTGGCTTGAGTGCCTTCACCAACTGAACTTTGTATATGCACAGCCACAGTCACATGTGCAGCACTTGATGTACCTTTGAGCAGGGCAGCTGCAGCTCTCTGGTGGCAGTTTAATGGACGTATGGGGATTGCACTCAACGACTCAAACACTTGTTCAACATCCTCACCACTTGTGTTTGTGTGGCTTTCTCCTGCCTCTACTGGATCTACCAGTCTCCATAAACCTTTTGTGTCACTTGAGAATCGTTTTTTCTCAAGGGTGGCTGCTTTCCACAGGCCATCCTGAAGATTCTCTGTACTACTACTACTACTATGATACTACTACTACTACTACTACTATCTGAATTCCCAGCTCAGGTGCATAGCAACCCTATTGGGGGTTAACCTTTTTGCACTTCATTCTCGTGGGGCAGTAATTTTTGTAATTTTGTTTGGCATGGTGCTGACGATTGCTCGCCTACTTGATGCGAAGTGCACCGTGGGATCTTTCTCATCCACAACTAATGCCAGCAAACAGGATGCCTGCTTAACATTCATTTTTTGGATGACACACACATTGATGACACCCTGCCTGTGAAGCACCAGGATGACAGTTTATAGCTGGGTCGAAATTCAAACACAGGTGAGACAGCTTAGAGGTGAGTGTGCGTACATCTTGGCCATCCTGCCAGCCCATTTGCTGAACCCAGGTTGCTGATTTGGTTTCTATAAACCAGGCAACACACTGTGCTTTCTTTTGTGGGGACACCATTTGTAGTAAATGTGATGTCTTGTGTCACAGGAGACCCCTGGAAATGAAAGAAAAGTCACTAAAACTTTGAGGAATGTTTTTCACATGGAACGAACCACATTGTTGTATCTTAATCCCTTTTCATTTTTTTCTTATTACACTTTGAATTTGGAACAGTAATTGGTGGACACCCTGCACTTTGAGGGAATTGGTTTTTAAAAGTGATAAATTTCGTATTCACATGCATTGACGTAACTGACTGAATAGGTTGCATGATTTAATTCAGATGGTGACCCTGAACTCAGAAGAAAAGTGGGCTGTTCTGAGTTGGCAGTGAAAATTTCATGACTCGAGGCCAAAACCGATTGAGAAAGCCTGAAATTTCTAAATGTACAAGTTGTTAAAATCTCAAAAGTAAGCGGTGAAAATATTCAACTTCCAATTCCAACACAAATAATCTCTGATTGGATGATATAGAAGAGATATATAACATTACAAACAAACAGTTTAATTATCGACATTTGGGAGTTTCATGGCAGCAGGTAATAATAGGCATTGATTTAACCACTCTTCATTAGGCCGGTGTACCGAGAGGAGGGGAGGGATGGACTTGATTGTAATCCCGAGTGCTCTTTCACAGCTCCAAGTCATTTATATTTTATGCAGTTTCTTTTTGCAATAACATCATATTGCTTCAGTGGCTCTTCTCATTAACAAAGTGCAGTTATATGGTAATTCCAAGTTTTCTATACATGAATGGGGCTGGCAGAATACCGAGAGGTACGTGTACTCGCGTCTGAGCTTTCTAGCCTCGTTTGAATCCTGACCCAGTTACAAACTTCACCCTGGAATTACACATGCAGGATGATACTTGATTGATCTCTTTGACATACTCTCCCAGAATCCCGTTCCTACAAGTGATGAAAAGTGTGGAGGTCAGTACACACCTCTGATGAACTCCAGTAACAACTGGAAATAAGTCAGAGATGGAACCACCAACTCGCAGCACTCTCAGTACCAGAATGTAGTTCAGAAATCTGATTGATCAGTTTTGGTGGCACCCCATGAAGACGAGAATCCTCCAGAGGGCATTCCAAGATATGGATCGAGCATTTTGCGGAGATAAACATAGGTGGCGAGCAGCCCCTGCTGAAACTCCCATCTGCATTAGTGAGCCCGAAGAGGAAGAATACGGTCAATTGTTGACCTCTTTCAAGTAAACCGACTGCTTTGGGCATAGTGCTCAAGCAGATGGTGTCAAACCCTCTCAAGAATTGGCATGAACATGAAACACCTTGCCTGGCACTGAGAGCAGCGTTACCCCTCAATAGTTGTTGCAGTCCTGGAATCACCTTCCCCTTCCATAGAGGGACGACACGGCCCTCTCCAGTCAGTTGGGATAATGCCTGTGTTCCAGACAGAGCACAGAATGCATGCATCAACACATGAGTACAGCATTTCAACCAGCCTTGAGAAGTTTAACCAGCAGCTTTACCCCCTCTCAACTGGTTCACTGCAGCCTGTGTTGCCACAAACAAAGCCGGTTCACAGTTGATTGGAGGGTTAGCAATAGGGATAGTTCACCCCCTGACGTCCAACTCGACACCTGGAGGTCAGCCTGGTCCAGCCTCTCAAGTAACCAGCCTGGCGGGCCTTCACTCCGTGCTCCTTTATCAAGAGCCCACCATCCTCCATCTAACTGCAGTACACCAAGGGACAGAATTGGAGGAACAATACACAATTCCTTTGTAGCAGGATGAGAATCACTTGACCACAGGTGATGCTTTACCCCTTCACAGATTCCTCACACATAGGCCTCCTTGTCCACCCTCAGTGCATGTCCGGTTTTATGGCTCAACTCCCTGAACAGCTCAGCTCTGCAATTAAGCCTGGCCCTGCGACTCTGGCCAATGTTCCAGTGTCTCTTGGGAGACAAAGTTCTTCTTCGCCTGATGGAGGGTTGCAAAACATCCACCAGCAACATCAAGGATGGTCGGCTTGAAGGCACTCCATAACTCTTCAGGGTTCCCAAAACACCCAGACCCCAAATCCACTCAGCCTGTTGCACACTCCTCAGCTACCCTTTTATAACCGAGCTTGCCAACATGTAGCCTTGGCTGGGCTTGCACCATTCTTCTGGATTTAATCTACAATTTTGGAATTGCTACAATAAGCCTGTGGTCGGTATTGAGAAACTGAGCAATTTGGTAGACCCTGCAGTTCTGAATCATCCTCACGCCCATCAACGAGCAGATGGTCAATCTCCTTTGCCACAACAAACATGGAATGCCAAGTGCAGCAATGAGGCTGTAGGTGCTGAAACCATGAACCATCACCTTAAGCCCACGACTTCTTGGAAAGTAAGGAACTTACTACTATTCTGGTTCACAGTTCCAGACCCATGGGGACCAACACACATCTCATAACCATCCCTGTCAGTGCCAGTCAATGCATTGAAATCCCCAAAACGAGAGAGTATCTCACCTGGGGCACCGATCAACCACAGCTATCGAGCATGGAATGGAATATCTCCTTCATGGTGAGATCACTCACCTCAGTCAAAACATATTCAGAGACCAGGGAAATGACACTCAAGGAGTTACGAATCCTCAGTCTTAAATGCGCTCATTGACCGGTTTTACCTCAATTATCATGAGAGTCAGCTTATGGGATACAGCTACAGCAACTCCTTAGGTATGGTAACCATCAGAGTGACCAGACCAGTATTAGGTGTAACCACCGCCATGATCTCACACTATCCGGTGTCTAAACCTCAGAGAGTGCTGCAATACCGGTGTCCAAACGCTGGAGTCAGATGATAGCATGGATAGGTGATCATCCTCTCTTCAGAATTGGAAATTCCAGGCACCACCCAAAGGGACTGCCTCAGGTTAACCCGATGAGACACTGGCTGGTGGATGACACCTCAGCACCACCCTAACATGCACCACCGACTTCAACTCAGGAAGGTTACCCCGTGCTTTTTCTCTATCATCAAAGAATGGGGTCCCGAAGGCTTTGTCCAATCCCGTCATCATGTGAGCTGCCCTGCGAGGGCCACTGCACAGCTGGTACTCCCACAGAGTGACTTTTCAGCTTCTTTTGCGTTTTTGTGTGTTTTGCGGAATGAAGTGTTTACGGTGGCCGGAGTGCAAATCCTGCCACCAACCACCTAGAAAAAAGTAGCTCAGCTGTAGGATGATGTCCGCAGACACAGTTGGGCACCAGATATGGTAGGCCGTTGACTCACAAGGAGCTCCTCCGTGCTTTGACAGGTTTTGTGTTTTATCTGTTGGGTGTCCATATCCATACACCTCTTCATCAGGAAACCTGGTGGGGAGTCAATTTAGTCGCTGACAACCCGACCATGAAACAGGTTAGTACAGGTTTAACATGGTACCTGTAGCAAGTTACAGGTCTGATTTGGCTTTCCTGACTTCACCCTAATAAGGTTATGTGCCACTATTGCATGAAGCAGCACAGATCGGAAGGCTCCGGGCATAGGCCTGGGTGTGAGTACATTGCTTGTGGAGGTTATGTTTTCACCCCTCTCTGTCTGTTTGTCTGTGTACAGGATATCTCTAAGAGTTGTATATGGATTTGGACAAACCTTGGTGGACACGTTGGGTGTGTGACCACAACGATTTGATTCAACTTTGGTGAAGATCCGAATCTGGATCTGGATATGAGAATTGTTTTATTTTTAAAGTGATTTTTCACGATTGAGAGATCGGGCTAAAATCGATTATATAGCATGATATTTCAAAAAGTTATTGGGCCCAATATGTTCTCGTGGATCAGGCATTATGTGGCGGAGTTATGCGCTCAACTGAGTACCCTTGTTGTTATTTTATTGTTATTGTACTTCTTTTTATTATTTAAAAGACCAAATAAATGGCGTATTGTTGAAATTTTCTTATCTATTATTAGCAACAACATGGATTTTTTTTTTCCGTGAAATGTTTTCTTGTTAAAGAGGACCCTCTATTAATAATTACCTCCACCTCAAAAGGATATATTTTCACTCCTGTTTCTTTGTCTTTGAGCAGGATATCTCAAAAGTTATGGACGGATTTGGATGAAATTTCGTGGACAGGTTGGGTGTGTGACAAGAACAAATTGATTTAATTTTGCTGAATATCTGAATCCAGATACTAGAATTTTAGAAAATGATTCTTCACCATTGAGAGATTAGGCCAAAAACTATATATAGCATGATATCTCAAAAAGTTGTGGACTGATTGTGGCAAAAATTGGTGGATGAGTTGGGTAGGTGACGAGAACAAGCCAATTCGATTTTGGTTAGGCCTGTCACATTTGGCACGGTGGCCATAGGGTCTACAAAATCTACGGCCACTAGCAATTATAGGGCGGCCTCAGTATTTCCACGGTCACACAATGTAGCAGTCACATTGTTTTTATTTTTCGGGGAGCCGCACGGCGTATTTAGAAATTGTGGAGACCGAAAACGTGGGGGTGCCGTACGGTCCTTGATTTGATGTCGCACGGTGACTTAGGGCATCCCTGCGGCGGCCATAGAATTTTCAAGGCAGACGCAAGGTAGCCTCAATGTGCCCACAAGGCGACCGCAGGGGGGCCTAAGGCGAACGTGCGGCCAGACGGACGGTAACGAGTGGGTATATATACCAGTTCTTTTTTTACTGAAATAAAAATAGACCAGTTCGGAATATACCAGTATATATAACTGAATATACTATAACTATATATATATATATATAACTGAATATACTATAACTATAATATATAACTGAATATACCAGTTCGGAGTACCGTGGTGCCCCAGAATCCGAACGCCCCATTGTTTGAACAAATTGGAATCCGAACAATTTTTTCGAGAAAATTTTGCCCTAAAACCGAACACATTTTCAAAAACCGAACACAACGTGGCGTTCATGTTTGTTCATGTGCGTCTCCCTCACCTGTTCGACCCCCGCATCTTCGCGCTTTGTTCATTCAGTTCGTCGGTGGAAGTACTCGTGAAAGCATCTCTCGTGTGTCGATCGATACTTTACTCTGTATTCCACCTTGATTTGTGCTGTTTTTTTTTTCTCATCTTGTGTTTTAATTAATAACAAAAAAGCAATCCGATCACGTGGTGTGACGGCTGTCGGGCAAGGATTTAATTTCACAGAAAACCGGTTGTAATTTGGAATATCCATGATTACCTCAGCCAGATGCGTTTGATGAAAGTGATTGTGGTTCTGGGGCATCATGTTTGATGAGCTGCCCTGGGGGCAGCGCTCGCAGAGTGCGCGCGGATCGGAACCCAGGCCGGAGCATGAGCCTGTGTGGACCTTTGGATGTGGTGTTGTACAGTTTACATACATCAAACGACACCGAAGGCCATTTACTCATCTTATTTTACCTTAAACATGGGTAATTTCAGTTGAAAGTGGGTTTTCTTGGGGTCCAGGATTGATTAATTAACTTTCCATTATTTCTTATTGGGAAAATAGTTTTGGAATCCGAACTTTTTGCAATCTGAACAGCCTCCTGGAACGAATTAAATTCGGATTCGGGGGCACCACTGTATAGGCAAACACTATACTCCGATCTGTAGTGGTAGCGCACGGTGGACGCACAGTCGACGCAGACTGCCACGGAGGCCATACGTAGACGGCGGGCGTAGGGGAACCGTGCGTCGACTCTGCGTTGTGCCCGCAGGTAGTCACACAGACCGCAAGGCCACCGTACGGCGACCGTGGAAATAGTGCGGCCGCCGTAATTTTTGGGGGTTGGCAAAATTCATTTTTCATTGATAAGAGCCTACGGCAGCCGCAACGATAACGCCAACCCACCATACGCCCTACGTAGGTCGACGTGGAACACATCTATGTCATGGCTACGGCATGACGAATTGCTACGGCCAACATAGAAATGAAAAAAGTTATAACTCGCGTTATAATTCCACGGCGACTACAGCCTGTAAAAGATAGCCATACGACTTAGGGCACCCTGAGGCCACCTCAGAAACTCTGCGGCGCCGCACGTTTCTGTCAGTTCAGGGGGGTACAGCCGCCGTATCCTACCGTAGAGCAAATGTGACTTAGGCCTTAAGGTGCAGATTCAGACTGGACTATCAGTTGGATGCAAAACATAAACTGTGCCCTGACGGAGGTATGCACTGAACTGAATGCCATTCTAGTTATCTCTGTGATACTGGCTATCATAGTCATAAAACTATAGACATTCATAACAACTTCTGGAAAATCTCAGAAAATGATAAGTTAGCACTGTATTTCGATCAACTCTGCTTCAGGTGCCGAGCTATGATTGATGCATCAAATAAATGACAGAGCTTGATTTATTTTGGCTCTTGTTCATAATTATTAAAAACTTCTGGTACGACCATCCACTTTTACCTGGGCAAAGTGAAGTAAAGAACTGGGTTTTTTTTTTCTGATGCATACTGATTGCAACTTTGTAAGGCTTACACACCCTTTTGCTGCTCACCATTGCAGTGGTGAAGATTATGGTTTGATCATTTGGAACCTTCTGTGTTATGTCCGTAGACACAGGAATCACCACGAGTTCGTGAAGTAAACGAGTTTTATCTCCATCAGGCTAGCTATTTTAGTGCATGCGCATCACAACTCCACTCCTACCCCATAATCACGTCATCAACCCGGATACTAACGGATCATGCTATGCTAAAGCATACATAAGATAACAGCAATGCCCTTTTTAAAACTTAAGCAATCTCTTAGTTTAATAATTTGGGTTTCTCAGTACTCATTCGTCAAGAACCAACAATAAAAATCACACTACTCAATATGTTTCCCTTCTATCGAATGTCATGCAATACTTCAAAATCTTCAAATTCATGATTCAAAATCTTTCAAAATCATGATTGGGAAGTTTATAATTCACTAGCTAGCAATAAGACCAACTCAGTTGTACGATGTTAGGGTTGGGTTAGGGTATAACGATGTTATCCATGTTCAGAGTCATAGGAAGACTTTATCATTTAACCGTTTGCTGACAAATGCAACGGTTTAGCACTGGTCAATAATTAATCTTTGAGTTTTCTTCCTTTCTCGCACTGGAAATCTCCTCGCCCATCAACTGGATAAGGTGTTTGTTCAGATGGTGGAGAAAAAGTGCTCATCACATGCGGGCCAGTGGGCAGTGATTTATCAGCTGGTGATGAAAGCACCTAGTGCAGTGTTGTTCGCACATTTCTAAGCAGATGGAAGATGACCCAGCGCAAATGACAGGATGAACAGGGCAGAGAGAGCATGTGCAAGAGCAGCAGAGCAGATATTTAGGACATGTTAGCTGATGCTGTCCAGTCCAGTAGCAGAGTCAGAGACTTGATGGGATGGTTACGCTTGATGCGCCGAATTGTCTATTTCTGTGTTGAAGTCATCTGTTATATGCCTGGTGTTTGCTTAATGGTTCGGGTGGCAGGCTTTGGATCCAAGGGTCCTGAGTTTAAATCCTGCTCAGCTGTTGAATTAAGACCAGGTGGGGTTAACTCGGCCTGTCATCCTTCCGAGGTCGGCAAAATGAGTGCCAGCATGCTGGTATACTGTGTCGGAGTGGCGACCCGTCCAGGATTGTGCCCAATAGCCAAGGAGACTGCTTAAGCAGCACCAACGCTCTGTAAAGAGTATGGTCCCAATCTCCTCCTCCTCTCCTCTGTTATATATTGCGAGCCATGGTGTCTGTCCGTGTGTATGTCTGTCTCCCGTTTACGGCGGTCGCTTCCTGCACTACGTTTAAAAACTCAACATTCACTTTTGAAATGATGGGAGAACAGGCATAAATAATGTTGATTCCAAGTTTTATTTGACAAGCAGGATATTTTGCCCTCTTTTTAGACAAATTGATCAACTGTCACCCAATGTTGCACCACCATTTCACGGTGGGCAGTATAAGTAGCTTTGAGCTAATTGGCTCGGATTTAAACTAAGCGTGCAACACAATTGACCTTTTTAAAGTCCACAAAATGATTTAAATTGATTCATTAACTTAAACTTTTCTGGACACTGGGGACAGGTACTTTTGCTTGCTTTTCCCATCACTAGGCACAGGTACTCTTCCTTGTAATCTATATTTCAAAGTAGCCAGATTTATCCGTCTGTTTCTCTCTTTCCACCCATTGGTTGGACAGCTGGCCTGACTCCATCCACAATTGAATCTCAGAAATATAATCATATGTCCACAACTTAGGTCGCCACTAATAAGGCCTAGGGCCTTAAGCTTCAGGCCTCTGGTGTACATTAGAAGACTCATTTCATATGCAGTCTGTGGCTGCAGGTTGCATCATTGCTGGCAGTGCGGCTGTTCTGCTGATGCACTGCCCCGTTTCTAGTAAGCTGGTACTCATTTTGCCGACCTCAGAAGGATGACAGAAGGCCGACCTCAGAAGGGTGTCAACCCACCTGATGTGATTTCATGGTATGACAGGTTCAAACCCAAGTCCCTAAGATCTTAAGCCAGCTAACTTAACCATTAAGCCAACACCAGGCTTTAACAACCATTAACAAATTGTATTTTTGAAGCATTTTTGTTTACTCCGGACTATTTTTGAAAGTGTACTTTTAGAAGGAAATCTGTCTAAGGGGAGTAATTATAATGTTTGTATTTTTCAGAATGAGCAAGTTAATAATTTGATGAATATTAGCAAAGAGCCTGGCCTTACGGATGGGTTAATTTCCCACATTTTTATAATGTCTATTGGGCATTTTATGACGACTTGTAATACCGGCCTCCATCAGGTGGTGCTGTATAATACACATTTACATAGAGAGAATTGGGGTCCTACTTCCACCCTGAACCTCTGGGCTATGAATTTATTTTACCCTCTGAAGTCTAGAACCTTCCTTTACACCCCTGATTACAACCAGCAGTTTCAACCCATTCCTTGCAGTGGTTCAGGAGTGCATAGAAAACACACACACACACACACACACACACACACGCACGCACACACACACACACACACACACACACACACACGCACACTACAACATGGGACACAGCCAGTGACGTAACTTTTCAGAGCACTCTTTGTGCCAGTGATGCCATCTTGTGACATCAATTTTCTCTCCACAGTTAGCACAGCAATTAAGGATATATTTCACCCCTATCCCCATGGGTTGCCAACCCACAGGGTTTCTCCATACTCTATCCTACATATGCTGAGCATCAGAATGAAATTATTGACTGCCCAGACTCAAAGTAGACACTCAAACCATTATGGTCACTCAGTTTGGGAGTGTCATGCCTGTGATTACTTTATTCTATTATACAGCCTGAAATTAAATATTTGGGGGAGGGATGAAGGGTGCAGTTGGACCAAGAATGGAGGAGGGAGTGGGATTAAAGTAACTGTGAGGAGAAAACGAGGGGGTGGGTGTGGGTGTGGAGGGGGGGGTGTGCTTGGATAAAACCAACTGTGAGGATTCCAAGCTGTTTAAGTCTCAAATTTCTTTGAAACAATCAGGAATTCTAAACATCTTTATTGTACAGACTTGTTATTCTCGTCTGTAGAGTAAAAGGGATAAAAGCATTTCACAGTTCACAAGAGGCCCACAAATAGAGCAAGTTTGAAAAGTTGCGTTTACTGTTTAATACTGCATATTTGCATGTAAAGATATATAGTGAAAAAAATTGCTAATGATCATATATTATACTTATTCGTTTTTTACATGCGTGTTTACTTTTGAAACATCTCACCTCACTCAAGTTGTAATCGGAATATGTAGTACGTTTTCAGGAAATTGGATGGAATCAACAGAATGTTGATCGAGTTTTGATAACTTCTGGGGGAAGCAAGGAGAAGGTGGTGTTTCAGATGTTGACCCTTCTCTGGAGAAAAAGAGGTGCCCTGCTATTTTGCTCTGACAAAAGGATAATGCCTGAAATGTCAGCTCCTTGCTTCTGACAGAGGTTAGTATACTTCGATCAACATTCTCTCGAATCCATCCATTGTTTTACCTGTCCGCAAAGGAAATTGACACAAGCCTTCATGAGCAAAACTAATTCTTCATTTACAGGGTGTCCACAAGTTACCATAGCAAATTCAAAGCGTAACAAAAAAAATAATGAAATGGGATACAACAATGTAGAACATTTTGAAAGAACATTTTTCAAAGTTTTATTGTCATAATTTATCATCATCATCAGTACACTTCAATGTGAACACCCCTTATCAGGTGGAACACGTTGAGGTGATACTTGATCTCCTTCAAGGTTCAGTTCAGCATTCCCACATTTACACTCTCAATTTCATCCTTAATCCTCTTTCTCAGATCCACAATACTGGTACCCCTCATTCTGTACACAATGTCCTTCACATAACCCCATATATAACTGGAGAGTTCATGGAATACCTTACCCCACACAGTCTTGAGAAAAACAGGAGCAGTAATTTTGGTGGTGGGGTGGGGTCTGTGAGCAGTAATTTTGGTTGTTGGAGACAATGTAAAACACCATAATATTTTGTTCAAGTACTGCTAAACGAACAGGTTTTTGAAAGTGCGTTGTGTGCAATAGTCTGGCTTGAGTGCCTTCACCAACTGAACTTTGTATATGCACAGCCACAGTCACATGTGCAGCACTTGATGTACCTTTGAGCAGGGCAGCTGCAGCTCTCTGGTGGCAGTTTGAATGGACGTATGGGGATTGCACTCAAACGACTCACAAACTTGTTCAACATCCTCACCACTTGTGTTTGTGTGGCTTTCTCCCTGCCTCTACTGGATCTACCAGTCTCCATAAACCTTTTGTGTCACTTGAGAATCGTTTTTCTCAAGGGTGGCTGCTTTCCACAGGCCATCCTGAAGATTCTCTGTACTACTACTACTACTATGACTACTACTACTACTACTACTAATCTGAATTCCCAGCTCAGGTGCATAGCAACCCTATTGGGGGTTAACCTTTTTGCACTTCATTCTCGTGGGGCAGTAATTTTTGTAATTTTGTTTGGCCATGGTGCTGACGATTGCTCGCCTACTTGATGCGAAGTGCACCGTGGGATCTTTCTCATCCACCAACTAATGCCAGCAAACAGGATGCCTGCTTAACATTCATTTTTTGGAATGACACACACATTGATGACTCACCCTGCCTGTGAAGCACCAGGATGACAGTTTATAGCTGGGTCGAAATTCAAACACAGGTGAGACAGCTTAGAGGTGAGTGTGCGTACATCTTGGCCATCCTGCCAGCCCATTTGCTGAACCCAGGTTGCTGATTTGGTTTCTATAAACCAGGCAACACACTGTGCTTTCTTTTGTGGGGACACCATTTGTAGTAAATGTGATGTCTTGTGTCACAGGAGACCCCTGGAAATGAAAGAAAAGTCACTAAAACTTTGAGGAATGTTTTTCACATGGAACGAACCACATTGTTGTATCTTAATCCCTTTTCATTTTTTCATTTATTACACTTTGAATTTGGAACAGTAATTGGTGGACACCCCTGCACTTTGAGGGAATTGGTTTTTAAAAGTGATAAATTTCGTATTCACATGCATTGACGTAACTGACTGAATAGGTTGCATGATTTAATTCAGATGGTGACCCCTGAACTCAGAAGAAAAGTGGGCTGTTCTGAGTTGGCAGTGAAAATTTCATGACTCGAGGCCAAAACCGATTGAGAAAGCCTGAAATTTCTAAATGTACAAGTTGTTAAAATCTCAAAAGTAAGCGGTGAAAATATTCAACTTCCAATTCCAACACAAATAATCTCTGATTGGATGATATAGAAGAGATGATATAAACATTACAAACAAACAGTTTAATTATCGACATTTGGGAGTTTCATGGCAGCAGGTAATAATAGGCATTGATTTAACCACTCTTCATTAGGCCGGTGTACCGAGAGGAGGGGGAGGGATGGACTTGATTGTAATCCCGAGTGCATTCTTTCACAGCTCCAAGTCATTTATATTTTATGCAGTTTCTTTTTGCAATAACATCATATTGCTTCAGTGGCTCTTCTCATTAACAAAGTGCAGTTATATGGTCAATTCCAAGTTTTCTATACATAGAATGGGGCTGGCAGAATACCGAGAGGTACGTGTACTCGCGTCTGAGCTTTCTAGCCTCGGTTTGAATCCTGACCCAGTTACAAACTTCCACCCTGGAATTACACATGCAGGATGATACTTGATTGATCTCTTTGACATACTCTCCAGAATCCCGTTCCTACAAGTGATGAAAAGTGTGGAGGTCAGTACACACCTCTGATGAACTCCAGTAACAACTGGAAATAAGTCAGAGATGGAACCACCACACCTCGCAGCACTCTCAGTACCAGAATGTAGTTCAGAAATCTGATTGATCAGTTTTGGTGGCACCCCATGAAGACCGAGAATCCTCCAGAGGGCATTCCAAGACATGGAATCGAGCATTTTGCGGAGATAAACATAGGCTGCGAGCAGCCCCTGCTGAAACTCCCATCTGCATTAGTGAGGCCCCGAAGAGGAAGAATACGGTCAATTGTTGACCTCTTTCAAGTAAACCCGACTGCTCTGGGCACTAGTGCTCAAGCAGATGGTGTCAAACCCTCTCAAGAATTGGCATGAACATGAGCAAACACCTTGCCTGGCACTGAGAGCAGCGTTACCCCTCAATAGTTGTTGCAGTCCTGGCAATCACCCTTCCCCTTCCATAGAGGGACGACACGGCCCCTCTTCCAGTCAGTTGGGATAATGCCTGTGTTCCAGACAGAGCACAGAACTGCATGCATCAACATGAGTACAGCATTTCAACCAGCCTTGAGAAGTTTCAACCAGCAGCTTTACCCCCCTCTCAACTGGTTCACTGCAGCCTGTGTTGCCACAAACAAAGCCGGTTCACAGTTGATTGGAGGGTTAGCAATAGGGATAGTTACACCCCTGACGTCCAACTCGACACCTGGAGGGTCAGCCTGGTCCAGCCTCTCAAAAGTAACCAGCCTGGCGGGCCTTCACTCCGTGCTCCTTTATCAAGAGCCCACCATCCTCCACTCTAACTGCAGTACACCAAGGGACAGAATTGGAGGAACACAATACACAAATTCCTTTGTAGCAGGATGAGAATCACTTGACCACAGGTGATGCTTTACCCCTTCACAGATTCCTCACACATAGGCCTCCTTGTCCACCCTCAGTGCATGTCCGGTTTTATGGCTCAACTCCCTGAACAGCTCAGCTCTGCAATTAAGCCTGGCCCTGCGACTCTGGCCAATGTTATCCAGTGTCTCTTGGGAGACAAAGTTCTTCTTCGCCTGATGGAGGGTTGCAAAACATCCACCAGCAACATCAAGGATGGTCGGCTTGAAGGCACTCCATAACTCTTCAGGGTTCCCCAAAACACCCAGACCCCCAAATCCCCACTCAGCCTGTTTGCACACTCCTCAGCTACCCTTTTATAACCGAGCTTGCCAACATGTAGCCTTGGCTGGGCTTGCACCATTCTTCTGGATTTAATCTACAATTTTGGAATTGCTACAATAA
>CM068957.1:66444988-66491606 GCA_035128595.1 Eptatretus atami | reverse complement strand
TTGGGGGTTGGCAAAATTCATTTTTCATTGATAAGAGCCTACGGCAGCCGCACGAATAACGCCAACCCACCATACGCCCTACGTAGGTCGACGTGGAACACATCTATGTCATGGCTACGGCATGACGAATTGCTACGGCCAACATAGAAATGAAAAAAGTTATAACTCGCGTTATAATTCCACGGCGACCCCTACAGCCTGTAAAAGATAGCCATACGACTTAGGGCCACCCTGAGGCCACCTCAGAAACTCTGCGGCCGCCGCACGTTTCTGTCAGTTCAGGGGGGGTACAGCCGCCGTATCCTAGCCGTAGAGCAAATGTGACTTAGGCCTTAAGGTGCAGATTCAGACCTGGACTATCAGTTGGATGCAAAACATAAACTGTGCAACCTGACGGAGGTATGCACTGAACTGAATGCCATTCTAGTTATCTCTGTGATACTGGCTATCATAGTCATAAAACTATAGACATTCATAACAACTTCTGGAAAATCTCAGAAAATGATAAGTTAGCACTGTATTTCGATCAACTCTGCTTCAGGTGCCGAGCTATGATTGATGCATCAAATAAATGACAGAGCTTGATTTATTTTGGCTCATTGTTCATAATTATTAAAAACTTCTGGTACGACCATCCACTTTTACCTGGGCAAAGTGAAGTAAAGAAACTGGGTTTTTTTTTCTGATGCATACTGATTGCAACTTTGTAAGGCTTACACACCACCTTTTGCTGCTCCACCATTGCAGTGGTGAAGATTATGGTTTGATCATTTGGAACCTTCTGTGTTATGTCCGTAGACACAGGAATCACCACGAGTTCGTGAAGTAAACGAGTTTATTCTCCATCAGGCTAGCTATTTTAGTGCATGCGCATCACAACTCCACTCCTACCCCATAATCACGTCATCAACCCGGATACTAACGGATCATGCTATGCTAAAGCATACATAAGATACAGCAACTGCCCCCTTTTTAAAACTTAAGCAATCTCTTAGTTTAATAATTTGGGTTCTCAGTACTCATTCGTCAAGAACCAAACAATAAAACATCACACTAACTCAATATGTTTCCCTTCTATCGAATGTCATGCAATACTTCAAAATCTTTCAAATTCATGATTCAAAATCTTTCAAAATCATGATTGGGAAGTTTATAATTTCACTAGCTAGCAATAAGACCAACTCAGTTGTACGATGTTAGGGTTAGGGTTAGGGTATAACGATGTTATACATGTTCAGAGTCCATAGGAGACACTTTATCATTTAACCGTTTGCTGACAAATGCACAGGTTTAGCACTGGTCAATAATTAATCTTTGAGTTTTCTTCCTTTCTCGCACTGGAAATCTCCTCGCCCCATCAACTGGATAAGGTGTTTGTTCAGATGGTGGAGAAAAAGTGCTCATCAACATGCGGGCCAGTGGGCAGTGATTTATCAGCTGGTGATGAAAGCACCGGGTCATCAACAAGCTGATCAAAAGAAACAACTCGTCCCACAGGTGGTGGAACTTGAATAGGTATTGCTTATCCCCCACTTCCAATAGAACGAGTTGGAGACTGGGATCCAAGAAGTGCTGGTGGTGAATGGTTCAGTGGGCCCGTCACACCATCAGGTTATAAATATGAAGGAGTGATCACAAACCATGGACGTAGTTGCTCTTCATGTCTCTTCCACACGATACCACTCACTTGCACATCATAGTTCCTCAGACTACTGACCCAAATGACTGACTCAGGAACCCAGTGTGGACCTTTTCCAAAGTTCCGGGCAAACATGAGTTGACCTCGATTGAACTTTGGAGCAAGTTCAAGGTTATCTTGGAACACTTTCACTTGTTGTTTAGTTTGCGTAGCTCTGAGCACGCTGAGCCTTATTCTCGGTTGTCTGTTTGTTAACAGTTCTGAAGGTGATTTCCCAAACGAAGTAGGTGTGGCTCTGGATGTCAATAAGAATCTGTCCAGCTTGGTTTGTAAAGCCTCTCCGGTATTTCCGGTTTTGGACGTTTTTTTTCTTTAACAAGCTCAAATGAGCTAAGATCCTCGTCCTCTTAATGATGACGTCATAAAAACGAATATGACGTCATTGTGATGTATCAGGTTTGCGATAAATTATCTGTGCTAATGCCCGGCTTGATTCCCGCAAACAAAATTCAAACAGCTTGCCTAGTTTCGGAGATAATGGTATAGGCGATTTCCATTAGCGGCGATATTATGACATCAACTTTTTTCTAGGAAGAATTTCCAAAATCGGAGATGGTTACTGCCTGCGCGTGGGCTTTCTGCATATACATGGCAAGTTTCACGAAGATCCGATGAAAACTCTGGGTTGTGAAACAAAAAATGTCAAAAAATAGGAATGACGTCATAAAAATTGATATGACGTCATAGTGATGTATCATATGTGCGGTAATTCATCTCTGCTAATGCCCTGTTCGATTCCTGGAAACAGAATTCAAAAAGCTTGCCTAGTTTCGGAGATAATTTTTTAGGCGATTTCCATTAGCGGAGATATTTTGACGTCATAACTTTTTTTCTAGGAGGAATTTTTAAAATCGGAGATGGTTACTGTCTGCGCAGGGTATTTTTACATATATATGCCAAGTTTCAGGAAGTTTCGATGAAAACTGTAGGCTGTGAAACAAAAAAGTCCACAAGAAGAAGATGAAGAACAACAACGTGAGTAAGACTTAGAGATCCTCCAGGAGGATCTAAAAATAGCGTTCTGCCAAACCATTTGTAGCAGGGTACCCTGGGGGCAGTCAGGGTATGTTTGATGTCATTTGCCGTGAGAAACTCCTGGAACTCGGCACTGGTAAGTTGGCTGCCGTTGTCGGTCACGAGATGCTCCGACAGGCCAAAAACACAGAAAACATGACGAAGGCTTTTAATAATGTTGGGGGCAGTGACGTTCATCAAATGGATTATTTCCATGTCCTTTGAATAAGCATCCACAAGTACAAAAAACATTTTTCCCATGAAAGGCCCGGCAAGGTCTAAATGAAGCCGTTTCCAGGGACCAGCAGGCCAAGACCATGTTGCTGGCTGGCTCCCAGGTCGAGCTTTCACACATGACACACAATTTCACAGTATTTTCAAAGTCTTTGTCGATGTTTGGCCACCACAGGTATCTCCTGGCCATTTGTTTCATTTTTACGATGCCTGAATGTTCAGCATGGAAATCGGTGAGTAAAATCTGCCGTAGGGATGTGGGAATATCCACACAAGAATCCCATCATTTTCCACAGAGAGTTCCAGTCTTTTGTTGTGATGAGGACGAATCCCATCTTCGAAATTCTCATTCCACCCATATTTTGTGAAATGAAGTACCTTGCTGAGAATAGGATCCTTCTTTGTTTCAGCTACGACGACATCAGCTTTCATGATCTCATCATTTTTCACCAAGAGTACTTCAACAGTCACTTATTCAGGTTCAACAGTCACTTATTCAGGGCATGTAGGATGACTCTGAAAGGGTTTTCACAAAAGATAATCCACATAAACATTTTCCTTGCCCTTGATGAATTGTATGGTATAGTCAGAAGCTGCCAACAGTAAAGACCACCTCTTGATCCTTGCTGATGCCAACTGTGACATTGGTTTGTGGTCGTTAAACAGAGTTACCAGAGGTTTATGATCTGTCATTAATGTGAAGTGTCTCCCAAGAAGGTATTGTTGAAACTTTGTCACAACAAATACAATTCCCAAAGACTCCTTCTCAATCTGGGAGGAATATTTTTGGCGTGAATCAGAGTTCTTGATACATAGGCCACCAGCTCTAACACACCTTCTTGATTGGGCTGAAGTAAAATTGCCCCACACCCACGGAGGACGCATCCGTTTGAAGAACCAAACCAGCATTTGGGTTGTAATGACATAGCATGCGGCTAGATCACCATTAACAGCCTTAATTTTTTTTGAATGAATCAGTTTTGGCTTTGCCCCATTTCCATTTCGCCTCTTTTTTTTAAAGAAGTTTGTACAAAGGTGACATGATTTCGGCAAAATCCGGAACAATTTGATGAAGGAAATTTGCGAGGCCAATAAATGACTGCAATTCACCCACCTTTTCGGGAGTCGCTGCCTGTTGGATTGCTTCAAGCTTCTGTTTCCTAGGGGAAAACCCCGCTGCTGAAATAACAAACCCAACATATTCAATCTCATCCAGCATGAGGTGAAACTTGACACATTTTAAGGTAATTCCATTTGCCTCCAGCCTTTTCAAAACCCCATGAAGGTTATTCAGATGTTGTCACTACCCTCCATCACTAGAATATCATCTATGTAAACACAGCACCCAGGAAGATCTTTTAGTAAATTTTCCATGGTACGTTTGAATACTGGGATGGCTGTATTCACACCAAATAAGAGCCTGTATTTACCGTAGTGTGCTTCCTGCTCTTCGGAGCCAACTCCAACTGGTGGTAAGCTTGAGATAAATCAAGCTTTGTATACTTCTTTCCACTTGATAGTTTGTTCAACAGTTCTGCCAGAGTAGGTACTGGGTATCGCTCCAACTGGGAATTTTTGTTTATAGTACCAGAATAGTCACCACAAATCCGTAACTGGCCATCATGTTTTATGACCGGCAATGTGGGGGATGCCCACTCCGAGTGCTGGACTTTCTCAATGACACCATTCTTTTCAAGCTTGTCCAACGCCTGGTCAAACCTTTCGCAGATGGCAAAAGGAGCGGTTCTAGCCTTCATGAATGCAGGATTGTCGTCCTGAACCTTCAGAGTAACCTGTACCTCTTTCAGTTTTCTCAGGGTGTTACTATTGAACAAATTGGGGGTATTGCCTGATGATGTAATTGATGTCAATAGAAACAACATTGAAAACATTTTTGCCCAGGGTAAGGAAAATTTAGACATGATATCCCTCCCCAGTAGTGAGGGCCCTGTTCCATCAACTGCACGTACTGTAACAAAACCATGTTGCTCTCCAATTATGACACACATTTCTTTCTCACCTAAGCATTTGATGGCATCACCTGTATAACTTTTCAATAATATCGTAGCTGGTTTCAAAGTATTGATGTCGCCAGGTAATGGGCGAAAATCACGACTGTGGAGTAGAGTTACTGAACTCCCGGTATCAATTTCCAATGGGATCTCCTCCTATGGAGACTTTTAGCTGATCCTGAGGACTTGTGTCCTTTGAAACCGATGTTGAGTTAATATGCATCAAATACACCGTATTCGGTTCGTGCTCTGACTCATCACTGGAGGTGGTAACGTGATTGGTTTGTTTCAAAAAACGTTTCATGTTTTGTTTCTTTAAACACACTTTAGCCAAGTGGCCTTCACGCTGGCAGTAACCACAAGTGGTATGAGCATGTTTGCATATATCAGCCAGATGTTTTCTAGACCCACATCTGCAGCAATGTTTTCCTTTTGAAAACGGCACAATTGTTTTGTCCGACCGTTCCTTGTAACCGAGAACACGTGCATCGTTTTTCTTTTTCGTGTTCGCAGTAAAACTCCACAGAGCCAGACACTCCTGGCTGTGGACAGTGAAATTGTTTTACTTCCTTTTCAGCTGTTTCATCCGTCATAGCAACGGCCAAAGCTTGTTCGATTTTTCCTGGTGGGCTGATTGCATACACCCCCAACAAACTGGTCCTTTAATGCCCGTGGATGGTAGTTCCCGAAATTGCAAGTGACGGCTAAACGTTTTAGCTTGTTTGCATAGTCCGTGACATTCTGGTCTGCACTCTGGGTAGTCCATTGAAAACGATATGTTTCTGCCACTTCTAATACTCGTGGTTTGAAATGATTTCACAGAATTTCACACAACTGCTCGTATGTTTTAGCAGAGGGTATTTCTGGGAGACATGAGTCTTTCAAGGTAGAATAAGTGCTCTTACTGATCAGTGAAATCATTGTTGCCACTTTCTTCCTGTCAGCCACTTGATGGACGGCAGCCATGGCCTCCACCTTAGCTTGCCCGACATTGTTTGCGAGAAAATAGGCCTCCAACCATTGTTGGTATGCCTCAAAATCGTTGCTATCGAATGTCTCCAAAGCACCGATCACCGTTGTGTTGGAAGAATGGTTATCCTCGTCGACACTTGTTATGGCCGTAGACACAGGAATCACCACGAGTACGTGAAGTAAACAAGTTTATTCTCCATCAGGCCAGCTCTTCTAGCGCATGCGCATCGCAACTTTGCCGCCACCCCATAATCATTTAATCAACCCAGATACCAATGCATCATGCTATGCTAAAGCATACATCAGACACAGTATTCTGTGATCTTACCTTGGTGCTGTTAGCAGTTATATTTTTACCTTTGGTAGTCCGCAGTACATCGATGGCTCAGCTTGAGCAGTCAGTGGGCACCAGTTACCAACAGCTGTGATTCCTGAGGCAGTTTGACTTTGCTTGGCATTGAGTAATCTGTATTTAACAGAACTAGGAAGTACCTCCAGGAGCCATATTATGATGCCAATAAAATATCTTGCCCATTGCCATGTGTACAGCATGTGTACATGGAAATTGTGGTTGCACCCCTCCCCCTTGTAAATTTTCTCTTTGGACTCTCCTTCCCCTCTTATAAAATTGTTGTTGTGGTGCTCCCTCCCCTCATATAAAATGACAAGGCCGGGGTTCAAACCGCCGACCTCTCACACTGTTCAGAGTGAACACTCTAATCATTTACGCCGCCTTGTCTGGTGAAATATTGCAAATGCTTATGACTTTTATCTTCTGGGTTTCTGTTGTTCTTCTTTCATATGCAGCACAAGGCTGTGGGGTAGCATCATTGGCTGAGGGCACAGCTGTGCCGCTTTTGCAATGCTCTCTGCTGGTTAGGGCAGGAATTTGTAATTTATTCAGGGTGCTGGCGATAGCTCACCTCCTGTTCGCATAGGACACTTCTGTCTGTAATCTTTAGCATTCACCAACGAATGCTGGCAGATGGAACACCAAGTTTAATGTCCATCCGAGGGATGGAAGACGCATTGATGAATCGCCTGCCTGTGAAACACCAGAATGACAGTTTATAGCTGGGTCGGGATTCAAACCCAGGCTTAATGGCTCAGATGCAAGTGTGTGTACCTATCGGGCCTCGGCCCTAGGCCCTAGGTCATCCTGTGAGCCTGGGTTTCTGTTTATATACTGTTTATTTGCTCTTTGTGTTCATAGACGCAGTACTTGCTATTTACCGTTGCCATTGTGTTTAGTATTGTTTTTATTGTCCATCCTTTTGTTCTCACTGTATTCCCCAATCTGGGTAACAGCAGTTTGATTATTCAGAGTAAAATAATTGAAGGCAAATACACAGGGATGTAGAAAATAAAGAAAATGGAGGTGTGAGAAACTGTGTGATTGTTGGGAAGCAAAATACCTTTATCAAGTGTGTAACATGTCGTTGACTCTTTGCAAGGTGTTTTGCTGCCCGGCACGCAACTGTTGAGACAAGTTTATTATTTATTAAGCCTTCCCCTATAGGATAGGAGGAGGCTTATACTAATTGTAGGATTTGTTTCTACAATTAGTGCCCCCAATTTTAATGGTACCTTCTGGAAAGTTTATTCGATCTCTGAAAGTACGAAACCACCATTTATGGTTTTTTTCTTCCTTTTTAGGTCATCTCTACTGAGATGACCTAATAAAGCCGGACCAAATGTCCGTCCGTCCGTCCGTACGTCCGTCCATACGTCCGTCAACAATTTTTCTTTCCAATATTGATGAAACTTAGTATGTGGGTAGAGGTCGATGAGTGTTGCACAACGATATAACTTTTGTCCGGGTTAAAGGTCAGGGACGAGGTCACGAGGTCATGTAAGTTATAAAAATCGCCATTTTCAAAACCTATCTAGTCTGCCATTCTACAAGATATTCGGCAACTGTTTATTGATTATGATAGTAAAAAATATTATCTTGTATCTAACCGGACAGATTTTTGAATTTCCTTCCCGTTTGATCGTCACGTGATCTGGAAGATGGCCAAAAACGCCGATGCGATTCGCAAAGAAGGAAGGAAGGAGAAATGAAATATAAATATAAAACACATTTTTAGCCTTTTATATTTATACATTTTCCGCCGAAGGTGCAAAAGTTTCAAAACCCGAAATGTAAACGTCGGCATTTATTTTCAAAATATAATTTCGTGTGCGCGCGCCAAAATGCCGAATCATCTTTAACCAAACTGCGCAGTTCGAGCTGCGCAGTAGAACTGCGCAGTAGTCTTCGGTCATAACTGAACATTGAGAACTTGTGGTATTATAGAGATGACCGTCACCCCCACACGGGGGTAATTTTTTTCTGCCAGTGCTGTATCTTGGAGCCGGCTGGGACTTTCGGAATTAACTTTTGCATCAATAATGGAAATAGAAAGTTGACATTATTTTTTGACCTTGACCTAAATTTTAATATCCTGACCCAATTAGAAACATTTTATCATTTTCCACCATAACTTGACTAAGGTTTATCTGATCAGAACGAAATTACCCTCTATAGATAGCCGAGAGAAAGATGCATTTAAGCCTAATTTACATCATACTCCTCTGGGTTAAAGGTCAAGGTCAAATGGTGGGCTGAAAAAAAATGTTTTTTTTGTCATCGCTCAGTTTTGCCAATGCAGAATCTCAAAGACCAATTGGCCTTCCAATATGTTCTTGCATTATAATAGTGTACCTGCACTGAAGTTGTGCATCTCATATTTGATGTGTCCTTGACCTACTTTTTTCGGATTGTGATGTCATGAACAAAAAACACCTTTTTGATCATAACTGGAATAATTTTCCTCATATTCATGATGTCGAGTTTTATGGAAAAATTGTAGATGGGACACATTTTATTAATTTGCACTCTATCCCGAAATGTTTTATATTATAGTCAGGGTTTCACAGAATTTTTTTCATTTGGTTCTCCAATGAGTACCAACAGAAATGGTTTGGTACTCATGAAAAGAAAGAAAAAAAGTCAGCTTCGAGCATGCTCGTCTGCTTTCTCAAGCGCCTCTCAGCTTAGTATGCATCTTACTCTTCTATAAGCACTTTCTCAGAAAATCCACTCCAGACGAGACACTCGCAAGGCGCTCTTTTTTTTATTTTTTATTTCGTTCCGGATGCTCCTGAACCTCCTCTTCTTCCTCATTGCTCGCATGTTCTCCTTAGATCTATTCTTTTTTATCTTATAAGTTATAAACCTACAATATAACTTGTAAATTATAATGTTATCATTTATAAACTTATTTTTGAAATCGCAGTATATCAATTATCAGAATTATCATCGAACAATCTTACCTACACGAGCTGAGAAAACCTTCAACCAAAAGCTTCTGTTGTGCTGGTACGCTTTTGAGCTGTCGGAGCATCTTCGAAGTACACATTTAGTGTTTTTTACAGTGCATGAGTACCTGAGTACCAGTTATGTCTTATGATGGTCCAAAAATAATATAGTCATCATTGAAGAGTGGACGCCGGGGGAGACTTGTGATCGCTTGGCGATGGCTTTGTGATCACAGATATGGAGTTGTACTTGAAAATAATTTCCCCTCATATATATATTGTGCAACGAAGCATGAGCTGCAACACATGGTAATATGAGTGAAATGTTGCAGGTGCTTTATTTCTGCCAAGCACTTGAGTTACCATTAGAGAATCATTAATTTAAAACTGTATGACCCAAGTTGGTTTTAAGTTAATGTGGTTTCTTTCCTCTGTTAATTTGCAGATCACTAGTTGGTTGATTCAGGAGGATGTTGGTTCTTTTGGAGGAACTTTTCATTTCCTTAGGGGATTGTAGAGTGGGTAGACTACAGTACGAAAACCAAAGGAGCTTGATAGTGAGACATGAGACGTCACACTGTGGAAAAAATGAACTCAATTTCCACTCAGGTTCAGCATACAAAGGAAAATGTTTCATTACGTACGTGCACATATACGGGAGAGAAAAAAAAATCCATCAATGAGACTTTCTTTCAAAAAACCACGCTAGTGCAAGCCCTATATATGAAACAGGGATGAGTGGGGGGAAATGATTGAACAAGCAGGATAAAAGAGAAATAGCTTTTCATCTGTGAAAGAATAACTATTCCCATAGTTCAAAATCAACATAACTGCTTTCTGCTACTGGGAAAGGAGTGAAACAGTCTAAACAATGTAGGCAAGGCCCAAGTACAGCCAATCAGAAAAGAGCACAACAGCCCCTTCAAGGTTCCACAGGATTTGGAGGTACAGATGGTTACACACATCAAAGGAGTGAATCAATTCTTCGGCACGTTTTCAACGTTGATAAAGAGCAACATTACATTGACTGGCACTGCTCACAGAACTTCCACAGCTTTTACAATGCGTCTACACAAAAAGCCATGCATTATATTCATTAAATTTGTGAACTAAATAAGAAATATCTAAAATTATGTTTAATCATGTACTAATTGATATACTTAAGTCTTCCTGGAACTTATGCAACATTTCCAGGTTGTTACGTAGTTTTAATCAAAAATGACAAATCAATATCACAAATCAATATCAACTGAAGGCAGATGTATGTTTTACAGAAAGCAAATGCAACAGGATACATGGTTAAGCATGTTTACAAGGGAATCCTCTCAACTGTAGCATTTTACCGAAGTTCAAATAATATTTTATGAGTGAAGAACAATATCTTTATTCATTCACACCAATTAGGAATGCTTAAAGAGGAAATCTTCAACAACACCGATAAAGAAATGTGGTTTCTGTCAAATGTAACAATGTTATTTGAGGACTTTTTAAAGAGTAATTATAACTTTGACCTTTCTACATTCATTTCAACGACCAGCTGTCTCGTACATCTGCTCACAATTTTATTTTTTTGCTCAACTATTCAAAGTTTATTTATTGTTCATGCAAAGATTGCCTCCAAAATTATTCTCCCTTATCGTATCAGAGTATTTAAGTTGTACACGAGGTAGACTTATACACTAGTGCATTTATGAAGCCCCCCCCCCGTCATCAAATTTATATTTCAATAAATTATTCTTACAGCTACCTGTTATTATTTTTCTCCTGAAATTGAACTCTTTGCCTTGCAATTAATGGAAGTTCAGTAACTTTCATTAGCAATTTCTTGAAAAATATATTCAAGCTTTGTGTTGTGATATCTTTAAACATGCCATTAAACAATCATTGTTGCCTGTCTTGTGTCATTTCAAAGAGCACCTGGTTAAAAAAGCAACTACCATATTTTTTGGCATATTAGTCATTGTGGAGTACAAGTCAAATTGGGTAATTCCCCCATTTATCTTTCCTTCATTCAGAGAAGAGTCGATTTTGAGGATAACATGAAGCAAGGTCAAATACAGTAGTTATCAAAACTGTCATTCGAAGCAATAGATGTGCTAATTCCTCCCTGACACTCACAATACGTCGATCCGACATAACTTCCAGGGTCTTGAATATGAATGAGCTGTTTGTGCATATTATTAGCCCCCATTGGACTTAGTCCAAAACAGGGAGGGGGGGGGCTTATTGATTGGGTCTCGTCCATCCGTCCACAGCCACATCTCAGACATGTATGAAACAATTTTAGTTCAAACTTGGCAGAAATACATACATGATGGTATACATAAGCACATCATTTGTTTCGCAATTAAATCAAGATGGCCGGCTGGCGGCCATTTTAGTTGGAAAAAAAAACCTGATGTTGAACACGTCCTCAACCATTTCTCGGAAATGCATTTAATGATATTGTTCAAACTTGGCACAGAGATAAATAATGATGGCTTACATAAGCACGCCATTTTATTTTTGAGATCAGAACCAAGATGGCTGACTGGTGGCCATTTTGTTACGTGTCCCCAACCATTTCTTGAACATGAATGGTCCGATTTTGTTCAACCTTGGCACAACCACAGTACATGATGGCATACACGCAAATCTCACTTTATTTTGTGATCTCATCAAAAATGGCCGACTGGTAGACTGGCAGCCATTTTTGTTGTAAAATAAACCGGGATTGAACATGTCTTCAACCATTTCTTGGACATGCATTTATCGATCTTGTTCAAACTTGGCATACAGATAACGAATGATGGCTTACATACACACACCTTTTCTTCTTTTTTTTGAGAACAGATCCAAGATGGCCCACTCACGGCCATTTTGTTACTTATGCAATCTTGCTCAATCGTATGCAATCATCCACGTCACATGACCACTCAAGTCAGTTGCGTATACACATCAGTCTTGTAAATATGGGCTAGCCCTTTAACTCCTTCCACCAAAAATAATAATACCATGGGGGCTATGACATTTTATGTCTTTTTCTCCTTGTTTGAATTACTTTGTGGGGTGACTTTTCAGATAAATTAGGAATGTAATAGTTTTTCAACATGTTTGTTATCATAAAGAGGTACAGTTTTTAATACAAGCTACATAAACATTTCTACAGATGTACAGCTACAGATGTATGGATCTGAGATGTTGACTCTGAGAAAAGAATAGACCAAACAACTGCAAGTGTTTGAAATGAAATGTTTGCAGTTTATACTGGGGTCACAAAAGTTCATCAAATCTGAAATGAGGAAGTTCGGTGTGTAGATCACAATAACGAATGTTGTCAAGTCCAAACGACTCAAAATGGTTTGGACATGTGGTCAGAAGCCAACACATATCTACAAGAGGCATACAGGACCGACCTCAACAATCCGAGGTCTCGTGGATGACCAGCAAAGAGATGCTGGGACAACATTTGCGAGGATGTGGGGACGGCCGAAAGGATGGTGGGTGACATAGACCGTGTGGCGGAAATGGGTTGGAATGCCGATTGTGTGGAGCGACCACAGCCCTATGCAGTTAAGTCAAGTAAGTCAAGACAGAATCATTATCAGCACTGGCTCATAGCACATTACATTTTGCCAGTCCCGAACACATTTCTCGCTGACACCGTATTTTCTGTGCGCAGCCATTTTCCTCAGCGAAATTGCCTTCCAGCTTAAAAGGTATCGTGTACGACTTGTGTGACTTTACAGGAGACATTTTGAGATGACGTAGTAAAGATGGAAACATATGATTGGGGTTGAAAGGGATGGATCAAATGTAATTGTTGCGTGCATGCTCGTTATTGATCGGATAATTCTGCATGCGTCAGTAAGTGGATTAACGTTTAATTTCTCATCTAATCGGAAAATATTGCAGCGAATGATTTATGTGGTGTTTTAAACAATTATACAATTTATATCAGAAAATATCACATTTTGCAAATTTTTTCATTTATGCAATTCGATATCATAAATCATAGATCAGTCGATTCTGAGTACAAGTCAAAGCCTGGACTTCCGGGAAAGAAAGTATCAACTTGTATGCCGAAAAATACAGTAAATGTGACTAACATCCACAAAAAGCTACGTGTATAGAAATTAACTTCATTTGTCTCCAATTGCAAGTCTTGTTGCATTTTAAAGCACAGTTCTTCATGCTCCAGTTACAAAGATGTTCCTGATGCAGTAATACATACTTATTACTTAATCATCTTTTTTAACACTGCCCTAAGGCTCATCGGGGAGATTGTGCATCCATTTCATGCAGCACAAGGACATTAGGAATCATTTTTGTATTTCCACATTAATTTTGAGGACATGAGTGGATAATTGACATGTAAATGTAGTTTAAAAGATTTCAAACTGAAACCTGAGAATTATGAGTCAAGATGTGAAAACTAAACAGGCCAACCCAAGAATCTCTTCGTACAAGTAAAAATGGCCACATGCTTTGATTTTTAAACACCTGTATAATCTCCAACTCACACAGCTGCCAGCAAGGCAAAGTTTTTCTTTGCTGTTATGGGAAGACAGCAATTTCTGTCTGAAATGAATGTTAAAATTGGATACAGTGCAAGTCTACAAATGATTAGACACCATTACTCCTACACTGGTAGAATTGGCTTTACGAATGGTTAACCCCCATTGACATAAATACAAGCTTGTACAGTTGTGCATGGTTTTTCATTGACCAAATCAGATAATCCAGCTCTTACTGTGTAGGTTTTTGGACCACTCTTTAACCAAGGCAAGGCCACTTCCAGTTGTTCAAAAGACAGTGGGCAGACTTGGTGACCACAAACACACCACCCTAGGATGTCCTAGGCATGTTCAATTGGATGTAAGTCTGGAGATCACGCACGCAACTCCATCTGAGTGATGTTATAGGACTGAAGTCTTCTTCTTCTTTCGCATGGCAGCATAGCTGCCGGGGTAGCTATCATTTCTTGGAAGCGCGACTGTGTCGCTGATGCAGTGCCCCTCTACCAGTACACACTGGTACTCATTTTGCTGACCTCGGAATGATGACAGGCTGAGTCAACCCCCTGGTGTATTAATTCAGCAGCCAACGGGGCTTGAACTCAGGACGCTAGGTTCCCAAGCCGCTACCCTAACCGCGAAGCCAACACCAGGCTCAGGACTGAAGTACAATGTTGACAATATGTGAACAGGTTGGATGGATGTTGTCAAACATAGATATGAAGTTAGGACTTTTCTATTGGGCCAGGAGAATGATGACAGGAGTAAACATAACCTCCGTCCACTTTCGGTGGCGGAGGTAAATAAGTCATCCTTGCATCTGCCACCAGTTATAGTACCCCTTTCAATGATCAAGTACCCTTGAATGCCAACTCATCCTATCTGGCTGCCATATCAAACAGATCATACTTCCTAAAGATAATTTAGACTTGTCTTTTAAAATAACATGGCACAAATGATTCACCCTCCATGCCTCCAGTTATGATGATGTTATCCATTGCATGCACTGTTGCAATGGCACTGTGTTGGAGCGGTGTGAGGAAGTGGTATTCTGGAACTCATACCACTGCCATGAAGTCCATTCAAAACTGTTTGGGTTGTTATTCAATGTTTGATTGCTCTTTGCAGGTCATTCTGGACAGATCATGCTGTTGCAAAGCAGTTACTTTTGGCAAGGGTAATAAGATAACGATCTTCATGAGGTGTTGCAATCCTTGGATAACCTGAACAAGGTCTATGCGTGAACTGTCCAGTTTGATGGTACTTTCTCAGTGCCTTAGAAATAACATTGTGGAGAGCATTATACAGAGAAGCAAGGGAGTCTGAGCCATCTCCCCCCACACCATCCCAATGGCATGAGCCAATTCATTTGGTTAGAAATGACACTTGGCTATTCCCAAACTGATGCAGACAATGTGGATACAAATTTATAGAAAGTATTGATGTCGATAATGAAAAGAGATTCTGTGGGACACTTGATTTGTCCACAAATTTCTCGGATTGCTTCGTTCAGGAAAGAATAATTGTATTATGTCCAATTTCTTCATTAGGACCATTTCCTTAACAGCCATTGTTTGCCTACATATGACGAATACATTTCTGAACTGTGAATCCATTGTTTATGTCAGAGTATAAAAGTTAATGTTTCATTTTTATGTGGAGTGTATATTGTGGTCGTTTTGATGAAAACCTCACTCGAGTA
This sequence comes from Eptatretus atami, assembly GCA_035128595.1. Classification (NCBI taxonomy): domain Eukaryota; kingdom Metazoa; phylum Chordata; class Myxini; order Myxiniformes; family Myxinidae; genus Eptatretus; species Eptatretus atami. The sequence goes on along the minus strand of CM068957.1, from coordinate 66,476,174 downwards.
GTTACTGTCACTCTGAAGCCAAGACTTCAAAGATGCTAGATGTAATAGTTTCTCACAAGCCAATACAGAGCAGTTGTGGCTGGCTTATGATCCAGCAGGGGGCTACATCTGTGATCGTTATAAAACAAGATACAATGAATTTAATCCTTCAGGGATCCCAAATCAACCTGATCATTTGCACGGCAAAATGCCGGCAACATGAGGCAAGCTGTTGCTTAATACATGGCCGCAGTTTATACACTGTAAAATATGGTAGGTTATTGCAGAAGACAGCCTGGTATAAACACAAACCTGAGACAAAACCATAAGACAACAACCTGTCTTCCCCCTAGGTACCACTACACACAAAAGCATACAAACAGGAACTGAGCAGCACAGATGGAAAGCACGTAACTGATGCAGAACATCTAGGGCATGAAGCTGGAGCAGAACACAGAACAGGACACACAGTGCTGTCTCGTCTCGACTAAGGCAAGAGTAGGAGACAGACATTGGGCCTGGGAGTGCCAGCGGGTCGGAGGGTCAGAGTGATTGAGCACCAGAGGGTAAAGCTGCTTTAGAGCTCAAAGAGCTGGAGGCAGAGAGTCCTTTCGGAAAGCTTCCTGTCAGGGCCATGGTTTTTCGTCTAACCATAACCCTAACCTACCACTAACAATTCACTAGTCACAAGGGTCTCCACCGGTTGGGGTTCCACCAATTACTGCACTCGGGGCCTCATGTCTCACCGTAAGGCCTCCACGATTTTCTGCCCCCATAGGACATTCACAAATCTCAGCCTCAGCATCGAACAAATTCCCGCCTACCACACGCTTGATGGACAGCTGTGATGGAGGAGTTATCTCCCTCTGTTGGTGTGAGGTGTAGTAGGGGATGACGTAATGTGTCATCCCCACCCTGTCTGTCCCCACCTGGATTTAGAGAGGAGAATAAAAGTTGAGATGTCTTAACCAAGCTATCTCTAAATCATGCAATGCCCTTTCTCTCGTGGGCATCACTTAAGACTCCTTACCCTAAACACACTTGATACACAGAGGAAGCTTTGCAGCACCACAACACACATAGTGTCTACCGCCTTGATCTAACTATTCCACCTTCTCCATATACTTCACATTATTATGTATACAAAAATGACTGAATTTCTTATCCCTTCTCTTCCCCCACTCCCACAACCAACCCAATCCATCTTTCTCCTCTCTCCTCCACACCGTTCCAACTCTTTCCCTCATTATGATTTTTTTTCCCCCTGAGTTGCCAAAATATTGCAAATATTTATAGCATTGCTTTGTACTTTCTCGTTACAATGTTTTTTTAATTTTCTTTGTAGACGGGCATAAAATGTACCACTTTGTGACGATTTCAAGTCAAACAAAGTTGAATCAATGCAAGTAGATTGCTTTTCTCTTCAGTTGGGCTTGGGGACAATTCCAAAGGATTCAAGCATACAAAACCTTTCATGGGGTAGTTTGAGTGCATACGTGTATGCCAATGCCAATGGCAATGGCAGTGCACAACTGCAGAGTGCCTTGAATCGGTAATGTCAGTTGAATTTGTTTGTGCTCATTTATAATGCATGGGTCATATTTGTTAGGCTTCGGACAAACATTACGAGATTAGTGCAAACCATTTTGCCAATTTCTTCATTCTCACCATATTTATGTCGCTAAAAGTCTTGGCTCAGTTGGCGTCGAAAATTGTTTATTCTATTGGCTGGTACAGCATGGTGAACGCAATTGAACCTTTTTGTAAGGTCAGCAAAGATGCCTTTCTTGGTGCTGAAATGCGTTCCTTCGTTGGAAATCGATGTTAAAAAATATTTTGGAAATTGGCACCAATTACCCTTTCATTTTGGAACTGGATACTTTGTTTTTTTTCATACAGAAACCAAGAGATTTTGTAATCATTTCCATTAGCTGTTTAATCATCCCTTGGCATGGATTTCATGAGGTGTGTCTAACGACATAACTTTAAAAAAAAAAATTCAAGCAGAGTATGCAGGAAATTAACATTTGAGGGGAAATCATATACTCTCTTTGTAGATAGTGTGAAATAATCTAAATTATTGTGGAGCTTTTGTACATATTTCTCTTCCATATGTGACCCCCTTTAGTGTGCTGATAATAATGATTGCAATTTACTTCAAATTATAATATGCTGTTGTGCATGCATTATAGTTTGAATTAAAATTTTAATTGTACATTAATCCACAAATTTCATTACTTTTCATGGGCATTTTCCCAATGATCTTTGAATTAATGAAGCTCTCCTGTCTATTTCAATCAGGAATTGTGTTTCAGTGTTTGGCCGGATTCAAAGCATTTCCCCTAGTTTGAACAGCAGGCTTTCCATTCAGGATAGTTATGATAACCAGGCTTGGATTTTTTTTCTGTTCACTAAGTTAACTTAACTAACATATCGAACATAACATAACTGTTTTTCACGAAGTTAACATAACTAAGAATTCCCCATGGGGACATCTTACAGCATCATCATGGACCACGCTCTATACAGAGCGTCATTTCTGCCAAAGCAGTTTCTTGGCTAGGGTTACAATCTTGGACGAGTTGCAACTCTGATACAGAGAGCCAGGGCATTAATTTATAATTTGTGCCGGCGACAGCGTGTCTACGCCTCATGAAGGACACTGTGGGATCCTTAACGTCCACCAACTGATATTTGCAGATGCGACGCTTGGTTTAACGTCCATTTGAGGGATGGCACACTATTGATGATTCACCTAGTCTGTGAAATACCAGGGTGGCAGCATCGGGATTCTAACCCACATTCGGCAGCTCATAGGTGAGTATGCATACCTTCAGGCCATCCTGCCGGCCCATATTTAACTTCCATGGGGGAAAAAAATTCCCATTTTATGATCCCCTGTTCAATTTTAACATTCTGAAAAAAAAAATTCTTCATAAAGATTCTCAGACAGTTTCATGTCAGAATTCAAAATCGATCCTTTTACATTTTGTGCTTTTGCTTTCCGTTCTCTGCCACATAGTTCTTGTTTATTTCCTTTGGGGAAGTGTGATATATTTACAGGCTTTATACGAGTCTGTGCTACGTCAATGTGCCAAGTCGTTAATTCTCATGTGCACAAAGCCATGACGTTTTGAGCAAACGAATGATGGTGGGAGAATTTAGGTGAACGGATGGTCATGGCGGTTGCTTTTGTCAAAAACTGCCAGGAATCTTCATGTCGACAAGCAAATGGCACTGTTGGCTTGACTTCTTTACATTTTACTTCAATTCTAGGAATGCCCCAGCTGCAGAATATTTTAATTATCTGATCTTCAACTCTGTGACTGCATATAAAGTCTACCTGCATGGAACCATACAGAGGGCGTTCTAAAGTTTGACGAGCTAGATAGTCGCAGTAGTCCAAGACACACTAAAATAATATAATGAGGCATCTTCATAATTTTTAATATGAATTATATGTACTTAACTATATATATATATATATATATATATATATATATATATACATATATAATATATATATATAGTATAATATATATGTATATATATCTATAAATCTATAATTAATTTGTGGTCCATCTAAACATTTCTTAGAGTAAATCGACCCCACTGAGTTCGAAAATGCAGTCCATTTTCACTTAGGAAGTTCAGAAGTGTAAGATTCGCATCTCACCATACCCTAATTTAATATAATAATAACTAAATAAATAACTAACATATTTTTCGTGAATCATTGAATCTAAAACACTGGATGTTGGGCCGGCTAGAAATAAGTTCAGGCGGGAGTGGAGACAGCAATAGAGGCGGAGATGATAGTGGTATTTGGTAAATGAGACGAGATATTCTAATAGTTTGTAATTCCATTGATTGAACATAATATATAATATATACACATAATATACACATATATAAAATATATATAATATATACATATATAAAAATATATACATAATATATACATATATAAAATCCTGCTCAGCTGTTGAATTAATACCAGGTGGGGTTAACTCAGCCTGTCATCCTTCCAAAGTCAGCAAAATGAGTGCCAGCATGCTGGTATACTGTGTCGGAGTAGCGACGCCGTTGCCAGGATTGTGCCCAATAGCCAGGAGACTGCTTAAGCGCACCAACGCTCTGCACAGAGTATGGACCCAATCTCCTCATATATGTATATATATATATATATATTAATTAAATATATATATATATATATATATATATATATATATAAGTGGTCCAAAAACAGCAAAAAAAATAAAAAAATTCGCATCTCACCATACCCTAATTTTTCAATCAATGGAATTACAAACTATTAATATTTCGTCTCATTACCAAATACCACTATCATCTCCGCCTCTATTGCTCTCACTCCCGCCTGAACTTATTTCTAGCCGGCCCAACATCCAGTGTAGTTCAATGATTCACGAAAATATTGTTAGTTATTTATTTAGTTATTATTATTATATTAAATAGGGATGGTGAGATGCGAATCCGTACACTTCTGAACTTCCTAGGTGAAAATGGACTGCATTTTCGAACTCAGTGGGGTCGATTTACTCTAAGAAATGTTTAGACGGACAACAAATTATTATAGATTAGAAAATATCGAAATGATTAGGATTAGTTACTCAACTCCAGTAATGATAAATCTTGTTTTAGGTCATATTTTCGAAATGGTAGTGAATTCAATGTCGGTGCAGTCATTTCTTAGAGTAAATCGACCCCATAGAGTTCGAAAATGCACTCCATTTCCACCTCGGACATCCAGTAGTACCCGTAATCGTACCTGACCATACCCTAATTTATTCAAGTCATGAGACTAAAAGTCGTCATATGGAGCGACCTCTAAATCACCTCGATCAAGCTAAAAAAAATTATGCGCGTTAGTGAGATATTAAGAATAAATTTAAGCTTGTGGAGCACAATTTCTATTCTTTTTTTCTATTCTTTTTTGGAACCACCCTAATATATATTAATTAATAAATATATATATATATTAATATATATATATATATATGTATACGATATATATATATATATTATTATATATATATATATATATAATATATAATTTAATATATTATAATATATAATATATAATATTCAAAAAGTATAACTATAACTCAAAGTAAAATAAATCGTAATATAAATAATACTGTAATAATTGTACAGTATTATGTGGAAATACAGTGCCACAAGAATCACTACCATCATTGGTTTGGAAATGAATTTTTGACACAGTTCAGAGTAAAACAAACAACAATTGCTAATTGAAACATTGGCATTTTATTTGATACTGTCATTTTTGACCAAGATACTACCATCTCATAAGTTTGTTCTACAGTACAGAACAGCACAGGGTGCAATGCCAGTCCCCTTTCAATAGCGTGTGTGGCCACCATTGTTTGGATACAGGCAGTGCATCGTCGGCGCCATACTGCCTACAGTCTTTGGATGGATTGCTGTTATCTGTACTGATCGCTCGAATCTATAGCTCCTAGATCTTGTTGTTCGCATGTGGTGATCTTGTCCTCCTGATCGAGGTCTGTCATCTGCAGAGTTGTGGAGGGTGTCTTTGTCACCAGGGCCGATATCGTCTGGTGTGAACAGCCAAGGCGACGTGCCACCTCACGGTAGCTCAATCCGCCTTGCAGTATGCCCAAGGCACACTGCCGTTGATCAGTTGACAATCGTGGCATGTTGATTGAAATGCCCATTTTGCACTGGCCTTTTTAAAGCTAATATCAAGACATCACGTGCAGCTCATTAAAATAATCCCGTACCCCTTGGCTAATCACTGACAGTCAAAACGGCTGTTCAACAGCTGTGCTATGAAGTGACCATTGAAGGTTCAAGTGACCATCCATGACCGTTTTGTCTGACAGTGAGGACACCATTGTCCACAAATAAGTTCACACATTTACTACACGCAGTGTTATTGTTGATATTTGAAGGTTTAAAGGGTGGTAAGTTTCTTTTGCGTTTCAGTATATATACATATATATATATATATATATATATATATATATATATATATATAATATAATATATATATATATATATATATATATAATACAGTAATCCCCCGCTATATCGCGGTTCACCTATCGCGCCCCTGGTTCATCGCGGGTTTTCCCTTGGAACCTAACTAATTTTTTCTGCAGATCCCCCGTATATCGCGGTAATAATATATAGAATATAAATTATTTAAGCAATAAATTATAACACGTGGCGCTCAACCAGTCACACAATGCACAAGACAAAGTTTCGCTTGTGAACTTCGAATATTTTCTACGTTTTTCTCCAAGCCTACGATGCCGCCCAAACGCCCTGCACCTTCTAAGGCTTCTGGCAAGGAACCAAAGCGCCAGAGGAAGGTCCTGACACTCCAGGAGAAGGTTAAGGTGCTAGATATGCTTCAGGAAGGAAAAAGGTTTGCTGCGGTTGGACGAGCACTGCCAAACCGACCAGACCAGACGAGTCGATCTCCGCACCTCAAACCCGATCACTGCCAAACCAACCAGACCAGACGAGTCAATCTCCGGCACCTCGAACCCGATCACTGCCAAGGCGACCAGACCAGACGAGTCGATCTCCGGCACCTGAACCCGATCACTGCCAAGTCGACCAGACCAGACAAGTCGATTTTTTTAGGAGGCATCCATTCATCGCGGAATTTCACTTCTCGCGGGGGGTTTGGACGTAACCCCCGCGATAAACGGGGATGACTGTATATATATATATATATATATATATATATATATATATATATGTGTATATATGTATATATATGTATGTGTATATATATGTTATATATATATACATATGAGGTGCCGTGAGGAGGAGTGATGTAAGGGACACATCGGCCATTTTGGATAATGCCATGTGTCGCACTATTTTAACCTTACCCTATCATCCGAGCCTATCATCATCATATCATTAAAAAATGTCGCTTAAATCACTCCTCCTCGCCGGGCCTCATATATATATATAATGTATATATATATGTATATATAATGCATGTATGTATATATATATATATGTGTATATATTGTTGCGAATTCGTGCCGCCGGCGTGCGAACGGCCACGTGACTCGAATGGCGGCCGCCTCGCCCACCGGACGGACAATTCTGTCGTGACCCTCCGGGAACTATCACCCGGAGCCAGTCACGGGTGGGCCTTTCGACCTCACCACGATCGTGCCAATCGGCCACCCGCGTGGATAGGGTTGTTCGCAAACTCGACCTACCTAAGTACCCACGCGGATGGTAAACCGGGCGATCGCACCTGCCGCAGGTCGACTCCGGACACGGGCCGCTTAAGCGGTCCGTTCCGTGCTATCGGATAACGGAGCGGTGTTATCGTCGGCCTCGACGGTTCCAATTAATTTGGGCGTATCAAGCCACTACGAACCCTTTTACGTGGAAGCAAGATGGAGATTCAAACGAAGGAAAGGACGCAGCGAAACGGGGAACAATTCAACATAATGCACATTATTTCACACACAGACACAGACACAAGCACACATATACACAGCCAACAGAATCAGAATGCATATATATCAAGTCCAACAAAAGAAACAATGATGCAGAGATACTACCGAATACGCGAACACTCGGCAACACTTATACAGTTCTACTTTACAGACGGCGCCGACAACATTTACTCAAAAGAAAGAAAAGGCCACCCTCAAAGACAAGGGCGCAGACGGGGCCCGTGGCCAATATGTGCGCGTGACCTGAAGGAGCGGCCAGGCCCGCGAGACCGGGGGGGGGGGGTTCCTACCCGCGTCCTCGTGACGCACCGCAAATGTCGCTGCGCGGCGGTGCCCAACTTCGTGCTCCTTCGCGGGTTTCGTTGGCACCGCTTGGAGTGGGGTGGGAAGGGGCCCCCTTTTTGCACTCTCTCAGCGCGGGGGAAAAGGGGATTGTTGATGCCCTGGGGGAGGAGAATGGCTGGCTGCTTGGGTCCCGCGACGAGCGATCCCACCGCGACCTGTCGCGCGACCGCTGTTTCCCTGCCTCGGACCCGACTCCTTGGCTCTTCCCCCAATTCTCCTCAGCCGACTACAGAAACCACGATGCTTCCCCCCGACTCGACTCCGTTCTCCAACCCGACTTGACTGCCTTCAACCCGATTGACTCCGTTCTTCAACCCGACTTGACTCGACTCAAACCCTCTGCTCTTCTGCCACGAAAACTCTCTCTCTGTTCTCTTGCCGTGCGCTCGGCGTTTTATAGGCCGGCAGGAGAACCCAGTATGCAAATTTCCGGATCAGGATGAGCTGGGGCGGAGCCACGCTCCGCGATTGGACGGAGGAAAAGGGGCGTGAACCTCCCCTGATCCTAGAATTTGCATATTTCAATCCCATACAGACGCGCCTGGAGGCGGGGCCAAGCCGCTCCGCGCCCTCTATTGGACGGATCAGAAGTGGGCGTGTAGCGTTCCTGATCCGAATTTTCCCTCGGAAAGGCCGCTATTTGCACTCGCGGCTCGGTGCGTATCGCTGAACGAGCCCAGGACAGCCCGACGCTCAGTGTTCACAGGTGCTGTGGGAATAGTCATGGTGCCGTGTGGGAATGGCATGATGCGATGATGTGGGAGCGAGTTGTGACGGTAAAGTCGTGGCTGTTGGCGTTGTTGTCTGAGGGTTGGAGCGTGGTTGCAGTTGGTGACGAGGCTGGCGTGGTGGTTGCGGTGGTTGTTGTGTGATGGCGGTTGGGACGTGGCTGGTTCAAAATAAAGATAGAACAGAAAAACGGCTATCTCAAAGCGTCGCAGCCCGAATGAATCACATAAATTCCCTTTAGACAACGGGTTTGGACTAACTACACATGTACTTAGAGATATCTCACCTACGGACCTGAATGGTGGTTTGCGAATTTCCACAGCCGTAACAATATATATATATATATATATATAATATATATATTATATAATATACGTGTGTATATGTATATAGTGTATATATATATATGTATATGTATATATGTATGATTGTATATATGTACATATATATGAAGACCACAAGGGGAAAACCAGAGATGTCAGGATAAGTCAATTTTGAAAACTGAAAAACAAAGTTTCAAGACTTGGTGGACTGTTTAATAACTGTCATATAGATTTCTTTTCCAGTAAAAGGAAGAGTGATCATTGGCCGATCAAATTAAGCATGTAGCATTTGCCAAGCTTCTGTGTTATTTAATTTAAGAGCAAAGAACAAATCAATGTTGCAAACTGACATCACTGGTTATTCCCTTGTTTAATAATTGCCATGCAATTTTAACCCAGGATGTGTAGCAAATTCATGCTTGTTGGTTATTAGCATACATTACATGACTTTGGTGATCACAGATTATTTTTTTCAACATTAAACGGTCATTGTTTTTTGTTTGATTGGTGTTCAACGCCATACTCAAGGGTATTTCGCTTATATGACGACGGATTCTCCATTTCTTACTCCGTACTACTTAATATGATGGAAAACCGGGAGGAAACCAAGGATAAACCACCCCCGCGATAGCCGGTCACCTCATGTGACTCCCTCATATACCTAAGCAGGTTGATTGGGCGGTGGGTACATCGAATGAGGATGGGTACTCAGATGCGCTAACCATTAAGCCACGGTGTGGGTCCCATAAAAGTCACAATAAAGGTTTGACCAGGCTTGAACCACGATATGCACCAAGTACGAGGCCCATGATAACGTGGAAAATCGATATAACGCTCACGCGTGGGGTCCAAAGCGACTAGGGCGTTATAAATGATACAGCGCTTACTGATGCAGTGAAAATATTTTATATTACATACAAACCAGAGCCAAAACACATGGACATGTACGTCCGCCATCTTGGATGTTGGGTTGATGACGAAGCGGTCAAGTGAGTTACAGGAGATACGGATGCTATGATGATTTGAATTGAATTGATTTTGTTCATCTCAGCTTTGCCATTTATACGGGAAAGGTGCGAGAAGATAACAGCTCATGAGTATTTTCAAACCACATGTCAACTCAACACAGGGCGATGACAGCTTGAATTTTTTTCGCCACTTAGCGCTATTTTGGACTAACTTTGTCTCTATTTTCTCACTTTTTTGCCTTTAAAACATGAAATAGTAGTATTTTTTGGGGTCCAAGGTCTATGAGCGTTATATCAGTACAAGCGCTATAACGCTTAGCGTTATATCGATTTTCCACTGTATAACCAAATAGGCTATTGTAGTGCTCAGAATTTATGCTGTGAAAGTTTTACAACCTTTCATTTTTTAGTTTCTCAACTCTGAATATTATGGTGGAACAGTTAACATGAATGAAAGGGAGATAACAGGAGTAAAGTACTGACAACTCTGGGTTTCTACTTGTTCAGCTTTGACAACACTTGTTTTTTCATTGCACGGCTAAACTTTATACCATATAAATTATGTGACACCCCTGGTTATTTGTTAAAGTAATATTGTGAGAGGAAACCTTATGTTGCCAACTATGCAGGTGCAATAACCTGAAATTTATAAAAAGTACATCTCTGGTTCACTTGTGGTCTTCATATGTATAGATGTCGATAAATATATATATATTGTGTATGTGATATGTTATATATATGTATATTTATATAATATATGTTTATGTATGTGTTATATATATGTTTATGTATGTGTATATATGTGTATATATATATATATATATAATATATATATATAATATTGTGTGTCTATCACTCCCTGAAACATGGAAATGCTCCCAAAGAAAAATATTCATTAAAAGTTGAATCAGTCATCAAATTTGTGGGGAAATTAAAACTTTTTCAATCAGATCCAAATTTTTTAAGCCTGGGCAGTGTATAAGACAACAGACCACTGCCTCGATTGTTCCCAATTGTTGTTTTTTTCTGTTGAGAAATATGCCGTGATATCTTTGTTGTTAAGAAATAAATGATGATTTTGGAATTTGACAGCTCTATACATTGACTATGTATATAATAATATGCTGGTTCATCTATCCGTTTGTGTGTTGCATTCCTTCCACCCATTAAAGACATAATTCAGCCACGATGTTGGTCTTGTGCAAAGCCAAAGACTTATTCGGAATTGTTTCTAGTCACAATTGTATTGCGTTCCCCATAAGTTTTCCCTTCAGTGTCTGTGATGTGATAACTTGCCCCTATAACTTGGGGCAAGTTATTTCCCTATAACTTGCCTGTGATGTGAAAGCAACAGACCTTGTCCTTTGTCTTCATTCTGGGAGAGGTCCAATCCTTTTTTGAGAGCTTTAGATTCCAAATAATTCAGGAGAAAGAGATGTGATCCAGGAGTGCCAGCCTGTAGCAGAGAGCAGTAATCAATTGAGCTATTTACAACGGCCTCGAGACTGCAAGGAGCCCTGATTTTCCAAGCAAAGCCATGGATCAACGGTGGATGCACAGTCTGCAGCTGGCTTTGGAGGCCTGTCTTTTCATGTGGTTGGCCTAGGAATGCTCATGGCTGATTTTGAGGCCTCAAAGTTCAAGGGACTGAACCTCTTCCAGTGGCTGACCATGGAAATGGACAGGTGGGTTTGTTTGACAATCCTTATGAAGTGACAGGGTGAAACAGTGAGATTTTCCAGGATTGAAGGATATGTTACATTTATCAGACCAGTCTCTCATCAATTCTGGATTAGCAGAGACTGATACAGCTGCAGTCTGCTTCTAAGTGGAATGGGGGTATTGTACTTCACAATGTGGAGTCATCTGTAAAAAGGAAAAGAGAGTTTTCCAGAGCATTGGTGTGATCATTTATATAGATAAGGAATAAGCCTGAGAAACATTGGAGGAGAGAGTTCCATTGATGAGGAGTTCCCAAGGTACTACCATGAGACTGGTTGATTGAACTTCCTCTTCACATACCTTCTCCTCGGCCTTCAACTTTACTTCACCTCTATAAATCTGGAATGGAGTTGATGCGCTATGTTCAGGTCATTCTTCCATTTGTTTCCTCCATTCAAGAGCTTTTCAAAGATGGCAGGGGTAGTTCCAACAAGCCTCAACACACTGCCTTGGGGAACTCAAACATCCTCTGGTAGATGGGAGGAGATGGTTCTATTGATTGCAGCATGTTGACTGTGTGAGTGGAGGATGTCATAAATTCAGGAATGAAGATGGCATTGAATGCCACAGGCAGAGAGCTTGGCAAGCAAAGCAGGATGTCAGACTGTCTCTAATGCATGAAATATGTATAAGGAGATGGTTCTAACCTCTTGATTGAGATTTAGTGTCTCCAGCTGTTGCTGAGGGAAGAGTAGCAACATGTACAGAGTTGAGTAACTGGGCCAGAATCCAAAGTGAGGGTCAAGGATCAGACTGTTAAAAAAAAGAAATTGAAATGCAATATCAGCAGTAATGATGGAATCCATGACTGTTTGTAATTGGAAGTAAGCTCACTGGTCCGTAGTGGATCAGATCTGTTTTTGCACCCTTCTCTTAGATGGGGTGATGTTCGTTGATCTCCAGGCTGATGATGGCAGCCAAAGGAGAATGACAGTCTGAATTGGGCAGACGAAGGGGAAGCAAGAATTGGCAGAGCACGATTTGAGGCACATGATCATTGATGCCATCTGGGCCCATTTCCGAAGCTGTTCCAAGGCTGAACCGAACTTTCTCTCCCTTCTTGGGTGAGAAATACAGGATACAAATCCAGTAGACAGGAGTTACGAGGGGGTATGATGGAGACAAATTGGGATTGGTTGGGTGCATATGATTTTTAGACAAACTTCGAGTTTAGACATTCTGCCTTTAATGGCACAAGGCAGAGTCTGCAGTAATGCAATTTTGAGGTGATGGAGCATACACCAGAGATGAACTTGACAAGGTTCCTCCATGACTTGGAGGAAGGACACTGCTTGGAGCATTCATCCTTGGGATTTGCAGGATGGCGATTTCTCTCATGTCTCAGGATAGACACTCACTTGTTATGATTGGGCCTTGCAGAATGAATTCAAGTTGCCCACAGTTGGGTTAGCTTTGCATTTTGAGAAAACAAGCTGCTTGTCCGCAGCCGCCTCTCCACATGATTCATTGTATCAGGGCCGAGCTAGAGGATGGATTGGCTTGCCACAGGTGGGATTGGATAAACTGTTGAATGAGATAAAGTAGACTTTTTTGAAAGTATTCCCAGGTGGAATAAATATCCAGTACTGTGGAGATGATTGCGCAATCCTTTTGAGAGTGGGCAGATGTCAATCCCTGCCAGCTGGCCTGTGTGAACAGCCATATTCTGTGTTGTTGAGGCTGGCTGTAAACAGAAAGAAACCCATAATGATCAGATGTTGCATTTCACAGTTTTGAACTTTGCCTTTTGTTTCACTTTGAACAACGTGTGCTAAGCCTTCTCTGGTTAGTTCAGCATCATATGACTTGCACATGAAAACAGCATCAGACAGCAATTTTCAACAACCTGCACATATCAAAGTGTAAGCTTAAAAATTACTTTTTTTTTGATGAGAAATGGAAAGCTTACTTTGAAAGCTCTTCAATGAAGGAAATGAATGGGAGAATGACCATAATGCTCCAGGTCATTCTCCATTTTGTTTCCTTGGAGACACGATAGAGGCATCAGGATTTGCAGAATTATCCTTTAGATCAAGAATAAAGTCAGCCTGGAATAAATGGAGGGGACTAGGTGGTATCATGAAGCACAGAAATATTCCACTGTGTGTAAAGGTGAGAGTTTATAAATCCTGTATCAGACAAGTATTGATGTATGGAAGCGAAAAGTGGGCAATGCAAATCGAAGATGTAAGAATAATGTAAAGAACAGACAGAGAAGATAATTATATGATTGAATGGATCGTCTCTGAAAGAAAGAATTCCGAGCTAAGAAATCAGAAAGAGATTTAAAAAATCAATACGAGTGAAGAAGAACTTCGGAAGAGAAGACTTGGATTGTAAGATCATGTGCAGCGAAGGGCAGAATATGAATCTGTAAATTATGCAAAAAACCTTGAGGTAGAAGGAAGAAAGCTGAAAGGATGTCTTAAAAATAACATGACTTGAAATTGTCAAGAAAGATATGGAATGTTTCGATTTGTACCAAACTGAGGCATTGGGTAGATCCATATAATAAATGCCATCATTCAACCAAACCCATGAAAACGTGGGAAATCATCATAAAGCGTTTGCTGGTGCTGTTGTTGCTGTTATCACTGTCATTGTTTATACAAAGTGTAGATCCAGAAACAAATTGCTCCAATTTATTATCTTAAGGTCATGGGGTTTTTTTTTCCTTATTCCTAGCTATGACTGAATTCTAACCATATAAATCTCTTTCACATGCTTTCCATTATATAAACTTCCAAGAGGTTTGCAGCACCTTATTACCTCCACCACCGAAGATGGATGGAGGTTGTGTTTTCACCCCTGTTTGTCTGTCTGTCTGTCTGTCTGTGAGCAGGATAACTCAAAAAGTTATGGACGGATTCGGACGAAACTTGGTGGAAAGGTTGGGTGTGTGAGAAGGACAAATTTACTCGATTTTTGATTAAGGTCTGGAGATCCGGCCTCTCGGTGGGATACAAAAACTTAAACTGTTCAGCCTGGCAGAGGTATGTGCTCCACTGAGTACCGTTCTAGTTTTGTTTTGATTGCAAAGTTAAGGCTTGTGGAAGAGCTAGAACACAGACTGGATCAGGATGCAACAGAACAAAAGGAGCACCAAAAGGAGAGGAGGCAAATGCCAACAGCAGGGCTGAGGGATAAAACGGACAGACACAGACAAATAAGGGATGCGAGTAAGAATGAGGGGGAGGGGAAGATGCAGGGGCTGTATAATGTGGATACAAGAGCAAACTCTCAGGAAGGATAAACTGAAGTTTTTTTTGTGTTGGGGTGGGGGGTGGGGGGGGGGGGCAGGAGGTAAACTGGGTATAAAAAAATCTGAGATGGTGATTAACAGATGTCTTGAACACCTAGAGGGAAAAACTGAGATTGAAGATAATGTGGAAGCTGGTTCCTCAGGTGGGAAAAAAGAAGAACAAATGAGTGGAGGTGAGCAGTGATCCTGGATTTAGGTAATGTCACCAGAATGGGGTTGATGCGCTATGTGCACCTTTCAGAAACCTTGTGGGGGGAGGGGGGTGGAGAGGAAGGGGTTGAAGCACAGGAAAAGCAGAGGGTGCAAGACCAGAAAGGAGGTGGTGCAAGACAGACACCACCGACTTGTCTGCAATGGCAAGGTGATAGACTCAGATTCATCACAGGATATTCCATAGATATTGAAAGGCCTCCCTTGGTTTCAGCGTCAAGCTGTACATTGTGTGAGTCAGGGGCACAAGCCCAAAGGGGAGAGCAGGACTCCATCTAGCTGCGAATGAAGGCCTTGTAGGTGGATATGGGTTCAGGTGTGCAAAGGAAGGACTTCGCATGATGGAAGATTCCGAGTCGGCAGCTGGATTTGGAGGCCAACATAAAAATGTGGTTTCAGTAACGCAAGAGAGGAAGTAGAGTAAGTCAGTCACTCAAGAGTCAAGTTGGCCTTGGATGACGTTTGCAGGGAGTTTGGAGAACAACGTTTCCTAGGATCCTAGGATCCCAAGCCCACCACCTGAATCATTAAGCCAACACCAGGCATAATCTCCTTTCGTAGGTGTTAAAAGGTGGAACGGAACCCTAGGATCCAAAGTATTCACCTTATTTTTCCTATCATCGTGTTTTGTGAACCGAGTTGTGATGTTTTAATGTTTTAGCACTGGAGCATGTTCTGTTCTGTTATATTTGTTCCAAGGGATTTTTTAAGAATGTTCACTAAACACAGACAGCCTTCTGCAGTTTGTTTGTTACAATATTTTCTGCACTCTTTGCCAGAAAAAACGAACATGTCATTGTTGATGTGATTTATTGATGTGACATCATGAGACACAGATTTGGTACAAACCTCTGACAGAGATAAATGCTGAATAACTACATGTCCATTTCATTGTTTTCTAATCATGTAATGAACTGCGTTGTGTTGAACGTTTTCCCATCGGGATCCAACATGGAAGTGACAATCTCAACACTGGGTATGTCCATCTCTGGAAGCAATCACTGAATTACATCGTTGTCACAATGACTGAATGAGCACTCCAATCTGGACCTGGGGAATGGCATTCCATGCCCGAATAAGCTCATGTTCCTGTTCATTAAGGGTCTGACCACAACATCAGTTATATCCCAGAGATGCTCAATTGAATTTAAATGTAGCGAGCTGGCAGGCCAGGGTGTCACAACATTAACATAGTCATTGACAAGATCGTTCCTTGTTCGAATGTCCCTGTGAGCAGGAGCATTATCGTGCATAAAGATGATTCCTGGACCATGTTGTTGAAGGGAAAGGCAACACATGTTGCTGAAAGATCGAATTAATGTGTCGATCTGCCATTAGATTGCCATGGATTGCATCAAGTTGGTGCGAAAGGTTTCAGTAATACCATCCTACATCATGACACTTCCATGGCAAAAATTTTGCAGCTTCCTGGATACAGATTGGGATATGTCACTCATTGTGTCTTCTGTAGACATGTGCACAATCTTCTTGCCTTCCAAGGAGAAACATGGATTTGTCACTGAACAGAACACTTTCCCATTCCATTGTTTCTGTGTCTCTCAGCCGTGCTGATATTACCACTGCAAAGCATGCTTTGATATGTCATTTTGCAAGTCTTGGGCGCTGAACAGGAGGACGATGAGCATGGATTCCTGCATCACAGAGACGCCTCAATGCAGTGTTGACACTTATTCTACGAGGTCCAGGGAGTGTGTTTGCAGTGCTCTCGGCAGTTTGAAACCGACTGCGTACATGGGTCGTGCGAATGTATCGGTCCTGAGTGGGAGTCGTCGTCCTCGGATTTCCACTTCTTGGCAGATTTTTTTTGTTGATCCAGTTGCTTTATAAACATCGTCTGATGTCATAAACAGTTCCTCTTCTCACGTTAAAGAGCCTTGCAAAATTTCTCATGAAGACCCCACTTAAAGATATCCAATGATTTGATTCCTCCAATTTTCTGACACACCAAGCATTGTCATGGATTGTTGAAGAAGGTAATCATTTGGTTGATCCATATGCTGGTGTCTTGGAAAGACTGTTCAGAATTTTCTCAGAATGCCTCGTGTCACCTCAAAAAACTTCAGCACGTGCAACTCATGCACCCTTAACGATTGTTGCATGAGGCAATTACAATATGTAGAAACTTGCATTCAGGTGTTCTGCACATTCTCCGTGTGAAAAAGGCACTGTCAATGAACGCTGGAACACTCCTTCAACAATTACATCATGAATTCTACATGCTCTTTTTTTTTCCAATGGTGGAGATTATAGTATCAATTTCAAAATCTGTCAGATTATTGTTTATCAGGCAAGTTGCTCCAACTTTCGCCGGCACAACATCTCCACTCAGCACCCAGGTACTCGATGTATATTCTACCATTACAGGTGGTCCCTGCTTGAAGTCGTCTTTCTAATTGTCGTTTCGCACATCCGTCATCAATTTATTCGGGAAACAGAATCTCTATCCATCAAATGGTTTCACACTTGCATCGTTTACCGACTGAAGCAGAGGAGATCGACGTAACCTCCGTGCAGTGTGAGAACGGTCTCGAGCGGGTGGCGTGGCATGATGTGACATTATGCCACTTCGCTATCCACATTGCTCTGCGATGCTTTCCCTCCCAGTCTGTGTGTACAATGTGGACGTACATCGCGAGAGTGTAGAATTTACCGTGTTGTATCCCTGTAATCATGTAACCATGAGCGGAAAGTGTAGTGCTCGTGGAAAGTTGAGCAGTTTGGGTAACGTGGCCAATGCTGCAGGCACAGCTGAAGTGGGAGTGATGGCGACAACGGGAGCACTTCATGAGGTCCCGTATGGACACCACATGGGGATGCAGCACAAGTATCTGTTTCGTGGCACGAGTGCGTGTGCTGGCACAAAGGCTGGAGCCTGGGCATGTGGGGGAAACCACGTGGCCTTGTGGAAAGGACAATTTAGAGGGCGAAGGACTGATGCAGGCAGTTTGACAGATGATTAGATACTTTCAAGGTGTAAGACCACTACATTATCATAATAAAAGTTAAAAGTTATGATAAGATTAAAAAAAGGTGTTTGGTTTTTAAAATTTGTTTAATTTAATGTATTTTTTTTTCCTATATTTTGCGTGTTTCAAATGTATTTTTTGATTGCTGGGCTTGATGATTGTTGTTTAATCGGACTTTCGATCCTAGGGTTCTGTTCCACCTTGTGACACCTGCTAAAAGAGCTTACAACCAATGAAACAAAGCATATGCCAGATGGTAGTGCTTATTTATTGAATAAAGAAGAGGCAGTTTATGGCTTATGGGTACTCTGTGTCCATGCTATTTATGTAAAAGTGTCACATTGGTGAAATTGTTCAACTATTGCAAACAAATATCAACTATGTTTTGTATAGGAAGGGCCACAACCTACCTCCCCAAATCCCTCAGACTTTGGGATTCAAAGTAACCGTCAGTCCCCCACGGAGCTATTTTTATGGGGAACAATTCCCCGCTCTCCGTTGTTTCGTTATAAGTCCAACTTTTCTGGAAAGTATTGGACGTATAGTGAGGACCCCCTGCATGTTGTCGTTTTTAATCTGCTGCTCTGTGTTTTCTTGATTACATGCTGTTTTTGCTGTGTTGTTATATTATTCGCCCCATGCATCCATCATCTTGTCTTGTCATCATCATCTCTTCTGCCCCCCATTCCTCCCCACACCTTTTGCTTGTTCAAGTTCCCCTCCATCTTGGCCTTCTACTCTGCTGTTGGTATTTCCCCCTTTCTCTCCTGTTCCTTTTGCATCCTGTTATGTCCTAATCAGTGAATTAAATATATATTGTTACGGCTGTGGAAATTCGCAACCACCATTCAGGTCCCGTAGGTGAGGTATTTCTGAAGTACGTGTATAGTTAGCCCCAAACCCGTTGTTTAGAGGGAATTAATGTGATTCATTCGGGTGCGACACTTTGAGTCAGTCATTTTTCTGTTCTTATTGTTATGTTGGTGCACAAAACAACAACGAACATCGCCACAACCAACATCTCCACGATCACTCCATTCACTCCCGACGCGCCAACAACCTCGACGCCAACAACCTCGACGCCAACAATCACTCCACTCACGCCACGACGCCACCTTCCACAACTGCGCTACCAGCATCTTCACCACTCGCCATTCATCGAGCATCGTGCGGTCACGATCTCCGCGGGACGGATGGAGGAGCGGAGTGGCAGCGGCAGCAACCAGTGCGTGAAGGGGCATCTCCCGCCAAGATCTCCCGCCCAAAACCTCCCGCGCAAACATCTCCGCCCAAAACGCCCGCGCGAACATTTCCCGCTTGAATCTCGTTCCCTCTCCACCGAAGTGAGAGAGGAGGGGGGGGGGGTGGCGTGTCCTCTCCCGATTGGCGGGTGCCGATGTGACACGTCCGAACGGGGCGGGGAGCGGGGCGGAGAGAGGGGGAAGGACCTCCCTACAAAAGAGGTGGACAGACAGGGTTCCTGAGAGGATCGTTCGAAACCCAGGGCAGCTCGAAACTGAGGGGATCGTTCGAAACTGGAGGGCTCGAGGCTGCGGTCGCCAAGGGACGACGCGCACAGGGAAGTCGCGACTTCCTTTCTTCTTTTCTTTTGGGTTCTGTGTGAACGTGTGTGTGTGTGGCGCCGTGTCTCGTAAAGTAGAACTGTTAAGTGTTGCCGTGTGTGCGCGTTAGTCGGTAGATACTCTGCGTCACTGTTTCTTTTCTTCTATTTGATATAGTGCATTCTGTGTTATATGTGTGCTTTGTGTCCGTGTGTCGTGTAAATAAAGTGCTTGTGTTGAATGTTCCCCGTTCGCTGCGTCCTTTCCTTTGTTGGGTCTCCATCTTGCTTCACGTAAAGGGTTCGAGTGGGCGTGATACGCCCGATAATTAATCTTGAACCGTCAAGGTCGACGATAACTCCGCTCGGTTATCCTGTAGCACGGAACGAGCCGCTTAAGCGGTTCGTGTCCGAGTCGACCTGTGGTGTGGTACAACCCCGCGTAGGTTACCCGTGCGAGTATTAGGTATATCGACTTTCGGCGATTCACCCTATTCGCGCGGGTAGAATGCGGACTGGGTTGTGGTGAGGTTAAACCCCCACCCGTGACTAGCTCCTTGGCGATAGTTCCAAGAGGGTCACGACTGAATTGTCCGTCCGGTGGCGAGACGTGCCGCGATTCGAGTCACGTGCCCGTTCGCACGCCGGCGGGCGCGAATTCGCAACAATATATATATATGGCTGTTTCTTTCTTATTTTGTATTCTAACTTTTCTTTGCTATCGCATTGATTGTGTATATGTAAAATGCTGTCCATTCACTCGGGCTCATCTACTTGATTGCTGAGTGCATCATACCTGTTGCTGAAGGCCATGCCATGCATGCTCTTCTTGGACAGAGCAATCATCAGCTTTTCATGAAGTATCAAGAGAAAAACATAGCATTGTAAAAGATGAAGAATTTCAGTTTTAAAAGTAACTATTTTTTTGAAAGGATTGTTCTTAATGAGATGTCAGTTTGTCACAGAAATCTCAGGCTCACGGAGGAGCTTGTGTGTATATCACAAATGCAGGACAAGTACATTTGCAGATATCAATGTACTTTACTATGAATTGCAAGGGCATTAGTATATACTGCAGGCCAAACACATATGGGATTTGAACCTGGTGAACTTGCCTCCCCAGCCAGGGGTTCAGATGCGGATACCAAACAAATCAACCTAAATATTTTTCATTGGGCCTGTTGGGAAATGGGCTCTTACTTGAGGAGAAAATTTTATGTTAATTCTGTGCTTGGCACATGAGATCGATCTTTGTATTATAGAAGACATGGTGTGAACTTCTATAATATAATTATAGCATGTTTGAAATGGCAGATATCATTGCAGATGTGTTATATTTCTTTACTAGCAGATGAATGTGTTACATTAGAAGATACAGGAGGATGTCTATCCTGTAAACCTCATCACTTTGATAATCTTGGAAGGCTTGTTCTGTTTTGTCCCCTTTGTCTCGATGAAGCTTTAAACCAAATAACTCCCAAAACCCTTCTTCTTATCTTGTAAGTGCATAGCATTTATCACTGCAGTTCCTCCACATACACTATGTTACCAAAAGTGTTTGGACAGTAAGGAAATATGCAGTGTTATTGTAAGATGTTGTCTATCCAAAAAAGCAAGCATGCAGTTTAAACCGTGTCACGAACACATTATACAAAATAGTGATAGATATCAGGTATAACATTGTTCCATTGCATGTTTAAAGATATTCTGGCCCATTCTCATTGTCCTCGACAAGGGATGTATGAGTCACTTAATGAAAGTTGAGTTGGAACGGTGGTGGCGTGATTCCTCTTCATCTGTATATGTATTAAGATTGCACCATGTGTCTTGTTAAATGTGTAATGCTTGTTTTTTTTTAACCGCTCGACATGGATAAGTAAGAAGAGTATTTCAACATTGTGGGTGTGAATGTAATTGGAGTAGTTTGTTCCACCCTCTTTCAAAAGGGTTTTTATCCCCCGCCACGTGGCGGAAGGGTGATATTGTTGTCACCCGGGTCGTCCGTCCGTCCGGCTGGCTGGGCGTCAACATTTATTTCAATGGCGGGGGATTCCCCATCTCTGATGGGTATATTTACCTATTGAAAGCTGTCTCACACTTGGCTCAACGTTTGGCATTTAAAACTTTTTTTTCACTTTTCAACGTTCATAGGACACATGCTGTTTTGGAGTGTACATCTATCAAACCTGCAGCTGTGCATGGTGTATATCAGCAGGGGGAGTGTGTGCTAATGTGTAGATGTTCATGTTTAAACACGATCAGGGTATGTTTGTGGGGGAGCCATATATATCCATGTTACATTTGTAATAATGGGAGTGGGTGTGGGATTTCTGTAATTTCCATCATTTTGGGTACATGATAAGGATCCAAATTTTAAAATAAATTTATTACCTCCACTACTGAAGGTGGACGGTGGTTTACGTTTTCATCCCCGTTTGTCTGTTTTAGCAGGATATCTCAAAAAGTTAGGGATGGATTCTGACGAAACCTGGTGGACAGGTTGGGTGTATGCCAATGATGAATTGATGATATTTTGGTGAAATTCTGGATTCGGATACTAAAATTTTTTTCAATGATTCTTCACCATTGAGTGATAGGGCCAAAAACAATACATATAGCATGATATTTCAAAAGGTTGTGGAACAATTATGACAAAACTTAGTGGATGAGTTGGTTCAGTAACAAGACCAAGCCAATTCGATTTTGGTGATGATGCAGATCCAGCATATCAGTGGGATACAAATGTAAACTGTTCAAACTGGCAGAGGTATGCGCTGTACCGAGTGCCATTCTTGTTAAATGTCCTGTGTTTTGACCATACTTGATTTGTAGAAAGAATAATTACATTAATTCACGCAAATATTGAGAAAATGTCTTTTCAATTTTTTTTCAAGAGCAGTCCGGCAGTGCAAAATGAAATAATGTAGAGACAAATCATGTAATTGTTTGCTATAATTATCATTCATCTCTCCAGCAGATTGCCCACAGGCTGTGATTTTGAGTGGTGTATTGCAAACCAAATACATTTTCGCATGTAACATGGCTGAAGGCCTTGCCGGTTGCTAAGAAACGCAGACTGACGGACCGGTGATGGATGAGCTGTATTCATTCTGAGATTGCTTTGTCAAGGAATGCCTTTGAATGAACTTTCTGCAACAGAGACTTGCTGGGAAAGGCTTCTGCATTATTCGTTAAACTCCATGCATTGGTTTATGGTACAGGAGCAAATATCTCAATAGCTTTCTTTCCTACATCTGTAGTGACACTGAATGAATATGGAGGTTGGCAGACATGGAGCTACTGTCAACTTTTAATTGCAATGATACATATTTTACTGATATAATGTTTGTTTGTTTTTTACTGATATAATTCCTCGATCGGCTCACTGCAATTATCGATTTTCCAAAGAAAAACTAATATATGCCAAAAAGTTAGATGGCAATAAAACTAATACTGTATTAAAAATATATGGCATGAAATCAATGTCATCTTAGGTAAGACTAGCAAGAATGATTATTCCCATTGAACTTCATGATGGAGAGCGGGTTATCTTAAATTCTATAGATCTTTCTCATTCCGTAAAATTCTTATTTTACAAACACTGGCTCTTCTCTAGGCAATGGAATTCCACATACTAACACAATTTTTACCGATAATCTGCAAACCCCAATGGCTCTTCATTTTCCGTAACGTCGACTCATTCTTACGAAATTATTCCAAGGTAAAGAGCGAAACAATTCCACGAGTTGTGGGTTTGATGAAATCGATTTGTCAGTGGTTAAAACTATGATTTCCTTTATTTCTCGACCTCTTGCCTTTATCTTCAATCTTTCTATCCTTCGTGGAACTGTCCCTTCTCATCTTAAGGTCACAAAAGTTACCCCATCTTCATATCTGGCGATGAATGGGAAATTCACAATTACAGACCTATTTCTATTCTTACTTGTTTTTCTAAAATCTGAGAAAAAAATAAATAAAAGTAAAATCTGTCTTTCCAAGTTTATCTCTAAAGTCAACTATCTTTGTGACCAACAGTTCAGTTTTAGATCTAAACATTCCACTGACATGACGGTTGTGCATCTAGTTGATAAACTCACCAATGCGATTTGTAACAATATTACGGAACCGGCGTTCGGGGTTTGATGGAAACTACTACTACCATGATGGAACTACCACTACTACTACCATGATGAAACTACCATGATGGAAACTACTCAGACTTCTCCCAAATGCCCAGCCCGGCAGGACAACATGCCATGGATAATTCTGCGGTCCGGCAGGTTGTGAAGCAACTACGGGCACCAAATAACTCCACCAAGCCTGGCAGGGTTCTCGCTCTTTACAACGAATTGCCTTACCGGTGGGTTGGCGAGGTCAATTGGGGTCACATACCCTCCGTATATACTTGTGTGTTTATCTGTTTATGTATGGCTGAGTGAATACTGTAAAGCACTTACAGGCTAATCCTGGAGCTAATCAATAGGGCAGAACCTCCTGTCTATCAGATGGTGCGGACTATGTTTGACCAATAGGGAAAAGACACCACGAGCAGGTTGGAAGAAAACATGTATGGGTTTATTTACAGAGGAGGAACACGGGGGTAATTTATGTGGCACATATAGATGGCAAAGGTTTTATTACAATGAATGGCAAATTACATATGCAAAGTGTTTGCGAGGGTGAGACGCATATACAACAAAGGGGGAATTTGTGGGGTGCGTATGTACAGCAAAAAGAGACACAGAGCAGATTCGTTCCCTTTACAATTATGAACCCCTTCTACTTTCTTACCTATCTATCTATATACAAGACATTTGCACCAATCGGATTCACAACCGGGGAAGTTAAACAGGAAGAGGTAAGAAGAAAGAGCAGTGTGAGGCTTATGGTCGACCTCTGCTTACCCGGCACGAACATGGAGGCTTGTGCTGTTCCCAAGTACAGGGTGGGTAAGGGAGGGTAAAAGAAGGAGTAAGGGTGGATGTCGTGATGTATGGTTAAGAGGTGCATGTGTAACTGTGTCGAGGAGAAGTGGACAGGGTGCATATCAGTAAGTCGATCTGAAAAAGAATGGTTGGTGGGCTCAGAACTGCCCTGCGTTGATAGCTCTTATGCATCTAAAGGAGATGAATTGGAAATGGGAAAAAGGAGGTTGTGTATGGCAGTAAAAGAGATGGCTTCCTGCTCTGGAATTGGCGTGTCCTCCTGCTTGGTACCGGGACACCACCCAACTCGTTCTGCATCCCAGCCCAGCACAGCCTATTTTGGTACTCCTCCAGGTATTTCACTCGTTCCGTCCAACTCTCCAGTGCATTCCAAAAAACCAGCAGCAAACGGTCAGGTGTTCTGTCTTTTAAACTGCTTGAGCGGGGAGGGGGGGGGTGAGAGTTGATGTTACACCCTATGCAGGCATGGCTACAGTGAGCTAGGATCCCATCTCACTGTCCGAGCTCTGAGTGCAGTGTCCCCATTTGTCCTAGGCTCACCATGGCATGACATCACACTGCCTTGGAGACCAGAGCTCACAAATTAGCTCCAGATGCTCCCAGCCACCTCATGTGTATCATCTCCTGATGATATCAATGAAGGTTGGGTGTAGCTTCTCCCGATGGCCATGTAGGTGTTGAAATAGAGGCGCTTTCAGCATGCTGACCAGGCTGGGCGGTCATCGCTGGTAGGAAAGCATGGCGAGGGCCAGCTAAAGTGGTGGTTGAGTCCTGGCATAATGAAGTGCTAGTTGGTCTATGGCAGGAGCATGTTTGAATACAAATAGTGAGCTTTAGATATGGGGTTCTCGATAGCTGAAATAGAGGTGTTTGTGGCAGGTTGAATAGGTAGGGTGGTTATCAAGTCACTCATTGTAGCTTAAATAATTATTTATGTATTTGAAAAGCATGATATAAATATAATTTATTATTATTATTATCGGCTGCAATGAAAGAAGGGATGTTGATGGCAAAATATGTAAATATTTCTTTGATTTGACTCCAAGGGGTGGGGCTTAGGGTCACAGAGGTCAAATGGGGGGCGGGGGGACTCAAAATTTGATATTGCATCGTTCTACTGGAACTTTTTGCCATCTTTAAACTTTGATATAGTGGGAAGCATTGGGATTTGCGATGGCGTGCCGTCGACTTCACTCTGGTTGAAATTTATATCCCCATTAATAAGCACTCAGCTAAATTTTTAGGAGTCAATCATTGATGATAAGCTCACCTGGCCTGAGCACATCTCCTCTATCTTTAAAACTGTTTCACGGAACAGGTGTTTTATCTTCATTACTTTCATTTCTCTCCTCAATCTCTTCAATTTCTCTTTACGATGCTATATTTTTATCTCACCTCATTTATTGTAATACTGTATGGGCACGTACCAGCAACAATAAACTTCATTCACTCATTGTATCTCAAAGAAGAGCCTTGAGGATTTGTACCTTCTCACATCCTTGAGACCACACTGCACTTGTTTTCATTATACTTTACACTCAAACTCTTAATGATCTTAACAGATTGCTCGTCTTAACAAAAATAATACGTTTCCCAGCCTGGAAGCCTTGGAACCCTAATCATATTAATAATAATAATAATTAGAGGTTTTTCTCCGTCTTGGTGGTCTTAAGGGTATTGGGGGCCTTAAAGGGTCTTCAAAGGTCGAAGGGGTCTCAAACATATAAAGGGTCAAAAGGTACATTCCATAGTACGTAATTAATTAAGACGTACGTAATTAATAGACACAAAACGCATGACACACGCACACACCATACCACATTCTGCAACAACTTGTTCGGACCCGACACTTGCACGTCATCCTCTATGAACCATGAATACAATGACATTTTACGGTCCTCTTCTTTGGGACACTATTGACGGAGCAATGAAAGCCCAGCTGCCCGTGAACAAATTCAAATCTTCCAACAAGAACCTTTTCATATCCCAATATGTGGGTTTATAGCATAAACTATGATGTTTAATCAATTCTTCTATTTCACTATTTTGCCAATTCTTGTGTTTGATTTTGCTCATAGTCTTTGTCATAGTCATTAGCTGATAGTTTTTGTGTGATCGTTGATAGTTTGTTGAAGGCATTTCACCACAAGTTTTTTTGGAAATGCCCCGACAAACTACTCTAGCTATGTCACGCATATGGAAATTATTATCTATTTCTACTTAACCTTGTACAGAGTATGGGAAAAAGAATTCGGTTAATTTGAAACCGAAAGAATCACTTTTGAGATTCACATTCTTGGTTTGATGCCTAACAAAATAAGACGAGACCGTAAACGATGATCCTGGTGCTTCCTCCGGCAGGGCACCGCATTGTAGTGTACACCGTTCAGTGGGGATGACATACAAGGCATCTTCCTTTGGAATCAATTCCTCTTATTTTATTGCCTGTCTTTCTTATTTCAAAAAATGATTTAGGGGTTATATTTGGGTGTCATTGTTTTTAAAAAAAATTCTTTATTCAGTGAAGGAATTTGGTTCACTATATTCAACAACATCACCAATGTATCATATTGTTTACAGAACCCTGGTTCTGTTGAATGAGTCTCATGGCAAGAGTTACAATATTGGAAAAGTTTTCACTCCGACACAGGATATTCAACAGAGAGTGCAGGAATTTGTAATTTGTTTAGGGTTTCACACCTCCTCTTCACGATAGCACACCTCTTCACAAAGGACACTGTAGGATCTTTGATGTCCACCAACTAATGGCGGTAGATGGGGTTCCCAGTTTAATGACCATCCGAGAGACGGCACACACATCGATGTCTCTCCCTACATGCGAAACAACAGAGTGACAGTTTATAGCTCGGCCAAGATTAAAAGCCAAGGCTAGACAGCTGAGAATCAAGTGCACGTACCTCTGGGCTATCCTGCCAGCCCAGTCCTGTTAATAGACAGTTTCGTGAAGAAGATTGTGATATGTCTGTTTAAACCACCGAAGTCTCCGTGAGGAAGGTTTCCTTTCACAGGTAGTTTGTAAGACATTGCAAGTTTTTGATCTTGCATGACTTAAAGTGGAACTTGAAAGCAGGTTAGCTTCTCAGTACGACGCTACTCTCATGTTTCTTAATGGTACACATCACAGGGTTGAGAGGTGTAAATGAGTTGCTGCAGTGCAACCGAAAGATATGATTCAGACTGCAGCCACAGAATACCAGTGAGATGCTAAATCTCACTAACCAGTGAGATGCTAAATCCTCGAGGGTGCTTGCTATTTCAGCGAGCCATAGTCCCCTATCATTGCTCTGCCAGGAAGTTGTGTGCACAGTTATGCAAGTTGGAATTATATACAGCAGGCCTGTGCAGTTTCTCTGTTTAAAAATTTCCATCAGAAATGGATTATTAGCATGCAAAAGTATAATGATTTTCGTATGCATGAAAAAGCCTGACTTTTATGCAATAATATTTCAGAAGAGGAAAAAAACTGAAAAAAATCAGTGTTTCACAGGCAGTATGAGTCATCAGTGTGTGTGCTGTCCCTCGGATGGACATTAAGCTGGGCATCCCCTCTGCCAGCATTAGTTGGTGGATGTTAAAGATCCCATGGTGTCCTTTGTGAAGAGTAGGCGAGCTATCGACGGCACCATGACCAAATTACAAATTCCTGCTCTAACCAGCAGAAGGCATTGCATCGGCGGCACAGACACGCCCGCAGCCTTGTGCTGCATACGAACGAACGAAGTACCAATAACTAGTGGGTGCTAACTGCACTTTATACTGCAATGAAAACAGGACTTTCAAAACTTCGATTCAAATTTTTGTTTTGTAACTCATGATTTGAAAACTGCACTTGCACCCATTCTTTTCATTTCATTTCCCTTCTGTACTTTGTATATTTCCCCCTTATTCTGGTACTTCCATTTTCGTTATTGTGATTTCATTTTTACCTCCGCCACCGGGGGTGAAGGAGGTTATGTTTTCACCCCTGCCTGTTGGTTCGCCGAAATAGATGACCCTTATTGTCAGTAATTCTGTCTGTTTGTTTGGATGTTGTTCGTTTGTCATCAGCATAATTGGTAGTAAACGTGGGCGGATTTTGACCAACTCGGGTGGTAGGTACATGTTATGACCTGTGCTTTGGAAATTGTGATGGTTGCTAGGGACGCTTTGGTTCCCTAGCAACAACCGAAAAACCTTCAAAATCGGTACGTTCACGCGAAATCAATTCCGAAAGCCATTATCCCACGTAGGGTTATGAAATTTTGCACGAATGATCTACAGGTGATGCTCTATCAAATATATTCGGTTTTTGTGATATATGGAATACTTTACCCGCAGCGCCCCCTACAATTAGGGTATGCGTGAAAATTGGCGAAAATTGAAGCCCCCTAGCGACCAGGTGAGTGCATCAGTGCATCGATACGAATGAAACTTTGCAGGTTCATGGTACTCAATGAGTACTACAACTTTGCCTCAGGACATATTGACCGATTTCGCTCTGGTCAGGGGTCAAAGGTCAATTAGTGAAAAATCGATAATATGCGAGAACTGGAGGTGCCTTCGCCGCCAAATGCTACTCTCCTAGGGTTATGGTCGGATGGTCATGAAAATTCACACTAATCGTCTGGAATACATTGTGCACAAACAATCGAGCCGGATTTTCGATTTAGGTCTTTGTTCACCCACAGCACTCCCTCGAACTTTGGGGATTTCCGATTTCAAACGCATTTTCGGTACTTTTCATTCAAATGGATACCGAGTAGTTATCAGTAGATGAACTGGATGAGATTTGATATGCATAATCTTAAGGTGATTCCCTATCCGCTATATGACATCCATTTTGCTCTATATCTTATAGTTTCCATGCTCGGCAACCCATCGCCGCCTACGGGCTGTCTGTTTTTTGTCTGTTTTGTGTGCAGGATATCTCAAAAAGTTCTGGACGGATCCGGATAAAATTTGGGGGGGGGGGGGCAGGTTGGGTGTGTAACAAGGACGAACTAATTCATATTTTGGTGAAGATCCGAATCGGGATTCGGCAACTATAATTTCTGAAGTGATCTTCACCATTGAGAGATAGGGCCAAAAACGATATATAGCACGATATCTCAAAACGTTTGGACAGATTTGGTTTGAAGTTTGGTAGGCAGGTTGGGTGTGTGACGAGGAACAATTGAATTTGATTTTGGTGAAGATCTGAATCCAGATCTGGATATGACAATTATTTTAATTTTTTAAGTGATTCTTCACCATTGAGGGATTGGGCAAAAACGATATATAGCATGATATTTTATCCGGCGGCCATCGAAGGATGCGATGGGGATGTATGTCTGTTACGCCCTTTTCGTTTGTTTATTGTTATTTTCAGCGAGATACGAGAAACCCTGACGGATTCGACCGAAACTTGTGGGGGGGGGTGTAGGTCTGGTCCAAAGGATCATGCCATTAGATTTTGGACTATGTCCAAAATCCATATGGCCGCAATGGCGGCCCAATTTGAGAAAAAATATTTTAATTTTTTTTTTTTTTTGCATTCTACATGTTTTATAGTGATTTTCCACGCCGGCCCCCCTCCCCAAAATAAAAATTGTGTAGAGAAAAAAAATTTTTGCAACTTTATTTTCAACAAAATTTCGATTTCTTTTTTTGGCATTTTCTACAGTGTTTTAAGTGATTTTCCAAGCCCCGCCCCCTCCCCGCCCAAAAAAAAAATAATTGTTAGAGAAAAAAAAAACTTTTGCAAATTTTTTTTCTAAACAAAATTGTCGATTTTTTTTTTCGCAATTTCTAGCATGTTATAAAGTGATTTCCAAAAAATAAACATGCCATAAGATTATAATTGCGGCTGATTTTGTGAACTTCGGTGAATATATCCCACGTAAAATCATTTCTGTCTCAGGAAATCTAGTTATGAGCGAATGAATTGAGGTATGTAAAAGTTAAAAGTAATAAGGGAAAGTTGGCGAAACTATAATCCTGTGAGCACTGTTGACGATCAAATTGAATGAATAGGAATATCAGGTTTGTCACTTGAGTTAACGCTAGCAGTATTGGCGCGGAGGTTTTGCAAACCTCTAACGGCGAGTGTCCCCCTCCTAGTTAAAAAATTATTGGATCCCGATATGTTCTCGTGGATCAGGCATAAGTGGCGGGATGTATGCGCTGTGGCGAGTGGGCCTTAGCTAGTTTGTGTTAATGTGTTATTCTTATTCAGCGACGCGAAACCGTAGCACCTGGAGGGCCCAAATTTAGGTGTTGGTAGCTTCAAATATCTTGGGCAAAGGTTTTTTAAACTACGAATACACAATTGGCGCTTGAAGAGACATACAAAACTATATTCCCACAAGGCGACTAGCAGCACACACACACACACACACTACACACACACACACAACCTAGAGCAGAAAGTGGGTTAACTTACTCTTGAAATCGTATTTCAATCCAGCCACTGCTGCGGTGCCATCAACTCGTGGGTCACAAGGGTTTCCACCTTCAAGGGTTCCACCAATTCTTCCTGAGGCCTTATGACTCTCGGCTCTGTTGCCCTCATGAATCTCCACACTGTTACGTCGACCAATCGCAGTTCTGATGCTCTTAGGAATCCCTGCCCTGAGGCTTCCACGAGTCTCTGCCCTAAGGCTTGTTTTTATTTTTT
>CM068957.1:66421351-66434585 GCA_035128595.1 Eptatretus atami | reverse complement strand
TCCAAATGTCACCTATCGCTTTGTTGACAGAATACAGGGGAGGAGGGGCTGGGAGCAGAGGAGTTGGTGGGGGGGGGGAGGAGCGGGGAGGTGGATGGGGAGGTCGAGCGGGGGAAGGCGAGAGGTGAGGGAAAATGGAGGAGGGGAGGGAGGAGACGAAGGGAAGGAGGGAGAGTTGGTGGAGGTGGAGAAGGGGGAGGGGGGAAAAGAGGGGAATATCATGGGAGGGGGGGTGGCAGGGTGTATAACAATTGCTATGTTGCCAGATTATGCGATTAAATTTTATTGTGCATTATTGGGGGTGGAGTTAAAGTTTTTTATTTTGAGGAGTATATATATAACTTCACAGTGCCCCCAAAGGGTTATCTCGGATTTTTGTCAACCGGAAAGGGTTAATGCAAGTATATCTGAATATTACAGGATTTTTCAGGACGATGATTGGAGTATTAGTATCTCTTCAATATCCTTTCATATGTCTGTTTGGCCATATTAAAGACTAGCATAACCCGCGCTCCTGCGCGAACATGTTGGGGATGGTGTGTTTGAGAAAAGAACTGATGCAGAAGTATCGAGTATAAGTTTTACTTTAATGCAGTAAGTGGAAAACGATTTCCACTGTTTCAAGAACCATTTTAGTTTACTTTTTTTGTAGCCATGCACCTTCATATGGTCTTTGAGTATAATGTAAGCCGAATATCACGTTACTCGAGCGCAGAACAAAAAGTCGAAGATAGCGCGACACGAAACCACAAACTCGGCAAATAATATATAGATGTGCTGTTATTTATCACTGCTTGAGACAGCTTTCACTGTTTAAAATAAACCTTGCAGAGATAACTAAAATTGGTGTCATTCTAATCCTCTGACTTGTGTACCACAATACTGTTTTTACCCCTAATTGGTATCTCAGAGTAGGACATGTTAAAGTTTCAATGATTCTATAAGCTTTTCAACTATCAACATACACATATTGCGTTGGAAAGACTGTAGAATTCTGAAATTACTTCAACATGTCATCGATTTTCCACAAACCCACAACTCGTGGAAATTGTTTCGCCTTTACGCTTGGAATAATTTTCGTAAGAATGAGTCGCGTTATGGAAAAGAAGAGGCCCATTGGGGTTTGCACGATTATCAAGTAAAAATTGTGTTAGTATGTGGAATTTGCTATCCCAATTTCAACATGTTAACCCCCCCCCCCCCACACCAACCACCACCACAAAACCTCCCTCCCAACACTACTCCATTCATTGGCGGCATGTTACCGGGAAGGCCAAACATTTTATTTGGGGGGGGGAGGGGGCTAAGTTACGAACAGTTCGAGTTTTCAGGGCGTTCCGTTCCATTTTTCACAGTTTATGCCCTTTTTTAACATAGAAATATCATATATTATACATGGGTCAGTTTCAGGCTTCCTGGACTCCACCCCAATAAATTCATGCTCTTGCCATTGCATTGAAGCAGCACAGATCGGCAGGCCTTAGGACGTGGGGTGAAGTCCATGTCCCAGTGCAAGTGTATGATAACCAGGTATATAAGCCATGATGCTATATATATATCGGACATAAGCCGTGTGCATGGTTTTTTGCTTCTTGTACAGAATGTACATCGGGTTATTACCACTCCGCCCACCGAGGACGAAGGAGGTTATGTTTTTCACCCTTTCCTCTCTGTGGTTGTTTGTTTGTTGTACAGGATATCTCAAAAAGTTGGTGACCAATTGTGCGCTGACCAAAGTGCCTTTCTAGTTTTAATATGAAATGCGGGCAAGCCTAAAAGACAACGAAACATGGTAGGTTTAGAGAGATTTCTTATTCTTCATTTTGGTTCCGGTATCACTCGATGCATGTGTTGAAGCAAACTATTTTATCTCCGGTTTGTTCTCCTCAGTCTTTTAATAACTTACAGTCGTCAAAAGATATCAATAAATGAAAATTGCTTTTCCTTTATTTTGCTGAATAGGCCTGAAACGCTATAGGTTAGAGAGTTTTCATTTTCATTCTTTATTTTGGTTTCCGGTATCGGCTCGAGTGGTGCGTTAGACACAAACAAATTTTTTATCTCCCAAACATTCGATTGGGCCCGGAGGGGATATGTATTGCAAAGCACTTCTCGCTCTTGTTTTAACATAATCTTGGATTGGGCCGCACTCACAGAATGCGCCGATAATTGGCTTGAAAGGTGCACAACAGATTCAGGCAACCCATTACTATGTATAATATATATATGTATAACTATTGGTTTAGAATTCGCGCGCAGGCGTCGCGTGCGATCGGCCGAGTAACTCTAATAGCAACCGCGTCGCCACCCGGACGGAAATTCAGTCGTGACCCTCTGGAACTACCGCAGGACCAAGTCCGGGTGGGGGTTTAACTTCACCACACCGTCCGCTTCTAACCCGGCACAAAATATGGTGAATCGCCGAATGCCGATATATCTTTAAGTACCGCGTGGGTAGCGTACCGAGGAGTTGTACCACGCCGCAGGTCGGCTCCGGACACGAACCGCTTAAGCGGCTCGTTCCGCTAAGGGGATAACCGAGCGGAGTTATCGCGAGCGCTGACGGTTTTTTCAGATTTACTTGCTGGGTGTTAAACCCATATCCCCCAAATTTCCCCTTTCCCGTGATGCAAGATGGCAACTTCAAACGAAGGAAAGGACGCCAAACGAAACGGGTCACAATTTAACAAGCACTTTTATTCCCACACACACAAGGCACGCACGTATTCACAGCCATAAGAAAAAAAAAAAAAAAAAAAAAAAAAAAAAAAAAAAAAAAAAAAAAAAAAAAAAAAAAAAAAAAAAAAAAAAAAAAAAAAACAGTATAGAATGCACATATAACAGTCAAAGCAACGGCAGAGCTACGACCGAATAAAGCAATGTACACAGCACTTATTCAGGTTTACTTAAAGGCTTTGGCGCCACACACACATTTAACAAACAAAACAATAAACCAACCCTCATAGGCAAGGAGAACAAGTCCTGTGGACCAAATGTACGTGGGACCTGTGTGAAGCGGCCAGGTCCACGAGACCGGAAGGGGTCTTACCGCGCCCTCGGTGGCGCATGGCGGCCTAAGCCGCATGGTCAAGCGTATACGTGCCTGACTCCGTGCCCCTGGCGTGGTCGTGAGCTTCTTTAGGCGGTGCGTTTGCGCCAGGCACGTGTTTGGTCGGTCGACCACCAACGGTGGGATGGGGAACGGACGGGGTTACGCGGCAACTATCTCAGCGCGGATGGGGGGAATTGTTGATGCTCCAGGGTGGAGAGAGGGGAATGCGGACGCTCATCCCGCTAGGGGGCCCTTGGGAGGGGACCGCACCGACTCGGCGAACTCTCGCCACCTGAGCCTCTCCGGTCCCTGCTTCACTCCGCGACTGTCCCTCGACCTCAAACTCCGAGCTCCGTCCCCTTCGCCGCCGATCCCGCAAATAAACACGACTCCGGACTCCATGACTTTGACCACTGACGCCAACAACGACACCTCGCGACGACCTCCGTCTTCACTCGGACAGCCAGCCGGAGTCGCCTTGTGCCGCGTCTTTATAAGACGGGAGGAGCGTGTATGTAATTCGCGGAATCAAAATGCCGCTGGGAGGCGGGATATATATACTTCACAGATGCCCCCAAAGGGTGTAATCTCGGATTTTTGTCAACCGGAAAGGGTTTAATGCAGTATATCTGAATATACAGGATTTTCAGGGACGATGAATGGGAGATTAGTATTCTTCAATTCCTTCATATGTCCTGTTGAGCCATATTAAAGACTAGCATAACCCGCGCTCTGCGCGACATGTTGGGGTGGGTGTGTTTGAGAAAGTAACTGATGCAGAGTATCAGTAGTAAGTTTACTTTAATGCAGTAAGTGGAAACGATTTTTCACTGTTTCAGAACATTTTATTTACTTTTTTTGTAGCCATGCACCTCATATGGGTCTTTGTAGATAATGTAAGCCGAATATCACGTTACTCGAGCGCCAGAACAAAAGTCCGAAGATAGCGCGACACGAAACCACAAACTCGGAAATAATATATAAGATGTGCTGTTCTTTATCACTGCTGAGACCAGCTTCACTGTTTAAAATAAACCTTGCAGAGATACTAAATTGGTGTCATTCTATCCTCTGACTTGTGTACACAATACTGTTTTACCCCTAATTTGGTATCTCAGAGTGGACATGTTAAAGTTCATGATTCTATAGCTTTTCAACTATCAACATACACATATTGGTTGGAAAGATGTAGAATCTGAAATACTTCAACATGTCAATCGATTTCATCAAACCCACAACTCGTGGAATTGTTTCGCTCTTTACCTTGGAATAATTTCGTAAGAATAAATTAAAATGTTTGGCCTTCCGAGTAACATTGCCGCTCAATGGAATGGAGTAGTTGGGAGGAGTTTTGTTGGTGGTGGTGGTGTGGGGGGGGGGGGGTTGACATGTTGAAATTGGGATAGGCTAAATTCCACATACTAAACACAATTTTTACTTGATAATCTGCAAACCCCAATGGCTCTTCATTTTCCATAACGTCGACTCATTCTTACGAAAATTATTCCAAGGTAAGAGCGAAACAATTTCCACGAGTTGTGGGTTTTGGATAATCGATGACATGTTGAAGTATTTCAGATTCTACATCTTTTCCAACCAATATGTGTATGTTGATAGTTGAAAAGCTATAGAATCATGAACTTTAACATGTCCCTCTGAGATACCAATTAGGGTAAAAAAGTATTGTGGTACACAATGTCAGAGGATTAAGATGACACCAATTTTAGTATCTCTGCAAGGTTTATTTTTAACCAGTGAAAGCTGGTCTCAAAGCAGTGATAAAACAGCACATCTATATATTATTTCCGAGTTTGTGGTTTCGTGTGCGCGCTATCTTCGGACTTTTTGTTCTGCGCTCGAGTAACGTGATATTCGGCTTACATTTCTACAAAGACCATATGAAAGGTGCATGGTACAAAAAAAGTAAACTAAAATGGTTCTGAAACAGTGAAAAATCGTATTCCACTTACTGCCATTAAAGTAAAACTTATACTATACTCTGCATCAGTTCCTTTCTCAAACACACCATCCCCAACATGTCGCGCAGAGAGCCGGGTTATGCTAGTCCTTTAATATGGCGTCAAACAGGACATATGAAAGGAATTGAAGAACTAACTAATCTCCATCATCGTCCCTGAAAAATCCTGTAATATTCAGATATACTTGCATTAAACCCTTTCCGGTTGACAAAAATCCGAGATAACCCTTTGGGGGCATCTGTGAAAGTATATATATATACTCCTCAAAAAAAAAAATAAAAAAAACTTTAACCACCCCCAATAATGCACTAATATATTTAATCCTGCATAATCTGGCAACATAGCAATTGTTATACACCCTGCACCCCCCCACTCCCATAGATATTCCCCTCTCTTTTCCCCTCCCCCTTCTCCACCTCCCACAACTCTCCTCCTTCCCCTTCGTCTCCTCCTCCCCTCCTCCATTTTTCCCTCACCTCTCGCCTTCCCCGCTCGACCTCCCACTCCACCTCCCCGCTCCTCCCCCCAGCCCCCACCAACTCCTCTGCTCCCAGCCGCTCCTCCCCTGTATTCTGTCAAACAAAGCGATAGGTGCTATTTGGACTGGTACTAATAAATAAATATTTTAGACTGTTATCAGGGTATAAACAGGCCCCTCCCTCAAGAAAGTACAGTCCCGTCTCATTAAAGGCACACAAGAAAACTTGGCAATTTTTTCTTACTTTGCAACAAAACTGGCTTAAAATAATTTTCAAGAAAGTCAGTTCTGTATTCATACAATATTCATTCCCACTAAGTTTTGGATTTTAGACCGATGTTCCAATAAGCTTCTTCTTCTTTCTTAATCTTTTTTCTCACAACATTACCTTTAGGTGTTTTTTTGTGTGTGGTTCGCCATTTTTCGCCAGACATAAATATGTAAAATGGCAGACCTCATGGTTCTGATAGTCTGGCGTCTTGGTTGCCCACATCGGCACTTTTAACGTGAAAAAAAAACAAACAAACTTCTGCACGGCAAGCCATTGACTTCTGTCAAGTCGGAATGTCTATGCAGGTCCATTCTTTGACGTTGACAAGACCACCATCGATGTGTCCCAGGTGGGTTGTGTGCAAGTTTTTAAAATTGTCGATAAAACTTCTAACCTTTACTGAAATAAACAAGCCTGATTTCTCTCATTGATAGACCACCAGCAGGTCAAACAATGCAAGAGTAATGCCATCGCACAGTGACATGAAATGGCTGCCCGAAAGCGGACCCTCGCAAAAAAAAACAACAAAAAAAATTGGGATCAGCAGGAATTATTGGTAGAGTCGGATTACCGGAAAGTCAACTTTTTTCTTCTTTTTTTTGGCCTTATCATAATATAGCCATGTAACCAGTTTCAGTTGAATATGTTACAAGGTGTGGGAAAAAAATCGGAAAAAACCAAAGGCGAGACGGACAGCGGACGGACAAAGAGAGCAAGCCTATAGTCCCCTCCGGTAGGACCGTATGGCACTAATACATAAAAACACAAACACAATCACAGAGTGGTCTCAAGATAAGGATTCTAAGTTGTATGTTCTATTCACTTGTCTAAGAAGAGCAAACTCTACTGTTACACGTAGTTACCTGTAAGAAAGAACATCATTTCACAAAACAGTGGGAAGTGGTTCACCCGTGCAAGACGTGCAAAATAATATGTAACTGGTCAATAAGGTGAGAAAAAAACGTAAGCGATATTATTGTGGCTAAAATGCTCTTGATATAAAATAATTTTCTGACATAAAATTAAATTCCTTCTTTGGCAACTAATGCATTTAGAAAACATTCCTACACATAAAGTAATGTAGTATAATAGTGAAATCTAATAAACGATGCAAGTTACTTGCCATGCATGAGGTTACAACTACATATTTTATCATCGCATGGACAAAGAGGTAAAATTATAAAATACTACCCTCAGTGGAACAAGTTAATGTAATCAGCATGATAATGGAGTTGCAGAAGAAAAGGGTGCACGAGGAAGGCCTGTTAATCTGCAAGGAGTTAAGAAGCTTGTTTTGTCTTTTACATAAAAAGTGGAATGTCATCAGTTTGTTCCCATAAAAACATAGAAAGATAAACCTGATTATTACTGACAATGTGGAAGGGTAAACTGTAATGGTTGGTTGTGTACATTGCGAAAAATTGATGCTGGAGCAACTTCTGAGTCTTGACACCCCTCGAAAATGATGACCAGAAAGGTAAACAAGGAAAGCTCGTCAATAATTCTGGCAGCTAAGGTAATATGTATTGCTTTGTTTATCGAGCTTCATTTCCACATCCCATTACAATTCGTCTGAGGGTAATGTGTCCTGTGGATACAAAGAGGCGTCAAGTTGCTCTATCTGCTGCAATCCCACAGCAGCGCTTTTATTAGCATTTTAACGACACGACACGAAGATTTCGCCATACCATTCTGGACTTCATTTACGGAGCATAGCTTTGTGGGTCACTTCTTTTAATATGAACCCGTGAAAGCGCTGTGCAGAAATCCTTCAGCTGCTAAATCCCACAACCGCAAAACAATTCCCACACCCTTCCACCCTCCTCCAAACTTCCCGCATTGTGCACAAAGCAAAATGCAGACTTAGGAGGGGTTGGCTTTAATGAATATATTTTTACTGACTAATGTAAGGTATACATATTGAATCTCGCACTATTATCAACTGACTGTAAGCTTGCACACATTGCTAGTTGTGAGAAAAAAACAGGGCTACGTATTTGTGGTTGGATCAACCCACTCTTTTTCCTCCCATTTTGATATATATTTGAAAGATACTGGGTATGAAAATTAAAGAAATTAAAGGACTTGACTCTAATTGATGTTAGCTAAGGCCTGGATGTTGGCTTAGAGTTAGCGGTGGTGTTTGGGATCCTAAGGGTCCTAGTTCAAGCCGCGTTGGCTGCTGAATTAACACACCAGGGGGTTGACTCAGCCTGTCCATCCTTCCGAGGTCGTGAATGAGTACCAGTTGTACTGGTAATAGGGCACTGCATCAGTGCAATATCCGTGCCCCTAACCAATGATGCAACCGAGCAGCCAAAAGGCTCAACACGAAGGGAAGGGGTATTGATGATTTATGAAAATCTGCTATTGGTGTGGGCAAGCATGATGAGCCGAATGCCTCCGGCCTTGTGGCATAATTTCCTTGTTAATTAGTTCAGATGTTGATGCAACATTTTACACTTTTAGGAAAAGGGAGCAATAGTTAGATATATCCATCCATCCATAGGGACCCATACCCGAATGCAGAGCTTGATGCCTGCCGAAGCAGTCTCCTTGGCTATTGACACAATCCTGACGGGTTACGCCCTACGACACAGGATACCAGCAAGCTGCATCATTTTGCCACCTCGAGAAGATGACAGGCAGAGTCAACCCCCACCTTGATATTAATTCAACAGCCAAGAGGGATTGATATCAGGATCCCTCGGATCCCAAGCCCGCAACCCTACCATAAGCCAAACACCAGGCATAATATTCATAAAAGCTCTCAACACTGTGTAATGTGCGGACACATTTCAAAAACTTACCTGTGATTTAAGGGTGTATTTTAGGGTAAAAGTCTTCAGGTGTTGTCCCATGTGGGCAAGGTATTCGCTGCTTTCGATACTAGCTAGGATAATGGGTCTTGTGTGTTTTCCACTATCTGTAATACTCAAGCGAGCCTCCACAATATGATGGCATTGCCTCCAAGGGCCCCAGCAAGGAACAGACTGCGCTCCCCTGCAGCTGTCCATTATCACGTGAGAGCGCTGGAATGGTGTTGCTGAAAATGGATTGGTGAATTGCCCTCAGGCAGAGACTCATGGGAGCTGGAGCTGTTAGCTCTCCATACCGCCTTCGCATCTTTCCACTCATTCCTGCAGCACTCTTCACCGTCCTGCTACTTTACTACTCAGCTCCTCCTCTGGTGTCCGCAAACTGAGTGGTGTTAACATCTGTTGGGCTCCATTCTAACCGAACAGATATCTCAGCTCGCTCATCAGTATACTCCTCAACATCTCAAGACCATGCTCTTTCTTCCTCTCATCCACACCTCCCCTTTTCCCCAAACCCCTCAAATTTTGTGCCTCCCACTGCCCACTTCCATTCTTCACCATTACCACTACAAGTTTGTTTCCTTCCATCTCCCCACCTCTCCCCTCACCTCCTCCCCTTGTCATGCCTTGCTCCCATCGTCTCGCCTCCCTCTCAAAGCTTCCCCCTCACCTCTCCCTCTCAAAGCAAACCTTCACCTCTTCACCCTCAGAGCTCCCTCTCACCTTTCTCAAAAAACTCCCCCCTCATCCTTCCTCCCTTCAATCTCCCCCCCTCACTCCGCCCTTCTCAAAGTTGCCGCCCCAATCAATCCACAAAAGGCTTGCCTCCCTTTCCCCTGCCCTCTCTCTTCCAACTCATTCCTCCACCTCCTCCAAATCTTCAACTTACCTCTGCCTCCTCGATTATTACTACCCCCACTGTGCCTCATCCAATCACCATGAGCCTTTTTCTCGCTCCTCATCCGCCCCTCTCCCCGAGCTCTACTGCAATCCCCCACACACTGTCAACAAGCTCTGCCCGACACTCCCCCCCATTTCCTCCCTCCATCCTACCCTCCCCTCCACAGCACCCAAAGCATCCTCACCTCCCTCTTCCTCCAACAGTGTGGACCTCAAACATCCAGAACCTTTTTCTCTAACCTGAGCAGATCTTTCCATACAGGGTTGCCACTGAACAAACCAGACCATAACTTCTTAAATAGAAACTTTCCTCCTTCAAGACGTTCGGACTTCTTAGCATCTCTCCTCCGGTTACTCACTCCTCTCGGTATGACAGACCCAGTCTCGGCTTTGGCGGTGAAGTTGCTCTCTTCATGAAAAACTCCGCATTCGCTTCACTCTCCATGCCCTTGCGCTCATCACACATGTGGCCAAGAATACATCTGGCTATGCTTCCCTCCAACCTCCCACCCCATGTTTATATGTGTATTGTACATTCCACCAAATAGTGGATGACTTCCATTTACATCTCACTATCCGAAAACATGACCAAACTTCTATCCTCTCATCCCAACTCTCTCTCTCCTCATTAGTGAGTGACTTCATTATCATGCCAAGTTGCTGTGGTGTGAGTACCTCTCTCCACCTGCCATGGCATGTCAAGCAAAGGACTCGCTGTGACTCTTTTGGGCTGATACAATCTGTTCAACTGCCCAACCAGATCTTAATCAATGTAACTCCATCTCTTCTGGATTCGATTTTGACCAATTTCCCTGAAAATATCTGCTGTTCTTCCTCTGGCTTACGATCAGGTTCATCTGACCACATGCTTGTCAAAGTGGACATCTCTCTGGCTGTTATTAGAGAACCACCTCAGTGCCATCAAGTCTGGCATTTCACTCAGGCTGAATGCAGGGTCTTCGAGCAGCCATTCAAATTTTCTAGACTGGTCTCCCATTTCACTTTCTCTGAACATCAATCATTCTGGAATTCCTTTCAAAGAAATTTGCTCTTTCTCTTGTGCCACAGATTTATCGCATCTCCTCTTCAGTGAGCATAACCCTATCCTCTGCCCATGCCGTAACACTGAAGAGCTTGTGGGAGGCAGTGTCCTGAAACCAATTTGCCTTTACCTCATGGAAGGCCTAATCCAACTGAAGGCAATCTCAGTCTTCCACAAAGCTTTGGAACAAGTGTTGTGTCTACCCTCAAGGAGAGCAGTGAAACAACATACTTTCCTCCTCTCAAGTCTTGAACTCTCAAACCTGTCTCCCTCCTCCAAAATCCTGGTGGTGTCTGGTTGTCTGTTCTGGTCTACGTCCCCCTCCATCCCCCTCCCCTTACCTCAATGGATGCACAGGCTGACACTAAACGTGGAAAAGGCTAATTCCTAACTCTGTGTCTGCTTCTAAATATTGTTTCCGCAAACCCATCCACGTTTCTGTACCCACCTTATCCAGTCCGCACCCGCTGTTCCTGGACTCTGTGTCCCTTTTCTCCAGACAAGGTGGCAGAGTTGCTCTCAAACCTCGACTCTGATTCTGCACCGTCCAGACTGCAATCAGCCCATGTGATCCTAAAAACTACTCTGCTGCTCTTGCTCTCCCTCTCTCTGTTCTAGTCAGCCTTCTCATTCCGATCACGTCATCTGCCATCTTTGCAAACGAAATCAGCAAACATTACCGATTTGCATAAAAACGTGCAAAAAACAAGATCCCTGCAACTACAGACTAATCAGCCTTCCCTCCCAATCATCATGCAAGGTCATGAAATCCATCATCCGTTTCCGACATTAAATCGCTTCCTCTTTTCCAATGGCTTGATTTACAATCATCAATTTGGATTCAGACCAGGTCCTCTCTAACCCTGGATAGCTGCCTTCTGCTTTTCCCAACAATGGATGGTGGTCCTATGCCAGATATGAAGATCAGCGCATCTGCCCTAAGAACATACAGCGTGCTTTTGTGGCTTGATTCCCGATCATCAATTTGGATTCGACCAGGTCACTCTACCCTGGACCATGCTGCTTTCTCTGCTTTCCCAACAATGGATGGTG
Organism: Eptatretus atami; assembly: GCA_035128595.1. Taxonomy (NCBI): domain Eukaryota; kingdom Metazoa; phylum Chordata; class Myxini; order Myxiniformes; family Myxinidae; genus Eptatretus; species Eptatretus atami. The sequence continues at coordinate 66,422,991 of CM068957.1, read as the reverse complement.
GTCCTCAATGCCAGATATGAGATCAAAAGCGCCCTCTCCGCCTAGACTACCCGCATGCTTTCGTGGCTTGATTTCCAATCATCAATTTGGATCAGACGCAAGGTCACTCTACCTGGACATGCTGCTTCTGCTTTCCCAAACAATTGGATGGAGGTCCTCCACTGCCAGATGTGAGATCAGAGCCATTCCCCAGATATATCGCATCCCCTCTTCTCCTCCAGGTGGATAGTTCCTCAAGGCAGTGTTCTGGGCCTTGTTCTTTTTCTGGTAATTCATCAGTGATATCTATGACTCTCTGGAAAATCCTCTTATCTCTTTGCTTGATGACAATACCTCTGCCGTACCATCTGTCATCCCTCAGATCGGCAAGCAGCCAGCTTCTTTACTCTCTGTAGTTCTGGATAAAATCACAAGCTGGTCGCAACACTAAGAACATGTCCTTTCAAGCCTAAAAATCTGCAACATACACTCACTATGTCTATCAAAAGGACCGTTAGAACCCCCACCCCCACCTCCCTTTTCACTCCCTGAAGAATGTCCTTCACTCAATCTTTTTTGGGTCTCACTATATCTGCCATGATCTTTCGTGGAAAGCCACATTTCCAAGCTGGCGCCACAAAGCCATATTTTCCGCCCCCCCCCCCGACCTAAGCATCCTCCATCGTGCATTGTCCTTCCTTGGCAAGCTGAGCTCACCTGACCAACATACAAACTTTCATCTGCAAGCCTGATGGAGTACTGCTCTCCCCCTCTGGGCTGGTGCTCCCAACCTCACACATTTTCGGCTTTACGCTTGTGGGCAACAACGGCATTTAGGATCATTGTATCTCCCACGATAAAGCTGTCTTTGGTCTCTCACTCTCCATCACTCTCTTACGCGCAAGCAGGTCCGTGGTCTTTCTGTTTTCTTAACCGTCTCCTTCTCCTGCCCTTGGCCATCCTCGCCCGTCACCCCGGCTTCTGTCTGTCATATGGCGAACCCCCCCCCGCCGCCCACCATATTTTCACAGGGGCGCTCAAGGTCCGCCAGCAACCCCCTTCTGGTAAAAAATTCCAAATCAGGAATCACTGGCTCACTTTCATTTCTTTTTTTTCCTGCGCCTCGGGAAAAACTTCAACATCTCTTCAATCCCACTCTTCCCGTGGCAGGTCTTCAAAACAGCTGTTCACCACCATTTCTTATCTTCGCCCAATCCAAAACCCATGATCTTTTCCTACCCCCTTAATCTACCCAAAACCAACCTACTTTCAAAAAATTCCCTGCTTTCCTTCCTGAAAGTCCTTGTGGTATCCATCTTGTTTACCTCAATGTCCTGCCCCATCCCTCTCCCTTCTCACAGATCTCCCGAATGTCTCTGTCCCTACTGTTTTGTGCTTCCCTCTCGCTGCCCTCTTGTTCCTGCTCCCTTTGTTAATATGTTTGTGGTGTTCGCAATCTTATACGAGCCTTGACATTGTGTCCAAAAAAATAAACAAGCCTTAGGGCAGAGATCGTGAAGCCTGCAGGGCAGGGAGGTTCCTAAAGCATCAGAATCTGGCGATTGGTCGATCGTAACGTGTGAGATTCATTGAGGGCAACAGAGCCGAGAGTCATAAGGCCTCAGAAGAATTGGTGGAACCCTTGAAGTGAAACGCTTGTA
>CM068957.1:66350556-66364067 GCA_035128595.1 Eptatretus atami | reverse complement strand
ATTTACAAGATTTGAAGTGAAAAAAAATATTGGGAACTATTTTAAAAGGAAGAGGGAAATAGAATTCAAGTAAAAGGTTAAAGCTGTTGAAAAAGGACTATATGGAGGATATAGCACAGCTCTGTTCATCTCAGTTTTTGAATGTCAGACCATGCACATATTTGAAACTTGTTCATCACTTGTAAATGTTTGAAACTTTTTTGTATTATTATCTTGGGATCATGGTGAAGTTTACATTTAAATTGTTCCTTGGACAAGGACATTCAGGTCAGGTCAGGTATGGGAGCAAGCACCGGAGCAGCGCGTCGCTGCGTCCACTTTCCGCCGGTACTCCAGGGGCCTCCGTCTCGCCATCCCCCAGGCAGATACCTGGACCATCCCCATCTCCTTGATATGCTGATCAACCTGCGGCAACCATGAGGAACATGGTCAGCCCATTGACCTCCTCCACTCACGAGGCTCCCTCACTGAGAGAATCTGGTGAGCAGGATCTGCGTCAGGAAAAGGAGCCACATGTCCATACAGCCCACAGGTGACCTTCATGGACTATGCCGGTAACAAATTTAATTTGAGTCTCTCTCAGCAACCGCTCGTTGGACACAAAGTCCGACAACGATAACCAAGGATTCTCCGAAGAGACATGGTACCGAAGAAATTAAGTCACCGTCTCAGATCCCTGGTCAGAGCCCAAGTCTCTCATCCATAGAGCAAGACTGGAAGCACCAATGACCTGAAGACACGGACTTTCATCCTCCCGCACAGGTACTGGCAGCACCAAACCCCAAGATCCAGTGAATCCATGACTCCCCAGGCCCGACCCAGAAGTCTATTGACCTCTGGCTCTCAGCCAGCAGAGACATGAATATCACTGCCAAGGTAAGTGAATCTCTCTGTGACCTCAACATCCTCACCCCAAACAGGTAGAGACAAGATAGCAGCATACAATATGTCACTGAAAGCCTGGATCTTAGTTTTGACCCAGGAAATCCGTAACCCCAGCAGCTGACTCCTCATTCAGCACATCGAGGGCCCACAAAAGGATATCCAGAGTCTCCACAAAGATGACTGCAGCATCTGCAAAATCAAGGTCAGAGATCTTGGCATTCCCAAACGATGCACCACAGCTTGATCTCTCCGACATCCTCCCCAGAATCCAGTCCATACAATCACTGAAAAATATGGGTTTTAGTGCACATCCCTGACAAACTCCAGTCACAACTGGAAATAAGTCAGAGATTGTATCACCACCTGGTCCTGATACAGCATGGTCCTGCAACTCTGGTAAATCATATCCAGTGTCCCTTGAGAGACAAAATTCTTCTTCGCCCTTCGGTGAGTTCGAGGACATCCACCGGCAACATCGGTCTTGAAGGCACTCCACAACTCTTCAGAATTCCCCAAAGCACCCAGACCCCCAAATCCCCACTCAGCCTATTCGCAAACTCCTCAGCTACCCTCTCATTCTTGAGCTTTTCAACATCCAGCCGAGGCTGGGATGGTACCATTTTCCAGGATTTACGCTGCGACTTCAGAGTTGCTACAACAAGCCTGTGGTCGGTATTGAGGAACTGAGCACTCCAGTAGACCCTGCTGTTCTGGATCATCCTCCGGCGACCATCAACGAGCACGTGGTCAATCTCCTTTGCCACACCAGCAGCGTTGGAATACCAAGTCCAGCAATGATCCTGTGGGTGCTGAAACCATGAACCAGCCACCCTAATTCCATGACTTCTTGCAAAGTCAAGGAACTTCGAGCTATTCTGGTTCACAGTTCCAGACCTATGGGGACCAACACATGTCTCATAACCATCCCTATCAGTTCCAGTTGATGCATTGAAATCCCCCAAGATGACGAGAGTATCTTGCCCGGGGCACTGATCAACCACAGAATCGAGCATGACATAGAATGCGTCCTTCACGGTGAGATCACTCGCCTCAGTCGGAGCATATACAGAGACGAGGGAAATGACACCCACGGAGTGACGAATCCTTAATCTCATAATACGCTCATTGACCGGTCCTGCCTCAATTATCATGAGAGTCAGCTTAATCGACACAGCTACAGCAACTCCTTGGGCATGGTAATCATCAGAGCGACCAGACCAATAGTAGGTGTAACCACCCACCATGATCTCGCCGCAATCCGGTCTCCGACCCTCAGAGAGTGCTGCAATACCGATGTTCAAACGCTTGAGCTCAGATGATAACAAAGACAGGTGATCATCCTCTCTTCGGGAGAGGATATTCCATGCACCCACCCGAAGGGACCACCTCAGGTTAACCCATGGAGACCACCTTCTGGTGGACGACATTCGGGGACGTGTTTTTAACCTATTTCCCCCTTCGAGTTTCGAAGACTATGAGGAAACCTCATACTGACTTACAAATACTTCACAACAGTATGTGACATGTCTATTGAGCGATTCGAGCTCAACAGAAAATGTAATTTCCATGACCATCCCCGAAATGTAGAACAATGGACTAAAATGTTGTTCAGAGTTCTATAGTGTTAAGATCTGTGCAGCCTGGAATATCTTACCGGCGGTAGTTGTAATGACACCCACAGTAGTCGTAATGATACCCATGGTGGACTCATTTGAAAAGGCGCTGGACACCCATGATCATAACGGTTTGAATAGCCCACAGGGTGTGGTCCTACCAGCACCAGTGTCTCCATGCTAAACAACTGCACTGACATAAGTCACCTGTCTCCAATAGATACAGGAACTCAGAAAGGGACCACTTTAACTTGGCAAAATCAAGTGAAATTAAAAAATGGCAAATCAAGAACAAACATTTTCCCTCCTGGATCTTCAGAATCTTTGGAATGGAAACGGGGTGCTTCCAAGCTTTTGACTTTCTTTGGCCCGCAACATCCTACCTCATATGTCCTACGGCTTTTCAGTGCATTTTGCATGAATTTGGTATGTGGACATGAATAGACCGTGGAGAACTAAACACGACATTTGTGATATGATCCTGTGATCTCAACCTCAGAGTCAAGTTCTTAGATGACAACCCCATATAGGCCAACCCTATTCTGTGGTTATCAAGTTGGAATCCAAATGTGATCATCGGTTTCACTTTCTAGTTAATGAATAATTAAGCAAATAATGTTAAATTACAAGACCATCAGTCTCAGCTGAGCTGACTCTAGCTAGGATGGAACATACTGTCGTGTCCACACCGGTTAAGACTGACCTGGACAGATAGCCGAACAGTTCTACCTTGGAGCCGAACACGTGATCCTTGGAGATTATAGCATGCGTGACGGGAGGGCGGCAAGGGCGTGCACCAGAGGCACTCATCAGGATGGAGGACAAGGGTTTATACTCGAACCCACAACGAATAGACAGATACAAGCAATCTTTAATAAATATGGGTTTAATGGACATAAATCAAATATTTGTAATGGAAATAAATCAAACGTGTTAAAAGTGAGGTAAATTAAAGCCTGAATTTGAGGCGCCCCGACACACAGTTACAAAAACAGGCAAGGGGAAAGATAAAATAAAAGGAAATTCCCTCTCTTTATTCCTACACTTAGCTTTGTCCAGAGATGGTCTTTTAGAGCTTGATGATCGAACCGCGTCGTCCTGCGCGGGAAGCCTGCAAAATGCCGCCAATCCGCTCTCTGGGCGGGAAATATACAGGAGGCAATTCGGGCAGTGATATTCAACACCAGGGCTCAGAAACCACCGTGCAGCTTCTTTTCACAATTGCACTTGCCGATGCCGCTCCTCTGCAAAATGGCGCTGCCTTCTTTCCCGATGGCACAACACGAGGCTCCGAGGCACGGTCTCACACGACCCAGCCGAACAGTCAATGGCTGGCATCTTGCTCCATCATGTGTGCAAATTCACACCAATGAACAACAGGATTCGCGCTGCCTCTTCCGTCGTGTCGAGGGCGGTCAGCCAGAGCCTCTGCCTCAATCGCGTTCCTCATAGAACCTCCCTTCACACTCCTGTTTGTGTCCCGACTGCCGATTCTGCCTCAATCCTCGTCTCTACACCAGGTTCGCTCGCCACAATGGCCCGCCTTCCTCCTCAAACACACGGCAGGATCATGCCAAGTTATTCCTGAGAGACATGCTCTTCTTATCTTCTCATAAACGTACATGCTTCGCGACTCAGCTGAGCACGAGAATCGTGCAGCCTTCTTCACCATGTCAAGGGGAAGTCAGCGAGCGAGATCCTTCTTTCTCCAATCGCATACCTCACACACTCTTCTCGTCTCTCGTCCTTCTGACCTCACGCCCATCCATCATCCACACCTGGGGCGTGGTTTGCTAGTTGTCAGGCGCGGTTTTTGCCTGTTGTCACGTTCGGCTCGGTTGTTGCTTTAAGGATGTGATTCCTTTTTATCGCTGGTCTTGTAAATGCAAAAACATAGGAAAAGGTCACATGGGGCAATCACATAAATGGAGAAATTATCCTTAATCCCTACATAATTAACACAGCACCACCCCCTGCGCAGTGACAAGTAACAACTTAAGCTGATAGTTTCCCTACTTAAGCTACATCAAAATGTCTCCTACCTGTCCATGGACCATGCTACCCTATACAATCCTACCTTTGCAATGAAATTCCTCCATCTACCCCACAAACACAACAATACTTGTCTTTGAGCTATCTCGTCTGGTGTTTTCCTGCATTGCATGCAGGTGATGCAACAATGGGTGCAGCGTCCTTCACACTGTTTTTTCAGTTAGGTGTGTCATCTGTTAGCATTCAATGGTGAATGCTGAAGATCCCACAATGCCAGTTGAAAAGAGTTAGGTTGTTGTGTAATGATTCAATTCCTGCCCTCACTCGGTAATGATTCAATCTTCAGGCAGAATTTGTAATTCAATCAGGTGCAACATGCATTTGCCCTCAGAAATATAAATAGATGCATAAAGTGAATTTCCAAGGGTTTGTTGTGTTGTGATGATGATGATGATGATTATGATGTTGTGCCATGTCTCCACAAAGAGGTTTGTTGTGAAACATTGTTCTGAAACTGTCCCATTTTCCTTTTTTTATTTCAACTAGCATGTAAGACCCTTCACACCACTGGTTTCATTAAAAGTCAGCATGTTTTCTTTCACAAACATAAATTTTATGTCTATCTGTGAATCTCCACGAGGATGTAAAATTAAGTGAAACATGCAAAAAAAACCAAACATTTTATAACACGTTGCTAATCTCAACCATTTCTCGGACATGCATTTACCAATCTCATTCAAACTTGACACACAATAATGAATGATGGCTTACATAAGCACGTCCTTTTTAAAAATTGAGATCAAATCCAAGATGGCTGACTGGTGGCCATTTCGGTTGTAAATAACCTAATGTTGAACACATCCTCAACCATATCTCTAACAAGCATTTACCGATGCTGTTCAAACTTGGCGCACAGTTAATGAATGATAGCTTACATAAGCATGTCATTTTTTTTTTTTTCGGGATCAGTAACAAGATGGCTGACTGGTGGCTATTTTGTTACTTAAATGTGCCCCCAACAATTTCTCAGACATGCATTGTCTGACTTTGTTCAAAGTTGGCGAAAACACAGTGCATGATGGCATACACGTGCCTCTCATTTTATTTTGTGATCTGATCAAAGATGGTCGACTTGTAGACTGGCGGCCATTTTAGTTGTACACTAGAATCTAGATGACCCGTGAACCCGTTGGGTTCCCGTTGTGACAGCGGTTGATGAAAATAAATCATTTCAAGAAAAAAAAGATAGCTCCAGCAAACTATACCGCTGAGGTTGTTTGCGTTGATCAAATTCTCCCGAAGAGTACTTGACTGAATCGGGAATTGATTTTTAAATAAATTTTTCGTTGCCCGATTTGAACTAAACTTGATACTGCACACCGCAGGAGAATGGTGAGTAAGGTGGGCCAAAAATTTTTGCGCTACCGTGTACCGTTTTGGCTGTATTTCAGGAACATGCTTGCATACATACATACATACATACATACATACATACATACATACATACAAGATGAGAGTTTTAGTAATATATAGATAGATAAATATGGGCTAGCCCTTTAACTCCGTACAGCAAAATTGCTAAAATAATGGGGGCTATGACATTTTATGTCTTTTTTTTACTTATTTGTCTTGTTTTTTTTACTGATCTCTTTGTGATTCCTGATGTAAAAGTACACTGCTACATGATACTAATGTCATTATTCAGCATATCTTATCTGTACGAGTTCTTTCATCAACCTTCGAGAAATAACAACTAATTGGCCATCTATGTTTATTATAAATGTTTGTTGGGGAGGCTGAATTGAGGAAAAGAGGAGAAGGCTGAGGATATAAAAGAGTAGAACAAGAGTGGAAGAAAGGGAAGGGACATTTGTAGCTTGTAGGTCGAGTGTATTCGAGGGTGGGAGACAATATTCTGCAATTTTATGTATATAATTAATAAATAGATGGCTACTTAAGAAACTTGTGACAAGATTATTTGTGGATTTTTCACGAGGAAATGCCAACATAGTGTTGAAGATGTTTAAATGTTCATTTTCAAATTAAAGGTCTTCCTATTCACCTACCACTATTTGCAGAACTTAACGAGACATGGTAGAGAAGTTTGAAAAAGCAAAATGAAATTGAAGTGAACTATGTCCACGGCCTTCCTTATTAAGCATGTCCAAGGCTTGTTAACCAAACACCAGGGGAATTTTAATATCTACCAGCAAATGTTGATGGGACAGTTGCCCTATTAAATGGAGTGTTAAATCCATGATGCAGTGCCCATTGACCATGTATTACGAGTTAGTCAAACAATAGACAGTTGAGTTCGGTAATATACTTCATCAGTGAGAAAGTATCTCTTAGACGTTCCCTGCCCTGCTTTCACAATTTACATTGTGTGTGGTCGTATGGCAGCTTAGCTGCCGGGGTAGCTATCATTTCTTGAGGCGCGACTGTGTCGCTGATGCGACTGTATTAAAATTTAAATTTTAAATAAAATAAAATTTAAATAAAAGATACTGTTTTAAAATGTTGTTGTTATAGTGTGGTAGTGGAATGAAATATAGAAGTAAGAAACAGTTTAACCCTAATCCTACTAACTGATATTTTTGGACCCCAGACCTACATTTTGGTGTGTTATTTCTGCATTAGTTTAACGATGTATTTCATGTTTTATGAGTTTGTTTACCATTATGTGCTGGTAATAAATATACATGATGTTTTAAGATCCCACCTTGCTGCACAGAGTTGCAAGGAAATCCTTTCCGGGGTCCAAAAACACCCCAGTTGGTTTTGTTCATGTTTACGTTATTTCTTAGAAATAAGCTCGTAGATTGGGTCCTGGTATCCGGCCGTCTGGCTGTACGTACGTACAGTATGTACGTACGTCCGTTGATATTTGACTAAAACATCTTCTCCAAACAAACTGCTTGACCGATATGGACCAAATTTGGTAGAATGCATCATAACAGTAATGTCTAGTGGGGTTGTGCACCCCATTCGGAGGTGCCCCCTATAAATGGGGTGGAAGGGGAGTTTTGCTCCAAATATTTGTATTTTATTCATAAATCTTCTTCTCAGAAACGGCCAGACAGATCCAGACCAAACTTTCAAAGAGGCATTGGTACCATGCCCTAACTTTAAGTTGTGCTCCTCATGGCCATATCTAACCGGTAAGGCGGGCCACGGGCCCCCTCCCCGAACCCCTCTCCTTCACTAAAACATCTCCACAACTACCTGAGCGATACGGCCCAAATATGGTACAATGCATCAGGACAGTGAGGTCTCATGGGGTTGTGCTCCCCATCCAGATACACCCATTTTAAGGGGCTAAAAGGGGTTTTTGCCTCAAATATTGGTATCCCATCTCCCGTCACCCTACCCCGCCTGTTCGGGAAATAACCGTCAGTCTCCCACAGGGCTTTTTTTCTTCTCATATATGATTACTTCACATGGTGTATGTGAAGTCCTCACATGGTAACACTTCACATGGTATCGAGAAGCAAGTCCTCTAATTTCTTTTTAATGCCTGTTTGTTGACTTTATCACAAAAACATTATCCATTATGTTTCGTCATTGATGCGAAATTCTATCTGATTGAATGAAATCTCGTGCTTCTGATTTGGGGTCGTAAAGGTCCCCAGTTAGTTGGTTAATTTTATTTTAGATTTTATATTTATTTTTATTTTTTTAATGTTTGTTGATTTTATCAATAAAATTCCATGTTTAGTCATTGATGTGAAACTTTGGCAGATATAGTGAAATTGAACGGTTTTGAGTTGGTAAGATTCGGTCGTAAAATATGTTGGTAGGATTAGGGTTAGAGGTACTTTAACACAGCTCATAATAATTATGAGTTCCAGGTTTTAGAACCTCATACAATCATTCATGGTGTAAATTTCCATCATGCCCTTAAAGATTGCGCTGTAATAATGGAAAGACTGCCTCCTTCAGCACTTTGCTGTTCGCTCCGTTTCCATTTTGATTAAAGGATGCAATTGTACAGCACATAGAAAGCAAACTAACTGCTCAACTTTGCCCACTTGCTCTCATATACCCTCAGGACTGAGCCTGATGTGTATTCAAATCCAATAACCACGTGCTTGTCCTTTAATGAAAATCACTGATTTTTATATTTGCGTTTTCTAGAACCACTCCTTTTTTATATATATATAGAATTGATGTAATGAAAATTACAAGTGCAGTAAAATAGGTCAGTGTTGGTGTGTTCACTTGTGATCTGTCTGGTTTTGGGTTTAATCCTCACTGGGGAGCATGGAAAGAGGGGCAGGGATCGAGGGACAGGCGACGGTCGATGGGGACAAGGGACCAGAATGGTGCAGGGTTGTCAAGGCATTGAATCCTATTAATACTGTGGAGCTGATGCAGTGAAAGCAGGAAGGAAAGAAAGAGCTGCATTATGGAGCATACCATTCTCTAAAGGGACATTAAGTTTGTTATCCTGTCTGCAACCATATAATTATATTTCATTGTTCACAAGAACACACCTTTGGGATTTATCCTTCAAAGAGACTAATTAAAGTAACAGGTGAATCTTCAGGGTAAAAATGGAAAAAAAAAACGTTAATGAAGATCAATTACCTATATCATGGGATATAATGCGTACAACACCGATATAGTATTGGGCTGTGTGTGTGTGTGTGTCATTGATTGTTATCTCCATAATTCGGGTTTGAGAAGGTGGCATGGAGTCTTCTCTGGACTCGAAGTCTCCGCTCTGGTTTCAGTGAAGGATCGTGATTCATGGCCTAAGTTGTGAAATTTTGTTGTTGACAGAGTTTTGTTCTGAGAACTCTTTTCAGGATCGTCACTGAGCCCTGGACAGCCTCCAACTGTAGTTTGTTTGTGGTTATGTTCACAGGGATGGTTTGTCGGATCTTTGTGAGGTTCTTCTTTATCATTCCTGTTGCTCCAATTATCACTGGAACAATTTTGGTGCTCTTCAGTTTCCAGCATCTTTTCACTTCATTCTTGAGGTCTTGATATTTTGTCATGTTATTGATTTTTGCGTTATTTAGACCAACCTCATTGGGTACTGAAACCTCAATGAGCAAGCAATACCTTATTTTCCTTTTTGTATCTGAGTCTTATGTCTGGTCATAGTGCTTTGTTGTCTATGTTCACTCTGGATGGGATCATCAGGTCATTTGTGAGCATTATGTCCTTGTTTTCATTGATTGCTTTTGGTTCATGTTTCCATGAGTTTTCTGGAACTGGGATATTGAAATTTCTGCAGATGTGCCAGTGAATTACACTGCATACCTTGTTGAGCCTTTGTGTGTACAGCTGTTCTGACATGAGTTTTTTTACATCCTGATAGGAGGTAGCTCATGCTTTCTGTTTCTACGTTACAAAATCTACACTTGTTCATTTGGCTCAGTTCTGCCTTTTTTTAAAGCCTTTTGTGTGGTGTCCTTGGTGTTGGGCATTTTTAATGATCTCCGTCTCAATTGAGCTGACCTCTTTTAATCATTTCACTGATACTTCTTTGTCTATCCCCAATCTGTCCAACTTTTTTTTTCCCCCACTTTTGTCTTTCTCCCAGTTATCACTATATATTTGTCGATATTTTGTCTTGTGTTTTCTTTTGTCTTTTTTTGCAATCATTGGGGCTGTATTTGTTGCTGTTTTGGTTTTGTGTGTGACATCTTCCATTTGTGCCTGTTTTTGGAAGTTAATTTTTTTTTTTGCAAGGTCAGTGAGAGGTACCGTTAAAATCATATGTCGGAATGTGACAAAACTGCAGAAGAGTAAGAATATATCAGGAAGTCTGTAGCCTGACACAGTCATTCAATACAAAAATGGTTATCAAATGATTTTATACCAGGCCGCAAACGTATGGATCCCCATAAATCACGTCTCATTCATGTCAAGTGCAGAATTTTCTTCCTTTTTGTTACTTTAATATAAGGGTTGTACTTGTATCACATGTTGGACTAGAAGGGTACTCGGTAGAGTGCATACCTCCCCCACATAATGCCTGATCCACGAGAACATATCGGGCACATAACATTTTTGAAATATCATGCTATGTATCGTTTTTGGACCCATCTCTCAATGGTGAAGAATGACTTTAGAAATTAAATAATTATCGTATCCAGATCCAGATTCAGATCTTCACCAAAATCGAATTAATTCATCGTGGTCAGACCCCCAACATGTTCACCAAGTTTCATCCGAATCCATCTCCAACTTTTTGAGATATCGTGCTATATATCGTTTTTGGCCCGATCTCTCAATGGTGAAGAATCACTTTGAAAAATTATCTGATCCAGATCCGAATTCGGAACTTCACCAAAATTAAATCAATTCTTCCTTGTCACACACCCAATGTGTCCACCGAGTTTCGTCCGAATCCGTCCAGAACTTTTTGAGATATCGTGCTATATATCATTTTGGCCCGATCTGTTAATGGTGAAGAATCACTTAAAAAAATTCCAGTAGTTGGATCCAGATCCGGATATTCACCAAAATCTAATCAGTTCATCCTTGTCACACACCCAATCTACCCACCAACTTTCATCCGGATCCGTCCACAACTTTTTGAGATGTCCTGCACACACACAATCAAACAGACAGAGGAGGGGTGAAAACATAACCTCCTTCACCCTCTGTGGCAGAGGTAAAAATTTTATCAAGTAGCTTTACATGAATTTTAAGGACGTCAGTTCCAGACAATTGACAAACATTGATTGTATATGGGATTTTAACCTAGATTCTCTGAATCGTGAACCATGGCTACAGAATCCTTATCCTCTTTACAAAGAGAAACCTTTTCATCATTTTGCACATTTTTTGTACAAGTTTGAATTGCTTACTTTTGTTTAGTTAAATATTTTGTTAAATCTAAACAGTCAAGTTTTAATATGCCCAAAAGTTGTGTTTTTTTCACAATTGCTGATAATACTTCAGAAGTTAAACTTGGTAATATTGTCATGTCAAGTAAACCATCACTAAAATTGCTAGTTAAATGGGAATTGGTCTTTGGTGGAATCAATAAATTAATGTCAATAAATAGAAGTTCAAGATCACTTGATCACTGAAAACCAAAGTATAAATACAGTATACAGTTACTTTATAATCATTTATAAAGTTTATATGACTGTAATCTTGCAGCTCACTCCAAGAACATTGTCATTTTTAATGAGTGGATATACCGATTTGGAACTTTACAAACTGCATTTGATGATGATAAATAATAATAATAATAATAATAATTACAATAATAATCATACTAAATGTAATTTGAGAATAGTCTTTGTTCGTTTGTTTGTTTGTTTGACTTATATGCACTCCTGAAGCACTGTACAGAATGAGTTGAAAATTGCTGGTTTTACTCATGGGGTACATCTGGAGATTTTGGGGGCTATAAAAAAAAATTAATATTCCCCAGGGTACAACATGGGGGGGGGGAGGACCCCAATTCTCTCTATATGATGACAAATGTGTATGGCAGAGCACCGTCTGTTGGGAGTGGGTATTATAAGTCATAACTCATATAATTGGGGGAATTACCAACAGGTTCTTTGTTAGTAATAATAATAATAATAATAATAATAATAATGATAATAGTCATAGCAGCAAAGTGGAGATTTTCCAAAGACTTTTTCAAAATACTATTGTTGGTTTCACAACATCATCATCATTAACCCTTTATTTCAGCCGTAAAATGCTTTTGAACAAGGCTGATAAAGAATCCCAGAAGGATAATTTTTATTGTACCCATCATGTGACATTGATTGTTCAACAAGAGACATGAAAGAAAAAAGCATGTCCGTGAGTTGTAATCACTTTTGTCGGCTGAACTGTGATGTGCTTCTGTCAAGGGTGAATAAACCATGACTGGGCTGAGCTCGGTTTTGAGAAGATAGTTGCTGGAGCAAGGCCGAGGATGAGTCCCAAGTGCAGTTCAAGATAACACTTGGCAGTTTGCTGGCTTTGAATGGAAGTTGGGAATTGAATGACTCTTCCACTTTGCTTTCTGGTGCTGCTTTGGAGAGTTGCAATTGTCTGGATGAAGTGCCCTGGTTTAAAAATATAAAATAACTTTGTATCCTTCTTCCGCTGGTCGGAAAGCATCACAGCAGGCCAGCCAATATTTGGATGTTTTTGAAAAATAGCCGATGGATCGTAAAAGTCAAATCGATTTTTAATTACGGAATATAAAGGATGATTTTACCTTTTTTGGACAATAAGATATAATCAATTATAGTCAAAAGAAGGTATAATAAATTTCTCATCTGCTTAAAATTCAAGGTTTTCATTGTTAACGTGTTGTTTTAACATACCCCATTTTGTTCAATTTCGTTACTGCCCCCCCCCCCCCCTTTTCTCCACAAGTCCCATGACAAAATGCAAGTCGAGAACCCCTCCCCTCATGCTTACTTACTCCCAAACCCCTTCTCCTCCTCTCTCCCCCATCCTCCTCACTCCACCCCCTCCCAGAGTGTTTATCGACATTTTATGAGGTGTCGCTATATATATATATATATATATATATATATATATATATATTATATATATATATATATATATATATATATATATATGTCGAACCAGTTGATTGTACGATAGCATTTCTCCTGCGCCGCCAATCTCTGCACGTTGGTCAATCGCTGCAATGTATCTACATAACCGGATCGTGTCACACAGCGACATGAAACCACGAGCTTCGTTCCAGGCATTACGTCGGACGCGACGTGGCGGTAGCGCGGACCGTGTGTGATTCAAGCGCCCGATCTCATCCAGAATAAACATCCGCTCCCCTGTAGTGCTGTGCTTCATTTTAGAACTGATAATCCGCTTTGTTATAAAGCCCGGGACCACATTGTGCTGCAGACAAGCCCAGAGAAACCTCTCGGATAACTTACCTGTACGACACTTACCATTAAGCCGAACCAAGCCATTAATCTGCTCGACTTAACATTGTGAGTACCGTCGTTTAAGATAAATAAACAGATGTTTGGCACGGTTTTAACTTCGGCATTCCCAACCAGAATATCAAGAGGGAAG
>CM068957.1:66313416-66333600 GCA_035128595.1 Eptatretus atami | reverse complement strand
AAACTCCTTTGTATCCCTTCGTTCTTTCCCATGCAGTCATCTCTCTGTTTATGTCCGGTCAGGGTCGTCGCTTCAGTGCGTCAAGGTGGAAGTGCGTTTTGGCCCCTCTTTCACGAAACGATTTTCCAGGCTTGACATTCGACGAATAGTTAGGGCAGGAATTTATTCATGGTGCTGGCGATGGCTCACCTACTCTTCAGGAATGACACCGTGGGATATTTAATGTCCACTAAGTAATGCCGGAAGATGGAACACCAGTTTAACGTCCATCCGAGGGGCGGCACATACACAATGTTGAATCGCCCTGCCTGTGAAACACCAGGATGACAGTTTATAGCTGAGTCAGGATTCAAACCCAGGCTAGACAGCTTAGAAGCAAGAAATCGTCATGCTTGTGTCGTTGAGTATTCCTTTCGACAGTGAAATAATTTGGAAACACAGGCAACAAATTAGAGACTTTCTGGGAATAGAACATCCCATCCCCCAACCACAAAGCTGCTCGAGCAATATAGCACTTTTATCACTGGGCCCTGGCAGCATGCTTGCTTCTTCAATGTACTCTGAAGCCCCTGAGACATGTGGCTTGCATTAAGAGGCATTGCCATCGTATAGTACTGTCTGTGCCCTTCCCTGCTGTCTACAAGAAAGAAATTTGGCTTGCAATAGCTCACAAGGCACGTAGTTAGTATGACATTGTTTTTAAAACATCGATTTTATACTCAAGCATGACGCTCATCTTCTCAATACCTGTACATGTGTGCACATGTGCAAATGGAGATTGCAAGAAGAATCACAGCTCTAACGAGAAGGGAACTTGGTGAAACACATATCTCCACCACACAATGCCTGATCCACAAGACCATATCGGGTACAATACATTTTTGAAATATCATGCGATTTATCGTTTGTGGCCCTATCTCTCAATGGTGAAGAATGACTTTAGAAATTAAATAATTCTCATATCCTGATCCAGATTTAGATCTTCACCAAAACCGAATCAATTCATCCTTGTCACTTACCCAACCTGTCCACCAACTTTCATTCCAATCAGTCGACAACTTTTTGAGATGTCCTGCACACAAACACACAAACAAACAAGAAAGAGACAGTGCAGATCACGGTACTTGTAAAATCCACCCCCCTCTCCATACGTTGCCATGGATACATCATATTTTCCATTTCAGTAAGATTAAAATTGACAATCTTCATCAAAGCTCAGGTCCATTGGATGAAAATTGATTATTTTTCAGATTGAAATTGATGATTTTAGAAGTTTGACCATGAGTTGACCTTTCACCTTTTTACTTCAAAATTAGTTGGTTTCCAAATTCAATGATGCACTCTGCAATTGATGCTCAACACCCAGGTTAATCAGATGAAAATTTATGATTTTTCAGATGAAATTTGATGATTTTAGAAGTTTGGCCTTGAGTTGACATTTTGATCTCAAAAATATTTGCTTTCCCAATGCATTGATAGAATATGCAAATCCTGTTCAACTTTCAAGTTAATAGGATGTAAATTGACGATTTTAGAAATTTGAACTGCAGATGATCTTTGACCTCAAAATCAATAGGCTTCTCAGTTGAGACTACCTCTACAACTTGGAAAAGTTTCATGACAATCGGTTTAGAATTTTGACCTGTAGGTGATTGACAAACGGACAAATACGCAAACAGAATAACAAAATTGATTGACCAATATACTTGGAAAATCTTCCATTTTGCAAGTAACAAACAGGCAAACAGGGGTGAAAACATTTCATCCGAACCAGTGACCAACTTTTTGAGATACCCTGCACACAAATAGATTTACAAACAAACAGACAAACAAACAAGCAGTCATAGACTGGTACTTACGAAATGTCCAATTGACCTCTGACTTGTCTAATAAAAGCTGTCTCTAGAGAAGGTAGCGACGCAAACCAGAAGTTCTACGATGATTCTGTACCAAACCATCAAAAATCGTAAGCGACCGAAGCAAAAATCTCCATTTCTCCACGCAATTATTTAATATTATTTTATCAAAGTCCAAAACCCGTAATATTCGGCCATCCACCAACAATCTTTACATAATCCGACGGCTTAGCGAGTCAGGCATGCGAGATAAACTTTATTGGGATAAAAAATGACTTTTAAACACACCATCTTTATCGAAAACACCGTCAGCGCGCACACGCAAACCTTTACGTGACTCAACGCCTCATCTGCTCGAGCGCGCTGCACACGTGACGAGCCGTGATGCGGCGAGTGAAATATTTTTTTACAATCTTAAAACGTCTTCAAAACATCCGATTTTTACCAGAATTTCGACAACCGAGTTTTAAGCGTCCTAAGCGATCGCAAAACCGAAGACAAAATTAAAATCGAAGTTAAAAACGAACTCGTAACGTCGACCGAAGCAAAAATACTCCATTTCTCCACATGAATTTACGGAATTATGTTTGACCTCACTGTGACCTTGACCTTTGACGATTTTGACCAAAATCTAATCAGCGCTAGCCATCACCCTCCTGAATCACGTGGTGTAATTTGACATTGGTAGCTTCTCCGTTCTCGAGTTATCGTGCCTACAAACAAACACACACAACACACACAACACACACACACACACACACACACACACACACACACACACACACAAACACACAGAGGACGGAAGTCATCAATATACTTCCGAAATCTTTAGATTTCGTAAGTAACAAACAGACAGACAGGGGTGAAAACATAACCTTCGGTGGTGGAGGTAATAAAGTTAATTATTTTGATATCTGTGAGTCAGACATAATTCTCTATCCTGGAGGCTTTTTGCGAAAGGCCTACTCTTTTTTTTTTAATCTTTTTTTATTTTTAAATATTTTAGGTTCACAAGTGGGTACATTGACAAGCTATCATAAACATGCTTCTCGAGGAGTGTCTGTTCCAAAAGGTTGTACTTTTATTTGCTCTCACAGTGACTATGTGCAGTAAATATGAACTTATCTATAAGTGATTTATGTGATTAAACAATAATTCGAAAAGATTATAAAGTTGTTTTTTTTTTTTTAACAGAACTTGGGTTTCATTTCCAGTATATCACTTAACCATTCTCTAAATTTTTGTGTAGTTATTTAATTATTTTCACTTTTCTCACGAAATTCCCCATTGGCATGTCTGATCTATATATTTCATACACTAAAATGTAGAATCTTTGACTCTTCCCTTTTTCCTATCCCTCAACACTGTTTTCCCTTTTCTCAATTCACCTTTTTTCAATCCCAACCCCCCCCCTCAATCCCCACCTCTTTACATTTCTTTCCCTCTCCACCAAAGGCAGATAGAGGTTAATGTTTTCACCACTGTCTGTTTGTTTGTCTGTAAACAGGATATGTCGAAGTTATGCATGGACTCGGACAAAACTTGATGGACAGGTTGTGTGTATGACGAGGATGAATTGATTAGATTTTGGTGAAGATCAGGATGCAGATTCGATAATTTTTTTTCATCTTGCAAGTGGTTCTTCACCATTGAGAGATTGGGCCAAAAAAGCGATGTAGGGTATAGCATAATATTACAAAAAGTCATGGACGGATTATGACAAAACTTGGTGGATCAGTTGGGTAGGTGACAAAAACAAGCCGATGAAATTTTAGTTAAGGTCCGGAGGCAGATCCAGCCTATTAGTGGGATACAAAACGTAAGATATTTAGCCTGGCGGAGGTATGTGCTACCGAGTGCAATTCCATTTTCGTTATGTAAATATATGGACATAAACAGCATTAATGGAACTAGCTGCACTCATTCCCTTTGGAAATAGCTGGGGGGGGGGGGGTGGGTGGTCATGTTATTATATTTATGATTATTAATACCATAGCAGAGTACCCATGCCACAGGCTATCTTGTTCCAACCATGCAACACATTCTTCTGGCACATTCTTTTATTGGAGTGGTATATAGGCAACAGACCGCTGCCTCGATCACTCCCGAAAATAAGAACAACTCTGGTTACGGACATGAAGCAAACATGCGCGTTCTGCATATATGCAGATAATACATCATGGTTATATAGCTCAGATAATTCCAATCACCAACTTGGATTCAGACCAGGTCACTCCACCTTGGACATGCTGCTTCCACTCGCCATCCATGGACTTCAATGTCAGACACGAGTTCAGGGCCGTCTCTCTGGACATATATTGTGCTTTTGATCATCTGGCATCCTGCCTTGCTTTCCAAATAGTGCTGTTTGCTTATGCCTCATGGAATCCAAAGCCAATTCCACTCGTGGATTCCTGACTTCCTCCACTCTCGTAACCAACGTGTAGCACTCAACTGAATCCTTTCATCTCCTCTCTCTCTGTCAAGGCTGGAGTGCCCCATGGTAGTATTCTGTGCTCAGTCCTATTCCTGATCTTCATAAATGATCTCTCTGACTCTGGAAAATCCTCTTTATCTATTTGCTGATGACTCAGCCCTGTGCTGTGACATCCCTCATTCTTCAGACAGGAAGGCTGCAGCCTCTTCCCTCTCTTCAGAAATTTGAAAAAAAATCACAAGCTAGTCAAACATTTGGAATGTCTTTCAATCCTGAAAGATCTCACATTCTCACAATCTTTCCAACAGGACAGTCTGCCAAACCCTCCAATATACTTTCTTAACAATCCTTTTGAGGAGGTTCAGTCATTCAAATTCCTGGGTCTCATTATCAGCCATGATGTTTCTTGGGCAAAGCACATTTCCTAGTTGGCCTCCAAAGCCAGCCGCTGGGCATCCTCCATCATACAAAATCCATCCTTGGCACTTCTGAACTACGATCCACCTACAAGGCCTTTGGTTGCAGCTTTATGGAGCACTGCTCTCCCCTCTGGGCTGGCTCCGCTGCCGCACATCTTGCTCAGCCTGATGCCGTGGAAACCAAGGCCTTTAAGATCATTGGAATCTTCTGCGCTGAAGCCGAGTCTATGGGCTTATCACTTCACCATAACAGACAGGTTGGTGGTCTCTCTGTCTTCTACCGCCTCCTTTCTGGTCTTGCACCCTCTGCTCTTTCCTTGCTTTGTACCCCACTCCTTCCCTCAGGTTTCTGCTGGGCTCAAACGGTTCACCATCAACCCTCTTCTGGTCAAACTACCTAACCCCAGGATCACTGCTCACTTCCATTCATTTGTTCCTCTTTTTTTCTCACCTGTGGAATCAACTTTTACATTCTTTTCAGTCTCATCATTCCCTCCAGATCTTCAAGACAGCTGTTCACCACCATCTCAGACCGTCCCCAACCCAAAACCATGATATTTTTTTACGTTTGTTAACCCCACCAAAATCCTTCCTAATTTTCCAGTTTTTCCTCCTTGGAGTTTCCTTCTCCATGCATGCATGTTTTGCACGCTGTTTTGTCTGTTCTGTCCTGATCTGAGCTGTGTGCTTGCTTTTCTACAAGCCTCGACTACGTGTTCAAAAATATTTTTACATCCACCACCCCTCAAAGGAAGAAAATGCCAAGATAGGTGGAATTTTTTTCCCATAAAAACTCGATGGAATCAAACAAAACTTCAAGAAACACACCTTCAGGGTGTCATGAGTAATCACTGAAAGTTTCATATTCCTATGTCAAATGCTCTCGAAGGAGTTAATGAAACATACGACATACTTTCCCTCCATTAGATATATATGGGTGGTCCAGTTATTATATCGAGGAATGCAGTATTGTTCTCACCTATGGGATCAAACGTCATTAAACATGATACATGTGTAACCTGTATAAACCACATAATGTGTCTCTTTAACTATCTATCTGGAAAGGCAACGGCACACCACTCAGTCTAACCTTGCTAAGAAACTGCTTCGGCAGCACTGAATCTGCCTTCGTGCAGAACACCAGAATACGAAGAATCACTGGTCTGCGTCATTTCAGAGGTCTAGGTTTTTTCAACGGTTCTCATATGCTTTTTGCATGCTAATCTTAGAAATTATCTCATTTCGCCAATCAGGTCAAGTTTTTATGCTATCTCAATTTTAAGGAAAAAAATAATCAAAATTTTTGTTTTTTTAATTAGCATTTTTTAATACAAAATCAGACTTACATTGACAGAAATGTACAAACTATATATAAAATGACGCACAAGTACCGTTAATGTGAAATTCAACATTAAAAGACGAAGGAAAACAGCGACTGCTGGAGCACTGAAGTTGGGTGTTGCCAGAAACAACGATTTTTCTATATTTTTCTGAAATTGAAATGAAAGTAATTGAGAAGGCACTTTCTTCCACATCAAGTGTACTTGTGTGTCATTATATGTATAGTTTGTACATTTTCTGTCAATGTAAGTGTGATTTTGAATTTTTAAAATGCTAATTATAAAAACTAAAATTTTGATTATTTTTTTTCCTTAAAATTGAGATAGCTTCACTCGCCATATTGCCCATTGAAAAACTTGACCTGATCGACGCGAAATTAGATACATTTCTGAATTCAGCATGCAAAAAGCATATGAGAACCGTTGAGAAAAACTAGACCTCTGAAAAAAATATTTCAAATGCAGCCCAGTGATCTATCCAATCCTGCACTAACATTATCGACCTAATTCTCAGTGATTGTTGTTTTGAAAACATTGGGCCACAGACTTGTTCAAATAGCGGGTATCATAAAGATGCTTCTCGAGAAGTGTCTGTTATCAATTTAAAAACCAATTTAAATGTATCAATTAAAAAAAACAACGCATGCTTGTTGATAAAACATTTGAGATTCATTTCATGTAGATTTATGAGGTGGCTGAGGAAGATTGTAAAAACACGTTTATATCATACCAATGCAAGATTAAGAATGCTTTTTGCATGACATGACAGCATTGTTAATTTGAATTAATTGGTGAAGGTGAGGATGAGCTTTAGGTTCTGCAATGGAACAGCGATGAAATAAAGTTGTATTTTATCACATGCATTATTTTATCTCGATCCGTGACTGTACATATCAATTACATGCATTGAACAAGGTTTTCGTTTGTTATCGAGCAATTGCTAAATAACCTTGCCTCTTGCCTTTCAGGTGACTGCCCTAGAACGGCAGGTGTTTGACTTCATGGGCTACCAATGGAGTCCCATTCTTTCCAATTTCATCCACATCCTCGTGCTTGTTTTGGGTGTCTTCGGCACACTGCAGTATCGCCTGCGTTATCTCATTGCAGTGAGTATACGTACCACGACTTGCTCTCCAATTTGAGTGTTTAAGAAATAAAAAATCATTTTCATCAAATCAACTTATGTTTGTCACATCCATTTATTGGGTCTTGGTTAAGCTTGTATTATGTAGATTACAATAAGAGCCAAGTACATTATGCAAAAAGGTTTAACATGTGGATTGATTGATTGATTGATTGATGTATGTAGTTGTACATGCAGTCTTTGGCCGCATCATTTTCTAGGGGCGTGACTGTACCGCTGATGCAACGCCCCCTGTTACCAGTATGCTGGTAATCATTTTGCCAACCTCAGGAGGACAACAGGCTGAATCAACCCACCTGGTGTCGATTCAGTGGTTAAACAAGGGCTTGAACTTAAGACACCAGGATCTTAAGCCAACCACTTTAACCGTTAAGCCAACACCAGGCTACCATGTGGATTTTGTCTCAGTTTGAAATATGTTTGTACGTCTTCTTTGAATGGCTGTGAAACACATTGGGCTTCATACTAATCGGCCAAGTGTGAACAAGACATGGTTGCTGGGGAAGTACTGGGAAATCCTTTATTCTGTTTGATGTTGCATTTTGTTTTTAGACATGAGGACGCAAAGTGAACAAGAAAAAGAGCCATCAGAGATTGCAGACAATTGCCAGGACTTGTTTTTTGTGGTGTTTGTTTAGTTTTGTGTGGTGTATTTTGTGTGGCATTTGTGTACTGGTGTGTTAGGTAATTAATAAGAGACATAGTTAGAACTGCACTTTATAACTGCTGGCAGTGATGACCGGATACCGAGACGTCCTGCTTTCATTGGACACCTGACCCTGACCAATGACGTTTTTCATTATTATTCATTTGAATTTAGAATGGGATTAAAATAAATTAAATTCAAATCAAATGGAAGATCAACTAGGTACAGTCCTGCATTGGAGTCATCAGAAGGAACCAAAACAAGCAAAAAGCAAAGATGAAGTCATCATGAGGAACCTGGATAAAATTTGCATTTCAGCTGCTGCTACTCTACCTTCAAATCTATCCTGGCACAGCCAAGTGAGCCTTAAAAAAAAATAAAAAAATAAAAAAAGATTAAAAAGAACATCAAAAATAAAAGAAAATTCTGGCTGCCAGACCATGTGGCCAATCAAGTTGAAATTTAAAACACTAGTACGGGCCCGTAGGGGCGGGCCCGTAGGTGCGTAAACAACGACTGGATTGGGGCATTATTTCAATTAGATTGGACCAACCGTATCATAAATGGCCATAACTTGGGAAACATACTCAGGTCCCCAGCGTCAATTGTGACGTCATATCAAACGAAGAAGAATTGTGTTGCCCCCTCTCTCGCCCCCCTCGCTCCCCTAGTCTCGCCCTTCCTTTCTCCCCTCCTCTCTCGCCCCTCTCTCTCGCCCCCACTCTCATCCTCCCCTCTCCCGTCCCCTCCTCTCGCAGATATTGGTCGACAGATAAATGGCCGTAACTTGGGAACTGCTTATCCGATTAATATCAAACCTTGAAAAGGCACATCCGCGGGTCCCCAGCAATATTCCTGGCAAGTTTCAATCAGATCGGACCGTCAATCGTGCAAAAAAAATAAAATAATAAAAACAAATAAATAAACATTAATTGTGACATCATTCGTGATGTCATAGCACCGTGTCTTGTCATTGGTCGACAGATAAATGGCCGTAACTTGGGAACCGCTCGTCCGATTGATATCAAACCTTGAAAAGGCACATCCGCGGGGCCCGGAATATTCCTGGCAAGTTTCAATCCGATCGGACCGTGGTCGTCTGGTTATTAATAATTTGGGAAAAAATTGGAATGATAAGGTGAGAAGGTGGAACGACACCTTCAGCTGCCATATATACACCTTTTCAACACTGAAAAAGCAGTAAAATGGCCGTAACTTGGGAACCGCTCGTCCGATCGATATCAAACCTCGAAAAGGCACATCCGCGGGTCCCCGGCATATTCCTGGCAAGTTTCAATGAGATCGGACCGGCGGTCGTCGAGAAACGGCGGTCGCAGACAGACAGACAGACAAACAGACAGACACACACAGAGATTGCTGGAATTATAGAAACATGTATTCCCCATCTCTACTAGATCATAATTGTGAAGTTTCACGTTAATTAAGCAGTTCCAGAGAAAGCATTATTTAATTTTTTTCAATCAAATATGGCGGCCAAATCATGTGACCTATCAATTATTCCTTAACAACCCTGTACACACAAAGCTTGGGGAACATTTGTGTGAAGTTTCCCCTCTATCTGTCCAGCCATTTTGGAGAAGATGATGTTTATAGATTTTAGAGAAATCTGATATGGCTGCTAAACCATGTGACCGATGACGTCATATGTGTGAACATTTTGTTCCTCATGGATAGGCGGTCATGCATGTAAAGTTTCGCCTCGATCTGTTCAGCCACTTCAGAGAAGAAGATTTTTGAAGGATTTCTTTCTTTAAACAATATGACTGCTGAGTCACTTGACCGATGATGTCATCAAATTGTTTTCTGTGAACCATTTTATCCTGAGATAACCCTCAAAAAATTTCATACTTATCAGATGTAGCATTCTACATATGCAATTATGATGTCATAATGAAGGCACGTATGATGTCATTAAAAAAAACTAATACATATTCCTCATGTGGAGTGCCTGCTGTGTGCCAAGTTTCAATTTTTTCCTTGGTGCGGTTTCAGAGATACAGAGTTCCATTTTTTTCCATTTTTCCAACATGGCTGCCACAACGCATGACCTATGACATCATAATTATCATTAAAACATTCTGCATGAGTAGTCGCACCAATGGTGAAAATTTTGTCTCAATCCAACCAGCGTTTGCGGAGAAAAACACGAAAGTTCTGTGCGGACAAACAAACAAACGGATCCAAATGCAATACCCTCTCCTTTGGCGAGGGTAAAAATATTACAATGGTCTAGTCTTGTAATGTTTTTTAAATTATTATTATTATTATTATCAATTTCACTTTTTTGGAAACAAAATCTAGGCACATGGAAGAGCGAGGAGAGGGTAAAATGGTAACATAGTGGGGCCACAGTTGGACATGACAAATGAAGAAAAGAAAGAAGTGGAAAAGAAGAGACAGAGAGAGGGTTAATGGAGACGAAAAATAGCATGGGTATGGATGAGGTGATGCACTTTTTGTTTGAAACTGCAGGGAAGAATGTGATTGGACAGTCTCTGGATGGCAGTACAACAAATCAGAGAAATGAGAAAGAAGATATTGGAGAAGGATGGAAAGCCATGATTTTGGGAGTTCAATCAGGAGGGGGTTACTGGAAGAAGGCATGCATCCTGGGGGATCTGGGAAATAAGAGGGTTGAGAGAGCAGAGGGAGCGACACTGGAGATGTGTTGAAATAAATATAAAATAAACAGAGGCCATCGTCCTGCCTGTGTGATGTAAGAGCAACGTGTCTTGTGCTTTGGCTTCATTGCATCGATGCCAATAATGCTGGGATCTTTAGATTCTATAGAATTCAGGAGGGACAGGTGTGGTGCTGGGGTGCCAGACCACAGGGGAGAGCAGTACTCCATTGAGCTACGAACAAAAGCCTCATGGGCAGTGTGTAGTTCTGATTTACCAAGGAAAAACTTGGATTGATGGAGGATGCCCAGTCGGCGACTGGCTTTGGAGGCTGTATTTTGAAGCACAGCAGTGGTTACTTATGCAGAGCTTGATTCTACCAGATTCCACAGACTACTATTATTATATCTCATTACAAAACCCTGGTGGATAGAGCTCGTTATCCTTGGTCGACAGTCTATCATCAATGGGGTGGAGGCACTATTTGTTGGCTTGAAGCATACTAGTAAACCCTTCCCAGCCGTTTTTGTACTGTGAAAAGACACACCTCCTCTATTGTCTTGTTTTAGTGCAAGGGGCTGGTTGTTCTGTTTGAGGAGCATTAGTTATTGTTATATTCATGGGAATCGAGCCTTATGTTACGACAACTTCAGTCTGACCACTCTGAAGGGTACATGTTAAAAACATGCTGAAAGTCATGGCTGTCCGATAGGAAAAGATCCCAAACTCGAAAATAATGCATTAAGAGGCTGATCTATCAGTGGGTGTAAAATGCTGGGGTAGCTGTACTTCCATGGACATGCATGGATGGAGTTCTATGCATCTACTTCTAGTTGCTCTCCCGAGGCCATCAGGGTGCCTCTGCTACTGCTGGGGGTTCACTTGGACTCTTGATATCCCTATTGCGGTCTTGCACATGACATGTAGATTGCTAAACTAATGTTCCTTCTTCCTCTATATCTTCTAATACCATGACTTCAATCCAATGAAACCTGTTCTCAGCATGCATTCTGAGTCTCCCACCAAGGATACCTAAGTCCAAGCCACTAAGTATATTCTTTGCTAATATCAGGGGGGTTCATGGCAATTTATTTGCGTCCAATCCGTATTACAATTGAACCCTCCAGATCTGCTTTCTCTCTGTGAAACTCGTCTCCGCAGTGAGGTGTTATCTCTATCTTTCGTAGTACCTGGCTACATCCACCATGGACTTGACTTCCACCTCCTCATCACTTGGTCATGAGGTCCCTTCGTGGATATGACACAAGAGTTCATGTGCTTTCGCCTGGCTCTTTTGCATTCCATTGTCCTTTATTTTTTGTATCCATTGAAACCTGTTTCAACCGTATCCATCTCCAACACCGACGATATTGATATGGCTCTTTCTCAACATCCAACTGCTGATATTGTCGTCTTTTGAGACTTTTGAAGTTCATCACAAAGAATGGTTAGTCCACTCTCACTGCATAGATGCTCCTGGTGTCGGTGCATTTAATTTTTCCGTGTCGCATAACCTTCCTCAGATAATTTAAGTTCTTACTCAAATTCCTTATCGCGTTACTGATAACAGGTATCTTCTTTATCTACTTTCATGCTCATATCCTGGGGATTTTAAGGCAAAAATCCCCCCCCCCCTCTAGGAAACTCTGATCAAATTTCAGGTTTCTTACTTCTCACCATCAACTGTTGTTCATCCCGCCCGTCTAACTGTCTTCCATTATACGCATGGTTGACTGGGATGGCTTGTGTTCTTTTCTTGCTATTGTTTACTGAAACAACCCTTTTTCACAAACCACCTGAGGCTGTCAAGGAAGTTACTGAGTGGATCCATGTCAGCATGGACCTCTTTATCCCTTCTCAGACCTACCAAGTGAAACGACACTCTCAGCCATGGTTCACTCCTGCTTGTGCAACTGCTATTGCCCATTGAAATCATTTTTTCAATCAGTATCATCGTGTCTGCTCCACTGAAGTGCATCACTTGTTTTGCCTTTCAAACAACCGCCATAAATGTGTATTAGAGAATGCCAAGTGACAGTATGCAGAATGTGTTTGTGATTCTATCTCAAATCAACGGCTAGGTTCCAATGACTTTTGGAGAATTGCTAACAGCATTCTCACCCATAATCAATCATTGATTCCTGTTCTTTCCAATGGCCAGGAAGTGCTTACTTCTGTTGATAAAATCAACCTCTTAGCTGGGCATTTTGCTGTAAACTATACACTTGAAGACCATGGATACCCATTACCTACTTGTCCTTCCCGTGTTGACACCAGTTTTTCCATTATTATTATTATTATTATCACACCTCGGAGAGTTGCAAAGATTATTCAAGGGCTTGACATTTCAAAAACTACGAGACCAAATCGAATCACTGCTATTGCTTTGAAGATGTGTTCACCAGAACTGTCATTTGTTCTCTCAAAATTGTACAGGGTGTTCCAAAATGACCTGGACAACTTTGGTTGCTCATATATTTAGTACCACAATTGATTCAACAACACCCTTTGGTTTATATGATAAAGAAACGCAAAAAGTTTTCTTTGTTTTCAGGTCTGGTGGTTTAAGGTAAAAGAAAATGGCAGCTCCACAGGAGAAAGTTCAATGCGTCGAATGGTTCATTGAGTCGAGATGCGACACACAAGTTCAGTGTAATTTCCTTACAAGGTATGGAAGGAATCCACCATCATGGACTAGTATCAGAGAGGGGTGCAAGAGGCTTAAGAAGACTGGAAGTTTTCATAAACAGAAAAGTACCGGTTGACCAAGCACAAGTGCAGCAGACGTTGAACGAGTGCATGAATCATTTCAACAAAGTCCCAGAAAATCAATTTGATGATCATCCAGAGAACTGGCACAACCAACCACCACTGTACACAGGATTTCGAATGAAAGACTGAAGCTTTATGTCTATAAGGTGCAGATTCTTCAGAAACTCAAACCAAATGATGGATCCAAACGCAAGGCTTTGCCTTGGAAATGCTCAGTCGTGTAGAGGATGACAAAGATTACCTGAAAAGTCATGTTCACAGACGAAGCTTGCTTCAATATATCGAGGAAGAACAGCTGGCACATTTTGAGGATCTGGGGTTTTGTAAACCTCCACGTGGTCATTGAACACATACGCAACAGTCTAAAGGTCAATGGGTGGTGTGGCCTTCTCCATGACCGCTTGGTGGAGGATACAGTGACCTCAAAAATTTACATGAACGTGTTGGAAGGATTCGCCTTCCCACAGATTGAGGACCTGCAACCCGATAACATTTTTCAATTGGACGGCACTCCCCCTCATTAGGCCTGAGTCATTCGAGCTGTCCTGAATGAAAAATTTCCAGGTCGCTGGATTGGCCAAGATGGACAAACCACCTGGCCTCCACGATCACCAGACATAACCCCCCTTGATTTTTTTTTCTGTGGGGGTTTGTCACAGATGATGTCTACAACACCAAGATGGCAAACCTGCAGGATCTTCGTTCTTGGATCACAGCTGCATGCACACTGGTGGACGCAAACATGCTGAGCCAAACATGGCAAAAACTTGTGTACCGCCTTGATGTCCTGCATGCGACAAACGGAGCTCACTTTGAAGTGTATTGATGGTGTGCACAAAACTTTATGAGTTTCTGTATCATATAAACCAGTGGTTCTCAACCTTTTTCAATATACCGACCTACGGGCCACTTACCCCCTTTTTTCACAACAACATTTAAAAACTAATTTTATGTGCATGCACCAGACTAATAGTGATGTCACGCACAACCAGAGCTTGTGTGTAGTCTGTCAAAAAGACCCTTCTAAATGTGTTCAAATTAGTGTTTTAAAATGATGACAGTACAAAACTTAACAATTTTCGTATTATTGCGGCACATTTTAAATGATATAAGTACATGTAGAGAGTAAATTATGAATACAACTTACCCAACTTAATGAGAGCCCTGGGCTTGAATCTTCCCGATGAGTTCATCAATGCGAGGAGAAATTGTGGATAGGCAGGCATGCATGTCATGTTCTGGTGGAGCTGAGATCTGTACTTTGCTTTTAGGGCTGTTAAGCAAGAGAATCCAGCTTCACAAGCATAGGTTGTTACAAATAGAAGCAATATTTTTATTGCTTCACCTGACAGAGCCAAAAGGCCCTGAGAGATTGCTGCCTGAATTTTACCTTCAGGCTGCCATCACATGACAAATACACCAGCCGATCTTGAGCTCGGCAGCTTAGGTTTGTGTTTGAAAGGACATCTTCGGAGAACGGTGCATGGATCCACTGCCGCTGTCATCTGAAATGTCTCTGAAGTCGGTCTCAAATTTGGTATCCAAGGAATTAAGGTGAACAATCAAAACTGCTTTGATGCTGGGAAATCCAATCTGAATTGCTGAGAAATTCTGTGAGCAACAGAAACATCCAGTAATTCCATTTTCCAAGCGAGTTCACCACACACCGAGGTTCTTTCTGAATCCCATCACTTTATTCTCGAAGCAACAAAATGTTCGCATCTTTGCCTTGCAGTGAAAGGTTGCCAATTCAGAAGGTTAAATCTATCAGGTAAATATGCAAGTTTAGCAAGAAAGAGTTGGTCTTTGACTTGGCTTGCATGGCTGTAGCCTGCGTTTGTCAAAAAAATTCTCCAGTTCCTTGTGCAGTTCAAATACAAGTTGCAAGACTCGTCCGCGTGATAGCCAGCGGATCTCGGAGTGCAGCAACAGTTGGACATGATCAGCTCCCATTTCATTGCATGGTGCAGCAAAAAGATGACAACTCAGTGGCCTTGCTTTAACAAAGTTTACTGTTTTCACTGTGTCTGTCAGAACAGTGTATAGCTCTGGCTCCAAGTGGCGAGCTGCTCAGGCTTCTCTGTGCACAATGCAGTGGGTTACTCGTATTGCTGGGCAAACTTGTTTTACCTGCTGAATCATACCTTTGTGCACTCCCGTCATTGAATGTGCACCGTTTCCCAATACAGTCCACCACTTTAAACAATGTGCACACACGTAGGAATCATAGCTTTGAAGATTTCTTCACAGTTGTCCGAGTTTCCAGAGGTTTACAGAACAGGAAATCTTCAACGATTTCACCTTCCCAAGGATACCGCATGTCAACCAGTAATTGAGCTAAAGGTCTGTGGGTTCATTGAGTTGAATGTTGAATCTCTTACCTCAAAGACGTTGATCAAGTTGGTCTTCTATATCGAGTGACATGTCTTGAATGCGCCGACAAACTGTATTATTTGAAATTGGAACAGAGGCAAGTTTTCTTGACTGCTTCGGAGCCAAATAAACATTTACACACGTCCCTCACACAGGGCATCAAGAGATCGTCCCCAACTGTATGTGGGGTTTTTTTGGACTTTGCCATCCTTAGCAAAATCAGGAAATATGCTTTCAAACCACTATTAAGTACAGTTATCATTTTATGCATTGAAGACTTCTGATGGCGAAGTTCCCGTTTCTTTTGTTGAGAAAAACTCAAATGGCTTCTTTTCAATTCAGGATGCTTTGTAGATAAATGGTGGTGCAATTTCGTGAGTTTAAGCACTTCGTTTTACAATACCTCCTGACAAATAATGCACTGTGGCCTTGGTTCATCCTCGGATCCAGTAAATGTAAATGTTGTTCGTCTTTCGGCTGCTCCCGTTAGGGGTCGCCACAGCGGATCATCCGTTATGATCCGCATACTGATTTGGCACAGGTTTTACGCCGGATGCCCTTCCTGACGCAACCCTGGTCGCTTCTTACGACACAGGGATAAGGATTGGGTTTTCCATGATTCCGGGCTGCCCTACACCCTCTCATAGCGCGCCAGCGCAGAGCAGAGCTCCCGTCCAGCGATCCTCCAACCCAAGCCTCCGAGTAGCCGGATTACAGGCGCACGCCACTACGTCCGGTTGGATCCAGTAAATGTAAATCTCAATGCTAAATAGTCTGGATTATATTTCCGACATGGAGGCTTTCTGTTCTTTGAAGGTAGCTGATGAGATTCATCAATTCCAGTCGTAGGCCCAGGCTGGTCCCTGCGACCACTCGCAAGATCATAAGAAATCTCTCCATTTTGCAATGCAATGTGCTCACTGCTCACCGAGTCGAACCAGTCATGATTTTTTTTTTTTTTATACATTCCAGAAATATGAAGATGGGTTAGGTGGGATGCAACACGAAAGTAGAAAATGATTGCACAGTGTACAGCATGTGATGTAACACTATGGCGGACTGTCATATATGTCATTGTTGAACACGAACTGAAAGTTAATATTTGTATCCATTTCAGTTAAAATGGCTGCTTTGAATGCTCCGCTTAGAATTGCATCAAAAATGAGCAAATGCAGAACAGTACTGCATAAAGAACATATTGAAAAAAGGTTACGGAAGTCAAGGAGGTAAATTGAATGACCTGCTTTTATTGAGTAAACATGTACAACCTGAAAGATAACTTCTTTTTTTTTTTCTTGGGAGTAACTTCACGGGCCACCTGCCGTTTACTCATGGGCCATAGGTTGGGAACCAATGATATAAACCAAAGCATATTGTTGTATCATTTGTGGTTCTGAATACCATATATTAACAACCAAAGTTGTCCAGGACTTTTGGGAACACATTGTACAGCTTGTGTCTGTCAAAGTCTGTGTTTCCACCGAGCTGGAAGCGGGCTTCTGTTGTCACTGTCTTTAAAGACTCTGGTGAGAAATCGGATCCTTTCAACTATTGGCCCATTAGCACTCTGCCCATTATGAGTAAAGTGTTTGAATCCTTGATCAAATTGCAACTCATGAGACATCTGGAAACCCATAACGACCTAACTCCATGCCCAGTATGGGTTTTGACATTCAAGGTCTACTGGTGATGTTCTATCCATATAATCACTGAACATGTGAATAGGGTTTTGGATCATCGTGGTAAAGCCAGGGATATTGCTCTTGACATCTCAAAGGCTTTTGACAAAGTGTGGCACAGGGGGCTCATCCACAAGCTATGATCATATGGCTTCTCTGTACAATAGCTTGCTCCAATTTCCAACTTCCTTGAAAATCACCAAATATCTGTAGTACATGAGGGACGTCCATCCACCGCCCATAATATTAATACTGGTGTTCCTCACGGCTCAGTGTTGGGTCCCACATTGTTCTTGTTATATATCAATGATCTGCCTGATTGTATCCTTTCACAGTTAACCATTTACACAGATGACTCAACACTCTACTACATACCTAGGAACATACCCATGTCTCCTCCTTCCCATGTCCAGGCCAGTGTCACTCTCAATCAGGATGGAGAGAGTGTGATTAACTGGGGAAATGACAGGCTCGTTACTTTCAGCCAAAAGATGACTCACTTGCTGTCTCTATCCAGCTCAAGATCACCCTGTTTTCCAACCCTGTCTATGAATTATTCACCTTTGCAGGAAGTCCCTGGTATCCGTCTCCTTGAATTGGATATCAGCCCAAACCTCAGCTGGGAAAACTACATATCTGCTATAGCTAAAAGAGTCTCTCAGCACCTTATCTGCTCATTCTGTGCTCAGCGATACCTTCCTCTAGCTGCCATGCTTTATCTATACAAGGCCACTAGACCCATCGTGGAGTATTGTTGCCATATTTTGGCTGGTGCTCCAGCCTGTCACATATCTTTCCTCGATATAATCTAGCGACGTGTTGCCAATCGCTTGGGACAGGACTTGGCATCAACCATGGAGCCTCTCTCAGTCCACCGCTCTGATGCTTCTTTGAGCCTTTTGTGTGGATATTTCCATGGAATTTGCTTTGAGGGTCTCTCACAGGTTGCTCCACCTGAGCGTATGGTACTTTTAGTCGCTCGACACACTTAGCAGTTGCTTCCCATCCATACACTGTATCTGTCCTGAGGAGTAAGGCTATTTGGTACCTTCTAGTTTCATTCCCTGTACTTCATCACTTTTGAACTCTTTACTTACATCATGCTCCCCCTCAATCCTAACCTTCATCAGTTCAAGAGTACTGTAAATATATTTCTTCTTTCAGTTTAATATCTATACCTTCCTTTGTCTGGCCTCCAGCTTGAGTGGCCTTTGGTTTTGTGGCAGGCAAAATTCCATTACAAACAAAATGGGCAGTCGCTGGGAAGGTTGCCATGTATCTGTTTGCTCACCCTTAAAGCATTCAAAATATGTTTATTTAATGAAATCTTTAACCAAATTACAGTCCAGTACTATATATATATTTATTACATTGTAGCATTCATTATGTTCAACTGAAACAGGTGAGTAAACGATTCAGGTCAGGTATGGGAGCATGCACTGGAGCAATATGTCGCTACGTCCTCTTTCCACCGGTACTCCAGGCACCTACGTCTGGCCCATTCCCATCGCCTTGAGATACAGATCAACCTGCTGCAACCACGAGGCACATGGTCGACCCATTGGCCTCCTCCACAAAAGAGGCTCCCTCACTGAGAAAATCTGGTGAGCAGGATCAGCATCAGGAAAATGAGCCGCATGTCCTTACAGCCGCAGCTGATGCTCACGGACTATGCAGGTAACAAATCTCATTTGAGTCTCTCTCAGCAAACGCGATCGTTGGATGCAAAGTCCAAACAGCGATAGCCAGGGATTCTCCGAAGAGACCTGGTACCAAAGGAATTAAGTCTCCCTCTCAGATCCCTGGTCAGAGTCCAAGTCTCACATCCGGAGAGCAAGACTGGAAGCACCAAGGACGTGAAGACTTTCATTTTCCTGCACAGGTACTGGCAGCGCCACACCCCATGATCCAGTGAATCCATGACTCCCCAGGCCTGACCCAGACATCTGTTGACCTCTGGCTCACAGCCAGTGGAGACATGAATATCACTGACAAGGGTAAGTTAATCTCTTCCTGACATCAACATCCTCACCACAAACAGGTATAGACAAGATAGCAGCATCCATGATGTCACTGAAAGCCTAGATCTTAGTTTTGATCTAGGAAACCCGTAATCCCAGAGGCTCAGACTCCTCATTCAGCACCATGAGGGCCCCCAAAAGGATATCTGGAGTATCCGCAAAGATGACTGCTTCATCTGCGAAATCAAGGTCAGAGATCTTGACATTCCCAAGTTATGCACTGCAGCTTGATCTCTCCGACATCCTCCCCAGAATCCAGTCCATACAAGCTCTGATAAGTGTGGGGGCCAGTACACATCCCTGATGTACTACAGTAACAACTGAAAATATGTTGGAGATGGGGTCACTACATCTCACAGCACTCTGAGTACCAGAGTCTAGTTCATACTGATCAGTTTTGGTGGCATCCCACGAAGACCAAGAATCCTCCAGAGGGCATCCCGATTCAATAAATCAAACACTTTGCAGAGATCAACAAAGGCTGCAAGCATCCCCTGCCAAAAAAACTCATCTGCATTCGGTGAGGACCCGAAGAGCAAGGATACGGTCAATCGTCGACCTCTTTGGTGTAAAGCCTGACTGCTCTGGTCACTGGTGCTCAAGCAGATGGTGGCGAACCCTTTCAAGAATTATCTGAGCAAAGACCTTGCCTGGCACTGAGAGTAGCGTCACCCCTCGGTAGTTGCTGCAGTCCTGGTGATCACCCTTCCCTTTCCAGAGAGGGAAAACAAGGCTCCTCTTCCAGTCCGTTGGGATGATGCCTGTGTTCCAGGCAGAGCACAGAACTGCATACAACGACACAAGTACAGCATTTCCACCAACCTTGAGAAGTTCGGCATGGATGCCACAGATCCC
>CM068957.1:66296279-66313406 GCA_035128595.1 Eptatretus atami | reverse complement strand
CCCCATTTCAACCGGTTCACTGCAGCCTTTGTTTCCACAAACGAAGGTGTATCACAGTTGATTGGAAGGTCAGCAATTGGGATAGTAACACCCCTGACATCCAATTCAATAGCAGGTGGATCAGCCTGGTACAGCCGCTCAAAGTAACCAGCCCAACGGGCCTTCACTTCGGACTCCTCTGTCAAGAGCCCACCACCCTCCGCTCTAACTGCACTACACCGAGGGACAGGCTTTGAGGAACGCAATGCCCATTCCCGTAATCCGGTGAGCTGCCCTGTGGAGGGCAGCAGCACAGGAGGTACTCCCACGGAGTGGGTTTTCAGATTTAACATTTGTTGTTTTCGTGGAATGAAGTGTTTTATGGTGGTCGGAGTGCAAATCTTGTCACCAACCTCCTAAAAAAACAGGTAATCCAACTGCAGGAGGATGTCCACAGACACATTTGGGCGTGAGATATGGATGGCCGTTGGCTCACAAGGAGCGCCTCCGCCCTTTGACAGGTTTTGTTTTTAATCCTTCTGGGTGTCCATATCTATACACCCTCCTCACCAGAAAACCTGGTGGGGTAGATGGTTTGGTCACCGACAACCCGACCATGAAACAAGTTAGTACAGGTTTACATGGTACCTGTAGCAAGTCACAGACCTAATCTGGCTTGACCTGACAATAGGTTCCAGGCACCCATCATAAACAATTTCCCAACTACTTTCTCAACAACTCCCTTGAGGAAGTCCTTTTATTCAAGCTTTTGGGTCTCACTATCTGCCACGATCTTTCCGAGGAAAGCCACATCTCCAAGGAATTAAGGTGAACAATCAAAACTGCTTTGATGCTGGGAAATCCAATCTCAGAATTGCTGAGAAATTCTGTGCAATCGGTGCAATCTGTGCAAATTCTGTGCAATTTCCTCGAGTATAAAACCGAGGAAAGCCACATCTCCAAGCTGGCTTCCAAAGCCAGTTGCCGACATGGAATCCTCCGTCATGCAAAGTCCTTCCTTGGCACACCTGAGCTTCTAACCATTTACAAAGCTGTCATCCGCAGTCTGATGGAGTACTGCTTCACCCTACAGGGTGGTGCTCCTGCCTCACACCTAGCTCGACTTCATGCTGTGGAAACCAAGGCTTTTATGATCATTAGTATCTCCTGTCTTTGGGTCTCTTACTCTCTCACCAGAGGTAGGTCGGTGGTCTTTCTGTCTTCTACCGTCTCCTCTTTGGCCTTGCCCCCCTTGCTCTGTCTGTGATCTGTCCCCCCTATATTTCCTCAGTGCTCAAGGTCCACCAAAAACCCCCTTCTGGTGAAACTGCCAAAATCAAGAATCGCTGCTCACCTTCACTCTTTCATTCCTCTTTTTTCCCGCCTCTGGAACAAACTCCCACACTCTTCAATCCCACTCCTCCCTCCAGGTCTTCAAAGCAGCTGTTCACCACCATCTCATTTCTTCCCCCATCGAAAATCTTGATCTTTACTACCCCCGTTAATCCACGTCAAATCCACCTCCTTCAAATTCCCTGTTTTCCTTGCTGAAAGTCCCTGTAGTACCATCTTGATTACCCCGTGTACCCCGCCCCATCCCTCTCCCTTCCACAGATATCCCATTGTCTTTATTCCCCATTATTTATTCCCCCTCTCCTGCCCCTCTTGTCTCCTACCTCATTATATGTTTCTGTATTAGCT
Source organism: Eptatretus atami (assembly GCA_035128595.1). Classification (NCBI taxonomy): domain Eukaryota; kingdom Metazoa; phylum Chordata; class Myxini; order Myxiniformes; family Myxinidae; genus Eptatretus; species Eptatretus atami. The sequence goes on along the minus strand of CM068957.1, from coordinate 66,311,726 downwards.
CTTACATGAGCCTCGACTTGGTATACAAAAAAATATATATAAAAACTGAAGCTTAGAACGTGTTCCTCTTCCGTTGCATTTAATTCAATTTCATTGCAAAATACAATGACGTGATGTATCTCTGATGAAGAAAAGCTTGTTGAATCATTGCTTATTTTGAAAGCAAGATTAGCAGTTTGATAAAATAGGGGTGGGGAACTTAAGTTTGTAGGTCTGTCATATCATGTTTGTGGAGGTGGAATGTTTGGGATTGGGAAAGGTTCATCCAAACCTTCCAACATACTCCCCATCCCCTGGATCCTCTTATGGCAAGAGTTGGGGGTTGTCAGTGTTGAAGAATTCTCAGTTCCTCTTGTACATTTGTGTCATTTATGAAAACAAAAAACATATGCAAACAAATACGAATCGATATGCAGAATTCAGACGCGTTTCAACAAGCAACACAGTCTTCCTCTGATTCTGCAGTACATGGAGACTTTGAATTATTACAGTGAGATTTATTACATCGTGTTCAGTGAGACTATGTCTGTTCATCCTCCAGACATTGTGGTGCCACAGCTGACATTTTAGGTTTCAGGGGAATAATCACTCACAGCTTTGTGGCTGCAGCCATCTGGAGGTAAGCTTAATTTCGAAGGGTTAAGGAATATTTATGACCTGAAGGTTGATCGGAGTTCTGGTCATTATTTTCACACACATTCCATTTAAGCTAGACTTCTTGTCTCCAGCTAGACTTTCAAGCACCAGTATTTTAATTTTTTTTAAGATTTAAGAATCCCTTAATAAGCAAAATAAAATAATAGGTGATTCTATGATACTGAATACAGATTAAAGATTATTTGGAAGGCCAATCTGTTTTGTGGAACAAGGGGCATTTTTACTGGGCAGATTGATTATCTTCCAATACAGAAAAGAGATACAAGATCATTTAAAATGCAAAAATATTTTATAATAGATACAAGTTCGAGCACAGAGATGTAATAATCATGTTGTATTTGAGTACATTTCCCATGAAAGGGTTATAACAATACATTGTACTATATACTAAAAAAATTTACTTTTTCAAGTTAATTATCCATCCATTCATCCATCCATCCATCGGTCCCATACTCTGTGCAGAGCATTGGTGCTGCCTTGACAGTCTCCTTGGATATTGGGCACAATCCTGGACAAGTCACCACTCCAACACAGGATACCAGCAAGCTGGTATTCATTTTGCCGACCTCGGAAGGATGACAGGCAGAGTCAACCTCACCTGGTATTCATTCAACAGCTGAGGGTGATTTGAACTCAGGATCCTAGGATCCCCAACCCACCACCCTAACCATTAAGCCAACACCAAGCATAGTTAATTACCAATCAAGTTTAATTGGCAACATTTTTTATTAGTTTTTTTTTATTACCCTTAAACCCATTATGCTAATTTTGGAGAAATTTGCATCGACATCAGATAAAATATTAGGTTAGTGAACTGATAAATCACCGCAATAAATTGTTAGTTTGTTGTCACAAAAAAATAAGCAACAAAAATGTTGAGGCTTAATTATAATGTTTAGAACTTTGCTAATTTCAAACATTGACTTATTCTGGTTGAGGTGAACCAGCGCCTTGAGCTAGACACCCCACAAACAAGAAGACAAAGAAAAAAAGGAGAAATATCATTGAGCAGATAATGTCAAGAGAAGCATGACTATATTGGGCAACTAAAGGGGGGGGGGAGTTGAAATTATAGTAAGCTATTCATTATTAATGTATAATACAAAAAACATGCTGAGAATGAGGTTTATTTACGAATGGCGGGTTGTAAATAGAACACTTCAGAACATTCAATGTTGAGCCTCACTGGAGTATTTAGATTTCAGTATATCTAAGAAGTAGTGTGGAATCGCTCACTGACGCAGAATGCTTTTGGGAACGGGTTTGGTTCAGGAGAATGGAATGGGCAATCCTTGAAGATAGTGGTTCTCAAAGGTTTTTGGCGAGGCAACTCCTTTCGACATTTTGCAAATTAAAAATGCAGATTAGATCTAAAATAGAATCCTACTATTAATTTACAATTTGTCACTTGCTTTGACACCAATACAAATTGTTATTTCAGACCCTAGGCATGAAAAGGCTTCATATATATATCGAACAAACAGTATCAAATGGAGCACCTCCTCACCACCAGAGCATTTAAATTGCATCAGATGTGGCAATAAATGGGAATTGTTGCTGCCAGCTTGATGACAGAAGATGCCATTTGTATTTTTGCCTACTCCATCCCTACCCCGTTTAGAATCCTGTGCGGGCATGGACAACTTGCTAGTTTTTACAATCCAGCATTTGTATTTTGATGCAAAATTTGTTGCACCATTTCATTGGTGCACAAAACTGCATGTTTGTGAGACGTAATTTTTTAACGCCTTTGAATGTATGATATTGATTGCAGTGGATCATCTCAAATTTGGATATAATACACATTCAATGTATAAAATCAACTAATGGATAAATTAGATGTTAAATATTCAGGTTAAATGAGACAACTGTGTTAAAACGTGCCTAAGGACATGGTTGGATGTGCTAGTTAAGCCCATAGGCCTTGTATCATACCTCAAATCATGGGCAATGCAGGTGAACACACATGGAGGGACTGTGGCGGATAACTTTTACGTAATATACAATCGAGGCACAACACTAGTTATGGTTAAATTATTGTTAGAAATGTTATGGTTACATTAGACGACTGTGCCAAACAATGCTTAAGGCCGCATTCAGGCACAATATTCGAGTAGCAATATTAGAGTAGCGTCTGAGGGCTCTATATTAAAGTTGGACTGTATGTGGACTCACACACACACGCACACACACACGCACGCACACACACACCGGCAATGGCGCCAATCTACAAATGATCACAGCCAGTAGCAGGTTCCTCCTGATGACTCCATCTTTGTCTGTTTGGGTTCCTCCTGATACTCCAGTGCTGTATTTGGTCAGTTATTTGATTACATTGACAGAAATGACTTTTATAACAAGTGACCACCATTACTTCCAATACAAGTTTGTACATGTCTTTTATTCGACCAAATCAGACTATCCAGGTCCACTGTAGAGTGTTGCACCATTCATTGACTATGGTTACATGCACTTGATTGAGAGACTGTGTGCATATTTGATGACCACAATCATAACTCCCAAGGTTGTCCAAATAATCTTAATTTATATCTAAGTCTGGAGATCATGCAGGTCAGTCCATGCAATGATGTTCTGGTCTTGAAGTGTGGTGGTAACATTTAGACATTGGGGATGTGAGTTGTCGTCTATAATGATAAAGTTGTGATCTAGCCCATACCATCAGGCCCCGGTCTATTCAAAGATGCTGCCTTATGGCATGATGAACAAATCGCTCGTCACCTTGTCTCGAGAGCACATCCATCGTTGAACTCTCGGCAGAATTTTACCCATACGGTAAAATATATTGTAACAGTGGTCACCGCCCAATTGAGATGTTGTGTCACCCTTTGCATGGATTGGTATTGATAGCATTGTGTGGTGGTGGTCGTATGGCAGCTTAGCGCCGGGGTAGCTATCATTTCTTGAAGTGCGACTGTGTCGCTGATGCAGTGCCCCTCTACCAGTACACACACTGGAGCTGGTACTCATTTCGCCGACCTCGAGGGATGACAGGCTGAGTCAACCCCCTGGTGTATTAATTCAGTGGCCGACGGGGCTTGAACTCAGGACCCTAGGATCCCAACTCCACCCTAACCACTGAGCCAACAAGCATTGTGTTATAGTAGTGTGGAGCAGTGGTTTTTGCACCTCAAGCCTCTGGCTTGAAGTCCCTTACAAACTATTTAGGTCAAAATTTGATGGTTGATTGCTCTTTGCAGGCCATTCTGTACAGATTGTGTCATTGAAAAAGCACTTCCTTCTGGCAAGGGTGACAGGTTAACGATTAACACAAGTGATTGTAATCCCTGGGGTGACCTGAATGAGGTATCTCCTTGAACTGTCCAGTGGGTCCTTGAAATACAACTGTTGTACTGGGAAGCAGAGGCAGTCTGAATCACACCCCCTTGAACCATCCTGATGGTGTGAGTCAACTCATTTGGTGTGAAATGATGCTAAGCTGACTTAGACTACATGGGTGACCAATTTATAGAGGGGATTTTTTTTTGGATACACAATTGAGGCTTGTGAAAGAGCTGTAACAAGTACAAGGAATAGGAGAGAGAGAGAGAGAGAGAGAGAGAGAGAGAGAGAGAGAGAGAGAGAGAGAGAGAGAGAGAGAGAGAGAGAGAAGAGGGGTTGGGGGGGGACACCAACAGCAGAGCCAAAGGTCAAGACAGTGGGAGGCAGACAAACAATGGGTGTAGGAAGGAATGGGGGCAGGAGAGGATGCTTTGGGGTGGACAAGATGCATACAGAAGGAAACTGTCAGGAGGGAAAACTGTAAATTTGGAAGGAGGGATTGGGGTGGTGGTGGTTAACAGGGTGGAAAAGATCATGGTTTTGGATTGGGGATGATCTGAGATGGTGGTGAAGAGCTGTATTGAAGACCGGAGGGATGAACGAGATTGAAGATGATATGGAAGTTGGCTCCACAGGTCGTGAAAAAAGGAACAAATGAGTACAGCTGAGCAATGATCCTGGATTTAGGTAGTTTCACCAGAAGGAAGCTACTGGTGGACTGTGTGCCCTGCAGAAACCTGTAGCGGACAAAGCATGGAAAGTGCCGAGGGTGCAAGACCAGAAAGGAGGCGGTAGAAGACATTGATGTGGCTCATATGCAGACTAACATAGATCATGTTTGAGATCAAAAGGACATTTGAAAGAGAGGAGGGGGGGGTACCAAAAGCAGGGTTGGGGGACATAATAGAGAGAGACTTGGACAAATGAGTATGTGTGGAGGAATTAGGTTTAGGAGAGGATCCACGCGGGGGGGGGGGGGGGAGCAGTAACGGGAGTAGAAAGATCATGGTTTTGGATGGGGATTATCTGATGTGGTGGTGAACTGGGCCTGGTTGCTCAAAGCATCGTTAAATTTAATGATCGAATAGGCTTAATCGATCATTAAATTCCTTAACGATAGATTAGCAAATGACAGGATTTAACAGTGTTGCTCAAAGGTTAAGAGGGATTTAATCGATCGTAAAGTTAACGATAGCTTTGAGCAACAGCATTAAACCTATCGTTAATTTAAGGATAGTTTAATATCGTATCGTTAGGCTAATGATAGGTTTAACGATGCTTTGAGCAACCGGGCCCAGCTCTCTTAAAAACCTGAAGGAAAGAATGAGATTGAAGACAGTGTGGAAGGTGGTTCAGTAAGTGGGAAAAACAGAGGAGCAAATGAGTGGAGGTGACCAGTGATCCTGGATTTTGGGTGTTTCACCAGAAGGGGGTTAATGGTAGACCACATGTGCCTGACAGAAACCTGGAATGGGGGAGGGGTGGGGGGGGGCTGGGGGGTTCAAAGCATGAGAGCAGACGGTGCAAGACTAGAAAGGAGGTGGAAGAAGACAGAGAGACTACCAACCTGTATGCGATTATGGGAAAGTGATAGGCCCATCGACTCCGCTTCGTTGCGGGAGATTCCAATAATCATGAAGGCCTTGGTTTCTATGGCATCTAGCTGATCAAAGGCAGGTGTGCCAGCACAGAGGGGAAAGCAGTGCTCCATCAAGCTGTGGATGAAGTCCTTGTAGGTGGATAGGAGTTCAGGTGTGCTCAGGAAGGACTTTGTACGACGCAGGATGCCAAGTCGGTGGCTAGCTTTGGAGGCCAACTTTGAAATGTGGTTTGCCTAAGAAAGTTCACGGCTGATAATGAGACCCAGGAGTTTGAGTGACTGAACTTCTTTAAAAGAATTGTGAAGAAAGTCGTTTGGAGGGTTTGGAGAGAGAGAGAGATAGAGATAGAGATAGAGATAGAGAGATTTTACATGAATTTCCAGGATCGCTCAGTTCAGGTAATGATAATTGTAACATTATGTGTTTTGATAACGTCCAAATTATTGATTGGGTTCAAATTATTGATTCTAAACTGTGAATCCATTGTTTGATACAGTTTAAAGTTGCTTAATTCAGTTTTTAGGATGACTATATATAGATTTTACAATTCACACATTGAAAGCCTTTAAGTTTCTGCAACAATTGAAATAACTGCACTTTCTTTCAGCTCAACATTAAATCCTCCAGCAGATAATTACAGTATAACTTTCAAAAGCACACAAAGCTATGAACAACAAAAAGGGAATTCTTTAATCGCTCAATAAAATCGATGTAAAACCTCTTAGCTTTGAATGCCTGCCAGTAGCAAATGTACATTAATTGCAGAAAGCCACACAGATATCACAATGCTTTTTGAGGTCTAAGGTGTGTGGTTCTCATTTGCATTTCTGCAGCACTCAAGGAGCTCATGTTTCCAATTATTTTCACGAGAATGTGATTAGTTCACAATTTCCTCCCCATTATGTTTGAACTTGATTGAATATTGTAGATATGTGTGCTTCGTGATATAATCATTAATTTGGCATGTTGTACTTTCTCTGGGGTATAATCCACATGGTAATAAGTCTAATTAAGTATCCTTTTTTATTGGCAGTGTGTAAGGAAAATGCTCAATCTTAGAAACTACCCATCTATCGGAGTCTTAATTGGCTGTTCTTCCTGCTTGGAACAATTTGAGCATCTTAACTATTCTACGCCACCCATTGGAAACATCTTACTGGTCTCTGTCGTTATCTTTAGCTGAATCCAGAAACTCCATTTTCATGAAATCTAAAGGTCTATCAACACTATTGGTTTAATTTTGACCCTTCTTATCCCCTTTGACCTTTATCCTCAAACAATCCCAATTTATTCACTCCCATTACACTCTGATACCTTCCCTTTTCTCCACAATCCTGTCCCTTCTCTTTGTTTTTGAAATTTTCATTCTCTCAATCCTCCTGCCCCCTCCCTAATACCTTGAATACATCTTTTTTATGTTTATGGGGTCAGGAGCAGTAGTTTGTTTAAAGCCTAAGACACCATTCATGTTTGGTTAGATCTTAGGACGTTTTGAACATGTATGTGGGTTAGATTTAGTTATCTTCAGTGTTTCCTGTGAGGAGACAGGTGTTATCTGATTTTGAATAGTTAGGTGTAACTGTGTAAGGTGTCTCATCCTTTTTCTTCCCTTTCTTCTCTTCTGTGAACTGGGCAATGCCAGGCAAATGAAGAGAGTGGTACACATGTTTCCCACCCACCTACATGTAATTGGGAGGTTGGGTGGGGTGGGGGGGGGGCTAATAAGAGGAACATTACCCCACCCAGTGGTCCATCAACATGTTTGAGGCAGAAAAAAGATTATATCTGTGAAGGAAGGGAAGGTTAAAATCAGGGAGGAAGACCGATTCCTGTGTCAGTATTGTCAAGAAGAAGGTATGAGCGATATGATTGAATGTGAGGCATGTGAAAAGCAGTGAGTGATATAATTATGAACAGACATTAATAAAACCATCGGACTTGGCATCAATAATTATCGGAAAAGGAGAGAAAGAACTAGAGCACTGTTGATCTAATTAGACAGAAGCAAGCAAGAAGGGAGACATCCTAGGATCAGCGAAGAAGCTCAGTCAGATAGAAAGGTGGGAGGACACTCAGGTTTCAGTTATCCTCCCTTTGTTGTCTGGTCATATCTGGTGCAATATGAGATATGCAATTAAGTAGGAGGAGACAAACATGGAGAGGAAAATCTTGACCAGAGGCAACATAGAATTGTGACAGGGAATAGTAGCAATTTAGCAAACTATACTGAAGCACACAAGGTGACTGATGCAGCAACCAAGGGAGTAGCACAGCCTCAGAAAGGAAAGTCCATCAGAGGACTGAATGAGGATGATCGTGTGAAGTAACTTGAGATTAAACATTTTATACATATGCAGACTCTCTATTGAATAAGCTATCTGAACTGCAAGTTTGGATTGGAGATTATGAACCTGACCTAATCATGATAAGTGAAGTGCTACCAAAAGCTGGTACTGTGAAAGCAACAGTAGCACTAAATGCATTAGATGGGGATGACATCCTCATCAACATTGATTCGGAACAAGCTCATCATGGAGTCGTAATTTTTTTCCGAAAGCATCTCTTCAAGTGAGTGATGTGAACCTCAGCTCAGTGTCTGAGGAAGTAGCATTGTGTTCAATGTAGCTCCAAGGGAAGATATATTGCTGACTGGATGCCTACACAGGAGCCCAGCAAGTACAGTAGAGAACTCTAAGGCATTACGTGAGCTAATTGAGGCAGTTTAAGTGGTTGGAGAGTCATGTATGCTGATGATGGACGACTTTAATATTCCAGATATAAATTGGAGGAATGCTCATGCAAGTATAGCATCATCCCACTCTTTGTACTTTTTTCTTATTACTGTGCAAGGATCATTTTTGCACCAACATATACGTAAATGAACTGTCATCTTGTCAAACTGGATAAAACCCCAAAGTTCTTGATCTCAGGATTGTAAATGAAGCAGACATGACTTCATCTATAAAATTACATGCCATTTTTAAGATGGAGTGACCACATATGTTTCATGGTTGCTCTCCAGTTCTGCAAGAATACAGCACTGAAGCAGAAAGATGACTTTTTTTTTACGACCATCTTGCTGACGACAGGACATCATAAAAAAATATTTGAGTGAAGTCAACTGGAAGGAGCCATTGAAAGAGAAAAGTTTTGAGCAATCGTGGATGGAGTTTAATGATGAATTTGAACAGTGCTTGATCGATATTATACCCAAGTGAAAGCCGAATAAGGATAATGATAGATCATGGGCCAACCCCCACACCCTTGCCTCCTCCCACCTTCAGGATTTGTCAAGATGAGTATTTTTGTAAACCATGACCAGGGAGCTATTGAAATCAGGTTGGCTGCAAAAAAATATGTTGCTGGGTGTGGCCTTGCCGCTTCTTTTAAGTCAGGTACCCTACCTACTTCATGTGGGGCAAATTTTCAGTGGGGTTGGTAATCTGTACAACTTACAGAAGATTGGGGAACAATTGTTGACTTCATCAATGTTTCCCCCTTGAAGCTGGGAAATCGCTGAGTTGAATCCACCAAAAACAATCAATTTCTGCCCATTGGTTACATATGAGGAGCTTTTTTAAGTCACACACACATAACTAATTCTAATTAAAACCCAAGCAACAATGGAGATTGCGAACATGGACAGCAAAGAGTGCACATCACACAAGGACTTGAGGTCATCACAGATTGCCAAAAGTGAAGAGGATACCTGCAAAATTGTACAGGTAATATCGAACTTCATCAATCAATTTGAGGTTGACAACAAGGATGCGCTCTACTGCCTGTCCTCAGGTGCGCCAGCACCAAAGGACATTGAACAAGATCTCCTCTTGGCTGATGAAGTGGGAAAGGACGCTTACAGTACATTTGTTCAAGAATGACTGATTGAAAGAACAATAGAGCTTCAATGTACGAATCAAACAGCTTAATCTCAAGACATTCTCAAATATAACCAAATCTGCAAGGGTCGTAGGACAATCCAATAAGTCAAAGCAAATCACAGCTCAAACAAACATATTTGGTGAGCTTGTCCTTCTTGCCCTGGAACATAACAACAGTATGGAGAGGGCTCTGAGATTCCCATTGTGTCCTGTACTTTAGGCACTGGCTACTGCTAATGGAGTCCTCTGAAGAAAGACAAGTCCAAGTTGATGCATTTCTTGGAAAGTGATTCACACACAACATAAAGACACATTCAAGACCCACAAGCTATATTATTGATGGCAATGCTCTGATGCATGCACCAAGCATATTTGGAAAGCTTGCAGAGAGTGTGTTTGAACAGCTTCCTCGTGTACAGCAGGTTGACTTTGTGACAGACTCTGACCTCCCTTTGTCATTCAAAGGTATTGAGAGAGCAAGAAGGGGTTCTTCAAAAAAATTACACTTGATAAAGGAACCCTGACAAAGGACCTGAGAGATTGGAAGACATTACTGTCAAATTATCAAAATAAGCAGCGCTTCACCAGATTCCTACTATATAAGTGGAAGGAGGACAAGTATACCTCAAAACTTCTTGGCAAGAAGGTTCTGTTTGCCTGTGAAAAGAAGTGTGTCTGTCTGACAAGGACCAATGGTCAAGGTTGAAAATCGAAATTGTACATCAGAAGAAGCAGACGCAAAGATCATCCTTCATTGTCTGCAGTTCTACACATTGTCACCCATTCACCATTTTAATCTGCAATAATTTTGAGATTGCCAGACATAGATGTCTTCATCCTTCAACTCAGTTTCACACATGAACTCCAACAGAAAATTATACTTGACACTGGATTTGTGTTCAGGAGGCGTCTTATAGATGTGAAATGTGTTATCAAAGATGTGGGAAAGGAGATGTGCTTGGCACTCCCTGCAGTACATGCCTTTAGTGGCTGCGATACCAACGGCACCTTTGTACGGAAGGGAAAGCTGATGCCTCTGAAGAGCCCCAGGCAACATCGATACTTCCTTGACATTTCCTTGCACTTAGAAGATCAGCTGAAATGGAGAATGACATATTTGAGAGGCTGGAGCATTTCACATGCCTCCTCTACAGAGGCTCAGACATGAATGGCAACAATGTGTTGCGGCATGAAAATTTTATGGAATGGTTCAGTACCAAACCAGGGATGCGGCTGTCAAACCACAATGGAGTAGCCATGAGCCTTTTTCACCCTGCTGAGATTTCCTGAGGATGCAGGATGCATGTGAAGAGAGCAAATTACCAAGCTCTTTTCTGGTATCAGGCAGATCAGGCTGTCTCAAACATTCCTCAACCAGATGGACATGGCTGGGACTTAGCAGACTGAAAATTGGAGTTCAAGTAGACGGAGGATTCTTTCATCCCACAAGAGCTTGTGGATGTACTAATGGAGGAACCAGAGCAGAATCCATATGAGGATGAGGAAATCCCAGGACTTGTGAACTTGACAGATATAATTTTTGAGGCAGCTGATGAGACTGATGTTTTTGATTGAAAGTCCAGCCTTAAAAGCCAGGGCAAAGGATGTCTGTTTGCAGTACTTGCTGTATCTGTCTGAAATCTTGGGGTTTACTGGCCTACAATGTTGATTGCATTTTGAGAAGTTCAGCATTGTGCGTGTTTTAAACATGTAAAGGTGTACGTACACAGGGAAGCAGCCCTCAAAGGATTATTTATTTAAAATTCTATGAAAAGATGATTTCAAGAGGTGAACCTTGCTGGACATTGTTGCTTGGTCGATTTGAAGAAGTGAACCTTGATGGGCATTTAATGTTGTTGTGTTAGTTAAAGATGTAAACTTTCTTCCTGAACATTGTTGTTGTGTTGGTTTAAAGATGTCAACCTTCTTGCTTGTTCCAGAACTTTTGCTGTGTTCCCAGAAAACAATTTCACGTTGTCACATTGTTGTAAAAACCTTAAACTTGTAAAAACGTTGTGTGTTTGCCGGGTTGCTGTGATTACTTTGAAATAAACAAGACTTTCTCTCTTTTTTTTGTTGCTCAAAGCCCCTTAAGTTAACATTTTTATTTTTTTTGCATGACCTTTATTTCAAGCGACATGAAATATATTTCATCATATCTTTACAATAAAAACATTTTTCTATCGGCAATTTTACTGAGCAGTATATACATCCAGTGTGGTTGTGTAATTGAAACGGACTACTTTATACGCCAATAATCTCATCACGTTAAAATATCACAACCACAGTATAATATTACATGCAAGCCGTTTCTGGATCTCGTCGTTAGATATGACATTGTATTACAATGACTTCTCTATCTCTAAAGACAGTCCTTGTTTTGATTGTGATATGAAAACATGTACATTGGTGTAAAGTGTTACGTACACATACTTTGCAGGATTATTTGCAAACTAAAATTGAAGAAATTGTAAAGTGACATTTGCTCAAGTGTTGTTCACTCTATGTGCAGAACAACATTTTGAAGGAGGAATACATAAAAGTTCTGGTACAATTTAAAATTGATCTTAAATTTTGGGCATATAAATATCTGACGAAATATTAGATTTTGATGCTGTTTGTGAGAGTGAACATGGAGTTTAAAATGAATATCGTTGAATGTGCTTATACTTTTACAAAATATATCTGGGGGTCAGTTGAGTCCATTTCCTGTCCTCCCTCGAAAATTCAAACAAAATATTTCTCCTTCTTCACTCGGAAAAAACACTTGGTATAAAAAAACCCCCAACAACCAACAACAACGACATTGGGAAAAAAATCCAAACTCCAATCTCATTTTCCTATCCCTTCTTTGCAAAATATGCTGCCTCGTGTTGGCTTTATGGTTAGTGTGGCGGGCATGGGATCCTGGGTTCCTGAGTTCAAATCCCTCTTGGCTGTTGAATTAATACCAGGTGGGGTTGACTCAGACTGTCATCCTTCTGAGGTTGGCAAAATGAGTACCAGCTTGCTGGGATGATTGAGCCATTTGCATATCCTGCGTCGGAGTGGAAACCCATCCAGGATGTGCCCAATAGCCCAGGAGACTGCTTCAGCAGCACTGATGCTCTGTACAGAGTATGGTCCCAATGGATTGGATTGGATTCAGTTTTTTGTGGGTGTAAAATGTGCAATGGAGCCTGTATTTCATATAGGGTATTTTATTTTTTAATCCAGAAATATATTTTCTGCAGACAAGCGGATATTGAAAGGACATATAATAGGGTGTCTAAAAATACTGGTGTCCAAAAATCCTAGGGGTGGGGGGAGGAGGTTCGGTATCTGGCCCATGGTCAAAAAAGAGAGAGCACGTGTATGTAAAAAGAGAGGTTTTGAGGTTATCAAAGAAGAAGAAACGTTGCTGAAGGAGATGCATGCAGACAAGGTGTGAAGCTGCTGAGTACACCTTCTGGTGTGATCACCCAGTGTGACTGGTCTATTAAGACACGGACACATCACAGTTCCTTTCATGTTTCATTCATAGTGATTCCACCATGGAGCTTGTAAAAGGGAGTGCACAAAATTGTGCGCTTCATGGTCATCTTTTCTCTAGCCATCTGAGATGTCTGGTCAGAAGGTCAGGGCAGATTCAAAGAGATACACTGCCATGTAAAGGCCATTCTTGGACGTGCTTTGTGTAGTTGCAATGTGCCATCGCTGTGATAAGATGGGAGTTTTCTGCCTCGCTCAGCAATGGGTTCAGTTCATGACCTCACTGTCATGTGTTGAAGCTACAAGAGCACCCTCCTTACGTCTGCCCTCAGGCCTGTATATTTATTAAAACTCTTGTCCATTTTCAACTTTGTCGATTCCATTACAAGTACTTAAAAATCATTGATTTTGTTCAACCCCAGGGGAGATTCTTGGTGTGGTGATGAGGACACCGGATTGGCATTCCAAAGGTTATCTGTTCAAATCTGTCTGAAGGCAGAAGCATTGAGGATCAAACCATAAGGGCCTGGTTGATTATATCTTCCCGGAATATCAGTCATGAGCCAGCTAGGTTTGTACCAGCAATACAAATGTAACATTGTAATTCTCCTGAAACCAACTCCTGTTTCTAGAACCTAAGACTTCAGGAGCATTACCATGGGATGTCACTGCATTCGATTGGCAGTTTTTGTTTGCTAATTTGTTTGCCCTTCCTGGTATGCTGTATGCTAGTCCATGTGATACTAGTCCACACTGTTGTAGACTCGGCACAGCTTGGCTGGACACAAAATGCTACCAATGGAAAGGTAGGAATGCCCAAAAATCCCTCTAATGGAATAGAAAAAGTTATCCTCATAATTCCATAATTACATAAATCAGGCAGACATGAAGAGCGGTCGACAAACCGGGCATACAACCAAAACGTTAATGAGATTTGTATTTGAAAAGCCAATTGTACACAGATCTAGTGTGTAATCTGGGCATTAATAACAATGATCAAAACATGTTATCTCATTGTAGCCGGACATAAAGTAGTCCAAATGAGATTAGGTAGTCATCATCCTTGCAGTCAATATAGAAGTAGTTTGACCAGAGCGTGCAAGCCTTGAGGCCTACTCTTGAGAAAGATAACCCAGTTTGTGTAACATCCACATTGCAGACAGGACAGTCACCTTAGCTTGCCCCAAAGGGATCACATAGTCTACGATAAAGTAGCCCTGCTGGCACCATAGCAGGATGACAGGATGGCCTCGAGGTATGCACATTCAGCACAAAGCTGTTTAGCCTGGGTTTGAATCCCAGCCCAGTTATAAACTGTCATCACGGTGTTTCACAGACAGGGTGATTCATCAATGTGTGTGCCGTCCCTCGGATGGACGTAAAAATGGACGTCCTGTCTACCAGAATCGGTAAGTGGATGCAAAAGATCCCATGGTGTCCTTCGCTTTGGTAGGTGAGCTATCGCTGACACCATGGCCAAATTCAAAATTCCTGCCCTAACCAGCAGAGGGCATTGAATCAGCGGCACAGCCGCTCCCTTGGCCAATGGTGATACCCCACAGGCTCGTGCTATATACCAAAGAAGAAGGAGATTGCACAAATTGACCCGTAAGACCAGATAGCTTCATAGTGAGCACAGGTATGTGTTGCTGATTGTTAGCTCCATAATTTGGATTTCAGAAGGTGGAATGGAGTTCTCCCAGGACTTGAAGTATCTACCTTCATTTCTTGGTGAAGGATCGTGATTCATGGGTTAAGTTGTGAAGTTGTATTGGTCTCAGAGTTTTGTTCCAAGGGGTCTTTTCAGGATTGTCACTGAGCCCTGGCCAGCTGCAGTTTGTTTGTGGAAACTGCAGTGTGTGTGTAAAATATACTCAGCTCATGGCTCAAAGCAGTCACAGACTGGAAAGGATATTTGGAATATAGACACTGTGGTGACGCATATCACATGCTCTTGTCTCATCGCACATGCGAAATGTTATGGGAGAGTCGCTCAAAGTCATCACAAAGTCATCAAGTGTGCACACATGTTAAACATCTCGGTGGACATTTCCCCGTTTGGCTTGCGTAACGGCTAGACAAGCCTGTGCGTATGCAGAGGCGTCTGCAATTGTTTCGTCAAGTCTTGATTTTCAGGAAAAAGCGAGGCCTAAATTGGTAAGATTCTGCAAACAGCCAAATTTCTACTACAAGTTGTATTCAATATATATTTATTTTATTGTCATCAATACTCATGGAGCACGTCTGCTTGTACGCCATCACAAAATGCAATTTGAACATCACACACCCATTGTAATGAAATAATTCCCTTAGGACAAAATGAAGCAGAGAGGGGGGTCACCGGCTTCGAGCCAAATGCTCCTGGCAGCAGAAATAGGGATTGTCGGCGCCAAAGAGATCATGCCGAGGGCCCAGATGTATTACACTCGGGACAGCTCTACTCAATTGGAAATAGACAAGAAATTCATGCAAATGATATCAGTGGTAACTAGAAGGGTACTCGATAGAGCGCATACCTCCGCCATGCAATGCCTGAT
>CM068957.1:66280655-66292754 GCA_035128595.1 Eptatretus atami | reverse complement strand
ACCTGATATGCAAATCCTGTTCAAATTTCAAGTCATTCGGATGAAATTTGAGGATTTTAGAAAATTTGGTTAAAATTGGCCTATTGGCCTATGTAGACCTTTTCGGTCGACCAAATGTTATGAAACTTCAATGCGGGACCGTCGCAGTCGGTGACATTAATCCCTGAAAATTTCAGAGCGATAGGTTGAGCAGTTTGGGCTGGAGGCGAGTGGACAGACAGCCAAACAAACAAACACACAAACAGAAACAAACGGAGGCGATCAACATACTTGTCAAAAAAAAAAATAAAAATTGCCAAGTAACAAACAGACAAACAGACAGAAATGGGTGAAAACATAACCTCCTTCACCCTCGGTGTCAGAGGTAACGACAATGGGTGGCAAAGGGATTATGGCCTTGGATCTGTAATAATCTCACCAGGAAATTCAAAATAATCAACGTAATCCCTTAAGCTTTGCGTGTGTGTTCCCGGCAAGAATGACACTTCCCCTCTGACATCGAATGTACTGTGTGCAGCGATGGATTTGAGTAATCCATGGGGGATTAATTTTACAAGACTTTGATTGTTTTAGCTTTGTCACAATCGCAATCACTTTCACAAACATGAAATTACATCATATTGTAAATACCTGCAAATTGTTGTTCTGGGAATCTAGTGACTCGTCAAAAAAAAAAAAAACACTGCCTTGTGGTTTGAGAGTTTACTCCAGGTATGCAATGCTAATTTCGATATCCCATAATATTAATCTCCTCCTGAACTGTAGGAACCACAGGGAGTAACAACACACAAGGGTGTTGTTTATTTTGCTGCAAATGAGTAGAGGCTGATTCCAGAGATGCTCTTTTTCCCTTTATGAACCACCTTTCCACGCACACCTGTGTTTACCTAGCACATCAGCGCAGCGGGATGCGGTTGATCTTGCCACAGTGCTTGGTGACCACCACACATCTGCTCCGAGTCTGAAACCCAGCACGGCACCGGTCGAATGGAAACCGTCTCGCTTCATTTTCCCGCATGAACTCTCTCAACCATTCGGACTGCGAGCTGTCCGTGTATGCTTAAGCAATTGGTTCATGTCTGTCCCGTCCGTCTTATCAGTTTTTAATCGAGATCGAGGAAACTTATTTCAATCGAATGTTATATTTTGAACATGAATCGGAACATCAATATTAAGACAAGTCTTTCGCTTAACAGCAACTTTGTCTGAATTTGTCTTGATCGCACATACAGAGAGAGGAGTGAGATAATTATTTTACTCCATCTGCATGTCTGCCTGTCAAACAAATTTGAAAATAATTCCAAACAGGAAACTTCTTGTTTTTAAGACGTCATAATGGACACATACAACCGGCACGAAGAACGAATGTAACGTGTTGGAAGGGGTGATGTCATAGATGCTGAGAATATGGTGGTAAAACCCGGAATCTAATTTATTATATGCCTTTAAACCTCTTTAAAACTCTGTATAAATTGAGTCATATATTTGAAGACGTATAAAACAAATCGTGCTCATAATACTCCCAGAAACCGTGCAATTATACAGTGCCTTCAGAAAGTATTCACACCCCTTGACTTTTTCACATTTTGTGATGTTACAACCTGATTTTAAAATGGATTAAATGAAAAAAATTTTTTTTTTGCCAATGATCTATCCACGCAATGCCCCATCACATCAAAGTGGAATTATTTTTTTTTTAGAAAATTTTACAAATGAATTTAAAATGAAAAGCTGAAATGTCTTGAATCAAGAAGTATTGAACCCCTTTGCTATGACACTCCAAATTGAGCTCAGGTGCATCCAATTTCCTTTCATCATCCTTCAGATGTCTCCACAACTTGATTGAAGTCCACCTGTGACCGACTCGATTGATTGGACATGATTTATAAAGAAACACACCTTTCTATACAAGGTCCCACAGTTGACAGTGCATGTCAGAGTAGAAACTCTACCATGAAGTACAAGGAACTGTCCGTAGAACTCCGAGATATAATTGTGAGGAGGCATAGATCTTGGGAAGGGAATAAAACAATTTCTGGAGAGTTGAAAGTTCCCAAGAGCACAGTGAGCTCCATCCTTAGGAAATGGAAAGAATATGGAGCTACCCAGACTCTTCCTAAAGCTGGCCATCCGACCAAACTGAGCAACTGGGCAAAAAGGACCTTCTCGGTGTACTGCAGTTAGAGCAGAGGATGGTAGGCTCTTGACAGAGGAGTCAGAAGTGAAGGCCTGCTGGGCCGGTTACTTTGAGCGGCTGTATCAGGCTGATCTACCAGCTGTTGAGTTGGATGTCAGGGGTTTTACAGTCCCGATTGCTGACGCTCCAATCAACTTTGGTCCACCTTCGTTTGAGGAAACACAGGCTGCGGTGAACCAGTTGAAATGGGGTGAAGCTTCTGGGATCTGTGGCATCCATGCTGAACTTCTCAAGGCTGGTGGAAATGCTGTACTCATGTCGTTACATGCATTTCTGTGCTCTGCCTGGAACACAGGAATCATCCCAACTGACTGGGAGAGAGGCCTTATTGTCCCTCTCTGGAAAGGGAAGGGAGATCGCCAAGACTACAACAACTACTGAGGGGTGACGTGGCTCTCAGTGCCTGGCAAGGTCTTTGCCCGGATAATTATTGATTGGGTTCACTACCATCTGCTTGAGCACCAGCATCCAGAGCAGTCAGGTTTTATACCAAAGAGGTCAACGATTGACCGTATCCTTGCTCTTCGGGTCCTCAACGAACGCAGACGAGAGTTTCAGCAGGGCTGCATGTAGCCTATGTTTATCTTTGTAAAGCGTTTGATTCAGTGAATCGGATGCCCTCTGGAGGATTCTTGGTCTTCGTGGGGTGCCACCAAAACTGATCAATCTGATGTCCGAAATATACTCTGGTACTGAGAGTGCTGTGAGATGTGGTGGTACCATCTCCGACTTATTAGGTCAGCTTGCTGACCTAATTTAACCGTTCGATGTCCTCAGATCCATCTGTCTGTCTGTCAACAATTTTTATTTTTCTATCTCCTCCTAGATGTCTCAGCCGATTGAGTTCTAACTTGACACAATGATAATACTAGTTTCTCTCTATAGATCGTCTGAGCCTTTTTCTTTCATTTTCCCCTCGGGGTCAAGGGTACAGGGTCATCAAGTGCAAAATGACCAATTGGTTGAATGGCTTATAAGGAAGCATCGGACGGCTATAATGCAAAATGGGTTTCATAGGGATTATTAAGAAGATTTAATTCGACCAACTAGTTTCTCGTTACCTGTGTCGTCTGGCCCTGTTTATTGGGCAACACGAGGTCCGCTGACTTCAACACGGCTTCGCGTGGTTATTTTAAGTTCAATTTAAATTCTGTTTTCACTTTTCATAGTCGCCAAGGTTGATTAACACTCGGTTGCATCAAGTTTTGTATCCAAGCTGACCGTCAAACCCGCTCGGGTGTGTTTTTTTCCATTTGTCACTGGAGTTCGTCAGGGGTGTGTACTGGCCCCCACGCTTTTCAGCACTTGTATGGACTGGATTCTGGGAATGATGTTGGAGAGATCAAGCTGCGGTGCATCGTTTGGGAATCTCAAGATCTCTGACCTTGATTTCGCAAATGATGTCATTTTTGCGGAGTCTCTAGATATCCTTTTGGGGGCCCTCGTGGTGCTGAATGAGGTGTCTGAACTGCTGGGATTATGGGTTTCCTGGGTCAAAACTAAGATCCAGCTTTCAATAACATCTTGGATGTTTCTATTCTGTCTGTACCTGTTTGTGGTGAGGATGGTGAGGTCATGGAGGAGTTCACTTACCTTGGGCAGTGATATTCATGTTCTCACTGGATGTGAGCCAGAGGTCATCAGATGTCTGGGTCGGGCCAGGGGAGTCATGGATTCACTGGATCATGGGGTGTGGCGCTGCCAGTACCTTTGCGGGAGGACCAAAGTCTGAATCTTTGGGTCCTTGGTGCTTCCATTCTTGCTCTATGGATGAGAGACTTGGATTCTGACCAAGGATCTGAGACGAGACTTAATTCCTTTGGTACCAGGTGTCTTCGGAGAATCCTTGGCTATTGCTGGTCTGACTTTGTGTCAACGAGCGGTTGCTGAGAGAGACTCAAATGAGATTTGTTACCTGCATAGTCCGTGAGCATCAGCTGCGGCTGTATGGACATGTGGCTCGTTTTCCTGACGCTGATCCTGCTCACCAGATTCTCTCAGCTAGGGAGCCTCGTGAGTGGAGGAGGCAATGGGCCGACCACATGGCTCGTGGTTGCAGCAGGTTGATCGGCATCTCAAGGAGATGGGGATGGGCCAGGCATCTGCCTGGGGATGGCCAGCCGGAGGCCCTGGAGTACCAACGGAAAGTGGACACAGCGACGCGCTGCTCCGTCACATGCTCCCATACCTGACCTGACCTAACCTCCTGATGATTTCATATTTTCCTTTTTGCTTGTTCAGGTTCCTTAATTCTGATGATTCCAATACAGTACCTATTTTATTGGGTCTTCCATTTGATTTGAATATAATTTTTTTTTAATCCCATTCTGAATCCAACTGAATAAGAGAACTTAATGGGTCAGGTGTCCGATCAAAGTGGGGTTGCATCAAAACGGGCCATCTTGATACCCGGTCATCAGTGCCAGCAGTTATAAAGTGTCAGTTCTCGTGTTAAGAGCGTACATCGAAAACCATTTAACGGAGGAAATTGAAACTTCACCACATGTTACATGGCCATTTGATATCGTGCATTTGATACTTGGATGACACCTATCCCCTCAGAACTTACATGGTGAATTCAACAAAGCCGAATGCCCAGAGATGATGTCACTTCCTCGCGTTAGAAATTAGAATCATTGTAATCGCTTCAGCGTTTATTATGCTCGGATCGTGAAAAAAATTAAAGAAGAAGTAGTAGAAGTACAATTTGGCGTTTTAATGATCTACTGATTTATTCTTTGGCGCTCTATTCTGGTGTCTTTATCAACCTTGGTAGTTACGAAAACACGAGAACGAGAATAAAAGCTACTTTGTAAAGGCTTATGATTTTACTCTATGGCAGACTTTTTAATGCATAATTTGTACACATTGACCTCAGAAGTGTAGATAGATGGAATTACAGATTTGCCGCCAGAAGAGTTGGCTTACATCATGTCCTTCTCAAGATTGCACGGGATATGTATTCTATGAATACCATCTCGTTGCAATATGTTCTCGCTTCTCAGCTGTTTTTAACCCGAGGTTCGTGAAGAACTTTAATTTAATCATGTTTGAAGCTGGTTCTTGTACTCGTGCTGATAACAATCATGCAGACAAAATTTCACGGTATCATTTGAACGAAAGAAGACCTTTTTGATTAATAGACTACAATAGTCACCATGTGAAGTACAAGTACAACTTATGTGAATGTAAGTGATAAGGGTATCTAAATATGGTGGCTTTTTGACCACCTTCTGCATTCCTCTCTTCAAACCTGTACTGCACCTTCCTTTCACTCCTCTTACTCTCATCTTCTCCCAAACTTCTTTCCTTTCACTCCCCACCTATCCCACACTTATATCTCTCCCTCGCTCGCTCTCTCCCTCTCTCTCCCTCCCCTTGGTGGCCAGTGCTCTGTGTGTAAGTGTCATGGCGGTGTGTTGGTGCGTGTGTTAACTCTGTGTTTCTCTTGTGCTCTCTTGTCTACCTTAAGCCCCTGTCACACCTTGACGATTTAGCCAGCGTATGGCAACGTATCATAATTGATCTAAAACGCTGGCGACGCTGAACTATTGATGTTTTTTTCAGTTTTGGGTGTATATTAACGAGTTGGACGTATGCATAACGTATTAGTAACGTACACAGAACGTTTCGATAACTTATAGATAACTTATACCAACGAATGCTTAGCGTGTTGTCGGCGTTCACAACTATGCCCAACGATAGTCTAACCTTATGCATAGCGCGGCAGCGTATCGACGATACGTGGCGTAGCCTATTAAAAGGCTGCCGCTCGACGATTCCAATCATAACTGCACTAGACATAGAAATGTCAACATCACCGTCATGCGAAGAAAAGAAAAAAAAAAACCATGGCGTCTGGAACACTGACGGGTTCCTCCTGTGAACCCCATTTTTATATACCAATTCCCCTAAACGCTGCCAATACACCATTATACGGTAGCTGTAATTATAGAAACACGTTCACTAAGTTATGTGGTTGTCCGAAGACGTCAAATACGTCTACATACGTCAATATGTGTTGGAGATACGTTACACATAGGTACAAAGCACGTTACTCATAGGTTAGAAATAAGTTTCGGGTACGCTAGACATTACCTCGACGTATTTCGACTTATGAGTAACTTACAAGTAACGTGTGTCGACGTGTGTCAACGATCGCATAATGTGCCTACAACTTATGGCCAGCGTATGCGGAACGTGTGAGTCATACGCTGGCATACGTCGAAAAATTTTGAGCATGCACAAAATTTGTCGACGAGCTCGGCGTACTACGACGTATGCCAGCGTGCTTCAGCGTGCTCTTAACGTATACAAAACTTACCCATAACGTATTCGACATGTCAGCGTATTCGCCAATTTTTTCATACGTCGGCATATGCTGGCTAAAACGTCAAGGTGTGACAGCCCCTTTACCCAGCTTCACAGCTTTTTTTTCTCCCGCCCCCCCCCCCCACCCCTTCTCTTGTCCCCCATTTCCCGAGTTAGAGGGAGGGAGAGAAGAGCATTTACGCAGTATTTGGTATGTTTGTTGTGCTTTGGGGGTGGCGTGCGATCAACTTGTGTGCATAATTAGTTTATCGTGTTTATTTATTTATTTACTTAGGTTGTATTCATTACACCTTTTCCTTTCGTTTAAATTGTTCTCGTTTTCTCACAACCCGTCGAAGTTTGAACAGTGTTCGCCAATTTATTTTTATACATCCGGCCATCGAAGAGTCATGGCGGGGGAAAGTTCGCGGTATGCTTCATTTGAAGCGCTAACCCGTAAACATGGCATTTTTTGTATTCCTCCTTCAGAGATCGACATGGAGAAGTTAATTGTTGGTGTAGGTGAGATCATCAGGATTGAAAATGTTAAGGCGGTTTCCCGGATGAACAAAAAGATTGTTTTCTTCGTTTCTGAAATGCCGATGGTTGCTCAAGTCGTCGAGCGCGGTCTTTTCTTTGATCCCAATACTTATATTCCATTTAACCCTTTGGATACTCCCACAAAAAAAGTTGTGATTTCAAATTTACCATGTTTCGTTCAATGTGCTCAAATTGTAACCCTGCTAAAACGATATGGTACGGTTGTATCCCCATTAAGGATGATTCCGTTTCGTAGTCAGAATGATAAATTTAAACACATAATGTCGTTTCGTCAGATTGTTGACATGATCTTGCCACCAGGTGTTTCAGGGTTCCAGGCAATCCTTCCCTTTAAAATCGAGGGACATACATATATGGGATATGCCAATACAGAAACCCTTGTGTGTTATGGTTGTGGTGAATTCGGCCATGTTAAAAGATCGTGCCCCAAAGACATGCTGAATAAAACTGTTAACGAAGGCTCCTCAACCCAACAACTCCCCGTCCCAGATAATGCTCCCATTACAGAGCAGAAGCTTCCCATGAAGCACCTGCTCCTGCTCCAATAAATAAAAGCACCAAAAGATGTCTTTCCCCTTCTCAAAGCACCACTGAGCATGGATCGAAAATCCTCGCTGCTTCAGCAGCTCTTCGCTCCTTTGCACAAGTGGTTGTGGGGACTTGCCCCACAACACAGGCCCCATGTGCTTCGGTTTCACCAGTTGGTTCCTCTTCTGAATCACCTGGTACCTCTAAAATGTTATGTAATGATGCAAATGCTACCCTACCCCCCTCCACCTCTTTCTCCCCTTCCTCTCCCTCCTTCCCCCCTTTGCTCTTCTCTCCCTCCCCCTCCCCTTGTCCCTCCTGCTTCATCTTCTTATTCCTTCCCTGCTCCTCCCCCCTCCTCCTCCTCCCTTTCCTCTCCCTGGTTTGCAA
Organism: Eptatretus atami; assembly: GCA_035128595.1. Lineage (NCBI taxonomy): Eukaryota > Metazoa > Chordata > Myxini > Myxiniformes > Myxinidae > Eptatretus > Eptatretus atami. The sequence goes on along the minus strand of CM068957.1, from coordinate 66,284,767 downwards.
CCTCCAACTATTACTACCAGTTTCCCCCAGACTGGATGTACCCCCTCCATACTCTGAGTCATCTCAACTTTGCAGTGCTCCTGTTAAAGATAGCAACATTGCCATCACTATAGTTAATGACACATCCAAGTATGTAACCACTGAGAGTGTTCCTCTTACATCTTTGGTCCCTCCTCATGAACCAACCATGGAGATTGAGCAAATGGGTGAAGGCCCTGAGGAAAATGAGGATGATGATTCAGATGGTTGTTCCTCTCTGACGTTGAGTGCTTTTGGCGAGGATCTCTCCCCAGGTAGTAGTCTTGATGACACTGCAATTTCTATTTCCGATATCAGATTTTTTTTTTACAAAAAACTACTCGTAAGAAGCAAGTAGATCTAAATGATTTTTTCCCAACTTGTGTGCCTTTGTCCAGAAAGCACAAATGATTGTTAAGAACCCGGAAGCTGCTGCCATTTCCAGCGCTTCTTGTAAGAGACTGAAAAAATATATTATTAAAGCAAGGAAGCACTTGATTGCATAAAAACTTCTTGATCCTGCCTTTTCATCATGATTATAGCAAGTTTAAATATAAACGGAGGGCGTAATCCTTTACGTAAAGTCCAAACGACGCAGCTAATTAATAATGTAAAGGTAGATATTCTTCTTTTACAAGAAACTCGGGCGACTGCGGGTTGCATGGCAGACTGGAGGCTGAAGTTGAAAGGCACTTGGTTTTTTAGTAACACAGCCTCCGTGAGTGCCGGTGTTGCTTTTTATATTTCTGCACGTCTTCCCATCTCCTCTCTTGTTTTTAAAGAAATTGAACCTGGATATTTAGCTGTGTAATTGATTTTATATATAACCATCAGCGGATATTAATTGTCAATGTTTATGCCCCAAGTGACAGCACAGTTAGGACAGCCTTCTTCACTGAATCCTTCACTTTCCTTAATCATCTCGCCCACGATACCCTATTGTGTTTAGGCGGTGATTTTAATTGTACTTTAGACCCAGTCAGAGATCAGAACAGCCTTGAACCTCACCGAGCTAGTGTTAGGCCTTTGTCCACGCTTTTGTTACAACACGATCTTGGCGATGTTTGGCGACTACAGCACGGGAACGTTCAACAATTTACTTGGTGTCGTTGCTTGTTAAATAACTTATCGCTTGCAAGGCTTGATAAATTTTACATTAGTCTCTCTTTTTTAAACCGTGTAAGTTTTACTGACATCACTCCCTCTGGTTTTTCTGATCATTTTTTAATTAAAATGCGTCTTTCTTTTCCTAGTCCTCAGAGGAATACTTCTCATTGGTCTTTTAACAGCTCTCTTTTAAATGATTCCTTTTTTAAAATCATCTTTAAAAAAAAATTGACTTCGAATTCCAGAATCACGGAACGATTTTATAAATCTTTGTCAATGGTGGGATTATATAAAAGCACAAATCTGAGTCTTCTGTCACCAATATAGGAATAACTTCACGAATGTAAAGCAAGCTAGGATAAGTATTTTAAAGAAAGAAATCTTTAATTTACAAGATAGCACGATTAATATTGATAAGGATGTACGATGCCAGTGGTTTTATGAGAAACAAGCTCCATTGAATTGTTTAATCAAAGAAGATGCTCTCGGAGTGCAAACCCGACTTAGAGTTAAAGGTCTGTCGACTTCAGAAACTTGCTGCAAAGACTTGTTTAACTTTGAAAAAACTACAACGTCTAATCATTCACTGTTAAGCTTACGTTCAAGTGATGGACAAATTATTGAAGACAATGCTCAGTTGCAGTGTTTTATTAGGGATTTTTACAAGAATGTTTTTAACACAAAGAAAATAAATGAACGAGAAATGTCTGATTTTACCCAAAATCTACCACATTTGGAAAAATCACAACAATGCTCCTTAGAACAAGGTTTTACTATATATTAACTTTTAATAGCTCTTAATGACCTTCATGATCATAACGCACCTGGCTTTGATGGTTTACCTGTTGAATTTAATAAAACATTCTGGGATTTGCTAGGACCAACACTTTTAGATGTTTTAAAGTTTAGTTTACAAGGTGGTTTGTTTACCTCTAAGTTGTCGCCGTGCAGTCGTGTGCCTTATCCCGAAGAAAGGAGATCTCCAGACTGCAGAATTGGAGGCCTATTTCTCTGCTTTGTGCGGATTACAGATTACAGATTACAAAATATTTTTCAAGGCCCTTGTAAATTGTATAAAGCCTTTTCTTAGCTTTATAATTCATTTTAATCAATCTTTTTGTACTCTAAATCAGTCTATTCATGATAACATTTTTTTAATTCGGGACTTGTGGGATGCCTGTGCTCTTCAAAAGCAGAATGCTGGCTTGTTTTTACTTGACCAAGAGAAAGCTTTCGATTCTATTAGCCATGAATATGTATTTTACACCTTAAAACAGTTTGGTTTTAGGGCAACTTTTATATTATCCCATGTCTCATTGTTGTATAATCATGTTTTTAGCATTATTAAAGTTAATAATAGCCTGTGTGCACCATTGATGGTTGGAAGAGGAGTCCACCAAGGGTGTCCATTATCAGGCATTCTCTACTTTCTCTGTATTGAACCCCTCCTAATTCACCTTTGTGCCAGTTTACTCGGGTTTTCCGTGATGCCAACTTAAAGGCAAATTGTTATCTCAGCATGTGCTGATGATGTGTGTGTCGTTGTGTGTAATAGTGATGATGTCACCATGTTATTAAATGACTTGGAAAAATTATCTTCAGCTTGCACAACTATAATAAATTGGATCAAATGTAAAGCTCTGTGGATTGGCCATACCACGGCTGTTGGTTTTCCTCATTTTCCCAGAAATTTGCAGTGGGAAGGAAGGTATCTGCTATCTAGGTGTGTACATTGGCACCCCAGCTTTTATGGCTCAGAACTGGTTAAATACAGTTAACAAAATTTATAATAGACTAGAGAAGTGGAGAGGAATATTACTTACCTTGTCGTACAGAGGTCATGCCCTAGTGATCAATAATCTGTTGGCTTCCTTTTGGCACAAAATGATCACCTTGCACCCTCCTGAAGCACTGCTGCTGACAATCCAGAAACATCTGCTTGATTTTTTTTGGGGGTGGCAAACATTGGGTCAAGCCTGAAGTCCTTTACCTTCTATTGGCAGATGGTGGCCATGACCTTATTGACATTCTCAGCCGACTGATGGCCTTTCGACTCACCACTGTCCATCGCTTTCTTTTTTCTACATCACTGCCATGGTGCCCCACTGCCAACTATTTTCTGAAAATGGCTGGCATGCTCGACTTCAATCAGGAACTTTTTCTCATGGACTTACAACATGTGGACATCTCTCCATTGCCTTTGTTTTACCATGACCTGTTGCAAGCCTGGCAGCCTCCTGTAGTGCACCGAGATATGGTTCACTACAACATCAACAACTTTCTCGACGAGCCTATCTTCTACAATCCACTTTTTCCTAACATACCTCGATCACGTGCTTGCATACAATGCTTCATAAACTCCGGCATACATGTCATACGAGATCTGCAGAACAAGAACAAAACATGGCACTCATTCGGGCACATTGCGACTACCATTGGAATGTGCTCTTTACGAACTGTTTCCCAGCTCGTACAGGAGGTTCTGTGTACCTCCAGAAGTTGGGGACTCCATTTTGATACCACTAATGCTCTCCCTGCAATCCATGTTCCCTTCTTTCTGCAGTTACATATAACATCACTTGCATTAACAGAAACTGTGATCCTGTCATCCTCTCCACTTCCTCGTGTTGCTAAAAAGTGCCTGTACCACCTTTGTGTTACCATGCGGCATCCTTATGTGTGCAAAGATAGTTTTGGATCCCGATGGAAGGGGATGTTGCCTCCGGGGTCCCCCCCTGTGCCCAGAGAGAGAGAGAGAGAGAGAGAGAGAAGAGAGAGAGAGAGAGAGAGAGAGAGAGAGACAGACAGACACAGAGAGAAGAGAACTTTTCCCCTTTGTTACAGGAAAATTCAAGTTTCACATGGTGAAGTATGTTAATACAGGCATCAAAATAAATAACCAGGAAAGGAAGGGGTAACAAAGGTAATGTTAAATTTATAAATTGATTCTTGGAGTACCACCAACCATGCTACATAAGGATTGCTTC
>CM068957.1:66240160-66267163 GCA_035128595.1 Eptatretus atami | reverse complement strand
ATCACTAGCCTCAGTCAGGGAATACAGAGACCAGGAAACGACACCCTAGGAGTGACGAATCCTTAATCTCATAATACACTCGTTGACCAGTGTACCTCAATTATTATTGCAGTCAGCTTATTGGACACAGCTACAGCAACTCCTTGGGCATGTAACCTCAGAGCGACCAGACCAATAGTAAGTGTAACCACCCGCCATGATCTTGCCACTATCCGGTCTCCTTAGCCAAGAGAGTGCTGCAATACCGATGTTTCAAACGCTTGAGTTCGGATGATAGCAGAGACAGGTGATTCATCCTCTCTTCGAGTGAGGACATTCCAGGCATGCACCCGAAGAGACCACCTCAGGTTAACCAGAGGACACCGCCGTCTGTGGACGCCACCTCAGCACCACCCCGACACACACCACCACAACCTGATACAGAAGGTTAACCCATGCTTTCCATCATCAACGAATGGGGTCCCGAAGGCTTTGCAATCTCGTCACCCGGTAAGCTGCCATGCGAAGGCAGCACTACAGGAGATACTCCCACGGAGTGGGCTTTCAGTTTTCTTTGCATTTGTGAGTTTTGCAGAATTAAGTGTTTTACGGTGGCCGGAGTGCAAATCCTGCCAACAACCTTCTAAAAACAAGTAAACCAACTGCAGTGGGACATCCGCAGACACAGAATGGGCACTAAATATGGATGGCCATTGGTCACAAGGAGCTCCTCCCCCTTTGACAGGTTTTTAATCCTGCTGGGTGTCTATATCCGTACACCTTCCTACCCGGAAACCTGATGGAAGAGACGGTTTAAGTCGCTGAAATCATCATCTACCCGTACGTTTTGTATGTATATCTTCAAGTTAATGTCACTATTTGTTTTTTATGACTATAAAAGTCTTGTGTGTTCATCGTTTACATTTATACCTATTGTGTGTTCATTATATTCATCTATGTTATGTGGAGGTGGTAACAGGACTTTGTAAACACCCAGTAGATTATTGACTTAAAGTATTACCTAATAAGTGGAAATAGATATTGTTCATCGAATGAATGCTGGTGAATGTACTGTTGATGTTTCTGGGCAATTTTTGCCACCGATATATAAATATGGGGCCGTTCAGGAATAAGATGTTATCCCAACTTCAACTGCTTCCAGAAGAGGTTAATTTGTATTTAAATGTCTGGTCATTGTTTTGTATTTATTTATACGTATGTGCACTTGAATATTCATCATCATCATCATCATCGTCATCGTCATCATCTTACGGCCGTTTCCATGCTTGCATGTGTCAGCCCTGGTTCACCTAATGGCTGCTTTCCAGGCTGCACGATCCTTGCTCGCCCTCTTGTTTGGCCTTTCACTCTAAGATCATCTCTCAGCAACACATCCCATGTTTTCTTGGACGGCTCTAGCTCTCCTTTCAATCACATTTATATCTACACACCTCCTCAAACAACTGCCCACATCCTTCCACATGTCCAAACCATCTCAATCGACCCCTACACATAAGTTCACTAATGCTTTCGATACCTAACCTATCTCTTAATTCCACATTGATTTCCTATCCTTCACATCACACACCACCTCACCATTCTCATTTCATTTCGTTCACACCTCCATTCATCCTCCTTTTTGATCACCCATGTTTCACTGCAATACAACATCATGCTTCTAACGCAGCGCATAAGGTTTTCCCTTTAATCGAGAGCGGTCCCTTTCGATGTCAATAGGGTAACAAGTCCCTAAACTTCCTCCAACCACTTCTAATTCTTGCATTCACTGCTGCCTCCACACCACCACCTGCACGAATAATATCACCAAGGGAACAGAATTTATCTACACGTGCCAGGGATATATCCCATAAACTGTCCTTTCAGTTCTAACTGGAGTCACTTGTTACCTGCGCAAACAGCACATTTGAAGTCAGGTGCCACCTGCAGTCCACCCCTGATGCCACTACACCTTGCAGGATGCCACTGTACCCAGCATTTGCAGGATTTACACAATATTGAATTTTTACAAACACCTTTTCTACAGACAGCACAGGGCCACCTCCCTTTTTTTTTTCCACACTTCCTTCTCCCGCACCACTCATCAGTATATTCGTTTTACCTGTATACACTTTCAGTCCTCTGGCCTCCATACTGCATATTTACCCATGACCTCTTCCACACTGTCGGCTATCAGCACTCGGTCATCAGTATACAGGAGTTCCCAAAGTGAGCCTCCTCTAAATTCCTGTGATGTAGCCTCAAGAACCATGATGAACAGGATTGGGCTCAAGACTGAACCCTGATAACACCCACTTTCACTTAAAAATCCTCACTCTGCACTCCATTTCCCTCACAGAGGTTTTTGGGCCATCATACATTGTCATGACTACCATAACTAACAAATCCTCCACACGTAACTTTCTCATGGACCATTGCACCACTTCCTGAGGCACCTATCAAACGCCTTCTCCAAATCCACAAATATAAAGTCAGTTGTTTATTCTTCCCCAGATATTTTTCCTGTAATTGCCTAACTATAAAAATTGCCTCCATCGTGCCCCTTCCTGGCATGAAACCAAATTGCATTTCATGTATATTAACACTGTCTTATCAATTTATCCATGGCTCTCTCGACCACTTTCATTCCATGGTCCAGCAATTCAGATCCCTATAGTTGCTCTGAACTGAGGCATCACCCTTCCTTAATAAATATTCACCATTACACTCTTCAACCAGTCATCTAGATAGATGTCTCCCTTACATTGCATTTATCAATTTAGTGATTAAATTCACTCCAATATCACCAGATGCCTTCAGCATCTCTGCGACAATATCATTGCTGCTCCGCCACTTTACCATTCTCCATTTCATCGATGGCTTCCTCACCCATTCATTCTTTATCTCAGGTGGTGGCCCTGCCACGGCTCCACTGCCCCAGAATATCCCTGTTCCAAGGGAACTCCTCATTTAGCAGGTGCTCATAGTAACACCTCCAAGCATTTCTAATCTCCCCATGGTCAAACCAGTACATTTCCATATCATCCTTCACACATTGTTCTCTTATGAGATCCTGATTTGACTGATCATTTGCTTTGCTATCCTAAATATCTCCACTCTACTCTGCATTATTTATCACATATGAAACTGAATCCTGTACTAATTTTTTGGTCTTGTAAACTTCCCTTCTTGCTCGAAGTTTATCCACTAAGTATTCCTCCTTATCCCTTCCCTTTTTCCAAATCCTAAACAATTTTCTTTTTTTCTTGAATCACCATATCCACCTCATTATTCCACCACCATGTAGCCTCATGTCTCGCTGTGCCCTTCGACCAGTTGCATGTCTTTTCAGTAGCACGCAGCAGCCCATCTTTTAAAGAGTTCCAACAACCCTCATATCCTCACCTACCATAGGTTTCCAAGACTCATTTTCACAAGTTCCCAATGGAAATGTTCCTTTACATTCTGATCTCTTCGTTTTCATACTCTTCTCCTTGGGGCGTGATTTTGGTTTCCTCTTTTCCCTGCTCCAACTTAACTTCACATCACACACAAGCAGCCAATGTTGTGAGGTACATTCTTCTCCACCTATTGTTTTCACCCTGAACCAACTTCCTATCTAATCTCCGAACTAGAAAGTAGTCTATCTGGCTCTTTATACCTCCTGACTCATAAGTGAACGGTCTGTTCGGCCTCTTCGTAAACATTGTGTTGCAGACGACCATATCTAAAGCATCCCCACACTCAAGTATTCTTACACCTTCAGTGTTTCTAACTCCGAAACCTGACCCACCATGCACATCCTCATATCCTTCTGCTAATGTTTCAACATGTCCATTCAAATCCCCTCCGATCACAATAACTTCTCTCTCACAAATCCCTGAAACAACATGCACAAGTGTGTCTCAAAACTCAATATTCTCCTCCTCACTTCATCCTATCTGTGGGGCATATGTTGATACAACTGTAAACATACACTTATCAAACAACAGCTTTAGACTATAACTCTTGCATTTACCCTCCTAACCTCCAACACCTTCTCCACCCACTTCTCAGCTACCATAATCCCACACCACCAGTTCCAGAGTCACAACCTATCCAAAATAATTTATATCTATCATTTCTACCTGTGACCATTCTTGCAGCACTCCCCTCCACCTTGTTTCTTGCATACAGCATACATCCACTCTTCTGTGGCTCAAAGTTTCCGCTATCTCATCAGCTCTACCACGCAGAGTACAACATTCAGACTAGCAACTCTAACACCGATCTTGTGATGCCAAGTGTGTGCTTTATGCATGACAGGTTTGCTCCCATTTGTAATTTGGACAGCCATATATTCAAAGAAAAAGAAGTGAGGGAATCTGAGTCTAAAAGCCGCCATCCATGATATATACCACAGCAACCCCAGACATCAGTGCGCTTACATGACATGATGCCGTACACCAGCAGGCCAGTGGCCTCGTAGGTGACCCAACCCAGCCCACTTCAGAGACACCCATCCATGTGCGACATGGCACTAAAGCAGATGGGTATTATTTGTCTGCTGATAAGCAGCCTCCCAGTACACTACGGCTGGTTTTCGCTCCTGTACTATTAGGCGGTAAGTGCCAACCTGTTAAGACACACACCTTGTACCCTTTGGACAATGCAGCAACATTGCCATTGTCACCAGAGCATCCAACCCAGATGGGGAAGCACACAACTCAGGTCCCCATTTTGCCAACAGGCATATTTGAGGCATGTTTTTGTGGCCGGCTGTCCTTCCTGACGCCACGACCGTTTCAGCTGTGACCGAGCCTTTGTCGAAAGAGATGTACCCTACAAGCAGCAGGGGGATTCGCAATCAGAGTTTCCTTCTCCTAGGTGGACTGCCACCAAGGCTAAAGAGCTCCACCTGCCGAAGTTGGAGTGGTGAGTGCAAAAGCATATCTTCACATCTGAGAACCATCCACACTACACCTCGAGGGTATCAACTTACTCCGAGATCCTCCAGACATTCAGCCAGTGCCCTCAAGAGCACTGTTAACGTGGTGTACCATGAGGAGGTAGTCTGAAAGTCTTGGCAAGGGTAGAGGCTATGTACCGGAAGGAAGGACTTACACACTCGGCCTTCTTTTTGTTCACACAGCTATCCAGCGGCCATAGCTAAAAGCAAGAAGTGGTAAACCACAACTCACCTTACTACAGCAAGACGTATACACCCACCCTGTGGGAAACCACCACCACACCACTGTCATTAATATAACTGTCATTAATCAAAAAGCTTCGCACTATCAAGCAATTAAAAAAAAGAAACCCCCCCCCAAAAAAAATAATTGAACTTTTTTTCTTCAAAATTTTCACATTTTTTTGGTCTAAACACTCCCTGGCACTCACTGACAAACGCCTGAAAGTTCGATGAAGATCTGTTCAGCCATCTCTGAGAGAAATGGTGACACACAGAGACACACACAACAGACAAACGGCTCTCTTATCGTATAGATTCTGTAACGACGCCTGATACAGCGTAATGTATGATGGCCCAAAAACCTCTGTGAGGGGAAATGGAGTGCAGAGTGAGGATTTTGAAGTGAAAGTGGGTGTTATCAGGGTTCAGTCTTGAGCCCAATCCTGTTCATCATGGTTCTTCAGGCTACATCACAGGAATTTAGAGGAGGCTCACCTGGTGGAATCGCTGTATACTGATGACCGAGTGCTGATAGCCGACAGTGTGGAGAGGTCATGGGTAAATATGCGTATAGGAGGAGGGTATGGAGGCCAGAGGACTGAAAGTGTATACAGGTAAAACGAATATTACTGATGAGTGGTGCGGGAGAAGGAAGTGTGGAAAAAAAGAGGGAGTGGCCCTGTGCTGTCTGTAGAAAAGGGTTTTGTAAAATTCAATATGTGTAAATCCTGCAAATGCTGGGCACAAGAGGTGTAGTGGCAGAGGGGTAGACGCAGTGGGCACCTGACTTCAATGTGCTGTTTGCGCAGGTAAACAAGTGACTCCAGTTAGAACTGAAAGGTAGTTTATGGGGATATATCCCTGGCACGTGTAGATAATTCTGTTCCCTTGTGATTTATTCGTGCAGTGGTGGTGTGGAGGCAGCAGTTGAATGGCAAGAATTAGAAGTGGTTGGAGGAAGTTTAGGGACTTGTTACCCCTATTGACATCGAAAGGGACCGCTCTCCGATTAAAGGGAAAACCTTATGCAGCTTGCGTTAGAAGCATGATGTTGTATTGCAGTGAAACATGGGTGATCAAAAAGGAGGATGAATGGAGGTGTGAACGAAATGAAATGAGAATGGTGAGGTCGATGTGTGATGTGAAGGATAGGAAATCAAATGTGGAATTAAGAGATAGGCTAGGTAGGTATAGAAAGCATTAGTGAGGTTATGTGTAGGGGTCAATTGAGATGGTTTGGACATGTGGAAAGGATGTGGGCAGTTGTTTGAGGAGGTGTGTAGATATAAATGTGATTGGAAGGAGAGCTAGAGGCCGTCCAAGGAAAACATGCGATGTGTTGCTGAGAGATGATCTTAGAGTGAAAGGCCTAACAAGAGAGCTAGCAAGGGATCGTGCAGCCTGGAAAGCAGCCATTAGGTGAACCACGGCTGACACATGCAAGCATGGAAACGGCCGTAAGATGATGACGATGACGATGATGATGATGATGATGATGATGATGATATTCAAGTGCACATACGTATAAATAAATACAAAACAATGACCAGACATTTAAATACAAATTAACCTCTTCTGGAAGCAGTTGTAGTTGGGAGTACATCTTATTCCTGAACGGCCGCATATTTATATATCGGTGGCAAAATTATCCCAGAAACATCAACAGTGCATTCACCAGCATTCATTCGATGAACAATATCTATTTCCACTTATTAGGTAATACTTTAAGTCAATAATCTACTGGGTGTTTACAAAGTCCTGTTACCACCTCCACATAACATGATGAATATAATGAACACACAATAGGTATAAATGTAAACGATGAACACACAAGACTTTTATAGTCATATAAAACAAAATAGTGACATTAACTTGAAGATATACATACAAAACGTACCAGGGTAGATGATGATTTCAGCGACTTAAACCGTCTCTTCCATCAGGTTTCCGGGTAGGAAGGTGTACGGATATGGACACCCAGCAGGATTAAAAACAAAACCTGTCAAAGGGGGGAGGAGCTCCTTGTGAGCCAATGGCCATCCATATTTAGTGCCCATCTGTGTCTGCGGATGTCCCACTGCAGTTGGGTTACTTTGTTTTTTAGAAGGTTGGTGGCAGGATTTGCACTCCGGCCACCGTAAAACACTTAATTCTGCAAAACTCACAAATGCAAAGAAAACTGAAAGCCCACTCCGTGGGAGTATCTCCTGTAGTGCTGCCCTTCGCATGGCAGCTTACCGGGTGACGGGATTGGGGCAAAGCCTTCGGGACCCCCATTCGTTGATGATAGGAAAAGCATGGGTTAACCTTCCTGTATCAGGTTGTGGTGGTGTGTGTCGGGGTGGTGCTGAGGTGGCGTCCACCAGACGGCGGTGTCCTCCGGTTAACCTGAGGTGGTCCCTTCGGGTGCATGCCTGGAATATCCTCACTCTAAGAGAGGATGATCACCTGTCTCTGCTATCATCCGAACTCAAGCGTTTGAACATCGGTATTGCAGCACTCTCTTGGCTAAGGAGACCGGATAGTGGCAATATCATGGCGGGTGGTTACACTTACTATTGGTCTGGTCGCTCTGATGGTTACCATGCCCAAGGAGTTGCTGTAGCTGTGTCCAATAAGCTGACTGCAATAATAATTGAGGTAACACTGGTCAACGAGTGTATTATGAGATTAAGGATTCGTCACTCCTAGGGTGTCGTTTCCCTGGTCTCTGTATATTCTCTGACTGAGGCTAGTGATCACACCATGAAGGATGCATTCTGTACCACGCTCGAGTCTGTGGTTGATCAGTGCCCCTGGCAAGATGCTCTTCCAGTCTTGGGGGATTTAAATGCAATGACTGGCACTGATAGGGATGGTTATGAGACATGTGTTGGTTCTCATGGGTCTGGAACTGTGATCCAGAATAGCACGAGGTTCCATGACTTTGCAAGAAGTCATGGACTTAGAGTGGCTAGTTCATGGTTTCAGCGCCCACAGGCTCATCGCTGGACTTGGTATTCCAACGCTAGTGCTGTGGCAAAGGAGATTGGCCATGTGCTTGGTGATGGTCGCTGGAGGATGATCAACAACTGCAGGGTCTACCAGAGTGCTCAGTTCCTCAATATCGACCATAGCCTTGTTCTCACAACTCTGAAGTTTCAGCTTAAATCTGGGAGACTGGTACCTTCCCAGCCGAGCCTGCATGTTGGCAAGCTTAAGGATGAGAGGGTAGCTGAGGAGTTATTGAACAGGCTCATTGGGGATTTGGGACGTCTGGGTGCTTTGGGAAATCCTGAAGAGTCGTAGAGTGCCTTCAAGACCACCATCCTTGTTGTTGCCGGTGGATGTTTTGGAACTCACTGTAGGGCGAAGAAAAATGTTGTCTCTCAAGGGACACTTGATATCATTGATCAGAGTTGCAAGGTCAGGCTTAATGGCAGAGCTGACCTGTTCAGGGAATTGAGGCGTAAAACTGTACGTGCGCTCAGGGAAGACAAGGAGGCCTATGTGCGAGGAATCTGTGAGGGGGTCGAGCATCACCTGTGGTCAAGTGCTTTTTGTCCTGCTTATAGGGGAATTCGTGCATTGCATTACTCCATGCCTGTCCCTCAGTGTACTGCAGTTAGAGCAGAGGGTGGTGGGATCTTGACAGAGACCGAAGTGAAGGGCCGCTGCACCGTTTACTTTGAGCGGCTGTACAAGGCTGACCCACCACCTGTTGATTTGGATGTCAGGGGTGTTTCTATCCTGATTGCTGACCCTCCAATCAACTGTGATCCACATTCGTTTGTGGAAACACAGGCTGTGTTGAACCAGTTGAAATGGGGTAAAGCTACTGGGATCTGTGGCATCCATGCTGAACTTCTCAAGGCTGGTGGAAGTACTGTATTTGTGTCATTGCATGCAGTTCTGTGCTCTGTCTGGAACACAGGCAGCATCCCACTCGCTGGAAGAGGGGCCTTGTTGTACCTTTCTGGAAAGGGAAGGGTGATCGCCAGGACTGCAACAACTACCGAGGGGCGACGCTGCTCTCAGTGCTGGGCAAGGTCTTTGCTTGGATAATTCTTGATCGGGTTCGCTACCCTCTGCTTGTGCACCAGCACCCAGAGCAGTCAGGCTTTACACCAAAGAGGTTAACAATTGACCGTATCCTTGTTCTTCGGGTTCTCACTGAACGCAGATCAGAGTTTCGGCAAGGGCTGCTTGCAACTTATATTGATCTCTGCAAAACGTTTGATTCAGTAAATCGGGATGCCCTTTGGACGATTCTTGGTCTTTGTGGGGTGCCACCAAAACTGATCGATCTGATGTTTGAACTGTACGCTGGTACTGAGAGTGCTGTGCAGTTTGGTGGTTTCATCTTCGACTTATTTCCAATTGTTACTGGAGTTTGTCGTGGGTTTGTAATGGCCCCCCACACTTTTCAGCACTTGTATGGACTGGATTCTGGGGTGGATGTCAGAGAGATCAAGCTGTGGTGCATCTTTTGAGTATGTCAAGATCTCTAACCTTGATTTTGCAGATGATGCAGTCATCTTTGCGGAGATTCTGGATATTTTTGGGGGGCCTTTGAGGTGCTGAATGAGAAGTTGGAGCCGCTAGGATTATGGGTTTCCTGGGTCAAAACTAAGATCCAGGCTTTCAATGACATCTTGGATGCTGCTATCTTGTCTGTACCTGTTTGTGGTGAGGACGTTAAGGTCTCGGAGAGATTCACTTACCTTGGCAGTGCTGGTCATGTCTCCGCTTGGCTGTGAGCCAGAGGTCAACAGACGTCTTGGTCGGGCCTGGGGAGTCATGGATTTACTGGATCATTGAATGTGGCGTTGTCAGCACCTGTGCAGGAGGACGAAAGTCCGAGTCTTCAGGTCCTTGTTGCTTCCAGTCTTGCTCTACAGATGTGAGACTTGGACTCTACCCCGGGATCTGAGATGGAGACTTAATTTCTTTGGTTCCAGGTCTTTTCGGAGAATCCTTGGCTATCGCTGGTCGGACTTTGTCTCCAATGCGCGGTTTGCTGAGAAAGACTCAAATTAGATTTGTTACCTGCATAGTCCGTGAGCGTCAGCTGCGGCTGTATGGACATGTGGCTCATTTTCTTGATGCTGATCCTGCTCACCAGAATCTCTCAGCAACGGAACCTCGTAGTGGAGGAGGCCAATGGCCCGACCACATGCCTGGTGGTTGCAGCAGGTTGATCAGCATCTTAGGAGATGGGGATGGGCCAGGCATCTGCCTGGGGGATGTCCGACTGAGGCTCCTGGAGTACCGTCGGAAGTGGACGCAGCGACGCGTTGCTGTGGTGCATGCTCCCATACCTGACCTGACCTGTTAGATGGTGATTATGGGAGTTACTGGGACTTTGTAACCACACAGTACAGTACAGTACATTTTGTATGTGCGAAGTTGATTTTGCAATCTCTTGGTTTCGGGTCTTATGTTCACTTGACAATTACAATTCCACAGGGTTTCCGCAAATCTCACAGGATTGTGAGTTGGATAGGTGATGAGCCATTTTAAAATGACAAGACTGAGAAGGCCTTCACATGTGGATAACGTCAGTATCATGCTCATATAACCATTGGACAACCACACGTGCTCTAGATGAAGGCATTGGGGTCTCCTCTTGCAGCCATGCTGGCCATAATTATAGGCAACCAGGCCTGTGTATAATTTTTAGACATAACTGGAAGCATGCTGGGATGACACTTGCTGAGTAAACACATGGGCCACACCTGTGTAGTAGCCATTGCTTGGTGTCCCTTATTTACCCAGGTATTTCCATTTTTTTGTCCACTACCTGTATGTTTTCATTATTACTTATAAAATGGATCATGAGTATTCAAATCAAATCGTACATCCTTTAATAGGCATAAGGAAGCTTTTGGCTGGTTGCTGTTGCTCCCATAACCCCCTGAATGCATCCAGGACTAATGAATGTTTAATCACTGAGAATTATTCTTTGGACTGGTTGATACTCTGTGATTGGGTTCCGTCATCAAAATAACCCAAAACCAGGGCAGAACTTTAGAATTTAGCCAGTACCAGCACATATTGGCTTATTCTTTTTGAAAAGTGCAATGGAGTCTTTAATCTTAACAAGTTAATATTAACATTTCAAAGAGCCAGGTAACACATCCTTCCAAGGACCATGCACTTCTTGATGCAATGCCTTGCCTGCAAAACCTTGCCTGGATGACGTTTACAAACGGGATGGGAATTGAACCCAGAAGAGATGGCTCAAAGGCAAGTATGTCATCACCATGCAATCTTGTTGGCCCTTTTTGGCCAATGTAATGGCCAAAATCCAGCCTTTGTCCTCTTAAAAGCGTTCTCATTAATTTAATGCACATGAAATATGAACTAATTAACCTTCTAAACTTTGTCACACACTTTACCCAGATTCAGTCAGCCCATTTGCCATATCCGTGATTTTGCATTTACTTTACTGTATAGCACCGGAAACTACAAGTGCATTAAGCAGTTAGGAATTAGAATGGCTTTAAGAACTTCAAATAATAAGTAAAAACAGCATCAGAACCTGCCAACGCTTCACTCACTTAGATAAGCCGGAGAGCAATTAACAGGTAATTCTGATGCTTGTGTCAAGGATTTTTTGGATCAATGGAATACTGTGGTGAAATCACAGCATGTGTTGTGTATGCTGAGAGCCTACCACTCACTTTCTTTTCCTCTCTTATCCATTTCAAGAGCAAGTCACTAATCCTAGCGTGAAGAAGACCTTGAATTATAGATCGGGGTACTTCTTGTCAATGCACTTGTCAAAACATTACTGTAAAGCCTCTTTACTTTACAGAAAACATTATGGTCGATGATGAGAACATATATGTATGTTTTTGTTTTTTTTGTCAAATTCACAGACATGGTGGGTATCTCATTTGAGGAAGTCAATGACGCCTTCATGAAAAAACAAAGCATACATTTTAATTTTAAGATGAACAAACACATAAAACACAAATACTGCATTTTGTCCAGTGCACTGTTACCTTTGAAATACCCTGTGAATACTTGATATATATATATATATATATATATATATATATATATATATATATATATATATATATATATATATATATATATATATATATATATACACATATATATACTAATAAATGTCAGTGTGTGTCCGTCTGTCTGTCTATCTCCTCCATAGCTCCAAAACCATGAAACCTAGCGGCCCCAAACTTTGCGTGCATACTAAGGGAACTCCAAGTTGTTGCATGAATGAAAACTGGGTGTTTGGGTTAATTTAAACACCCCTTTTGAGGATAATTTTAGGGGGTGCTCATCACAAAAAACCAAAATAAGCCTTACCAAGATGGCAGCGCGCCATCTTGGTCAGCCCTCTGTCAGCTCGCAAGTCTGAGGCCGCCACATTTTTTTGGCCTGCTCAACAATGCCTTGATTTGGAACAGGCTGCAATGATTTCTTAACGATAAAGTTTTTTTTTTCTTTTCATTTTCCTCATTGATATCATCGAATGCCTGATCATCATTACCTACAAATCGATAGATACATTGCAATGTTTATAAATGCCCAGAGAAGCCAGCGTTTGTGGCTTCGTTTAATCTCCACACATGCCATATGCTCGAGAATCTCTTAATTTCAGCAGAATTTCAAAATTTAAACTTCTTTTTTGACTGCAGCAGTAGTCCCGACTACTGACTACAGCAGTTAGTTCAATTCATACATTACTTGAGCATCTTCGGGTGCATGGTGCTTATATCGGTGATTGGTAATCGCTTGCCAAGCCAGCCATTCCCTAACAAGCATTTTGTTGGAGTGCTTGCTTGAGTGCTTAAGGCACTTGGCGAGCAATCACCAAGCTGCTTGGTTTTTGTTTCAAAACAACTTGAAGTAAGACCCGTCGCTTCGTTGACAGGAATACCAATCTTTGCATAATTGCTAAAAAACGGAATAAAAATTAACTTTCACCCTTTAAAAATTACGCGAATAAATTATTGAAATATCAGCTGCTTTTTCGCATCCTTTTCTCACCTGTGTTGCAAGTTGAGTGACCTGCTTTGTGATGATTTAAAACGTAGTGTATGATGAGTGTTTTCTGAATCGAATCGTAATGAGAAACGGGATTGAATGAGACTCACCTTATTATAAGTGAAGAAGAAGATGAAGGAGGAAGAGATTTTCTGCCAGGTTTTATACAGAACAGAGCAGTTAAAAAGAAAACGTTGCTGTTTGGGTGTTTTATCGCCCCGGTAATGCCCTGGTATACTGCCTAACCTCCCCTCATGCTTCCTTCCCTTGCCCTTATGCTGCCTTCATTCCCCTTTTGCAGCCTTCCCTCACCCTCCCCTCACGCTGCCTTCCCCTCCCCTCACACTTCCTTCCCCTTCCCTCATGCTTTCTTCTCCTCCCCTCACACTTCCTTCCCCTTCCCTCACGCTTCCTTCCCCTCCCCTTCCCTGCCTCCCTTCCCTCACACTTTTCTTCCCCTTCCCTCACACTTCCTTCCCCTCCCTCACACTTCCTTCCCCTCCCCTCATGCTGCCTTACCCTCCCTCACATTCCTTCCACTTCCCTCACACTTCTTTCCCCTCCCTCACGCTGCCTTCCCCTCCCCTCACGCTTCCTTCCCCTCCCCTCACGCTTCCTTCCCCCCTCACCACTCCTTCCCCTCCCTCACACTCCTTCCCCTCCCCCTCACACTGCCTTCCCCTCCCCTCACACTTGATTCCCCTTCCCTCACGCTTTCTTTCCCTCCCCTCACGCTGCCTTCCCCTCCTCACGCTCCTCTCCCTCCCCTCACGCTGCCTTCCCTCCCTCACGCTGCCTTCCCTCCCCTCCCACTTCCTTCCCCTCCCCTCACGCTGCCTTCCCTGCCCTCACACTTCCTTCCCCTTTCTCACGCTTCCTTCCCCTCCCCTCATGCTGCCTTCCCTTCCTTCCCCTTTCACTGCCTTCCCTTCCCTCCCCCTTTCACTGCCTTCCCTTCCCTCCCCTCTTGCTGCTTTTCCTTCCATTCCCCTCCCCTCACACTATCCTTCTCCCAAACCCACTCCACCACCATACAACTCTCTGGAGGTCGCGGTGAGGAAGGTGTGTCAAAGAACGTACGAATTGGACAAATGAAAGCTGGGGGTTTTTTTTGTTCGGAGTCAGAACTGCTGCTTAGATCAATTCCACAATTCATCTCAGGTTAAGAGATTCTAGACTCCAGAGCTTATTGTATGTGTGTAAATTAAATAATGGCAGGAACACTGGCACGGCTTCTTTTCTACGATTGAAGGAAAACGCCCTTACTTCCCTTCCCCTTCTCCTTCCCTCACATAACTTCTCCTTCGTTGTGGCCACACCTGATTGGTGGAGCCTCGTAACAGTGGCATTGCGCCTGGGAGGAGCAAAGTGTGGGGGGGGGGGGGAAGCTTCGAGAAGCCTAGAGAAGCTTCAAAACTTTCCTTTATTCACTTGAGAAGTTCCGCCGCTCTGCTATAACCCCGACACTTGCACTCTTTATGAGGCATGTAGTTAATGTGAAAGAGATGGAGCGTGTGTGTTGTGAGATGTAGAGGACAGAGAAGCTAGAGCGGGTGAAAAGAACAGGAACTTATACTAAATCACACTTGCAACATGTTTTTGTCCCATGTAGACAATCTAACTTCATTGATAAACAGAATAGTAAGATATGATGTCTACAATAAGAGTGAAGTGATTAAATATGATATTAAATATGTGTCGCTATTATGTCTAGATGGGAACGTCGTCCTGCCCTATTGTTTATTTCTAAAACCGCCACCCTTTTTGACCTATTTTTTATGTTGTATCCTTTTGAATCTGTCGTTTGTGTTCTTTTAAAGCATCTGTGAAGCCTGGACACAACACTTTTGGTGGGAAAATGGTTGTGCACCTACCGTCACATTAATTACCTTGGAGTGTTTTGAGTCACAGGTCTCGAAGGGTTGCTCCACCCCCAGACTTGGTTCCGGAGTCAGCTGTAGAGAGGAGTTTGTTTCCAGGAACCGGCTGAAAAGCCAGCAGTTCCCAGAATAGGCCTTGTCATTTTGCCAGACTGTCCTGCAACACCACACCCACACTCAACCAGCCCCCCTCTCACCCTTATCCTCTCTGTGTGCTCCCAAGCCACGGGACAGTGCTCTGACTGAACTGTGAGGGGACTGACCTGTATTATGACCAGCAGTGCTACGCTGGCACGGCTTGGGGATTTCTGTCTTGTCTGTCTCTCTATCTATCTCCTTTGGTGAGCTTGATCAGCCCCGAAGGCATAGATAGTGGAGGAATCCCATTTGTCTTGATTTCAAGGACATGTATCATTCGGTAATTGGGTAACTGGTTTATTACTTCCACCACTGGAAGTGGATGGAAGTTATGTTTTCACTCTTGTTTGTTTGTCTGTGAGCAGGATATCTCAAAAAGTTGTGGATGGATTCAGATGAACCTTGGTGGACAGGTTGGGTGTGTTACGGGGATGAATTGGTTAATTTTTGGTGAAGATCCGGATCTGGATCCGATAATTTTTAAGGGATTTCTCACCATTGAGTGCTGGGGCCAAAAACGATACATGACACGGTATCTCAAAAAGTTACGGACGGATGATGACAAAAGTTGGTGGATGAGTTGGCTAGGTGAAGAGAACAAGCCGATTGGATTTTGGTTCATGTCTGAATCCAGATCCGGCCTATCAGTGGGATACAAAACATAAACAGTTCAGCCTGGCGGAGGTATGCGCTCTACTGAGTGCTGTTCTAGTTTATTATGTATTGATTGTATAGTGTTGGCATCATTTATTTTTGTACATTGTTTGTTGTATTCCCTGCCCGTGTTCATTGTTTCTTTTAATGAATACAT
Organism: Eptatretus atami; assembly: GCA_035128595.1. NCBI lineage: Eukaryota > Metazoa > Chordata > Myxini > Myxiniformes > Myxinidae > Eptatretus > Eptatretus atami. The sequence continues at coordinate 66,251,187 of CM068957.1, read as the reverse complement.
TTGGTGTCTGGTTTATTTTGGTCGTTGTGGTTCTTCTGAGGTGCTCAATTATTACCCACTTTGAGGGTAATTGGTTGCGGTAATCAACGCCGTACCGCCGGTGAGCACCAGCCGTCCTCCGGCTCACTCGACTCAATTGGTATGGGGCATTGGTGCTTAATCAGCATAGAGTTTGGTTGGCTTGACGGGTCCAACGGGGAAGGTCATGGAAATCAAAGCCTGTGACTTCCCGGAATCGCAGACTCAACTGGCCTCTGCAGTCATGATTAAAAGGACTTGTTGAACTCGTTAAAACAAAATTTATTGTAACCATTAAGGATGGAAAATAATATGTAGTCAGTGTCCACCACGAGCTGCCACACACTGGCGCGCTTTTAAAATAACACTTTCCATTACAGAGATCAAAGCTTCATGTGTTATGGCATTAACTTCTGTCCTTTTGTTACCCCTTAAATCCTCTTATGTCCATGGCTTGTTAATGTACACTCCTTTCAGTAACCTCACAAAAAGAAGTCTGCTGCTGACAAATCTGGGGATCGTTGAGGCCAGTTTATGTTTCCATATTGAGAAACTACCCTGTTTGGGACCAGTTCATCCAACATTGCCATTGTCATTCTTGCTATATGACAGGTGGCTCCATCTTGTTGAAACCACAATTCCCTTTGATTCATTTCCTGCAACAATGATCTTCTTTTTTTTTGTACACCTGGTTGAAGCTCGTAGGAAGTGAAGGAAGTGTTGAATCATGTCATGGTAGTTTTTGCTACTCACTGTTAGAGTTTCACCTTCATCATCCTCAAAAAAGTATGGACCAGTGATTCTATTTGCCATAATTCCACACCACACAGTAACACGTTGAGGGTCCAGTGCACGCTGGTGCACAATCCGTGGATTTGCTGAAGCCCACACCTGACAGCTGTGTTTGTTAATGAAACCATTCAAATGAAAATGAGCTTCATCACTCAGCAAGTGAGAAATTAGACCTTCATCTTCAGTAACAACTTCCAGCAGTTTTGTAAAAAATGACATGTGAGTTTCAAAATCAGTCGGAAGGATTTCTTGTACAAACTGTACTTTGTCATGCATCTTAAAGAGGTTTCAGCATCTCCGAGTTCCATTGAACATCTCTTGGTCGATCTTTGTGTGCTTCTCAAAACACTATCATGTGCACACTCATTGCTTCCTTGTGTTCTTCCATACTGTGGTCTACCTGATCGTGGTTTATCAGTTACTGTTCCATGTTCCCGAAATCTTAAAACACACCTACGGATGACGTGTTCAGAAGGAGCAGCATTAGCACGAAGTTCTCGGTATGCTTTTTGAGCTGCAATTGAATCCTTGTTCTTGAAGAAAGGTTCGACAAGAAGAGAAAACTGTTGGATTGTCCACCTGTTCATCCTGAAAATTTGAACCCTGAATCTTTAATCTGAAAAAATATATTGATTTTCATAAATGCTTGAGAAAATATGACAATATGAAGTCCTTTCACTTCTTTTGATGGACCGTGGACATACATTGTATTAATTGTTCAGGTGTAATTCAGTCAAGGATGAGATTTTATTTTATTCCTGTTTATTACATGAGCATAGTACCCGCCCGACAGGCGACCTTGTTCCAAGCATGCAACATGCTCTTCTGATGCATACCTTTATTTAGGTGGTGTATAGGCAACTGCCAGCTCTGTATAAAGGCCCAAAATAACTTTGGTTATGTGCATGAAGCAAAAACATACCCACTTTTATAAGTCAAAACACCTCATGGTACTGGAAAACGTGGGGACAGGAGTACTGTACTGTAAATGGTTGGGACTTACTGTATAATACCCGCCCCCACCTGGAGGCGGCGCTACATGATATACATTTACAAAGATAATTTGCATTGTGGAAAGGCACAGATTGGAGGATGGGAAAAAATATTTCAAAGGCCTTGAATATCCCTTGGAGCACAGTCAAGACAATCATTAAGAAGTAGAAGGTGTGTGGTACCACCAAGACCCTGCCGAGATCAGGCCATCCCACCAAACTGGATGACCAAGCAAGGAAGAGACTGATCAGAGAGACCACCAAGAGGCCAATGGCAACTTTGAAAGAGCTACATGCCTTTATGGCAAAGACTGGTCACTGTGTACATCTGATAACAATATCCCAGGCACTCCATAAGTCTGGCCTGTATGGTGGGGTGGCAAGAAGGAAGCCATTACTCAAAAATCCCACCTTGAGTCCCATTTAAGGTCTGCAAAAAAACCACTCCGGAGATTCTAAAGCCATGTGGCATAAAGTTTTGTGGTCTGACGAAGAATAAAGTTCCAAGATGGAACTTTTTGGTCTAAATGCAAAACGTTGCGTTTGGCACAAACCCAACACAGCACATCACCCCAAAAACACCATCCTTACTGGGAAGCATGGCGGTGGCAGCATCATGCTATGGGGATGTTTCTCATCAACAGGGACTGGGTCGCTTGTCAGGATAGAAGGGAAAATGGATGGAGCAAAATACAGAAAAAATCCGAGAGGAAAACCTGCTGTCCTCTGCAAGAAAGCTGAAATTAGCATGGAAGTTCACCTTTCAGCATGACAACGACCCGAAGCACACAGCTAAAGCTACACTGGAGTGGCAAAGGAACAAAAAGATAAATGTCCTTGAGTGGACCAGTCAGAGCCCCGACCAAAATCCAATCGAAAATCTGTGGCATGACTTGAAGATTGCTGTCCATCAACACTCCCAACTCAACTTGACTGAGCTTGAACAGTTTTGTACAGAAGAATGGGAAAATATTTCCCAATCAAGGTGTGAAAAGTTGGTAGAGACCTTTTCCAACAGACTCACAGCTGTAATTGCTGCCAAAGTTGCTTCCACTAAGCTGCGGAAAAACAGTATCGTATTCATTTATATGTTGTCTACAGAACCGAATGTGGCACCTCCGACAGGGAGCCTCCAACATCATACGAATGAGCACTTGAGTCGACCTGTGCAAGAAAAGGAATTTAGAAAAGGAAATTGCTTTGCACATTGTGCAGTATATTCCAAAGTCTTTGCACAATGGGTGTGAAAATGCTTTCAGATGGTCGGAGGTGACAACGCATTATTGATCACTGAGCTTTATTGAAATTGGAGGGATACAGACTATGTGACTTTTTAAGAAAAACTGCTGACTTGAAAGGAATCTTACTTTCATTAGCCTTTATCGGAATGAGAAGAACAGTGACAGTTAACCAGAAATGGACAATGCAAACGATCCTGATTGTAATTCAGCTGGAGACAGCGAAAGGCCAAAGTGCTTTGGGAAGAATCGTTTCACTGAAATGAAAAGAGGAGTTGAGCAAGATTGTACTTTTGGAATGTCAAAAGATTGCATGAACTGTGACTGTTTTCAGGTTTTCCATGTTGTTTTTTTTCATGGAAAACATGGTTTTCCATGTTGTTCTTCCTCAGATGGCATCCATTGACGACTAGCTGTTTACCATGAATATGAGGATATCTTTAAAGATGCTTTCAGAAAGTGAGTGCAGGACACTCCAAAATGTGCTTTGATGATTATAGAATGCAAAAACTTTCACGCTATTGGCAAATGTGCATCGATTTTGGAATGAACTATTTCAATAGCGGCAAACAGTCTGTTTCATTAAGATGTCAAACACATGACAGTCTGAGGAACAAAGTCTTTTATATTGATAGATGTTCCTGATTTTTGCCAAAATTAGGTATGTCCCCTGTCTTCTTGCAAGTCCGCAGAGGGACAGGATTTTGCAATTGTGTGTGTGTGTGTGTGTGTGTGTGTGTGTGTGTGTGGTGCCTTTGCAAAGTGTGAAGACATTTTTGCATACCCCTTTTATAATGTAGAAAACCTTGATAATCTTCTGTTTATTTTTGTGAAATAAAGATAATATATATAACAATACATTGAAAAATTCATTCTCAGAGGGACATCATGGACATGCCAAGAAAATGGTTTAAAGTTATTGCAAACAATGAAGGGCCCAAGCCCAATTAACACGATATAATAACCACAGGAGGAAACTTAAAATTATAAGCCATAGTTATACACCGGCTTGAATTACATTAATTACACCATATATAATTCCAGCAATAAGCAACAAATGGTGAAAATTTTGAAAGGGTGTAGTCATGTGTGTGTATGCATATATATATATATATATATAATATAATATATATATATATAATGTATGTACTTCTTCTTCTTCTTCTTTCGGCTGCTCCCGTTAGGGGTCGCCACAGCGGATCATCCGTATGATCAGCATAGTGATTTGGCTTAGTTTTTACGCCGGATGCCCATCCTGACGCAACCCTGGTCGCTCTTACGACACAGGGATGGTAAACCTATCTAACCGGGCTACACCGGCCCAGTACACTGGTATCACTTTGCCGACCTCGGAAGATGACAGGCTGAGTCAACCTCCTGGTGTGATTAATTCAACGGCCAACGGGGCTTGAACTCATGACCTTTTGGATCCCAAGCCGCTACCCTAACCACTACGCCAAACACAGGCTATATTAGTATGTGTATTATGTATATATATATATGTGTGTATATATATGTGTATTGTTACGAATTTGGGAATTCGATTGCGCACAACATACAGGTCCTTTAGTCAGCTATGTCGATAAGTGCTTGTTCCTAGATAGCTCACCTTCCATTGTTTAAATGTTCAGAAATCGATTAGATGCGCCTAGCGCGTAGCCAGGCTGAGGCAGACGAGGCAGTTGACTCGTCGCTCATTTCCTGAAATATGATCTGCCTGAGCCCTCTGGCCATCTCAGCTCCCTGGGGAGTAAACTATCAAAGCTACCCAGCAGTGCTCTGAATACTCTTATCTCCACTCCTATCACAATACCTAAATAGGACAGTCACCTCTTTTTGCCTCATCGCTTTTGGACCTCTGGCTACGCCCTGTGCGCTGCGGATCGATTAATAGTTAGGGAACGAACAATGGAGACATCCTCTCCCCCTTCTGCGAAGAGGAAGAAGAATCCTGCCGTCCGTGACTCATGTCTCAGTAACTCCCTCCCACCCGTGTTGAGCGGGGGGGGGGGGGGGGGGATGGAGCACCAGGGCATGAGTCACGCCGGATCGGGGAAGGCGGGGAGAGGATAAGAGGAGATCCTTTCTTTGTTCTGGGTTAGTAAGCTTTTTACTTCGGAGAGATAGCCGTTTAGCAGACCGTCGGGTCCTGCTTGGCTTGCGTTAGGGTTGAGGCCTTCGGAAGCTTTTTGCTTTGACGGTTCTGAGCTTCGGCTCTGCTTGGCTCGAGAGAGCTTTTTGCTTCAAGCGTCCGCCTGTTTGGAAGGAATTAGAGCCGGTCGCTCGGCTCGAGCTGCGAGTGGTGGCTTCTTCTTCTTGATCGTGGAGCTCTTTGTCTCCATTTGGTTCCCGGCTTGGTGCGACTCTTCGACCTCTTCGTGGAGGTGTCCTCGGGGAAGCGACGCATCGATGGGAAGGTTCGCGCCTCGTCTCACCAGCACGTGTTGAGAAGCGTGGGAGTGTGTCCTCGGGAAGCGACGCATCGACGGGAAGGATCGGCGCCTCGTCTCACCAGCATGTGTGAGAAGCGCGGGAGGTGGTTCCTCGGGAAGCGAGCATCGACGGGAAGGATCGGTGCGTCTCACCAGCACTGTTGAGAAGCGCGGGAGGATTTGCGGGAGCTCGGGAGGGATCGCGCTCAGCGATTGGATCCAGCTCGCTCTCGCTGGAGCCCGGGTCCGAACAACTTGAAGACCACACGAGGTGGAGAGGTTCGAGATAGGTTCTGGGTTTCAGCTCACCTTCTATCGAGCTGGAGCTGGTTATTAAAGGCTCTGCCACCATTTTGGTGTGTGTGTTGTGCGTACGTGGTCCGTGGGCCCGTCTAATAAGTAGGAACTGCTGTTAAGTGCAAGGGACTGTACATAATAAGTAGACGGTTGTAGTTCTTTGTCATGCTTTTGTTGCTTGTATAGGTGCAACGTGTTTTGCCTTGTTAATTGCATACGTGCTTTATTATAATAAATGTCCTGTTTGAATGTAAACCTGTTCGTTGCGTCCATTCCCTCATTGAACTGCCCCATCTTGCACTCGGAATATAGTTGGTTTTTAAATAGCCGGTAAAGTGACGGTCCGGCGAGGTCTGGCGATAAATCCTGCTCGGTTATCCCAGAACGGAACGGACGCTAGCGTTCGTGTCCAAGCAGGCCTTCGCCGAGGTACGGTCCCTCGGTAGGTTACCCGCGGCGGTACTTAGGTTTATCGATATTCGGCGATTGACCCTTTCGTGCGGGTAGAATACGGACTGGGCCGTGGTGGGATTAAAAAACCACCCGTGACTGGTTTCTGGCGTTGTTCCAGAAAGTCACGACTGGATTGTCCGTTCGGTGGCGAAGCGACCGCTATTGGTTAGACGCGGTCGTTCGCACGTCGACGGCGGGAAATCTACAACACTGGTGTCCGGGAGTGGGAAACAGATTCATTCCCCTCCAAACTAAATTAACGGGAACCGGATCAAGGGTGTTTGGAGCGATCCTCGGTTCCCATTAAATTGCGGGCTTTAAAATTTATTCTGATAAAGCAAGGCGGTTCAAGCGACGGGTGCGGGGGTAGTAGGAATGTGTTATAATGTAGGATCCATGGCCCGGGATGGTTCTTCTGTTTATAAACTCGCCGCTGATGTTGATCCATGGAGGAGTTCAACCCCATATTCTGAGCACGGACTTTGCCGGCAAACGGAGTTGCACAATGGCAGCGCGTTTTGTGGCCTCGCCGCTGATGTTGATCCATGGGGGACTCAACCCAAATTCTGAGCGCAACTTTGCCGGCAAACGGAGTCGCACAGTGCGGCGCCGATCGCACTCGGCGCAGCACGGAGCAGGCGCTGTTTTTAGCGCAACAAACGGCACGACACGAGGCGAGTGCTCCCAGCCACCGTTTCAAACCACGTGGTCATTGCAGGCGAGGAAGGGCCGCGCATACATGGACGAACTTCATGAACAAGTGTGCGAAGCCTTTGGGGAGTGGAAGTGTGGTGAGAAAATATAAAAAAGAATTGCATTCGTTTGCCATTAAATTGGACGAGATACGCGCGGCGCGCAGGCGAGGTTCAGGAGGATTGTGTTCATGGGGAGTCACAACAATTGGCCGATGCGCAGGAATGAATTTGGGAGCTGAATAAGGAATTAGCCAGCACAGTCGAGGAACTACATAGGGAAACGACGGAAGTAGATCGGTTGCGTGGGTTTTTTACAAAAGGCGAGCGAACTGAATAAAAGAAAAGAGGAGGAGCAACTTAGTACTCCCGGGATAGGAAGAACTTGGAGGAAAGAAGAAAAAAAAGCTGGAAAGGAAAAATGTGAACACGATTTGGAATTAAAACAACTAAAGGAAGAGGTAAGATCAGGCAAACAGATAAAAGAAAGCCTGGAACAGGAGATAAAAAGAAGAGAGGGCATCTGGAGGAGAGGAAGGAAGAATGGTTGGAAAAGTCGACAGTTCGAAGAACTAAAGGGAAAAGTGAGGAAAGTAGAGTTGAGTATCCATGAGTGGGAACAAAGAAGAGCAAATTGAATGAAAGAATAGAGGAAGAGCAAATGAGTAATTCCCGGGATAGAGAGAACTTGGAAGAGGAATGGAAAACAAAGTGGGAAGAGGAAAAACGGAAACACAATGTGGAATTGGAACTACTGAAGGAAGAGGTAAAATAGGCAATCGGAAAAGAGAAAGCCTGGAAGAGGAGGTAAAAAGAGGACAGTATTGGGTCAAACTTAGCAGGGAATACGGTAAGGAATGGATGAATTGAGGAGGAAAATGATGAAAGAGGTGTGAAGATGAGGACGGAATTAGAAAAAAAGCTTCTGAGTTACTGAAACACCAAAACAAGAAACGGGATTACAAAACGAGCTGAGGATGTTAACAGAGGAAAGAAAAGAACAGAGAAAGAATGTTAAGGACCCACACTGTGCAGATCGAACAGTTAGAAGCCAAAGCAAGGTTGGAGTGTGAGGAGATGAGAGAGGAATTAGAAAGAAAAGCTTCTGAGTTACAGAAACACAAAGCAGAGAGAGAGAATTACAAAACGAACTGAGGATGTGGAGAGAGGAAAGAAAGAACAGAGAATGAAAGTTAAGGAACCACACTGTGCAGATCGAACAGTTAAAGCCAAAGCAAGGTTGGAGTGTGAGGAGATGAGAGAGGAATTCGAAAAAAAAGCTTCTGAGTTACAGAAACACCAAAGCAGAGAGGGAACTACAAAACGAACTGAGGATGTTAAGAGAGGAAAGAAAGAGAACGGAGAATGAAACGTTGAGGAACCACACTGTGCAGATCGAACAGTTAGAAGCCAAAGCAAGGTTGGAGTGTGAGGAGATGAGGAAGGAATTAGAAAAAAAAGCTTCTGAGTTACGGAAACACAAAACAAAGAGACGGGTTACAAAACGGCTGAGGATGTTGAGAGAGGAAAGAAAGAGAATGGAGAATGAAATGTTAAGGAACCACACTGTGCAGATCGAACAGTTAGAAGCCAAAGCAAGGTTGGAGTTTGCGGAGATAGTGAAAGAACAAGGAATAAAACAGGAAAGGGAGCTCAACCAATTGAAAGAAACGATGAGATTGAGAATGAAGAACGTGAGAAACGGTGGGGTAGAAAACAAAACAATATGAGTTTGAAATTAACCAACTCAGGAAACAGCAAAATTTGAGTCCACGGAGATGGAAAAGCTCCGGAAGAAAATGAACTAGAGGCTCAGAGAGAAGAACGACTCAAATGGGAAGAAAATGGAACGAGGAAGAAAAGAAATATAAAGAGGTAGCGGTGACAACGACGGAGACGCAGGAAATAGAAATAACAGAGACACGGGAGATAGAGGAGAGAGGGGGTACGTGGACGACACAAAGGACGAACACACACACATGGAGGTAGTGAGGGACAATGGGGTTGAGCTTGAGGAAGTGTTGGGACCCGATGCAAGCAGCAGGATAGCCTCCTTCAGGAACGAAGGGAGGCAATGTGCCCCTTGAGGCGGATCGCGACGAGGTGAGTCCGGTCGAGCCTTGCGAGGTAGAGGGGCGAGTGCTGTGAATGGTGCACGCGGAGCTTGGGGGTATGGAGACCCCGGGAGCGCTTGAGGTAGCGAAATCCCAGCGTGGTCGTCCCGGGTGTGTGGTACAAGTGTGGCGAAATGCGTGCTGGAAAGCACGCATTGCGTGAGTGAAAAGGTGTTAAGGGAGAAGCGCCGTGTGTGAAAGAAACCGCGTGTGTGAGGTCGCGGTATGAAAGAGAAATGGCGTTGGTATGCGAGAGGGCACAACCACGTGTCGAGTGTCATGGCGAGGTGTGTGAGCGTCGTGGCACGTGGAAGTTTGTGCGCGAGAGTGTGACGACGACGGTGCCTGACGGTGGACAAAGGCCGAGTAGCGGCCGTAGCTATTTTGGGACCGTTCCGGGTTTGCACAGCAGCGAGCCGGGGTCCGTACTGTGCTACGCACGAGGCCGCCACGTGCGCGCCTGCGGAGTGAAGCCCGGTCCGTAAAGCACGCGGTGGATTAGCCGTCCCGCAGACGGACAGAAGGTAGGCTGTAATGGATTTGGACCGGATGGGTTCTCCAGGCGGGCATGTGTTGAAGCTCCGACGAGCAGAGCACATGTGTTCGCGTGGGGAACCCTCGAAACGCGAGGCTTGTTTTTGATGCGCAGGGTGACGTCGTGGCTGCAGGGTGGAATCCGGCAGAAGGGAATCCCTGCCGGATGGTACCGTCCGAGGAGGACAGATGCGCGAACAGCTGCCATGACGTCACGGGGAAAGGAGCGCAGGTTGCGAGTTGCCGCGCTGGTGCGCGCATGAAAAAAAAAAAGCAAGCCTCGCTTCAGGTGAACAGGATTCCCGGGCAAGGGGTGGAAGACCCCCCTTGTTTGGGGGGCACAGGAACTACTAGTTAGGGGATGGGTTAGAGATAGACCGGCTTCATGGGGACATGGGTTGGTTGTTCCTCATGGAGCCCGTGGAATGGATTAGTTAGGGGGATTTCAGTTTAGATTTAGGAAATGGGAATTTTTGGATTTTTGGAGAATGGACAGACATGGAAATGTGTAGTGGAGACGTAGCTTAGCTACGTAGAGTAAAAGGAATGTGCATTGATGTAAGGGATGACGAGTTAGTTAGGGGATTTAATAGGAAGAATGGCAGTGTAGAGTGTTGTGTGAGTTGCGAAATGGAAAGTGCGTGAGGAATGAGTGTGGGACAGTGGGCCAAGGTGCGAGTGGAGCGAATGTGGTATGCATGGTGCGATGACTGATTGGGGTAGGAGTGATTCCCACCAAGTGACCCCGGGGTCAGTTTAATGTCAGCTAGTGGTTATTCAAATTTACAACAGGAGGTCGTTTTGTTGTTGTGTCGAGAGAAGGCATGAAACCCGTTTGGAGGGGTGAAAGAGTTCATGGACCGGCTGGGAGTGGCTGTGGAAAGTTGAGTATTTGTTTAGTGGGCACCCCGGCACCGGACTAGTCGGCCAGAGTAGGCCAAGGGCCAAGAGGGGCGCGGATAGTGTAGTGGGCACGGGCGACCCGTCGGAACGGACCCGTAGCGCCAGAATGCCACGGGGCAGTGTCGTGGGCAAGGGCGACCCTCGGAAAGGGACCCGGGGCATCAACACGCCACCTGGGCATCGGAGGGGCAATGCCAGAGAGGCAACCCCCGCGTTGTAGGGAGCAGCTAGGCTCGGAGGCAGCCTGCGGGCTTGGGGTGCCATGGTTAGAGTTCGCAGAGGGGAGTTCCTGCCAGTTGAGCCACGCTGCCCAGCCAGAAATTGTGCGAGGCACGACTGAAATTTGAGGGCAAGGCCCAAATTATAATGGACACCCACCAGGCGACGGGAATCATGGTTTTAGACCAATAGTTAAAAGTGTGAGGCGTTTTTGGAAAGCCCCGGTAGTTTCAGGTTAATGAATGTTAGGGTAGTTAGGAGATGTACCCCTTCACACCATCCATCCCTTCACTCGTTGTAGGCCTCTGGACCCACCTTGGTAGATCGCTGAACTCTGAGGAGG
>CM068957.1:66220470-66235879 GCA_035128595.1 Eptatretus atami | reverse complement strand
CCCGCTGTGTCGCCCACGGTAAGGACAATTTCGAGTCGTGACCCTCCTGGAATTACCGCCGAGGTATGCCGTCACTGCGTGTGGATAGGTAATCCTTCATCCTTCAACCCAATCCGCATTTACGCTTCTGAATATGGTGAATCGTCCGAACTGTCGTTTTACTAAGTACCCGCGGGGTAGTAGCGTAGTCCGTGGGGTTGTACCATCCGCCGCTAGGTCGACTCCAGCACGAACCGGCTTAAGCGGCTCGTTCGTCGCTATCAGCGGATAATTCGAGCTGGAGTTATTCGCCCGATCCTCAGACGGTTTCAGTTAGTTTACTAGCACCAGGTCTGTCTACACCCATCCAATCCTTAATGATTGCAGATGGAACTATTTTGAAACGAGGATGGTACGAGTACGAACGGGGTGACAGATTCACAGCAAAGACTTTTATAGTTAACACACGTAAGCAGGCAAATAGGAACAAAAGCAGGCAAATAAAAGCAAGGGAAAGCACTACGACCGAATATAATTAATAAATGTACAGTGACTTAAGCAGTTTCTACTTTACAAGACACGGCGCCACAAGATCCATACAAAACCCCGAAAAGAAATGTGTGACTTTGCCTTTGGGCGTCTTCGGTTCCTGCTCCGACGACCCGTCGCGTGTCGGACTTGCCCCGATCCTTTGCAGTTCTGTGAGTCCTCTCCGGCACTCTCGCCCAAACGCGCAGGTCCGCCACACCACCGGCGCTGCCGCGTCTCCCGTCCGTGCCTCCGTCGACAGGCCGCCCGCCAAACCACGAGCACAGGACCAGAACGAGAGAAGACCCAGCCTCCACAGCTGCCAGAGCAGACGAGCGCAGAGGAAGAGGAAGAGCCAGCGAGGAAGAAGAAAACGCGAAGCCAGGACCAGGACGAGAGAAGAGGGAGTGAGATCCACGAGGAAGGAGGAAGAAAAAGAAGAAGAAGCAGAAGCACGCACCCTACGCGCGTCCGCCCTTTAGGAGCGGGCTCCGCCCTTTGCTCCGCCCCGTTCTCGCTCCACCTCTCTTCGAGGCGTTTCCAGAAAGCTCTCGAAAGGGGCGTGCCACTCCGACCGCCTCACGCCGTGCGTCACCAATCGGGAGCGAGCTGCCCCACCCCTCCCCTTCACACCAAGCATGGTGGGGGAATTCAGGCGGAAGCATCAGGCGGGGAAATTAGGTGGAAAACCCACAGGCGTTGTTGGTTTTCTCTCCACGTGCCGTACGCCCGCGTTCTCGGACCTTTCCAACGCGGAAAGGGTTAAGCTGGTCCGTGGAGAACAGCTTCGGAGTGCGGGAAGTGGCGAAGGTGGTGCTGTTGTAGGTTTGATCCAAAATAACGATAGAACAGAAAAATGGCTAACTCAAAGCGTCGCAGCCGGATGAATCCACATATTTCCCTAAACAACGGGTGTGGACTAACTACACATGACTTATCGATATATCTAACCTGAGGACCTTTCTGGTGTATTGCAAATTCCACAGCCGTAACAATATATATATACATATATATATATTATATATATATATATATTATATATGTATATATATATGTGTGTATATATATATATTATATATAATATGTATATATATATTATATATATATATATATATATATATATGTGTGTGTGTATATATATGTGTAATATATATATATGTGTATATATATTGTTACGGCTGTGGAAATGTGCACTACACCATAAAGGTCCTCAGATCAGTTATACGATAAGTATATGTGTAGTTAGATTTCCCCACCGTTGTTTAGAGGGAATTTCCGTGTTCACAGGGCTGTGATCCTTTGAGATAGCCGTTTTTTCTTTTCTCTATCATTATTTTGGACCAATCATCCCCCAACAACCAATCGCCACACCACAACGCCCCAAACCACAACCAACCCCCACCACCTTCGCCTTTCTTCCTCCCTACCATCAACAACGCTACCCCACAAACATGGCATCGCCTTCGTCCCAGAGACAACGCCGAAGTCGCGCTATCTAAAGCGGCCGTTGGTGATTTCTACCACGTCCGCTCCGTCAACGCCGAAGTCGCGCTGTCTAAGGCCGTTTGGTGATTTCTACCACGTCCGCTCCGCGACGACGAAGCCGTGCCGAGAGGCAAAGCCTCGGTGACTCACACCACGTCGGCTGGCCGGGCGGGACGAAGCCGCGTGGTGGACGGACTCGGTGCATTACACGCATCGGCTCGTCGGGACGAAGCCCGAACACATACACACATCGGCTGGTCGGGGGACGAAGCCGCGTGGCGGACGGACTCTGGCATTACACGCATTGGTTCGGCGGGACGAAGCCGCGTGGCGGACGGACTCGGTGCATTACACGCATCGGTTGGGCGGGCGAAGCCGCGTGGCGGACGGACTCTGTGCATTACACGCATCGGTGGGCGGGACGAAGCCGCGTGGCGGACGGACTCTGTGCATTACACGCATCAGTTCGGCGGGACGAAGCCGCGGTGCGGACGGACTCGGTGCATTACACGCATCGTTCGGCGGACGAAGCCACGTGGCGGACGGACTCGGTGCATTACACGCATCGGTTCGGGGACGAAGCCCCGGTGAAACTCACACACACATCGGCTGGTCGGGCGGGACGAAGCCGCGTGGCGGACGGACTCGATGCATTACACACACGCCGGCTCGCGGGAACGAAGCCGCGCCGAAAGGCAAACGCCTCGGTGTGTTACACCCATCGGCTCGTCGGCAGAACGAAGCCGCATTGGCGGACGGAGATTCCGTGATTTCACACACGCCGGCTCGCGGGAACGAAGCCGCGCCGAAAGGCAAATGCCTCGGTGTGTTACACCCATCGGCTCGTCGGCAAAACGAAGCCGCATTGGCGGACGGAGATTCCGTGATTTACACACACGCCGGCTCGCGGGAACGAAGCCGCGCCGAAAGGCAAACTCCTCGGTTGTTACACCCATCGCTCGTCGGCAAAACGAAGCCGCATTGGCGGACGGAGATTCCGTGATTTACACACACGCCGGCTCGCGGTAACGAAGCCGCGCCGAAAGGCAAACGCCTCGGTGTGTTACACCATCGGCTCGTCGGGACAAGCCCGAGACTCACACACACATCGGCTTGGCCGGATCGAAACCGCGCGGTCGAGGCAAAGCTTCGGGGCTAAACACCACCATCAGCTCGGCGGGATGAAGCTGAGCTGACAGGGCGAGGCTTTGGTGATTCCTACCACATCGGCTTTGCCGGGGTCAGGGGTCACGCTGACAGGGCGAGGCCCGATGATTTCCACCAGGTACGCTTTCCAGAGGTTGGAGGTCAAAGGTCAGGGTCGGATTCTTCCACTCCCCGGCCTATATAAGGGCGAGCACAACGGAGCTCGCGGCAGACGGGGGCCGGTCGATGGAGAGGAAGGACGAACAGGACGAAGCTCGGGTCAGAAGTGAGAGGCGAGAAGAGCGAGAGTGGTGAACGGAGCAGGGACGCGAGAAGGGCTCAGGGGCAAGCCAGAGGCTGAGTGGGGACCACCGCCGGGAAAGGGGCGTCGTGGAGGCCACAGCAGGAGGAGTTTTGCCGGAGCCAGTGCGGTCCAGAGTGCTCACGGAAGGGAGCGTCAGCAATTCCCCTCTCCCATACCAAGCTTTGCGCTGAGAGAGGCCGGTAACCCCCGTCTCGCCAGGAGAGCGTTGACGTGCTGAGAGAGCCTCAACAATCCCCCTCCCCATACCGGGCATCAACAACCCTCCCATACCGGGCATCAACAACCCTCCCCATACCGGATCAACAACCCTTCCCATACCGGGCATCAACAATTCCCCCCCCCCCATACCGAGCATCCGCGCTGAGAAAGCGCCGGTGACCCCGTCCGTTCCCCTCCCCAACCGTGGTGCCGGCTGTGTAACGCGAGCCTGCGCGGAGAACGCCGAAGAGAGCTCACCGGCCACGCCAGGGGCACAAAGTCAGGCGCGGCTACGCTGACATTGCGGCTTGCCCGCCATCGCGCCACGAGGGCGCGGGTAAGACCCTTCGGTCTCGTGGACCTGGCCGCTCATCCAGGCTCCACGTACATTTGGTCCACGGACCTGTCTGCCACCCTTGTCTTTGAGGGTTGCTTTTCTTTGCTTTTGTATAAGTGCATGTGGTGGCGCCGTCTTGAAAAGTAGACTTGTCTAAGTAACTGTGTGTGAATAAAAGCCCATTTATTCGGTTGTAACTCTTCAATTGCTTGCTTTCACTGTATCACTGTATATACGTGCATGATTCACTGTATGGCTGTAAATACGTGCCTTGTCTGAGTGTGTAATAAACGTGCTTTTTGAACTGTTCCCGTTTCGTTGCGTCCTTTCCCCTTGTTTGAAAGTGCCAACTTGCATCACGGAAGGAATTGGTAGAATGGTGTAAGCACCAGTAATAGAATTACATCCGTCGGGGTCGGCGATAACACCGCTCGGTTATCAATGAAGCACGGAACGGACCGCTTAAGCGGTTCGTGTCCTAGGCGGCCTGCGGGGAGGTACGATCGCCCGGTTAACTACTCGCGCAGGTACTTAGGTAGGTCGAATTTGGCGAACAACCCTATCCTTGCGCGGTGGCCAATTGGCACGATTGTGGTGAGTTCGAAAGACCCACCCGTGACTAGCTCCCAGCGTTGTTCCGGGAGGGTCACGACTGAATTATCCGTTCCGGTGGGCGACGCGGTCGCCCCTTCCTTTGAGAAGCTTCTCGAAAAGGGGGCGTTTCTCAACTCCGACCGCCTCACTCCTCGTTCACACAATCGCGAGCGAGCCGCCTCGCCCTTCTCGTCACACGCCTCGGAGAAAAAAGGCGGTAAAACCCGCGCGTCATCGCAGTTCTTTCCTTGGCCCTTTGTTTGACATTCTCGGACGGTTTTCGACGCGGAAGGGGTGGTAGCATGCTCTGTCGGTCCAAAATAACGATAGAGAAAGAAAAACACTATCTCAAAGGGTCGCAGCCCGGTGAACACGAAGAAATCCCTCTAAACAACGGTGGGGAAACCTATCTGAACACTCACTTACCGGGATAACTGATCTAAGGAACCTTTATGGTGTTCTGCGAATTTCCACAGCCGTAACAATTATATGTATGTATATATATATATATATAATATATATATTAATATATATATATATATATATATATATATATATATAAGCCACATGTCCATACACGCTTCCTCTCTGGTTCGCTTCTTCCCTCGCGCGCTTCAACTCTCGCTTTCTTTCTCGTTCTCTTCTCCCTCTTTCTCTCACCTCAGAATGGACCTCCAATTCGTTTTTATATCTGCGGGCCGTGTCGGTGGGCGCAGAGTCCCGCCCAAGCTAACTCCTCCCACTTGCGCACGGTTACCATGACGACCCGTGCGCTCTCAAAAAAATGCGGGCGTTGGTGCTCGCGAAAGAATGTTGCTGAGGAAAATGATGGCGGGTTTCAGAGCTCGCAAAAGAAATGTGTGTAAACATGTCTGTCATAAAGAAAAAAGCTTCCCATAAGAGGGGGATCTATTTTTCACCCTTCTCAATGCATCACATTTAAAATCCCATTAGACTGGGGATGGGGCTAATCTGAACATGCATTTAAGGAAATAACTGTCTGAGGACCTGGATGTATGGATGCATTCATCAGACCGGATTCTGAAATCTGTAAATATAGTGTGTATATATATTATATATATATATATATATATATATATATATATATATATATATATATAATACATATACTATATATATATATACACACACACACACACACACACACACACACACACACACACACACACACACACACACACACACACACACACACACACACACCACACACACACACACACACACACACACACACACACACACACACAACACACACTGCCTATAGAAAGTCTGCAACCCGTTTCAAATTTTTTACCTTTTGTTGCCTTGCAGCCTGGAATTAAATTGCATCAAATCAGAGTTTTTCCACCTTTATTTACACACCATAACCCACAACTTCCAAGTGAAAAACAAATTCTACAAATTTCATAAAATAAATTAAAAATACAAAACTACAATATCCTGGTTGGATAAGTGTCCACCCCCGCTTGTTGTCCACCTCCCGCTTATGCATCCTCGGGTAAAAGCTTGTTGTTCAATCACATTCCAGTAACAATCCATGCTTGCTATTCCCACTCCATATGCAGGAAAGTACTGTCAGATTATCATTGAGTTTTTTTAATGGAGTAATGGCATTTTGAGAATTTACCTTTAAGACCATGGGCATGCCTTGTAAATGTGATTGAGTGCAGTCTGCCAGCTGGATGACCTTTTCAGATCATGATTGCAGGCCGTGTGAGTAAGACCTGGAATGACGTTATGCAAATTTGGTTTGAACGAAGTTATAATGCTACTTAAGGGCCTTTAAAAAAATGTTTTACTACTTCTTCAATGCGACATTCCCACAAGTCAACATTAATGTCCCCAAATTTAAAATGCAGTGTAACTTGCCGATTAATCTCTTTGGGAAATCTTACAAAGTACCTTCACAGACATTTGTACGTAACAAATAATTTACAAAGACTAATATTTAGTAATTTTCCATTTCTCAAAATGGACATTACCCCAAATCATTTTTTTTTACACTGAGTCGAGGCTCGTGGAAGAACGAGAAAACTGAAGGGATCAGGATGCAACACAACAAAAGGAACAACAAAAAGAGAACAGGGAAACATGAACAGCAGGGTTTAGGGACAAAATAGAGGGAGACTTGGACAAGCAATGGATATGGGGAGAAATGAGAGGTAGGGGAGGATGCATAAGGTGGACCTGATGGACACAGAAGGAAACTCAGGTCAGGTCAGGTATAGGAGCATACACCGGAGCAGCGCGTTGCTGCATCCACTTTCTGCCGGTACTCCAGGGGCCTCTGTCTGGCCGTCCCCCAGGCAGATGCCTGGCCCTTCCCCATCTCCTTAAGATGCAGATCAACCTGCTGCAACCACAAGGCACATGGTCAGCCTGTTTGCCTCCTCCACTCATGAGGCTCCCTCACTGAGAGAATCTGGTGAACAGGATCGTCGTCAGGTAAAATGAGCCGCATGTCCATACAGTCGTAGCTGACGCTCATGAACTATTCACTTAACAAATCTCATCTGAGTCTCTCAGCAACCGCTCGTTTGACACAAAGTCCGACCAGCTATAGCCAAGGATTCTCCGAAGAGACCTGGTACCGAAGGAGTTGTCTCCATCTCAGATCCTTGATCAGAGTCCAAGTCTCACATCCGTAGAGCAAGATTGGAAGCACCAAGGACTTAAAGACTTGGACTTTCGTCCTCCTGCATCGATACCGATAGCGCCACACCCCATGATCCAGTGAATCCATGACTCCCCAGGCCCGGGCCAGATGTCTATTGACCTTTGGCTCACACCATGCGGAGACATGCATATCACTGCCAAGGTAAATGAATCTCTCCATGACCTCAACATCCTCTCCACAACCAGGTACAGACAAGACAGCAGCATCCAAGATGTCATTGAAAGCCTGGATCTTATTTTTGACCCAGGAAACCCGAAGCTCAGTGGCCCTAACTCCTCGTTCAGTGCATTGAGGGCCCCGATCAGGATATCCAGTGTTTCTGCAAAGATGACTGCATCATCTGCGAAATCAAGGTCAGAGATCTTGACACTCCCAAACGATGTACCGCAGCTTGATCTCTCCGACATCCTTCCCTGAATCCAGTCCATACAAGTGCTGAAAAGTGTAGGAGCCAGTACACACCTCTGATGAACTGCAGTAACAACTGGAAATAAGTTGGAGATGGAACCACCACACCTCACAGCACTCTCAGTACCAGAGTATAGTTCAGAAATCGGATTGATCAGTTTTGGCGGCACCCCACGAACACAGAAAATCCTTCAGAGGGCAACCCAATTCACTGAATCAAATGTTTTGCAGAAATAAATATAGGCTGTGAGCAGCCACAGTCAAAACTCGTCTGCATTCGGTGAGGATCCGAAGAGCAAGGATACGGTCAATCGTTGACCTCTTTGATGTGAAGTCCAACTGCTCTGGACACTGGTGCTAAAGCAGATGGTGACGAACCCCATCAAGAATTATCCAAGCAAAGATCTTGCCCAGCACTGAGAGCAGCATCACCCCTCGGTCGCTGTTACAGTCCTGACGATTACCCTTCCCTTTCTTTTCATGATCATGATGCATCTTTTCCAAACCAAGCACAGAACTGCATGCAATGACATAATTACAGCACTTTCACCAGCCTTGAGAAGTTCAGTATGGATGTCACAGATCCCAGGAGCTTTAACCCCTTTCAACTGATTCACTACAGCCTGTGTTTCCATAAATGGAGGTAGTTCACAGTTGATTGGAGGGTCAGCAGTATCGATAGTTACACCCCTGATGGTCCAACTCAACAGCTGGTGGGTCAGCCTGATACAGCCGCTCAAACAATCGGCTCAGCAGGCCTTCACTTCGGACTCCGCTGTCAAAAGCGAACTCCAGTCCACTGAGAGATGGGCTTGGAGGAATGCAATGAATAAATTCCTCTGTAAGTAGGATGAGAATCACCTGACCACAGGTGATGCTCTACCCCTTCACATATTCTTCGCTCATAGGCTTCCCTCTCCGCCATCAGCACTCGTACAGTTTTATGCCTCAACTCTCTGAACAACTCAGCTCTGCTATTAAGCCTGGCCCTGTGACTCTGGTCAATGGTATCCAGTGTCCCTTGGGAGACAAAGTTCTTCTTCACCTGATGGTTGGTTCCAAGACATCCACCGTCAACATCAGGGATGGTCATCTTGAAGGCACTCCACAACTCTTCAGGATTCCCCAAAACACCCAGACCCCTAAAATTGCCACTCATCCTCTCTTCGCAACCTTCTCAGCTACCCTCTCATCCTTGTGATTGCCAACATCCAGCCTCAGCTAGAATGGTGCCATTCCCCTGGATTTAAACTGTAACTTCAGAGTTGCTACAACAAGCCTGTGGTCAGTATTGAGGAACTGAACACTGGCAGACCCTGCAGTTCTGAATCATCCTCTAGCGATCAATGTGCCATGGCCAATCTCCTTTGCACACGACCAGCATTGGAATACCAGTCCAGAAAAGAGAAAAAAGGTTTCAGAGAAAAGGGAATAACAAAACGCAGACACGCACGTACGGGATCGATCGCTTAATGCCACTTTTCGCTTCGCGAGAGTGGGCTAATGATGGAGCTTTCTGTGTTCTTGGAAACTTTCAACACTCTAGAAATTGTTTATACCTTTCCCCAGATCTATGCCTCCTCACAATTCCATCTCAGTGTTCTACGGACAGTTCCTTGGACTCTGACATGGAAGAGTTTCTGCTCTGACATGCAGTCA
The DNA here is from genome assembly GCA_035128595.1 of Eptatretus atami. Classification (NCBI taxonomy): domain Eukaryota; kingdom Metazoa; phylum Chordata; class Myxini; order Myxiniformes; family Myxinidae; genus Eptatretus; species Eptatretus atami. Next base: position 66,226,522 of record CM068957.1, on the reverse strand, counting down.
ACTATTGGGCCTTATATAGAAAGGTGTGTTTGTATCTAAATCACATCCAATCAATCGAATTTGCCACAGGTGGACTCCAAGTTGTAGAGACATCTCAAGGATGGTCAAAGGAAATTGGATGCACCTGAGCTCAATTTGGAGTGTCATAGCAAAGAGGTTGAATACTTATTGATGCAAGACATTTCAGCTTTTCATTTTTAATTAATTATTTTTAATTTTGAAAAACATGTTTTCACTGTCATGATGGGGTATTTTCTGTAAATCGGTGACAAAAAATTTAAATTTAATCCATTTTAAATTCAGGCTGTGACAATAAAATGTGACAAAAGTCGAAGGGTGTGAATTCTTTCTGAAGGCATTGCAGCAGAAGCAAGAACAGCAGAGCAGGATTTGAGAACACGAGCACTGATGCCATTTGGATCCATCTCCGGAGCAGGTTCAAGGTCAGACAGAACTTTCTCTCCCTTCTCAGGTGAGAAGGCTACAAAGTCCAGTAGACAGTGCGTACAAGAGGGTAAGATGGGGATACCACGGGATGGGTTGGGTACACGATATATGGAGGCAAAGACAGAGTTTAGACATTCTGCTTTATCCCAGGCAGAGTTTTCAGTGATGCCGTTTGAGGTGAGGGACGGGATGGAGGGAGAGCATGCACAAAAGACAGACCTGACAAGGTGCTGTCTTGACTTTGAGGAAGGAGACTGGTTTGAGAGTTTAGCCATTCATCCTATGTTTGACCTTTTTATCCAACTCTCATTGTTGTGATATGGCATGCAATTTTGTATTTTATTTTTCTTCACCATTGTATTAGTTTTCACTTTGTCTCGATCATGGTGCAAAACCTGATCCATTTAAATTCTGTGGGGCAGATGTTAAAGCAACTCGGAGAAACTATTTGATTACTTATATATCCATACCCTCAGACATATCATACATCAGCACAGTGGTTATTGCATGAAATGGGAGAAGGTTACTGGTTCACATGCCACTACGGGATGACCTCAACTCAGCAAACTGTTTCGTTAATCAAAACAGCCAAGCGTGCTCATGCGCTTGCAGTTTCAATGTTCTTAGCAATGAAATCTGTATGGTATGATGTCAGTGCTTGTTTTACCAAAACATATCACCGATTCAGCAGCTTTATGGACACAAGAGAGGCACAATAAAAAGGCTTATAAAGAAGCAAGGTAGGTACATTTTCATTGTGCAGTCAGTGAATCTTTCTCAACATGGGGCAATTTTATACTGACATCCATTTATATTCTGATCATCTGTGAGTCTGCGTCAAGATCACAGTTGGTGCGTTTTCTCAAATTTATTGCAAGCTTATTTCCTTTCCAAGAATTTTGCTGTCTTGGGGCTGACCACATGATCTTTTGCAGAGACGATTTAAGCAATGAATACAAAGGAAAGGCCATGGTATCCTCAACAAAACTTTAGATCGTAGAAAGGACTTTTCAAACCCAGTCGCGTAATGTCTGATTACTTCCGTCACTTAAAGTGGACGGAGGTTTTGTTTTTGCCCTTGTCTGTCTGCCTGTGAGCAGGATATCTCAAAAAAGTTATGAATTCAGATGAAATTTGTTGGACAGGTTGGGTATTTGACAAGGATAAATTGATTAGATTTTGGTGAAGATCCGGATCTGGATAAGAGAATTTTAAAGTGCTTTTCACCATTGGGAGATGGGGCCAAAACGATATATAACACGATCTCTCAAAAAGTTGTTGACGAGTTAGAACAAAACTTGGTGGATGAGTTGGGTATGTGACAAGAACAAGCCGATTAGATTTTGGTTCAGGTCCGGACGCAGATCTGACTCATCAGTGGGATACAAAACGTGAAATGTACAGCCTGGTGGATGTATGCCACTCTACTGAGTGCTGTTCTCATTGTCTATTTTAACCATCCCAATAAGCAGTATTTTACTATGGTGCAATCATTTAATCAACAGAATGAGTGTTTCAATACGGAAGCAGCACCTTTCATTCGTACCTAAAAAGCTATTAGTTGAAGCTGTCTTTTAGATGTTTTTTTTCTTTTTCAGGAAACAGTGGATGTGAGAAGAGGCCATATTTTCCCATCACAGAGATGCATCACTCCCATCACAGAGATGCATCACAATGTGCACCCCAATGACTTAATATATTAATCATTACTATTAATAAATATTAATTGAAGGATTTGCAGGAAGAATGTTATATGCATGGCATTTTGGTTTTGGGTTCTCTTGCGTTTTCAATCGAAAACTTCAAAATTGGAAACCAATTTATTTTTTCTTTCTTTTTGCATACAAAATCAAGGCTCATGGAAGAGCGAGACCACTGAACGGATCAGGATACAACAGAACAAAAGAAACAGTCGAGAGAGAGAGGGGGAAACGCCAACGGCAGGGTTGAAGGACAAAATAGAGGAGAGCTAGTTGAAGTTGAAAGTTTGCAAATGGACATCAAATCAGATGCTTATAGCCAGGTAATATTTAATTTATTCCGTGATATCATATACTAATTTCACTTAAAGGGATGGGGCAAATATTATTTTCACATGCAATTAAAATTTGTGTATATGTATATGTCAAAATGGGTGGAGCGTCATGAGCGCTGCCCTGATCTCCAATGGACATAAAGTCCTGTGCAAGTGCACACCAAAGTGCCACCTCCGACCCAGAGGCTTCAGCTGGCGACTCATGTCAAACAGACAGACATTTATGGTCACCATTGGTTAAACATCAAACGGAGCCACCTATCTGGATTTTGGGCTTATTCACCCTCATCAGGATGGCACACAATATATATATATATATAATATATATAATATATATATATATTAATATATATATATATCCACCATGATGACCAGATTTGTCATTTAAATCTGGTCATCATTGGTTGGATATTAAATTAAACAATGAAGCTGGTCACCATTGGTTGGTTATTTATATGGTATGCCGTCCTGATGAGGTAACCAAGCCCAAAATCTGGATAAGCGGATCCATTTGATGTTAATCCAATGATAACCATAAAATTTCTGTCTGTTTGACATGAGTTGCCGGGCTGAAACCTCCGGGTCAGAGGTGATGCTTTGGTGTGCACTTGCGCAGGACTTTACGTCTATTGGAGATCGGTGGAGCGCTCGTCACGTTCCACATATTTCAATTTATCCACCCGATCCCACCACTTGCCTTCTGATTGATTGGTTTCAATTAGTGGAAACAATCGTCTGGGTGGCATACAAGCCATTGTTCTTTGCGGTTTTTGCAGTCTTACCATGTAAGACATAATTCATGGCTGATGCTCCCATTTACAGCCAGGAGATATGTTAAAATAAAAAATGTGGATTGGAATATTCTACCTCTGGACCCTTGAATTTATCCACAACCATTTACATCTAATTTTATTCTCTCGGTAAGGGATCTATTAAGGCATTGCAAAACCTCTCGGTGTAATCACAGCAGCAGCACTAAACCTGCCCTTGGGCAGAGCCCCACAAATGAGAGAAACGTAAGGGGCATGGCCAGGGTAGCAGCACATAATGACCTACTCTTCTCATAGATATGCTGGGATCCTTAGTCTTCACAACCTAAATGCAAAAACAAGCAGCTTTACATCCTCAGTCAAAGGACAGGATACAGCAAGAGGCAGTGCCCCTCTCTCTACACTGAACAAGACTGGCAGTTTTAGTCAGATTCAACCTCATAGTTAAGAGGAACAAATCCAGGACCACATAGCTCAGAGATGAGCATGCTACTAACTGAACTATCTGGCTGCCACTGAACTCACATCAACTTCCATGGAGGTCTTTCTCTTTCTCTTTCTCTCACACACATCTAATCACTAACTAGATTCTACTCGACTTACTACAGCAAATACATATTTGGCATGTAACATTCGTTCTGCAGATAGTCATCACGTGCAGTCTTATTGTTGGTTTTAATATGAATGGCAAACTATTATTAATTTTCTACAATATCAGCTAGGAATGTGAAAAGCATGTGAAGATGAGAATATGCTAACATGGACTTTCCTAACTGCAGCAGATCTTGGACTGTATTAGTGGTGTATCATTGTGTTCGTAATCAATATATTTGTTTCCATCATTGACTTATTCATTAATTTAATGTGCAGCACATGACTGCTAGTTTACATCATTGCTGTGGAGGTGTGGCGTGGGGGGGGGGGGGGGGGGGGGGGGGGGGGGTGGAGTTTGGGCAGTTGTGCTGTTAATGCAGTGCTCCATGTAGGTAAGACAGGAATTTGTAATTTGGCCAGGGTGCTGGCAATGGCTCAACTTCTCTTCGCGATGAACACCGTGGAATCTTTAACGTCTACCAACTAATGCCAGCAGAAGGGATGCCAGTTTAACGTCTATCCGAGGGACGGCACACACACTTATACCATTGCCCTGCCTGTGAAACACCAGGATGACAGTTTTTAGCTGGGACGGGATTCAAACCCAAGCTAGACAGCATAGATGTGATTGCACATACCTCTAGGCTTGCCTGCCAAAAACCTAGGATCTCATACCCAGATGAAATATATACACTCAAAAGTATTTTATGGCCCAGAGTTGGTTGGTTTCCATTCTCCCCAGGGACCCATACTTCCCCTTTCTCGTTTCATTGCTCCAGCTGTGTGGCCTTTAGATGGTGCTTTCAAACAGTGTAATTGAGCAAATAGCAGGCAAAATGAAGTGTATTCCTTTGTTGTGCTTTGACAGGTGGCTGTAGAAAACAGAGAGATGACAAATAATTCGAATTGATGACCCATGAAAACAATTTGCTTTTTTCCTTACTTTTTGGGGAATTTGTTATTTTCCTTCTGCTAACTTTTTTCACTGTGGGCTGCATAGTGAAAGTGCAAAACTCCTAACATTCTTATCTTATGGGGCAAAGCACATTCATAAATAGGACATCATCTGATGTACATCCATTCAAAGTTTTGGAATGCACTTTACTTTTACATTACCTGCACTATTTTCATGTCAAAAAGATGTGGTCAGAGACTTGACATCGCTTATCTAGCAGAAAGAACCTGGCCTTTCCAGTGGCGTGCCAATTTGTCACTGCCAAACATCACGTCAGTGGCTGTTTAAAAAGGAAAATGCAGAGGTTCTAATCACGATTGCAGAATCAATGAACTCAACATTCTAACATAACCACACCTGAGTTTGGATGAAAATCCTTGCTATGATATTTTATCTCTGGGATAGTCTTTGAGATGTTTGGATGAAGGTTTGATTTCCACTGGGTTTGAATCAAACTATTATTTGTCCTGCTGTGCTGCTTATATCATGGATTATATGCCATTCTTAAGTTGATTGTCCCTTCCGTTCTAAAATCTTGTTTGTACTATTTTTTAAAAGCTCTCACTGTTATTTTCTTTTCGAGTAATATTAGGACTCTGAGTGGGTACCTTGACTGTATAAATATAGGCCATACCTTATAACATGTGCAGGTTAATAGAATATGGATGTGGAAATCCACACTCCAACCTCTTTGTTACCTCATTTGTTGTCATCTTCATTTTAAGCAGATGCATCAAATAAAGAAACTGTTGCTGTGGGCTTCAGTTATCAACACTATAAGACACAAATCTCATCTGTTGCTGTGGGCTCGAGTGATCAACAACAGATAACTAAAGCCCATAGCAACAGGTCTAAAGTGTCTAAAGGGACTTGATGGGCTGTGAAGGTCTAGAGCAGTGATCTTCACTTTTTTTTTTAGAAGGGAGCCACTTTTGCTGGTAAGACATCAGTGTGAGAGCTGCCACACCACCTGCAAGACTCAAAAATGGCTGCTATTAGGCCCCACATCTATGCACTCTTACAGATATATATATATATATATACTTTTTTGTGGTTACCGGGCTGCAAACATATTTGTTTGCATACTGCCATCTACTGATGTAGTGATGTTACTTTTATGCTTCGCATTAGAACATTCATTTGAAACCATTAGGTCAATTTTATAGCATTTATGGCGGATTATGATGGGGCGTTTTCACATTTGTGTATTATCGGCCACACGTCGGGGGCCACACTTTAGGCCACCAGGGG
>CM068957.1:66181606-66205575 GCA_035128595.1 Eptatretus atami | reverse complement strand
TACCTTACAAGACACGGCGCCACAACACGCATTCACACCTAAGCAAAGAAAAGACCCCTCAAAGGCAAGGGAGTCAGACTGGGCCCGTGGGCCTAATGCGCGTGGAACCTGGATGAGCGGCCAGGTCCACGAGACCGAAGGGTCCTACCCGCGCCCTCAGTGGCGAGCCGCAAAATGTTGCTGCACGGCGGTTTCGTGGGCACCTGCTGGTGTAAGTGGGAACGGGCCCCTTGTCGCACTCTCTCAGCGCGGGGGAAAGGGGAATTGTTGATGCTCTGGGGAGAGTATGGCTGGCTTGCTCGCGTCCCGCGATGCGCGATTCAACGCGACCTCGTCGCTGACTTCTCGTTCCCGGACCCGAGCCTCCAGGTTCTCCTCAGCCGATCTCCCTCCGCAGCCGTTCGCCTCGTAGCCGTTCGCCTCCGTAGCGTTCGCCTCCGTACTCATCTGCCCACTTCTGCCACTCGACTCACTGCCACACTTCTGCCCAAAACTCATCTGCTCACTTCTGCCCACTCGACTCACTGCCAACTTCTGCCAACTCGACTCACTGCCACACTTCTGCCAACTCGACTCACTGCCACACTTCTGCCAACTCGACTCACTGCCACACTTCTGCCCACTCGACTCACTGCCACACTTCTGCCACGATTCCGCCTTGCGCTCGTCTTTTTATCGGCTCCAGGAACCCACCATATGCAAATTCTCGGATCAAACGACCTCAGGGGCGGAGCCACGCTCGCCGATTGGACGGAGAAAAGGGGCGTGACTCTTTCCTGATCCTCAAATTTGCATATGCCGATTTCCCTCAGATGCGTCTGGAGGCGGGGCCAAGCCGCCCCCGCTTCCTAATTGGATGGATCAGATGTGGCGTGTAGCATTCCTGATCCGAATTCTCTCGGAAAAACCGCCATCTGCACTCGCGGCTCGCGTGTATCGCTGCAGATAGCCCGAACGCTCGGTGTCCACAGGTGGTGCGGGAGTGGCCGTAGGGAAAGGTGGTGGAGGTTTTCGGCGGTGTCCGATGGCCATGGCGCTGTTTGGAATGGCGGTGATGTGAGGTTTGCGGTAGCGAGTGGTGAAGGTAGGTTGTGGCTGCTGGCGTTGTTGTTGTTGTTGGGCGTGGTTGGCTCAAACCAAAGGTAGAACAGAAAACGCCTAACTCAAAGGATCGCAGCCGAATGAATCACATTAATTCCCTCTATACAACGGTTTGGAGCTAACTACACATGTACTTCAGAAATACCTCACCTATGGGACCTGGATGGTGTTCGCGAATTTCCACAGCCGTAACAATATATATATACACATATACATATACATACATATATATATATTATATATATGTATATATACACATATACATATACAACATATACATATATATAAAAAAATATATATGTAAATATACACATATATAATATACACACATATACATATACTACATATGTATATAATATATATGTAAATATACATATACATATATAATATACATATATATATATTACATATATTGTATATACATATATATATATATATATATACATACATATACATATATATATATTCTATAATATATAATATATTTATATATATTATAATATTATATATATATTTATATATATATATACGGCCCACAACAATATATATATATACATACATATATTGTTGCGGGGCCAGGTGTCGGCAGCGAGCACGACTACTAGATGGAGCAGCAGGGTCGACTCCACCGATCACCGGAATTTAGATCGTACCTTTTCGGAAACTCCGAAAAAGTACGGGTCCCTTATCGGACCGTGAAGCGTCAATATTTCTGCCACGTGGTACAGGGTTATTTGCCAATTTTCAAAATACCTATATTTCACGTGGCGATTTACCGAGTCTCCACACCCTCGACGGCACCCGTATGGAACGAGTCGCTTAGCGTACTCGAACCGCGTGCGACCCGAGCGGTTTATCACCGAGATCCGTCGGTTCCAAATGTCCCGTTACAGTGGCAACAGCCTGACTAATTTCCAACACGCAGCACGCTAACCAATGGAGGAAAGGACACGACCAAGCGGATACATTTCACAAATGGGGATATTTATTTACAATAATAATTGGGGAACGAGGGAAGCATGTAAGAGCAGAGTTAAACCGATTAAAATAAATGCACGTATGTACAGCAAGGCACTTAACAATTCACTACTTAACTGACTGGCGCCACAAACACACACAGACACAAAAGAATCGGACCAAAGTGGTCTTTATTCGGACCTCCAGCCCCGGGACGTCGAGGACTGGAGGGAGAGTCTGTTTGACCTTTCCGCCTCGTGCGGTCTTCAAGGACCAGGTCCTCGGGCAGAACTGGACAACCAGATGATCCAGATGATCCAGACGCCCTCATGACCGGGCTCCAGGCGAACGGAAGTCGGCAGAGCGAAGGCTGGCAGGAGAAGACCCTCCGTTGCACCGACCACTCCGTGCACAGATGCTTGCGCACTAACTACCTTTTGCGCGCAGATGCTTACTTCTTGCCAGAACCCCGACGCGCGCAGACCGCGCCCATAATTATACCCCCTCTTCAGAGGGGGGGGGGGGGGGTTGCCTCCTCGCAACCTCCTCTCTCACTGGCTGGTTTGGCGTGCAAATCGCTCGTCGTCTCTCTCACTGCCAAAATGGGCAGCAAGCTCTTGATTGGCCCGGGGCGTGGTGACATCACGTGGACGCCCCTCACACAGTCGGGGAAGTCTGATTGGCGGGCGACGGTCACCTCACTCGTTGCACGCTGATTGGTTGAGGGCCGCTGCGCGGCTCCTCCTTGAACTCCGCCCACCATGACGTCGGCCAGAGAGAGGTGAAGGAAGCGAAGTGAAGGTGAGGGTGATGTGGTGTTGTCGGCGTTGATGTTGGTGGTGTAAAAATAAAAGAAAAGAAAACATGACTATTTAAATAACTCCACAGTGCAGGAACATTTAATTACCCATTACACTAGGGACGGGACCCTAACTGCAACACGTACTTACCGATATAACTGATCTATAGGACCTGTATGTTGAGTGCAGTAAACTTCCAATCAGGAACAATATACAGGTAGTCGTCGACTTACGACCTATGCGACTTACGACTGTTCGACTTTACGACCACTTTACGACTTTTTGACCAGAATGCTCCGCGTCTCCGCCCACTCAGACTGCTCAGTTTCCGCCCCAGCGCCGCCATTGCTCGCTTGTTAGCGTGGTCTCAAGATGTCTCAAGATGTCATCCCAAGAAATTATCAGAAGAAATTATCAGAAATTATCAGAAGGTTTATCTTTATTAAATAAATTATCAGAAGGTTTATCTTTATTAAAGAAATTATCAGAAGGTTTATCTTTATTAAATAAAGTTCTTTCACATTTTGAGAAAATGGACCCAAATATTGAATGCGTTGCAAGGATTGAACGGATGGCACACGATGTTTTTCGTCCGTATCGTGAAATTTACGAGGAGAAAAAGAAACAAACCATTCAGACAAAGCTCACCATGTTGACGAAAAAAACACACTCCGGCTACCCCGAGCGCTGCCCTAGCTGATAACATTGACGATCCATAGCCAAGCACGAGTGACCAATAACATGTTTTGTATTTTTTGTATTTTTGTATGTTTTTGCAAATACAGTATTAAACCAATTGTACTGTAGTGGTGCAGTGTTTGACTTGAACAAAGAAAATGTTAATAAAATATGACTTACAGATGATTATTATATCATTATACAGTATAATATACATCGGGTAATTTTTGCATAGGCCTATACAGTACATAGGCCTGTACACTATAAATAAAGCTAAAAAGAAAGGTTGGCCGACTTACGACCAAATCGACTTACGACCGATCGGTCGGAACCGATCGCAGTTGTAAGTCGACGACTACCTGTATTTACATATATATATATATATATATATATATATATATATATTATGTATATGTATATTTATGTATGTATATTTATATATTTATATTTATATATTATTACATTATATGTATATTTATACATGTATATGTATGTTATGTATATTTATATATTTATACATGTATATGTATATTTATGTATGTATATTTATTATATTTATATTTATATATTTATACATGTATACATGTATATGTATATTTATGTATGTATATGTATATTTATGTATGTATATTATATATTTATATATTTATACATGTATATGTATATTTATGTATGTATAATTTATATATTTATACATGTATATGTATGTTTATGTATGTATATTTATATATATTATAACATGTTATATGTATATGTATATTTATGTATATTTATACATGTATATGTATAATTTATGTATGTATATTTATATATTTATACATGTATATGTATATTTATGTATGTAGATTTATATATTTATACATGTATATGTATGTTTATGTATGTATATTTATATATTTATACATGTATATGTATATGTATATTTATGTATGTATATTTTATACATGTATATGTACATTTATGTATGTATATTATATATTTATATTTATACATGTATATGTATATTATGTATGTATATTTATATATTTATACATGTATATGTATATTTATGTATGTATATTTATATATTTATACATGTATATGTATGTTATATGTATGTATATTATATATTTATACATGTATATGTATATGTATATTTATGTATGTATATTTATACATGTATATGTACATTTATGTATGTATATTTTATATTATATTTATACATGTATATGTATAATTTATGTTATGGTATTATTATATATTTATGTATGTATATTTATATATATTTATACATGTATATGTATGTTTATGTATGTATATTTTATATATTTATATGTTATGTATATGTATATTTATGTATGTATATTTATACATGTATATGTACATTTATGTATGTATATTTATATATTTATATTTATACATGTATACATGTACATGTATATGTAGGCATGTATATTTATATATTCATACATGTATTCATGTATATGTATATTTATGTATGTATATTTTTATTTATATATGTATATGTATGTGTATATTTATATATTTATATATGTATGTGTAACTAAGCTATCCTTATGCTTCCAGTACTCATAAATTATTATTTTTGTTGTTATAAACTACTATTATAATGACCTTGATTATTGTTGAGCCAGAATAACCTGTTATTTGTATATTATGAAGTTTCTGGTTCTACTTTCGAATTTTTGCAAGATGTAAAGATTTTTCAAACCAGAATGACATACCTCGATAGCAGCATCCTTGGTATGCCATCCTTGTGCAAGAAGCATTCATCTGGTTCTCTTATCTGCTTGCAGACTTCATGAAGCAGTTTACGCTTGCTTTTCACAGGACAGTGACATCCTCACGTTGGGTGTGTCGGTACATCGTTCATGGTGGAGAGAGCATGGACCGGGCTGCCGACCCCAGCCCGAGGAATCTCCGTCGGGACATCCAGCTCCCGATGGCCTCGCCTACATCTCTGTGCCTGGTTGTCTCCTCGAGTACCAGTTCTTGGAGGTCGCACAAAGTTGCATGCAGACCGCACTGGCTGTGAGTATTGAAACAAAACCATCTTTTCGAGCAGGAGAATAATTATCGTATGGTACTTCACAAAATGACGAATCAGTAATTGCTTTCTGCATTCAAGTTGTAGCCTACTTGTTATGGGTATTCATCATCTTTCAAAGATGCTTGTGATACCCCATCTAAAACTTAGCGAATCACCCAGGATGGTTTTCAATGCTGCTGTAAAAGATCACTGACAAAGCTGATGTCACATCTTTCATTCATTTCTTTATTCATTGACCTTTTTGCAGTTTCACTGCAACAAACAAAATGCACCAATAAGTTCCACATATAAGACACACAGATCAGCTTGGCTTACAGCGATGCATGTTTAAATTGATATACCGACATGAGACCATCTGGTCAGCATGGCCCCAAAGGGCGATGCACATACTGGCAATGCACAAAGCATCATAATGGTGCTCAGCAAATACTAACAGACTCGGTATCATAAAGAGCATATCACAATAAACCTCATCATGGAATCAGGATTGAGAAGCAGGCCACACTGATCAATCGATAATGAGAGTTATCTGATGGGCAGAAAAAGGTTGCCGTTACAATATATGTACTTACAAGATTGTGACCACTTTAGGGTGATGTAGCGAAGGTGAAACAGTAAAATGTGGCTCACATCGGGGCTGAGCAAAACACATGACATAGCAGCCCCACAAAACAGCAAATGTGAATAGGCAGTTTAAAGATTGTCAAGTTCTGCTGTCTCACAGCAGCAGAGAAAGTTACGACTCAACCTCGACTAGTCAACACGTGGTACGATCAAATCAAGGCTGATGTACAAACGCGCTGCAAATGGCCGCAAAATTCCGTCCCCTAATTGGCATCCTGAGTTGGCAATTACAATTCTATGCGGCCGTAGAAATAAGACAATGGTCAACAAATAACAGTTGAATAATATAACGTGCAATACAATCCAATACCTGTATATCCAATGCAACGGACATGTCAAATCAATGATGCAAAGTCCATGGAATTCTCAAAACAGATGCAAAGTGAATGTCAAATCAATTTATCATGTCACACTTCAGCTTCGAGCAAGACAAAGGCCTTGAACTCATTTGCGACAGACTTCAGACAGTCATCCTTGGAAAAACATCCTGTCACAGTATCTATGACCTCTTGCTCAAAGGTCTCCACATTGTCATCAGCATTCTTATGGAGCGCATAGACGCAATTTGCTGGAGATGTTGGCCCAAGCAGATTAATGTTCATGCAATAGTCTGCAGGGTCTTGATCGAGATCATCACTCAGCCACCAGAAGAAACGCAACATATTGCGGTCTTCAACAGGGACACACAACTGCTGTAACTGCTTACACGTCTGCCATCAGGGCCACAGATTCCTATCAGAATGGAATCGGCACTCCTACCAAACTGTTATTGAAGTCCAGCCGCTGTAGAAGCTGGTCGTTTAATGACGCACTGGCGAATCGAGCTGAGTCATCAAAAACTACTCTTATTTTGGTTTTTTTTTTCGGATGGTAGACTGTGGTGAGGCAGAAACCAAACTTTGCCATTGTTACGGTCAACTTTGTTGATGGGTATCTTGCTGGTGTAACCCTAATCGATGATGTTGCTCACAAAGGTCAAGCAGTGCTCACGGAATATCGCATTTCCCTTCAGCTTCTTGCGCAATTGCTCCAACCTTTGCTTAACTTAATGTATGTTGTTTGGGAATCACATGGCTCTGTCTCTGAGAGGAAGGCCAATTTTAAAATGGCCATCTTTTCGTTGAATTGTGCTGTCTGCTGCTTTCATAAAGTGGCTGTCATCAACAGAATATTCAGTTTAATCACAAGTGGTGTGTCCATCAAAATCTCCATGAAAATATTTTGCAAGTTGTTGGTCGAGCTGGCTGATAGTGATGCGATTCACGCAGAGGTTCTTGTCCAATTCAAAGGTATTCCAGGCAAGGATGGGACCATTAGTTGCCCATCCCAGAAGAGTCATTATCGCAAAGGGTTCATTTATTTGACTGTTCCCTTTGTCTCAAGGTTCCAGGGCTCTTGGATCTTCGCTCGCAATGAACGTTCCCACCTCAGCCTCAATCTTTGGAAGCTGCATTTGACTGAGATAAGGCCAATGTCTGATGTAATCCTCTGATAGCACGTCTTCTCAGCTGATTGGCATCTTCTCTCTTGTAAAAACATTTGGAAGCTCAACAACATTTTGTCCATGTAGGTCATACACCTTCAGGTTCTTCATAGTGTGACAGTTGATGGAATTCTAGCTATTTATGGTGATAAACAGCCAACTGCCCTCTCGCCTGCTCAAATTCAACCTGCTCATGAGGTTCTCTGTGCAAAAGGTGGCGGAACTTCCGCTGTTCAGCAAGGCATATGTTTCCACATACTTGTCGCTGAATCTGACCATTAGATGAACTGGTATGATTGCAAAGGCCACATCAGTCATGCTGGTTCCAGTATGTAGACACGTCTTGGTTGATGGTGATGTGATTCACGCAGAGGTTCTTGTCCAATTCAAAGGGTAGGAACGATGGGTTCTAAATGATGATCATTGGTCTCCGGCCCAGATACTCTACTACCCGTGCCGAACTCATGTTCGCGATCTTCTGCATTATTGTCGTGGAAGATGGCCGCATGCTCCTGTCTATACAACTTACGGGAAAGCTTCGAGCTACAATCTCTACTTCTGTGTCCATATGCTAAGCAACTGAAGCGTAGGCCCCTGGGAGTAATAAACTTGAGCTTATCTCTCTGAGAGCGTCCTCTTAGGTGATGGGCACATCTCCATGGTATGTTCTCCATGGCTGACTGAATGCTGCATCTGATTTTGACACCTCCAGGTGGATGGTTGCTACTGTTGGATGGAGAGTTGACAGCAGTGCTTTTGGTACCAAAATTGGGTTGGTAACTATTTGTCCTGAAGTTCCTCCTTTGGGCTTGCTTGGCAGGGACTCCTCCAAGCTCCCTTTCTCTGCCAGGTTGCCTTTCTTGCGTCTCCACAGCTTGATGTCCAAAGAGTGGGTGAGTGGCTACATAGGCCTCCTTTTCGATTAATTTGATGAGCTGTGTGAAGGTAACCTTGCCATTCTGCTCATCCATTAGCTTTGTTTAAGCTCGTGTCCAGCAGGTGTGTCCATGGAAGGGAGGTTTCCCAACAATTTTGCAAAGATTGTGCTATTGTTCTAACTCTCGAAGATAATGAATATCTTTCATAGCATTGTTACTTTCTCTAAGCAAAACTGCAAAGTCATCAAGTCCTTCAGTATCATCGGCCTTTATAGCCGGCTATTTCAAGGCCCTTGTGATGTAGGCGTTTGCAATTTTATTTTCGTCACCGAACTTCCGCTCCACTAGTTCCCTTGCTTCCTTTTACCCCATAGGCGGTGGCATATGAAGGAAACTTTGCACTATGTCCTTATCCTTGCCATATGTGTACTGCTCAAGATAATACAGTCTTTCATTCTCATATGAAGTCCTGCAACATATCCTGGTATCAAAAGCCTTCACAAATGCCTGTTACTAGATTGGTTCGCCCCCAAACTTTGGAACGTCCCACTGCGGCAGCAGATTCCGTTGCTGATGCACTGCAATAAGCTTGGCGAGACCTTCTTGATTCTTGTGGGCAGCATCCATATTTTGTACAACTGCCAACAGCACACTATCTCTGCCTGCTTGTTGTGGCATTGCATTAGCACTGTCTGCCCATCTGGGTGTCGAACTATCACCAGCTGCCGGTTGTGGTATGTATTCCGCTGTGTCAGGGTTCATATGAGGGTCTGCAAGTTTCACCATTTATGTTGGATGGTCAGAGCCAAGGTTGCCAAACTTTTCCCAAGCAAGGATCTTCTCCTTTGCATCCAGTACAGTAATAGCTGTTTCAATTACCAATTCCTCCTCCTCAATTCTCAATTTGAGCTCCATCTTCTTCAGGCGTTTCCGCTGCATGAGTGATTTGACCTGTGCCACCAAAGAAGCCCTTTTTATAGCCTCAGGGACATGCACCGATGACACTGCACTCCCAAATGACCTTATGGATTCCTTGAATGTGGCATGACTCACTGTTTATGTAGGTGGGCTTGGTGCCTTTCTGCTGTCTCTTGAGCCTGTCTCTGAAATGCTGTCATCAGCAGAGACCATCAAATCTGCCATGCATTTCTTGGCTTTTTTCGCCAGGAAAACACCTCGTTCTCAAATTTACGTGAACATTCCTTGGTTTCTGTCCTGGGTCTTAAGGTAGCCTTGGTATTCATGGTGAATGTCTCTGAATTTATTCAAAAGCACTCTCCATTCAGAGAGGCTCTCCTGAACTTCATCCACTCTTGTGTCACTGTCCATTAATGATCAAACTCTGTTTCCTTTGGTCGTGATCGAGCCCACTTCAGCCGTGACATTTCCACGCCATGCCCTTTATCCCCATCATACGGGATCTTACAGCTTGGTCTACAGGTGTTGGGTTGCTACTGCTCTGTGCAATTCCTGCTGGCATGTCGACAGGTGTACCAGAAGAGACTGGCATCATCGTCAGCATCACCTTCCAAAGGGGTGGACACAGAGGTAACCTTTCTGTCTTCCATACCTTGAAGGATATTTCAAAGATGCTCACGATACCCCATCTACAACTTGGCTAATCACCCCGGGATAATTTAAATGATGCTCTTAAAGATCAATGATGAAGCTGATGTCACATCTTTCATTCCCATCTTTATTCATTGACCTTTCTTCTACGCAGATTCACTGCAACAAACAAAATGCACCAATAAGTTCCACAAACAAGACACACAGGTCAGCATAGCTTACGGCGATGCATGTCTAAATTAATATATGGACATGAGACCATCTGGTCAGCATGGCCCCAGATTCATAATAATGCTCTGCAAATTCAAACAGACTTGGTATAATAAAGAGCATATCTCAATAAACCTCATCCTGGCATCAGGATAGAGATGCAGGCCACACCGATTAATCTATAATCAAAGTTATCTGATGGGCAAAAAAAGGTTGCCATCACATGAAATATATGTACTGACAAGATCACAACCACTTTAAGGTGACATAGCGAAGGTGAAATAGTAAAATGCAGCTCGCATCAGGGCCAGATTCATAAGATTAGAAAACGGCATGCAAAACACCGACTGAATCTACTCGCTTACGAGTGCGCTTGATCCAAAATGGATGGAGCGTCATAAAAAAAAAGAACATTGGCTGAGTGAAACACGTGACATAGCAGCCCCGCAAACCAGCAAATGTGAATAGGCAGTTTACAGATAATCAAGTACTGCAGTCTCACAGCAGCAGATAAATTTACGACTCAAACTAGGCTAGTCAATACAGTGCCTTTGGAAAGTATTCACACCCCTTGGCTTTTTCACATTTTGTTGTGTTACAGCCTGAATTCAAAATGGATTAAATCGAGATTTTTTTTGCTCCCCATTCATACATGATACCCCATAATGTCAAAGTGTACTTTTTTTTTTTTAGAAATTCTTACGAATTAATTAAAAATGAAAAGCTGAAATCTCTTGCGTCAATAAGTATTCAACCCCTTTGCGATGACACTCCAAATTGAGCTCAGTTGCATCCAATTTCCTTTCATCATCATTGAGATGTCTCTACAACTTGAGTGAAGTCCACCTGTGGCCAGTTCAATTGATTGGACATGATTTAAAAAGAAACACACCTTTCTATATAAGACCCCACAGTTGACAGTGCATATCAGAGCAGAAACGCTACCATGAAGTCCAAAGAACTGTCCGTAGAACTCAGAGATAGAATTTTGAGGAGGTATTGATCTGGGGAAGGGTATGAAACAATTTCTTAGATTGTTGAAAGTTCCCAAGAGCACACTGAGCTTCATCATTGCCAAATGGAAAGAATATGGAGCTACCCAGACTCTTCCGAGAGACAAACTGAGCAACCAGGCAAGAAGGACCTTCTTCAGGGAGGTGACCAAGAACCCAATGACCACTCCAACAGAGCTCCAGAGTTCTTGGCTGAGATATTTTTTTTTTTGTATACCTTGTCGAGGCTCGTATGAGAGCTAACACACAACGCACATCAATGGGGGGGGGGGATGAGCCAGGAGGGGAGGGAGAGGATGGGACGGGGAACATGGGGAATAGAAGATGGACATTACAGGGACTTTCAGGAAGGAAAGCAGGGAATTTGAAGGAGGTGGGCTTGGTGGATTATCGGGGGTAGAAAAGATCGAGGATTTGGATGGGGATGATAAGAGGTGGTGATGAACCGCTGTTTTGAAAGCCTGGAGGAAGAATGGGAATGAATAGAGTGAGGGAGTTTATTCCAAAGGCGGGAAAAAAGAGGAATGAAAGAGTGAAGGTGAGCAGTGATTCGTGATTTGGTAGTTTTACCAGAAGGGGGTTGTTGGCGGACCTTGAGCGCCCTGCGGAAATGTGGTGGGACAAATCGCAGAGAGAGAGAGAGCTGGGGGGGGGGGCGAGGCTGAGAGGAGACGGTAGAAGACAGAAAGACCACCGACCAACCTGCGGTGATTGAGTGAGAGGCCCAAAGACTCAGCCTCATTGCGGGAGATGCCAATGATCCGAAATACCTTGGTTTCTACAGCGTGAAGCCGAGAAAGGTGGAGGCAGGAGCACCAGCCCAGAGGGAGAGCAGTACTCCATAAGGCTGTGGACAAAAGCTTTGTAAGTGATCAGGAGCTCAGGTGGGCCGAGGAAGGACCTTGCACGACGGAGGATTCCCAGTCGGCGACTGGCTTTGGAGGCGAGGTTTGAAATGTGGCTTTCCCCGGAAAGGTCATGGCAGATAGTGAGACTCAGAAGCTTGAAAGAAAGGACTTCTTCCAGAGGATTGTTGAGAAAGTGTATGGGGGGTTTTCTAAACGGTCCTTTCGAAGAGACATTGTGAGAGTGTGAGATTTGTCTGGATTGAAAGACATGTTCCACGTGTTGGACCAGTTTGTGATTTATCCAGATCAGCAGTGAGCGAAGAAGCTGCTGCTTGCCGGTCTTGAGGGATACAGATTGGTACGGCAGAGGGTGGAGTCATCAGCAAAGAGATATAGAGGATTTTCCAGAGAGTCGGAGAGATCTGCCAGAATGACAACATTGGAGAATCTGCCAGAATGAAAACAATTTCTGCAGCACTTCACAAATCTAGGCTTGATGGGAGAGTGGCCAGATGGAAGCCACTCCTGAGAAAAAGACACATTTCAGCACACCTGGAGTTTGCAAAAAGGCACATGAAAGACTGAGAGTATGACGCAAAAGATTCTGTGGGCTGATGAGACAAAAATTGATCTCTTTTGCCTGAATCTTCTTCTTGCATATGGCAGCTTGGCTGCCGGGTAGCTATCATTTTGTTGGGGCACGGCTGTGCCCATATACCAGTACACTGTATGCTCATTTCGCCACCGTCCTCGGAAGGATGACAGGCTGAGTAAACCCCACGTGGTGTTAATTCAGTGTCCAACAGGACTCAAACCTCAGGACCCGAAGATTCCAAGCCAGGCACCCTCGCTGCTGAGCCAACACCAGGCTGTACTTTTGCCTGAATGCAAAGCGCTACGTCTGGCAGAAACCGAGCACAGTTCATCACCCATCTAACACCATCTCTACCATGAAGCATGGTGGTGGCAGCATCATGCTATGAGGGATGCTTTTCAGTGGCAAGGACTGGAAGACTTGTAAGAATAGAGGGAACAATAAATGAAACAAATGCAGGCAAATCCTTGAGGAGAGCTTTCTTCAGAGTGCAAAAAACCTGAGACTGCATCAAAGATTTACATTCCAACAGGACAATGACCTCAAGCATACAGCCAAAGCAACGCTGAAATGGCTTCAGACCAAGAAAGTGAAAGTCCGTGAGTGGCCCAGACAAAGTCCAGACTTGAATCCCATTGAGAATCTGTGGAAGGACTTGAAGATTGCTGTTCACCGACGCTCCCCATCCAACTTGACAAAGCTTGAGCAAATCTGCAAGAAAAAATGGAAGAACTCCCAAAATCCAGATGGGCAAAGTTGTTACAGACATACCCAAGAAGATTAGAGGCTGTAATCACTGCCAAAGGAGCTTCTACATTGTCTTGACTCAGTGGGTTGAATACTTATTGATGCAAGACATTTCAGAGTTTCATTTTTAATTGATTTGTAAAGATTTCTAAAAACATGTTTTTACTTTGTCGTTATGGGGGTATTTTGTATAGATCAGTGCCAAAAAATTCAAATTTAATTCATTTTAAATTCAGGCTGTAACACAACAAAATGTGAAAAAGTCAAGGGGTGTGAGTACTTTCTGAAGGCATTGTACGTGGCAGGATCAAATCAAGGCTGATGTACAAACACCCTGCAAATGGCCGCAGCACTGCTCACAAGCTGACCATGAGTGCTGTCTACATCATGGAAATGCCCAACTTTTTCTTGTTTTCCTTGCACATTTCACTCTCAATTTCAGCGCAGACACGATGGGCCAAATGACCTCCTGTCGTCCTCCCGGGTCGAAGTTCCTTGTATATCCTTGTTCAGCACACATTGTTTATACTCTGCCTTGTTTAAACTGATGAGGGGCAGCTAGATATTACGAGGGGTGGAATGGGGAGAGGTGAGGATAGTGCAGGGAAAGACCTGGATATGGTGGAGGAAATGGGATGAAAAAGTCCAGTACTTTACATTTCTCATTAGCTTTTTAAACACACCTGCATTGACTTTTTTTATTTTACATTGCTTGGACTACTCCTGGTGCTGACTTAATGGTTAGGGTGGCAGGCTTGGGATCCTATGATCCTGAGTTCAAATCCTGCTTAGCTGTTGAACTCATAACAGGTGGGGTTGACTCAGCCTGTCATCCTTCCCAGGTTGGCAAAATGAGTACCAGCTTGTTGGGATGATTGAGCCATTCGAGTATCCTGTGTCAAAGTGGTGACCTGTCCAAGATTGTGCCCAATAGCCCAGGAGACTGCTTTGGCAGCACCGATTCTCTGTACAGAGTATGGTCCCGATGGATGGATGGATGGATGGATTGCTTGGACTACAGTATCACATTCAATGCAACAAAATCTCAATGCAAAAAAAATCTATCTGTGCATGTATGATGCTCATTTACAGTCCCTGCAAATATGGCTACGGTCCTTCCTGTGTGAGTTACATGGAACTTGCCGGAAATGCATATTTTCTATGATGAATGCTACAAGGTTGCTTCACTTTTTCTCACCAATGTTAGCTTTTCTGCTTGTCAGGAGAATAAATTGGCTGGTGTGCAGGAGCATATGTCCCACGACGTTTGAAACCAATAAACATTAACGTGACTCATCCTGGCACAAACATATACTTCTTGGCAGACGTGCAAAAGCTCTCTATGCACCTTCCACAGCCTGGTAATGCATTTGTGCACAAGCTAGTCTTTTAGTCAAGTCGTATTTCAACAATGAAATCATGTTAGCCAAGTCCATGCTTTGATTCTTGCATTCTAATATGGAAATCTAATTGTGCATATCTGTTGTTATTTTAGAGATTTTTGTTTCTATAAAGGCACATAGGAATCACAAACCCCTCCACTCTGTGTGGACTGTGGACAGACATTAATTAGGGATTGTAAGAATAGTAAGATACTGTGACGATGCTCTTATAGGACTCCTGGTGTGAGGGAAGAGGAGGAAGGAGGAGTCCATGAATAATTCAGAAGGGAATGTGATAAGGAAAGAGTTTTGATTACAGTATGGGGGATTTTAACTTGCCAGGGATAGATTTGGTCCAGGAAAGGGCAGAGGAGGAGAGGAGATTGGGACCATACTCTGTGCAGAGCGTTGGTGCTGCCTGAGCAGTCTCCTTGGCTATTGGGCACAATCCTGGATGGGTCGCCACTCCGACACAGTGCAACAGCATGCTGGCACTCATTTTGCCGACCTCGGGAGGATGACAGGCCGAGTTAACCCCACCTGGTATTAATTCAACAGCTGAGCAGGATTTCAACTCAGTACCCTAGGATCCAAAGCCCACCACCCCGACCATTAAGCCAACACCAGGCGTAAAAGGGCAGAGTAGATGAGGATTTCCTAGCTCGAGTCCAGGATGGCTTTTTGACCCAGTTTGTGAAAAAGGCCACGAAGGGAGGTGGGGGGGGGGGTGCTGTGTCCGACCTCTTTTCGTGTAATGATCCCAATAATGTTGGGGAGGTGAAGGTGGGAGAGCATCTGGGGACAAGCAATAACAATGCAGTAATCTCAACCTTATTGTTGAGATGTGAAGTTCAGGATAGTGGTGAAAGGTTGTTGGATTTAGGAGGAAAAACTTTGAGGATATGAGAAGTGACATGAGAACTTTAGATTGGATGAAGTTAATGAGTGGGTGATCTGCGTCAGAGAAATGGGCAATCTTCAAGGAGAAAATGTGTTTGGTGCAGTCGGCATATTCCAGTGAGGTGTAAAGGGAGAGGCAGAAATACACCAGGGTAGTTGAAGAGACATATGTAGTGTAATTAGGGAAGGCATTCATTCAATATAAAACAACAGGATTGAAGTCTGACTCACGTCTATACAGGAGGAAACATACAGCAGTTAAGAAAATAACTCGGCAGGCCAAAAGGGAATATGAAAAGGACATAGCCAAGAATATTAAACATAACATCAGACATTCTTTAAGGAAATGGTTAAGAGGAGTGTGGGTCCATTGAGGAATAGCACAGGAGAATTGGTGATGATGAGGGTGAGATGGCAGGATTATTAAATCGTTATTTTTTTTTTGCTTCCACATTTCTATGGGAAGAGTCAGCGGAACTTCCAATAGCAGAGAGTATCTATCTCTGGGGTGAGCAAGAGCTTTTAGAAGAGATCCATGTAGGAGTAGATGAAGTGAAGAAACAGCTAGAAAATTTAACGGATGATAAAACTCCAGGGCCAGATAATATGCATCCGATAGTATTGCGGGAGTTGGCAGAGCAGATAAGCAGAATCGGTGGTGTAAGGGTGAGAGCATCTGCTCCAAGTCTGGGAGGTCGGCGGTTCAAACCCCAGACGAGTCATACCAAAGGTTTTTAGAAATGGTAATGTGCCTACCTTACTTCTTGACATTCAGCATTTAAAGGACAAGAACACAGACAATCTCCTTACATTGGCATCCATGGGGAGGAAGAAATTCCTCCTGAGGAAATGCACCGTGTGTGTGTGTGTGTGTGTGTGTGTGTGTGTGTGTGTGTGTGTTGTCGGCTCCACTACGAGCCTTAGATAATTTAAAATAAAAAAATATCACTGGAATTAGGACAGGTGCCGGATGATTGGAGAGAAGCAACATCAGCGGACTTCGTCAGCGGAGGCATCAAAACAGAACTGCCCTGATCTCCACCAAATTTTGCATACATTTTGGTTGTACCCAGCCAGGATCAGGTCATAGGCACAATAAGCCCCCCCCCCTCCCCGTGAGGGCTAGGGTTAGAATTATGCCTGGATGCGTGTCACAAGCAAGTGGTTTACGGATGTGCAAGTGGTTGAAAAAGACTACTTATAATTTCTGCCTGGATGTGTGCTCCAGTGAAAGTGGTTTACGGAGGATACCTGTGGCAGACAGGGGATTTTGAACCAAGGCACAAAATATTTTTTCCCCACCTCCCCACAACCCCCCCCCCCGCCCACCTCCCAGGCTGCTCCCGAAGAGAGCAGGTTATCTCTAGGAATGAAAACAGTGATTACATGATGTTAGTGGAAGTCATGGAGCATGTCGCACAGGGCTCATTCCGTGTCATTTCAGCCAGGGGTTGCGGTGACCCCCTCAGATTTTTCTGAAAAAATTCTCAAAGCTACCTTAACATATATGAGGAAGGTTTGCCAAGTTATATCTCACAATTCCAAGTAGTGTCCGAGATATGGCCCTACAAACACCCTAGGGGTGCTTCAATTCTGGCAGTTGCGAGTTGCAGATTTGTATCTGAAGCATTTTTGGAGGGCTCTAAATTCCAGAGTTTTACAAACAGAGTTCTGAAAATTCATACAAAATGGTGTCTATTAGTGAGGCTTTCAGAATCTGACATCAAAAATGTTCTACTTAAAATACTTTTTAAGATAAGTACTCTCAAAAGTAGTGATTTGTAACATGCAGTCAAAAAAATTTGAGTTTTCAAATTGCTGCCAACAGTCAGTTTATTCATCATGAAGAATTTTGTTGCTGATTTACATAATCTAGTGACTGGATCATTTACACAAGAAAACTGAAACCTTTTGGAGCAAAATCTTGGGTGCTATAGGTGTCTGAACTTTGCTCCAGACTCAACGACACTGAAATTTACCCCGGTTTTACCCCAAGTGTTCACCATGTTGACAGTTACACAGCTCTTTTAAATTTTTGTCACTTAAAGACACATACATAGGCAAACTGTGGTAGAAAATTCAAGAGTTGTTCTCAATCCCTTCTATTTTAAATGAATTTTTTTTTTAAATGCATCAATTTCTAATGATTCTGCAGTCCCAAAAGCTACTTTTTTAAAAATAAAATTTTTACTAACAAACGTATAGAAAAAATAAAGATATTGTAAGGAAGTATGACTTAAGTGGAATCTAACAATATATAAATCAGTTTAGTAAAGCTTAAAGAAGTGTACCAAAATCATTTCCAAAGTTAGGCATGAAGCACAACTCTATCTATTTAGGCTTTAACCAAATACACAGCCCTGTAGTAACTGCCAATGCTCATTGTTACATTTTATTATATCCTGGCAATTATAAAACTAATCACTGTCACTTTGTACAATGGATCCAAGTACATTTGTCCACAACATTTGATATGAAATTATGAAAAAAAAAGTTGAATCAGATATTGTACCGACATTTACAAATGGATGTAGATTTTCGTACAATGTACACTAAGTATAATAACAATTAGATATGCAAATGAATATTTATAATGGTGATTATTATGATCACATTATGTGTCTTAATTTGTAGTTGAGATTGGTGGCGGCCTTAAACTAAAATATCCTTAAAAAAAAATGTGAGCCAAATTAAAGTAACCAAATACTTGTTCTGACCAAAAAACACAACAATTTGATCATTGTGGTGCCAACTTATGAATGTTTGGCACGCCTATTGCTTTTATTCTACATCTTTCATCGAACATGTTTTTACCACTCAGCCCGAATTGGGCTAAGGGGTATTGTCGTCACAGGCGTTGTCCGGGCGTCCGTCCGGGCGTCTGTCAACTTTTGGTTTCCGTCAATTTCGAGGAGAACGCCTTGTCCGATTAAATCCATTTTTGCAGGGTATGTTGGGGTTGAGTAGAGGAAGGTTCCTTTCGAAAATGGGCGCACTGCGATTTTCAATGTGGCCTCCATGGCAGCCATCTTTAAATTGGTTTCCGTCGATTTCGAGGAGAACGCCTTGTCCGATTAAATCCATTTTTGCAGGGTATGTTGGGGTTGAGGAGAGGAAGGTTCTTTTCGAAAATTTTGCTGCGATTTTCAATGTGGCCTCCATGGCAGCCATCTTGAAATTGAACGCCTTGTCCGATTAAATCCATTTTTGCAGGGTATGTTGGGGTTGAGTAGAGGAAGGTTCCTTTCGAAAATGGGCGCGCGTGCGATTTTTCAATGTGGCCTCCATGGCAGCCATCTTGAAATTGGTTTCCGTCGATTTCGAGGACGGCTTGGCTTGTCCGATTAAATCCATTTTTGCAGGGTATGTTGGGGTTGAGTAAGGAAGGTTCCTTTCGAAAATGGGCGCGCAAGCGATTTTCAATGTGGCCTCCATGGCAGCCATCTTGAAATTGGTTTCCGTCGATTTCGAGGGAACGCCTTGTCCGATTAAATCCATTTTGCACGGTGTGTTGGGGTTGAGTAGAGGAAGGTTCCTTTCGAAAATGGGCGCGCTGCGATTTTCAGTGTGGCCGCCACGGCAGTCGTCTTGAAATTGGTTTTTGTCAATTTTGAGAACGGCTTGGTTGTCCGATTAAATGCATTTTTGCAGTGTGTGTGTTGGAGTTGAGTAGAGGAAGGTTCCTTTCGAAAATGGGCGCGCTGCGATTTTCACTAGCCGCCACGGTAGCCATCTTGAAGTCTGATTGATTTTCGATATGACGTCCAACGTGCACTAACTGACTGCATCATCGTGATATCACTGCTTCCTTTTACAATGCATGGGCTGAGGGGTTACGCCCGCTTTGCGGAGCTATTTTTTAAAAATAGTGGGCCTTATAAAAATCGTTTAAAATAGAAGGGATTGAGAACAACTCTTGAATTTTCTACACAGTTTGCCTATGTATGTGTCTTTAAGTGACAAAAATTTAAAAGAGCTGTGTAACTGTCAACATGGTGAATACTTGGGGTACCCGGGTAAATTCAAGTGTCGTTGAGTCTGGAGCAAAGTTCAGACACCTATAGCACCCAAGATTTTGCTCCAAAAGGTTTCAGTTTTCTTGTGTAAATGATCCAGTCACTACATTATGTAAATCGGGCAACAAAATTCTTCATGATGAATAAACTGACTGTTGGCAGCAATTTGAAAACTCAAATTTTTTTGACTGCATGTTACAAATCACTACTTTTGAGAGTACTTATCTAAAAAGTATTTTAAGTAGAACATTTTTGATGTCAGATTCTGAAAGCTCACTAATAGACACCATTTGTGTGAATTTTCAGAACTCTGTTTGTAAAACTCTGGAATTTAGAGCCCTCCAAAAATGCTTCAGATACAAATCTGCAACTCGCGACTGCCAGAATTGAAACACCCCTAGGGTGTTTGTAGGGCCATATCTTGGACACTACTTGGAATTTTGAGCTATAACTTGGCAAACCTTCCTCGTATTTGTTAAGGTAGCTTTGAGAATTTTTTCAGGAAAATCTGATATGAGGGAGTCACCGCAGAATTTTCAATTTTTTTTGGCCGATTTGACACGGAATGACCCACAGGAGAAGGATCTGGGGGTGGTTTCGATACAGGGGGTAAGCAGACAGCACAGTGCCAAGCAGTTATAGCTAAAACCAACTGGAGGAATAAATTACAAATCAAAAGATGTAGTGTTAACACTGCATATAAAGTTAATGAGGTCTCAAATAGAATAGTGTGTTCAGTTTTAGTCACCACACCTGAGGAAGGACATAACCACAGATTGTTCAGCACAGAATTAGAGATACCAGATTGATTCCAGGGCTATCTAGACCTAGCTATGACAAACGTTTGAAGTAGACAGGACTTTATACATTCCAAGGCAGTTAAGTGTGTGTGTGTGTGTGTGTGTTTGTGTGTGTGTGTAAGGGGGGGGTGTGAGCAAGATTGGTGCTGTGGAGTTTTTCAGCAGAGTGAGCAGTGTTAGGACCAGGAGTCATAGCTTGAGGGTAAAGTAGATGAGAGTTCGGATCGTTTTAAGACAGGGGGTCTTACAGTTGGAGAGTGGTTAATGCATGGAATGACTCCCCAGAAAGGTCGGGGTGGATGGGTTTAATTGGTAATTAGATAGGTACCTGGATGCACTGGAGATTGTGTTGGCCTGTGTGTCGTTCCAATATGGGCACTTTCCTTGTATATGGGCACTTTCCTTGTAATGCTGTGGTGTCTCAATAAAATGTATACAGATTTTATGCACCATTTCTGAAAGATTAATGAAACTCTCACGACCTCTCTGAAAGATAATGACTTTCTCTCCTTAGAGTTTCCTTATGTATCCATCTTGTCCACCTCATGCGTCCTCTACTGCCCTCAATTTCTCACCACACCCATTGTTTGTCCAATCTCCCTGTCTTGGCCTTCAACTCTGCTGTTGGTGTCCACCCCCTCTCTCAACTGTTCCCTTTGCATGTTTTGCATCTTGTTTTGTCTGTTATGTCCTGATCCATTAAATATACTAGAACTAGCTCTTCCACGAGCCTCGACTATGTATACAAAAAATTAATAAATACAGGGTACGGGTGATGAGTGTTACTGATACCTAACAGATGGTGTTTGTATGTGATGGAATGATTGGACATCATGAGTCAGCTGTTACCCATAAGGCAGTGCAGAATGACAAGATAGTATAGTTTTCGATATATGTATGTACAGTATGTATATATATATGTCAGTATACATAATATTGAGACACCCTGTATTTACAAACTCCTCCATAACGATTACAATAACTGGAAAAAAAAAATTAATAGGGTTAGTATTTATACATATTGGCTGTTTCGTAGCCATTGTCAGGGATTATATAGATCATATGTCGAGGCCAATGTAGATCATATATGTCAGATCTTCCAATACCATGTTGAATAGGATGGAGCAATGTAACATGCACATGGTGGAAGGAAGATTACGAAAATTCATTCAAAGGATTGAGGTAATGTTGTATTTCGACAATGGTGCCATTTATTGCTCCTCCATTTGCCTGATTAGTAGCTTGTTAAGCCATTTTAGAGGGCATTTAAGGATCAGAGCATCTTGTATGGACTGGCACCATCCACAGGCCTGACTTGGCAGGGCAGGCACATTACTCCCTCCATAAAAATCATTACTGAACCAGATAGGTCCTTCCAGAATATCCATTAGCATCATGTTCATTGCTCTGGGAGCAAAGCTCTGTTTCCATGTTTAAAATCCAAATCCTGGATATCTGTCTAACCAATTTCATAACTGCTAAGTGAGCTGACCTGAGAATGATCAGATACACCACAATGACATTTGTTGTATTATTTTGTGTATGTTTGATGTACATGGCTGGGCTGGCAGGATTGCTCAGAGGGATGCACACTCAACTTTGAGCTGTCTCGCATGTGTTCGAATCTCGACGCAGTGATAAGCTCTCACCATGGTGTTTCATGTACAGAGCAATGCATCAATGTGTGCATCCTGCGTTGGAAGAACTTGTCTGCCAGCATTGGTTGTTGGTATATGTTGAAGATCGGCTTGTTCTTGTCACTTACCCAATTCATCCACCAAGTTTTGTCATAATCCATCCACAACTTTTTTGAAATATCATGCGATATGTCGTTTTGGGCTCCGTCTCTCAATGGCGATCAGAATCGCTTAAAATTTTTGAAATTCTAGTTTTCGGATTTTCACCACAATCTGATCAATTAGCCCTTGTCACACACCTAACCTGTCCACCACATTCCGTCTGAATATGTCCATAACTTTGCGACATCCTGCTCACAGACAAACAGACAAGGGTGAAAATATATTGTTGCGGGCCCGGGTATCGGCTGCGAGCATGACCGCTAGGTGGAGCAGTAGAGTCGGCTCCACCGATCACCCGGAATTTAGATCATACTTTTTCGGAAAACTCCGAAAAGTACGGGTCCCTTTTGGACCGAAGTTCGCCAATAGTTCGACCACGTGGGGTAGAGTCGATTACCAATTTCAATTTACCTAAATACCCACGTCGTCCAACTACCGGGGAAATTCACCCTCGACGGTGCTCGTACGAGTCGAGCCGTTAGTGGGCCCAACCACTACCACCCAACCAGTTTTCCAACACGCAGCACGCGAAGCCAATGGAGGAAATGACACGAACGAGCTGATACATTTCACAAATGGGGATATTTATTAAACAATAGGCGGGGAAGGAGGGAAGCACATAAGGGCAGAGTTATCCGAATATAGAAGGCACGTATGTACAGCACACACTTATACAATTTCCTACTTATTGGACTGGTGCCCCACACAACAAACACACACACACACACACACACACACACACACACACACACACACACACACAATAATCGGTCCTCGAGGTCTTTATTCGGACCTCCAGCCCGGAGGACAGTCGAGCTGGAGGTGAGAGTCTATTTGACCTTTCCGCCTCGTGCGGCCTTCAAGGACCAGGTCCTCGGGGCAGGACTGGACCCCCAGCACGATCCAGACAATCCAGACGCCCTCACGACCGGGCTCCAGGCGAACGAAAGTCGCAGGGCAAAGGCAGGCAGGAGAAGTCCCTCAGTGCACCGACCACTCCATGCGCAGATGTTTCGCACTCAACCACCTTGCACCGAACCACCTCTTGTGCGCAGATCGTTTCTTATTGCCAGAACCCGAGCGCACAGACCGCACCCATAATTATACCCCCCTCTTCGAGGGGGGGGGGGGGGTTCGCCTCCTCGTGACCCTCCCTCTCTCACTGGCTGGTTTTGGTGTACAGAACTGCTCGTCGCCCTGCCATTGGCCAA
Organism: Eptatretus atami; assembly: GCA_035128595.1. Classification (NCBI taxonomy): domain Eukaryota; kingdom Metazoa; phylum Chordata; class Myxini; order Myxiniformes; family Myxinidae; genus Eptatretus; species Eptatretus atami. The sequence continues at coordinate 66,181,914 of CM068957.1, read as the reverse complement.
AAACGAGCAGCAAGTCCATCGATTGGCCCAGGGGTGGTGACGTCCCGCAGACCCCTTTCTCCTGTCGCGGGCCCCGGATTGGCTGAGTGGCGGGTCACCCCAACCCGTAGCACGCTGATTGGTCGAGGGCCGCCACGAGGCCCCTCCTTGAACTCCGCCTTCTTCCAAAGGACTGCCCCTCCAAATGGAAGTTGAGCAACATGGTCCTGCGTGGGCTCCGCCTACGTTCGTGCTGACATGCACGCAGACAATGGCGTCGGTCAGAGCGAGGTGAAGGTGACGCTGGCGTTGATGGTGGGATAAAAATA
>CM068957.1:66131476-66166723 GCA_035128595.1 Eptatretus atami | reverse complement strand
TTTTTTTTTGGTTGTTTTTTTTCCAGGCAGAGTGAAGTGCCAGGCAGATGTGCTGCTGCATATGTCCTTTAACATATCAGCTTATTCTTGTAAATTGTGCAAACTTATCAATTGCTCTCTGCATTAAAAGTGCCACTTATGACCGTTATAAAACAAAAATATTTACAGATGATGTGTTGAGGTTAAACTGAAAACAACTTTTATAGTGGTGTAGCACCACAACTGTGTGAGCACATTTGCCATCATATTTACAATTTTGACAAGACAACACAGATGTATTGTGGGTATTGTTCACACAAGCAGACAGCAGCTGCATCTGGAAATGATTTAAGGTCAGTCTGATAAATTAAACATGTCCTTCAATCACTGACAGAATCAACCTTTTCCATGGTTAGCCACTACAAAAGGTTCAGTTTCTTGAACTTCTTGGCTTCACCATCATCTGACCTCTCCATCACCATCTAACAAACTGGGCATCCTCCAATTATTTTGTGAAAAATTAGAATTACTCAGTCGACAAAGCCATTGGCTGTAGCTCAATGGAGTAGTGCTCTCCACTATGGACTGGTGCTCCAGCATCACAGCAGTCTCTTCTGCATTCTGTGAAATCTAAAGCTCTCATTATAATCTCCCACAATGAGAGCAAAGCACAAGATCAGTTGCTCTGACTTCACAGGAAAGTTGGTGGCATCTGTTTTTCTTTTACCACCTCTCCTCTGGCTTCATCCATCTGTTCCCTCAGGCACCTGATCCTCCCTAGTTCCTTGAGGATGGATGCAATTTTCCAGTAACCCCCTCATGGTTAAACTTACAAAATCCAGGCTGAATGCACACCTCACCTCTTTTATTCTTCTTTTCCCAGCTGTGGAACGACCTTCTCGAGATTGTGCTATTCCTCTTATCGAGGGTTTCAAGCAGCCGTCTCATATCATCCTCCATACTTATCACCTCAATTAATGCTTCCTAACCCACCCCCTTACTTGTAGTTTCCTTCCCTCTTCTTTTTCTTGTTGTTCTTTCCCTTGCTAACTGTGTCCAAGAGTTTCCCCACTGGCGTAATGTCGGTTCATACTCTCTCACCTTGCTCTTCCATGACCCTCAAACTTGATGAAAGAAAATGCTTCCAGCCTCTCTCAAATGTGAAAAGGAGACAGAGAGACTGACTGTGAACACAGATCAACCTGCAGTGTATCCCTGGTGAAGACCACAATAAATTACTCTTGCCTGTGGAACCAACTTCCCCAATCTGATCAGTCCTATTCTTCCAGATAACTGTTCACCACTGCCTCAGGTCATCCACCATCCATAATCATGATGTCTTTATCAGTTGGTTTGTTCCTTTTCTGTTTCATCCCATACCGCTTCCTCTTCTTGCTGTGTTGTGTGCAACTTGTTCACCCCAATGTCCTTTTTCCCCCTCCCTTTGATCTCACTTCTCCTGGGCCTCCTTTCCATTTTGTTCTTGCTCTTCCATGAGCCTCGATCATGTATACAAAAAACAAACAAACCGATGTCTAGAAAACCTGGATTCCATTCTCAAGGGTGTTAGCTTTTTTTTTTACCCACCACTCCTCAGATTTTCACCACTCTTCCCCGACTCCCTTCTTTTCCTTACCCCGAGAATCAAAACATTAATTAACTGCACACGCAGTAAAACAAAACTGTCGATCGATTCACGAGTTTCAAGACTCAAGTCGAAGTTGCAGGCTCCAGGTGTCAGTTTACCATCCTGAATTGAGTAGTCTTAAAAAATTTTTTTTAAAAAAAATCCATTTCTAATCCTCCAGGCCAGTGCAAATTGTAAGATGCATATATATATTTTTTAACATTGCCAAAAATCATGTGTAGCACATCAATATCACATCGCAAACCTTTTTTTGAAAACAGAAAATGTACATTGGTGCATAACAACAACAAAAAAATTGTGATTCAAACATCCACAAGGTTGTAAATAAATAGCTGCAACATGGATGCAGGAGGAGACCATTTCATTTTCACCCTCAAACAGTTCTCAGGAGGGCAGTTTTTTGTCACTTAGGTAAAGGTGAACCACCCATTGCCCCTTCTGAATGTTGAGTGCTGATATACCCCCTTACATACTCATTGCAGATCATATTAAAATGTATTCATCTGATGCAGTATTAGCACAAGGTAGTATGCCATTGCCTGCACAATCAGCAATCACTGGATTGCAAGAGCGCAGCCCTCCACCCTATCTGTAAATGAAGAGACTGTAATTTGTAAACCCACCACTTATCGACATTTTGCCTCTGTTTCTGCCAGTCGATTTCATTGGAGGATTCGATTCTTGCCCAACAACATACCAAGCTGCCCAAAAACCCCTGCAACTCCAGCTGCAGCCGTTGTACTCGTAAGTAAGGTCACACATGATGACGGAGAGTTTAGCGCGTGGGAGTCGACACGAGTTCAAAACACTTGACACTAATCTTCAGCGAGATTATACAAGTTTGGGGCTTGTGTTTTCAATGTAAAAAGACACGGTAGATAAAAGTAATAAACTACCTTTCAATCCACACATCTTGAACCAACCCATGATCTTGTGCTAAGAGATCACCGGTTGGTTCAGTGGGCTGTGCCACACTCAAAACATGAAGTACTGCGAATGACAAAAAACACTTTCCAAAACTACAGCGTTCATAGAAATAGAACACTTTACCCTGTGCAGTCTTGAGAAAAATAAAACAGGACACGGGTGGGGTCTGTGAGTGGTGAATTTGATTGGTCATGATGATGTAAGATGCCATAATATTTAGTCTTGTGCAGTAAACCCTCAAATATTGTGGCGGTTATGTTCTTGGAAAATACCATGATAATGAAAACTAAGGGCCGATGGGAAAAGGGGGTTTTGGTTCCTGGGCTTTGAGAAAATATGGACCAAGGTTGGCAGCAGCCAGAAATAAACATATCACAATTGAATTAAACATGTAAATAGAATAAATACAGTATAAATAAAGAAAGAAAAACACAAGACTTTTACCTTTTAAATTTTATTCCAAAACGCAAGGTGGTTGAGGGTAACAACATTACATACTTGTACTGCACTCTTCCATAAAGAGAAGAGAAAACACAAGACTTAGCTCGGGATGATGAATCTGTTGGAGTGGAGAGTGGAGAGGGGGGTGGGATTCAGCAATTGGAAGAGCAGCATTAGTTTTACGACAAAGTCGTCAGCAGCATTGCCACACAAGAGAAGAGTAAGACAGTCCTTAACCACAATACCTTGAACCCCGGAGCAGATCTTTCTTGCTTGGAGAGGAAGGTATCAGATGGCATCCTCTTCCAAAATAATCCAGCCTTGTAGGCATCAAAGACCTGCTCCGGCATAAATCCATTCACCTCGATTAGTTCCATGAGCTGCGGTGGGTTGTTTTTCGCAGTGTCATGGTCTCTCAATGCTGCTTCCCTGACCAATTTTACATGATGGAGGTCGACCCTCTTTTGAATTTCTCAAACCAGCCCGTGCTGGCATGGAACTTGTGGGTAACCGTGGTTTCACTGGAGCCTTTGGCTGCCTCCTTGAAGTGTTCGTAAATGAGCAATGGTTTCTCCCATATCACGGGTCCATTCAAAGGCACTTTTTTCTGTGTTTGGTCCTTGGTCCAAAATGTAAGTGCTTTTTACATCTTTTCAACATAAAGAAAATGGGACTGGAATGACTCTTTTGCACTTTGCAGAGCACTGGGCAGCAACGCTTTAATGGATGGATATTTAACTCATTTTCACGATTACACTGCACAGTAGATTCATTACCCTCGCCAAAGGAGAGGGTATTGCGTTTGGGGCCATTTGTTTATGTGTCTGTATGTCTGTCTGTCTGTCTGTCTGTCTGTCTGTTTGTCCACACAGAACTTTCGTGTTTTTCTCCACAACTGCTTGTCAGATTTAGACGAAATTTTCACCATTGGTGCGACAACCCATGCAGAATGTTTTAATATAATTATGACGTCATAAGTCACATGGTGTGGCAGCCATGTTGGAAAAACGGAAAAACGTTGAGCCTCTATCTCTGAAACCGCACCAAGAAAAAAATCGAAACTTGGCACATGGCAAGTACTCATGGAGAATGTGGGATTTTTTTATGACATCATAATTGCATCTGTAGAACATTACATCTGATCAGTATGAAAAATTTTGAAGGTCATTTAGGGATAAAATTGTCCTCGGAAAAAAAAAAATTAATGACGTCATCGGTAACATGATTCGGCAGCCATATTGTTTTTTCTAAAAAAAAAAAAAATTCACAAATCTTCTCTGAAGGGGCTGAACAGATTGAGGTGAAACCTTACAAGTATTACCGTTTATCCATGAGGAACAAAAGGTTCACACATGTCATGACTCATGGGTCACATGGGTCACATGATTTGGCAGCCATATTGGATTTATCCTGAAACCTACAAAAAGAATCTTCGTCTCCAGAACGGCTACACAGATCGAGGGAAAACTTCACACAAATGTTCCCCAAGCCTTGGGTGTACATATTTGTTCAGGAATAATTGATCGGTCACTTGGTTTGGCAGCCATATTGGATTGCCAAAAAAAATTAAATAATATTTTCTTTAAACCACTGAATCAATCGACATGAAACTTTACAAGTGTGATCTAGTAGAGATAGGGAATACATGTTTTAAATTTCAACTTGATCGGACACATGGTCTGGCAGCCAGAATTATTCAATTTTTTCAATAAGGCTCACTTGGCTGTGCCTGGATGGGTTTCAGGGTAGAGGAGTCGCAGCTGAAATGTGAATCCTATCCAGGTTCCCCCTGATGACTTCGTCTTTGCTTTTTGGGGTTCCTTCTGATTACTCCAATGCAGGACTGTACCTATTTGGTCTTCCATTTGATTTGAATTCAATATATTTTAATCCCATTCTGAATTCAATTGAATGATTTTTTAAAAACGTCATGGGTTAGGGTCAGGTGTCCAATCATAGTGGGGTTGCATCAAAGTGGGATGTCTTGGTACCCGGTCATCACTGCCAGCAGTTATAAAGTGGCAGTTCTCGCTCTGTCTCTTATTAATTGCGTAACACACCAGTACACAAAAGTTCTGGTCTGCAATCTCTGATTGCTCTTTCTAGTTGATCCTGTAATCGTGGCCCACAGATGCTGCACTTTCACCTTTAGCCAACCGATCTAAAAACTCGATCTTTTCGCCGAACGTCACAACTATTCTGCCTTTTGGCACAACTAATTTTGTGTGTCGCTTTACATTTGGGCTCATTAAAAATGGTGCACGAGAAACACAACGCTCCCAATAGGAGATAATCGTACACGCATGGGACACAAAAGATGACTCATCTCAGCTCAAAAACTGTGATTGGTTGAAAATGGAATCCCGTGATAACGAAATCGAAGCAATAGGTTGCCTGCTATGGTGAAAACCCACGATATGAGGGTTTACTGTGCTGCTAAATGAAAGGTTTTTTGAAAGTGTGAAAAAGGCGATTTATGTTGAACATTGTTCAAATATATTGTTACGAATTTGGAATTCAATCGCACACAACATACAGGTTCCCTTAGTCAGCTATGTCGTTAAGGTGCATGTTCCCTGATAGCTCACCTCCCATTGTTTAAATGTTTTGAAATCGATTAGATGCGGCTGCGGATCGATTTAATAGTTAGGGAAAGAAACAATGGAGACGTCCCTCCCTCTTCTGCGAAGAGGAAGAAGAACCTGCGGTGACGTCAACAACTCCTCCACCATGGTTGAGCGGGGGTGGATCACGAGGCATGAGTCACGCCGGGTGCGGGGGAGGGGTGCAAAGGATAAAGAGGAAATCTTTTCTTTGTTTAAAGAGATATCCAAAAAGATTCGGGAAAGAGTCCCGTGGCAGAGTTCGTGTGCTGAGTCCCGTGGGAGGAGTAAGCTTTTTGGCTTCGGCAGTTGGGGGAGTCGGGAGGAGGCCAGAGGCCGGGGAGCTGCGTGGAGGTCCGGGCGTCGCGAAGGAGACGCGAGCTGGGGGCAGCCTTGCCTGCTGTGTCGCGCAAACCGCGCGTTCGTGTGGAGAGAGCCGGAGAGAGCTCGCCTGCCCACACGGGGGGCTCGAGCTCGACGCGGCTACGCTAGCTGCCGTGGGGAAGGAGCATCGCGGGTCGCCCAAGCGCGTTCGTGTGGAGAGAGCCGGAGAGAGCTCGCCTGCCACACGGAAGCCCGAGCTCGACCGCGGCTACGCTAGCTGCTGTGGGGAAGGAGCATCGTGGGTCGCCCAAGCCAGACACCACGAGGGTGCAGGTAACCTGCAACGGTCTCGTGGGACTCGTTCGGTCTGCCAAGTCCCACGCCATAAAGACCCAAGAGGTCCAGTCTGACCCCATTGCCTTTGATGGGGTCTTTTTCCTGCTTTTCTTTCGAAAGAATGTTTGTGGCGCCGAGTCCCGTAAGTAAAACTGTGTAAGTGACTGTACATTAATAATTGCTAATAGACGGTTGTAGTTCTTTTGTTGCTTGTTAATTGCATACGTGTTTCATTATAATAAATGTCCTTGTGTAAATGTAAACCTGCTCGCTTCGTCCATTCCTCAATTGACTGAACATTTCGTGTGTTGGGAGTTAGAAAGCCGTTGGTTTGCCGTAATAGTTGGACATTTGGACCGACGGTTTCTCGGCGATTACGCCGCTCGGAATCGCGCACGGACAAGCTCGCCTCGGCGGTTTGTTCTGTACGAGATCCGTCGAGGGTGAATACCCCGGTAGTTTGGATCACGTGGGTAATTTAGGTACATTGAAAGATTGGCAATCGACCCTCCCCACGTGATTCTGCCGATTGGCGTATTTCGGGTTTTCTGTACAGGACCCGTCATTCCGGGCGGCGATCTATATTCCCGCGCGATCGGTCGGGCCGACTCGACTTGCGGCTCCGCTTCAGAGCGGTCGTGTTTTGGCGGCCGACTCCGGCCGCGTAAAACTGGTTTGTCAGGAGTGGGGTGTGAACCCATCCACCTCCGTAAATTTGTAGTGTTCGAATCCGCAACAACTGGTTTGTCAGAGTGCGATTCGGCCCCTCCGCCTCCGTAGCAAAATTCACGGATCAGGGGTATATGGAGCAACCCCCCCCCGTGTCCCAATTACGAGCGTTATAAATTTTATTCCCAGCACGTAAAATGTTCAGCCAAGGCGAGCAGGGGCAGGAGGGATTAGGAATGGATTTGGAAATGTTTAGAATCTATGGCTCAGGACGAAATGACCATGCAGGACATCCCATTATGCAGGTTGACTATTCCCCCGCAAATAAATGCAGAGTCCGCAATGGGCGCAGCGGCAGGGGCCGCGGTGTATGACACCCCCCTCCTCCTCCGTCAAAATCCCTCCCCGGTCCCCGGCGATTCGGCTTCGTCGGGGTTGGCTGAGATCAGCCAAGTGGGGGAAATGCTTGCGCGGGTGCTGCAGGCAATGAACAACATAAATGAAAATGCGCAACAAATGAAAACAAACATAAATGAAAATGCGTGCAGGATGGAAAACGAGATGAAGGGCATGAATAAAAAAATGGATGGAAAGCAAAGGAAATGAAGGAAGAAATAAAAAACACATGGATGAGAATATGCAAAAACTGCGGGGTGAGATGCAGAGCATGGGGCTGGATATCCAGGAAGGGCAAAAGGCTAAGGTCTGGGCATAAGAGGCATAATGGCGCCTGCACGTGGCGAGATACGGGCAGTGGAGTGCAAAATGGCGGCACCACGTGGCAGCTCGACCGAACCGACAAGAGGGGAGTGTGGACTGTGTCGGCCCCGCGGTGGAGGACAAAATAATTCGGGAGACGCGTTGGGCGAGACTCGTGCAGGTGACGGAAAAAGTGACGGTGACACAGAGTCTGTGTCACCGGAAAAAGTTTCCGGTGACACAGAAGTTCACTTCCGGTTCGGGTTTGGAGCGTCGAGAGGTCTTTAGGGGCTCTCTGCTGACGTTCTCAAGTTAAGTTTCCGGTCGTTATTTGTCCCGTTTTAACTGTTTAATTTTCTCACCTACATGTCACTGTGTGTTCCTAGTTCGGTTTTGTTTCAAAAATCGTGCTATTTTTGTGAGTTTTTTGTCGACGTTCTTACCGAGTGTTTGAGGCCTAGGCCTTGGCCTAGGCTTGAGGCCTACCGTTCGATCGTTTTTTTTTTGTTGTTTTGTTTTTTTCTCCCATTACTTCAATTTCTATCCTTCCCATTAGCTTCAATTTTCATCCTCCCCATTTCCTAACGTCCTCAATTCTCCAACTAATCTTTTTTTAATCTCAAAAAAAGAAAAATAAATAAAAAAAAAAATACCCAACAACAACTCAACAACCTAACCTTCTCCCCGATTCTGCTTCTTCTTCTTCTCTTATCTTCCTCCTCGTCTTCTTCCTCGATTTTTCGACAACACTTCCATGATTAATCTGTTGAAAACTCTCTCAAACATTAATATTAACAAAAAACGATCTTATAATGCTTCATTCCTCTCTCACACGTGTGGTACTCTTTACGTTTTCATAATGCACTACTCTTCTGCTATTTTAACAGACTGCTCTCATTTCGACCTCTCCTTCACTCCTTGCCTAAAAAATCCAACTATTACAGCGCTTCTTCTCTCCATTCTCTGAATTCGCCTTCATTGCATCCATCAAGAATTGTGTTAATCGCATCTCCGACCTAAAACTTTTAAAAACCACAGTTTGCAATGGATGTTCACTTTCCATCAACCATTCTTTTTTTCCAACTTCAGTGCCAACTCACCCCTCACCCTCACTCTCACTCTCAAAGCAACCATCCACTCTTCTCCCTCCAAGCCTCCTCTCACATCTCTCAAAAATTCCCCCCTCACCTTTCTCCACCTTTCATCCCCCTCACTCATCCTTCTCAAGTTGCCCCCCTCTCATCCACCAAGCTGCCTCCCTCCACTGCCCTCTCACCTCCATCTCTTCACTCCACTCCTCAAATCCTCAACTGCCTTCTTCCTTGTCTCTTGTCCCCCTCTCCCCCAGCACCACAGAGCCTTTTCTCTCTCTCATTCGGCCCCTCCTCTAGCTATTCTGCAATCCCCCACACTCTTTCAACAACCCTCCTTATCCTCCCCCTCGTCCTTTGTCCTAACCTCCCCCTCCCCCACCCCTGCACACCAAAGCCTCCTCCCTACCTCTTCATTAAAAGTGTGGACCTCAAATATCCGGGGCTTTCGCTCAAACCTTTCAGATCTTTCCATACAGGCTGCCACTGACAAACCAGAACATAATCTGCCTAAAGAAACTTTCCTCTCCCATGACGTGTCTGACTCCAAGTATCTCTCCCCGGTTACTCCCTCCTCCGGTTTGCACAGACCTGAGCCTCGTCCTGGTGGAGGTGTTGCTCTCTCATCAAAGATCTATCCTCACTCTCCTTGCACTGCTCTCATCTCCCCACACCGCGAATACCTCTGGCTACGGCTTCCCCTCCACTCCCACCTCATGTTTATATGTGTACTGTACGTCCACGAACAGTGATGATCCATCTACACCTCACTATCCGAAAACATGGACCATCTTTATTTCTCATCCAAACTCTCTCTTCTCTTATGTGACTTCAATGGTCATCACGCCAGTTGGCTAGGTGTGGGTACCTCTCTCACCTGTCATGGTACTCAGCAAAAGCTTTCTGTGACTCATTGGAACTGACTCAATCGGTCAATTTCCCGACCCGGATCTCAACCAATGGTATCCATCTCTTCTAGATCTGATTTTGACAATTCCCTGACAATATATGCTGCTCTTCCTCCGCTCCAATCGGTTCTTCTGACCACGTCCTTGTAAAGTGAGACATCTCTCTGGCTGTTATCAGAGAACCACCTCACCGCCGTCGAGTCTGGCATTACGCAAGCCGACTGGCAGGGTCTCCAAGCAGCTATCAAACTTACAGACTGGTCTCCTATCACTACTTTTCTCAAACATCAACTCATCCTGGGAATTCTTTCAAAGAAACTTGCTCTACCTCATGCACAGATTTATCCCCTCTCGTCTTCAGTTGTCCTACCCTTCCTCCCGCCCTTGGTTTACTGAAGCTTGTGGCGAGGCAGTTGTCCTGAAACAACTTGCCTTTGCCTCATGGAAAGCAAACCCAACTGTGGGCAATCTCAGTTCCTTCCACAACGCTCGGAACAAGTGTGTATCTACCCTCAGGAGAGCCAGAAAACAACATCTTTCTCATCTCAAGTCTGAACTCTCAAACCTCTCTCCCTCAAAATCCGTGTGGCGTTTAATCAAATCTGTTTCTGGTGTATGTTCCCCTCCATGCCCCCTCCCTTACCTCAAATGGCTGCACTGCTGATACGCACGTGATAAAGCTGAATGTCTAAACTCGGTGTTGCAGCTAAATCTTGTGTCCTAAACCCATCACTTTCTCAACCCACCTTACCAGTCGCACCCAACTGTCCCTGGACTCTGTGTCCTTTCTTCTAATAAGGTGGAGAGCTTGCTTTCAAAACCTCGACTCAGATTCTGCAACCGGTCCAGACGGCATCCAGCCCACGTGTCCTCAAAGCCTGCTCTTCTGCCCTTGCTCACCCTCTCTCTGTTCTATTCACCCTCTCATTTGCTCAAGGTCATCTGCCATCTGCTTGGAAATCTGCAACATCACTGCCCTGCATAAAAAAGGTGCAAAAACAGATCCCTGTAACACAGACCAAATCAGCCTTCTCCCAATCATTCAGCAAGGTTATGGAATCATCATCGCTTCAGACATGAAAATCCTTCTCTCTCCAATGGCTTGATTTCCGATCATCAATTTGGTTTCAGACCAGGTCACTCTACCCTGGATATGCTGCTTCTGCTCTCCCATCAATGGATGGAGTCCTCAATGCCAGACAGGAAATCCGAGCCGTATCCCTGGACATATCACGTTGCTTTTGACACAGTCTGGCACCCTGCACTACACACAAATCTCTTCCCATGGTATCCAAGGCCATCTCCACTCATGGCTCGCAGACTTCCTCTCCTGTCGCAGTCAACGTTGGCCCTAAATGGAGTTCTTTCATCCCCTCTCCTGTGCAGGCTGGAGTTCCTCAGGTAGCGTTCTGGGCCCTGTTCTTTTTCTGGTTTTTCATCAATGATCTCTCCGACTCTCTGGAAAATCCTCTATATCTCTTTGCTGAATGACTCCACCCTCTGCCGTACCATCTGTCATCCCTCAGCACCGGCAAGCAGCAGCTTCTTCGCTCACTGCAGATCTGGATAAAATCACAAACTGGTCCAACACATGGACATGTCTTTCAATCCAGACAAATCTCACACTCTCACTATGTCTCTTCGAAAGGACCGTTTAAAACCCCCCATCCATCTTCTCAACAATCCTCTGGAAGAAGTCTTTCTTTCAAGCTTCTGGGTCTCACTATCTGCATGACCTTTCCTGGGAAAGTCACATTTCCAACCTCGCCTCAAAAGCCAGTCGCCGACTGGGAATCCTCCGTCGTGCAAAGTCCTTCCTCGGCCCTCTTGAGCTCCTGACCACTTACAAAGCTTTTGTCCGTAGCCTGATGGAGTACTGCTCTCCCCGTCTGGGCTGGTGCTCCTGCCTCCCACCTTTCTCGGCTTCACGCTGTCGAAACCAGGGCATTTAGGATCATCGGCATCTCCCGCAATGAAGCTGAGTCTTTGGGCCTCTCACTCAATCACCGCAGGTTGGTCGGTGGTCTTTCTGTCTTCTACCGTCTCTCTCCAGCTTGCCCCCCTGCTCTCTCTGCCATTTGTCCCACCACATTTGCACAGGGCGCTCAAGGTCCGCCAACACCCCCTTCTGGTAAAACTACAAAAATCACGAACACTGATCCTTCACCTCCTTCATTCCTCTTTTTTCCCGCCTTTGAAATAAACTCCCTCACTCTATTCTTTCCCATTCTTCCCTCCAGGCTTTCAAAACAGCTGTTCACCACCACCTCTTATCATCCCCCATCCAAATCCTCGATCTTTTCTACGCCGATAATCCACCCAACCCACTTCCTTCAATTCCCCTGCTTCCCTTCCTGAAAGTCCCTGTAATGTCCATCTTCTCTTCCCATGTTCCCGTCCCATCCCCATCCCTCTCCCTTCCACAGATCACCTAATGTGTATGTTCCCCACTGTTTTGTCCCTCCACTCCCGCCCTCTTGTCTCATGCCCCTTGCTGTGCGTTGTGTGTTAGCTCTCATACGAGCCTCGACATGGTATCAAAAAAAAAAAAAAAAAAAAAAAAAAAAAGAGGAAAAATTAAATGAGGTGACTGAGACATGCAGGACGAGACCGTGGAGTGACTGAGAAATGCACGGAGACGCAGGAGACAAAGGAAGGAACACCAGAGCCACGGGGAATAGAACAGGAAACAGAGACGAAAAGCCAGGAAGAAACGGAAATAATAAACGAGGTGACTGAGATAAAGCAAGTAGAGGAGAAACTCCAGGTAATTGACGAGCACACACAGGTAGGGATAGTGAGGGACAAAGGGGTTGAGCTGGGGGAGTGTTTTGTGACCCGGTGCGAGCAGCAGGATGGCCCCCTTCAGGAACAAGGTGAGGGACTGTGCCCCCTTGAGGCAGATCGCGACGAGGAGAGTCCGGTCGAGCCTTGCGAGGTAAAGGGGCGAGTGCTGTGAATGGGTGCACGCGGAGCTTGGGGTTGTGGAAACCCCGGAACCCTTGAGGTGGTGCTAATTCCAGCGTGTTTGTTCCGGTGTGTGTGGTGTCGAAATGTGTGTTTGCGAGTGTGCCGAAGTGCGTGCTTCCAGCACTCCGTGTGTGAATGAAGCACCGCATGTCAGAGAGGCCGTGTGTGAGTGAAATGGTCTGTGTGGATGAAGCACCGTGTGTGGATGAAAACCGTGTGTGAGTGGTGTGGTCACGAGTGTGCCGGGTGCGTGCTTCCCAGCACTCCGTGTGTGAATGAAGCACCGCGTGTCAGAGAGGCCGTGTGTGTGAGTGAAACGGTCTGTGTGGATGAAGCACCGTGTGTGAGTGAAACACCGCGTGTGAGTGTCCCCGCGTGTGTGAGTAATATGGTGTGCCTGGTGGCGAGTGTGCCGAAATGCGGGCCTTCCAGCACGCCGTGTGTGAAGGAAACACCGAGTGTGGAAGGGACGGCGTGTGTGAGAGCGCTGTATGTGAGGGAGATGACAGTCGGTATGCGGGAGGACGCAACCGCATCCCCGTGTCCGAGTGCCATGGTGGAGTGTGTGAGCGTCGTGGCACGCAGGAGTGTGTGCGTTGAACGGCGACGACGACAGGACCAGATGAAGGACAAGGGCCGAGTAGACGCCGTAGCTGAATTGGGAACCGTGCCGGGTTTGCACAGCAGCGAGTGCGGGGTCCTGCTGTGTTACGCACAAGGCCGCCACGTGCGCGGCTGCGCAGGTGAAACCCGGTCCGGAACGCCAGCGGTGGATGTTAGCTGATCCCGCGACGGACAGAAGCTAGGCTGGATTCGGAATTTTGACCGGATGGGTTCTCCAGCGGAGCGTGTTTGTAAAGCTCCGACGCAGCGAGCAATGTGTTCCCGTGGGGAACCCTCGAAACGTGGGGCTTGCTTTGAGATGCGCAGAGTGACGTCATGGCTGCACGTGTTTGGAATCCGCAGAAGAGAATTCCTGCCGGATGGTACCGTCCAAGAGGGACGAGGTGCCCTTGGATGAGGTGCGCGGGCGCAAAGCAGTGCCATGACGTCACGGAAAAAGAGCGCGGCTGTGAACTGCCGTGCTGGTGGTGCGCATTATGACAAAAAAAAAGAGTTGAGAAAAGCAAGCCTCGCTTCGGGTGAACATGATTCCAGGCAAGGGTGGAAGACCCCTTGTTGGGGGCACAGGAACTACTAGTTAGGGGGATGGGATAGCGATAGTTAGACCGGCTTCATGGGGACATGGGTTGTACCCATGGAGCCGTGGAATGGATTAGTTAGAGGGATTTTAGTTTAGATTTAGGTAATGGGAATTGTTGGATTTTTGGAGACATGGACAGACTGGAAATGTGTAGTGGAGACGTAGCTTAGCTACGTAGAGTAAATGAACGTGCATGAGTTTTAAGGGATGACGAGGGAGCACGAGTTAGTCGGGGATTTAGTTCGAAGGATGGCAGTGTGGAGTGTTGGTGTGAGTTGCGAAATGGAAAGTGTGTGAGGAATGAGTGTAGGACAGTGGCCCAAGTGTGCGAGTGGAGCGAGTGGTATGCATGGTGCGAATGACTGGTTGGGGGGAGGAGTGATTCCACCCAAGGGCCCCGGGGTCAGTTTAAAGTTAGCTAGTGGGTTATTCAAATTTACTAACAGGAGGTCGTTTTTGTTGTTGGTGTCGAGAGAAGGCACGAAACCCGTTTGGAGGGGTGCAAGAGTTCATGGACCGGCTGGGAGCGTGGCTGTGGAAAGGAGAGTATTTGTTTAGTGGGCACCCAGGCACCGGACTAGTCGGCCAGAGTAGGCCAAGGGCCCAAGAGGGGCCGGGATAGTGTAATGGGCACGGGCGACCCGTCGGAAACGGGACCCGTAGCACCAGAATGCCACGGGGGCAGTGTACTGGGCACGGGCGACTCGGAAAGGGACCCGGGGCATCAACACGCCACGTGGGCATCGGAGGGGGCAATGCCAGAGAGGGCAACCCCCCACATTTTAGGAGCAGCTAGGCTCGGAGGCAGCCTGCGGGCCTAGGGGTGCCATGATTAGAGTTCAGCAGAGGGGGAGTTCCTGCCAGTTGAGCCACGCTGCCCAGCCAGGAAATTGTGCGAGGGCACGTATGAAAATTTGAGGCAAAGCCCAAATTTATAATGGAGACCAACACAGGCGACGGGAATCATGGTTTTTAGAACCGATAGTTTTAAAGTGTGAGGCGTTTTTGGAAAGCCCGCGGGTAGTTTCAGGTTAATGAATGTTAGGGTAGATAGGAGATGTACCCTTCGCACCATCCATCCCTTCGCTCGTTGCAGGCCGCTGGACTCACCTTGGTAGATCGCTGAACTCTGAGGAGGCCATTCTGAGGCTTCGTTGGGCCTCGAGACAGGACGCTAGTTCTCCCTATTCCCTCCAGAGAGGGAACGTAGGGGTTGGGAGTAGGCTAGGTTGACAGGATAGGTTAGCCGGACAATGACGATAAAGGGGGTTAGGGAGACAATGGTAAAAGGGAAATAAAATAATAAAAATAAAGAGGGGCTAAATTTTGTTGTGTGTGTGGCAAATTAAGGGAGTGGGTATGGACAGAGACAGGCAAAGGCGATAGAGTGGGGAGAGACAGTAGGCTAGGTCCGAGCCCGCTTCAAAGCGGCCGGCACCACCGCACTCCCTCCAAAACCTGATGGAACCACACCAGAGGCCGGCCAGCTTCACCTGCGCCCTGTTGTGCTGCAGCTGCCTGTTCTGCATGGGTTACCTTGCCATGCCTAGTTGCCTGCCTCTGCCATGACCCCATGCCTGCTAGCCCTTGTTTGCGTTTGCCCCTGTGTCCATCCATCACCATGCGCGCCAGGACCATTCAGTTTTGTGAGGACTGCCTGCAGGCAGCCCGTTCATCCATCATGTCATTTGTTTTGCGACCATCTCCATCCATTCCCTGCACCAAAGACTTTGCAACGACTTTTGCCTTTCCCCTTTCCCCTTTCACAGATTACAAGTCCTGGGCCATGGTTTAATGTAAATTTATAAGTTAAGGTTAAGTTGAGTGAAAATTGTAAATACGTGGACCGCCTGCATGTTTGTTTTAGCGCCGGCAATTTTAGTTAAGTTGTCCGAATGAGTCTGTGAGAGTTTGTTTAGTTAGTTACGCAGCGCATTAGGTTATTTTTTGGGACACGTTTAAAGAAATGTCGCACTCAGGGATCCGAAGGTAGAACGTACTAGGGAAAACTTACACATGCTGGTCACACGAAAATTTGACGACTCGGGACGAGTCTGTAAAAAGGGGAGGGGTAGTGTTACGAATTTGGAATTCAATCGCACACACATACAGGTTCCCTTAGTCAGCTATGTCGTTAAGTGCATGTTCCCTAGATAGCTCACCTCCCATTGTTTAAATGTTTGAAATCGATTAGATGCGCTGCAGATCGATTTAATAGTTAGGAAAGAAACAATGGAGACGTCCCTCCCTCTTCTGCGAAGAGGAAGAAGAACCCTGCGGTGACGTCAACAACTCCTCCACCGTGGTTGAGCGGGGGGGGGGGGGGGGGTGACACGAGGCGTGAGTCACGCCGGGTGCGGGGGAGGGGTGCAAAGGATAAAGAGGACATCTTTTTTGTTTAAAGAGAATCCAAAGAGTTCGTGGAAAGAGTCCCGTGGCAGAGTTCGTGTGCTGAGTCCCGTGGGAGGAGTAAGCTTTTTGCTTCGGCAGTTGGGGGAGTCGGGAGGAGGCCAGAGCCGGGAGCTGCGTGGAGGTCCGGGCGTCGCGAAGGAGACGCGAGCTGGGGGTGCAGCCTTGCCTGCTGTGTCGCGCAAACCGCGGTTCGTGTGGAGAGAGCCGGAGAGAGCTCGCCTGCACACGGGGGCTCGAGCTCGACGCGGCTACGCTAGCTGCCGTGGGGAAGGAGCATCGGGGTCGCCCAAGCGCGTTCGTGTGGAGAGAGCCGGAGAGAGCTCGCCTGCCACACGGAAGGCCCGAGCTCGACCGCGGCTCGCTAGCTGCTGTGGGGAAGGAGCATCGTGGGTCACCCAAGCCAGACACCACGAGGGTGCAGGTAACCTGCAACGGTCTCGTGGGACTCGTTCGGTCTGCCAAGTCCCACGCCATAAAGACGCAAGAGGTCCAGTCTGACCCCATTGCCTTTGATGGGGTCTTTTTCCTGCTTTCTTTTCGAATGAATGTTTGTGGCGCCGAGTCCCGTAAGTAAAACTGTGTAAGTGACTGTACATTAATAATTGCTAATAGACGGTTGTAGTTCTTTTGTTGCTTGTTAATTGCATACGTGTTTCATTATAATAATGTCCTTGTGTAAATGTAACTGCTCGCTTCGTCCATTCCTTCATTGACTGAACATTTCGTGTGTTGGGAGTTAGAAAGCCGTTGGTTTGCCGTAATAGGGGGACATTTGGACCGACGTTTCTGGCGATTACGCCGCTCGGAATCGCGCACGGACAAGCTCGCCTCGGCGGTTTGTTCCGTACGAGATCCGTCGAGGGTGGAATACCCCAGTCGTTGGATCACGTGGGTATTTAGGTACATTGAAGATTGGCAATCGACCCTACCCCACGTGATCTGCCGATTGGCGTATTTCGGTTCTTGTACAAGGACCCGTCGCTCGGAGTTACCGGGCGGCGATCTATATCGGGCGATCGGGTCGGGCCGACTCGACTTGCGGCTCCGTTCAGAGCGGTCGGTTGGCGGCCGACCCCCGGCCCGTAACAATATAATTCAATTGAAATTAACGATTTTAAAAGGTTATAGAAAAAAAGTTTGAGAAGTTTACCACCATTGATGTAACATCTTTTACATCACCTTATTTAACATGTTACATTAGTTATTCGTGCCTGTTGCATATGTCCATTATGACATCCTTAAAAACAGTAAGTTTCCTGTTTGTAATGATTTTAAATTTTGTTTGCCTGCCAGATAGGCAGATAGAGTAATAATTAAAAAAACACTCCTCTATACGCATGCGCAATCGGGATGAATTCAGAGCCAAAGTAGTGCTGAACTACACGTTCGTTTTGCGATTAACGGCGTAAATCGACCATTCAATTGAAATTAAGTTGTTCCTTGATCATAAACTGAAGTTTGTGGACAGACAGGCAAAGTGAACCAATTGCTTAACCCTACTTTTCACTTTGTGCGAGGTTGGGGGGGAGGTGGGTGTGGGGGTAATGAACCTCATTTCAAACATCATAACATCACGTTTTAAGCATATGCAATCAGAGCACAATTTGCAGGTGAAAATGTAGCAATGGAACAGATAACAAGAGGCAATACCATTCCCAAAGATATTGATGGAATTATTTGATATTTGTTTATTGATGAACCACATGATACCTGATAAACTCCTACCCCCTTCCCTCGACCCAGCACAAAGTGATATCGCCCAGCAGCGGCATCTCCCCTCCATGAGCTACGAAGTCCCAAGGGGTTATGCTGCAAAGGGACCGACACTCAGCTTTGGGCCTCCAGCACAGAGCAGCGTGCCACGGGAACCCATGAACAAGAACCAGTCCGATCCTCGTTCTTGGGTCTCCGTGTTGGACTGGCCATAAAGGCGGGACTTGGTTTGAAAAACGAGAAAACAATGGTGCAGAGCGTTCTAGATGTTGGATTTGCGACTTATTTTTAGTACAGGAACTTGAGCAAAAAATAACTTGCTTTTGGTGTCAATCACCAGGTAAGTACTGTATAGTATAAGTTGGCCATTTTGAGGTTGTGTTTGAATACCGCATTAGATACAAGGGACAAATTTTCCGGTTTCCCATTTACAATTCAAGGCTTTTACGAGCATTCAGCTCCTAACTCAATGTATATTGGTGATGTTCGATTACGTGGGGGGGGGTGAGAGATTTCAGGTGTAATTTCAGTTATTGGGTGACAGGATGAGAGGGAGAGAGATGGAGATAGATGTGAGAATTAAAACCACAACAGGATAATACTTTCAGTAAAACAAAAACCCTTTAATTTTCAAAGGATATAAAATGCGAATGGAATTCAATTCACACAAGATTTAATATAAACCTCTCTGTAGTAGACCTTCAACCCAACGACAGATATTCCCAGATTTAACTACCCAACCATCCCCATGTTTCTTGTTTTTTTTTTACCCGAGCATACACTGCCGATACTGAAATTAAACTTGAGAAATAAATTGCAAAAAGATCCCCCCCCACCTTCTTCCCCAAAAGGACGAGGAAATTGTGCGAAGATCATTCATAGCAATTGCCGTTTGAGTCAGATTACCTGGAGTTATCTCCTTTCCCCATCTGAGTGGTGTCCCTTGACCACACGTCGAGTTTACCTGTCTTTCGAAGATATGATACCGAGTTTTATTTAATAAATAAATAAATAAAATCAGACCTTTGAGAACCTAAAATAAATAAAAGCGATCAACTTTAGATATATATAGAACACTTCGTCACTTTGCCACCATCAGTGACTGCCCGGCAGTTTATTTGTAACGAAAGCCGATCGTTAGGTTGGCAATCCATGAAAAAGTTAAAGTCCACATGATGCTAATTCTTTGCTTACAGAAAGAATTAATCACAAAGCCTACACTGTCAAAGGTGACAGTTACTTAGATATATAGAGCTGCAGGGTGTTTTACGATTGTGTCAAATATTTTCACCCGCTGTGGGAAGTCCTAATGTACCATGTATGCAATTTACAGCATAGGCCAAGATATCAAACTTGTCACTTAAGGTATAATTTTCCCTACGCCATTCAAAGAGTTTGCCAGGCCCAAAAGCAGTTTTCCTTCGATCCAAATCCCAAGCAAGGTTGACCCCTGCTCCGTCGTCGGCCCTCCTGCCAAGGCTGCCGGGGCACGTCGTGTATTCTCTTTGAGATTGTTCCAAAATTAAAATAAATAAATAGTTTACTTGCAACTTTTCTGCAGTTTCCTGGCAGGACTCCTCTTCCAGCTGTTGTAAAAGTTTGCATTGATGACCTTCAATGTGTTCCAATTGAACCTTTGCCATGAGTTAAGTTGGAAAAAAAAAAGAAAAAAAATTACATAAATTATTTATACTCGTGTCCATGAGTATTCTGATGTTTGTTTTATAAAAGTTTTGTCTTGTACAGAAGTGAGAAAATCATTAAAAGACTTTGATTAAGTCATATTGTGTGAACATCGACAATTGTTTAAAAACAAACAAACAAAAAAAACACCAAACGATGCTGTATTGTACAAAAAATAAATTTGATTGGCGTCACAATCAGCATCTCCAAGGTGATAACATGGAATCTCTTTGCAGTAATGTTGAACAATGGGACGGCAATTCGATAGGTAAAAATAAAATAAAAATTCCTTCAGTGGCCTGTTGTTCAGAAGTGATGCAAGCAAGTCCAGGCAAACAGCAAATATGAAGTACATCATTAACAGAGCTCTTGCGGAGATATTGCCGGCAACTCGTACAATTAGCAAGCACAAGATGCACAACTCAGCAGAAAATGGCCGCAAGATCATGCTGCAAAACAGCCAAGTGGCTAATGGGTTTGTGTGCAAAACAAGATGAAATGCCTCGTTCAGCGATGCTTGTACCCACCTTTACTTTGGCATGGCACTAATAAACATGTCCGTTGATTATTGGGATATAGAGGGTCATCAAAAACTTTGATGAGGGCCATCTTATGAGGCACCATTGGGGTACGTTTGCCACAAACACCTGGCAATGCAATAATGTGACGTTCAGGCAGCCAAGGCATTGTGCGATTCGGTTACATCGTGGCCATCGGGCCTGACCAATGCACGTTAACGGATGATCGTTTGCGTATCGAAGTGGGAATTTTTTTTTTTTTTAAGGATGTAGAAGAATCAAAAATAGCTCCAATATTTACATTTGGGTATGCTGTGCCGCCAATCATGTATGCTTCAAATATCACATATCACTCGGTGCCGGCAAAACATTCTTACATCAAACCCGAATCCTTCCCTCCATGTAGGTATCAGTTGAAGGCTGACCACCGATGATTTGCAAGCACCGTTTGTCCGATATCCCAACTCTTGATGAGATAATAAAACAGTCCAACAAGGGCAAACTTATCAGGAATCACTTCACAGCTGCTCTGGGGTACTGAAGGCTTCATATAAATTGGCTGCAAAGTTCTCGATAACATCCATTGTAAGGAGTTCCTGGGGAAAACGAGGCATTAGGTTTTTCCAGTACTGAACCAGCCCACTTCTTCCCTAAGGCAATAGGGAAAGCTGTTACTGCAGTTTGAACAAACATTGGAAACATTAAACAACTAGGCCTGTTCAAACCATGGATTTCCCATTGAAACCATCACATTCTTACTTTGCCTTCACTATCAAGGGACACATCCACTTGCCCATTTTGTTGTTCTTTGTTGCCCTTCGTATCCGAACAAGGCTGTTCACATGAAGCATGTGAACTACCTGCTCAATGTGTTTAGTGCAGAATCTGCTGCACAGACAGGAACCACACTCTGAGATACCCAGCAGTGTAGCCTGGTGTTGAGAAACCTCCAAGAGGAACAGACCACTTGCCCAAAGCCCATGCAGGAATGTGCAATTTGTTCAGGGTGCCAGCGATAACTCACCAACTATTAACAAAGGACACTGTGGGATATTTAAATGTCCAGCAACTAATGCTGGTAGACAGGATGCCCAGTTTATCATCCATTCGAGGGACGGCACACGCATTGATGAATCACCCTGAATGTGAAACAATGGGTTTACAGTTTGTAGCTGGGTCAAGATTCGAACCCAAGCTAAATGGTTTAGGAACGAATGTGCATTCTGTACTTCTAGGCCATCCTGGCTGCCTCTGTACAATAAGTAAGAACGTGTGGTCAGGCTTTCCAGATCAGAAAGGACAAGGTTGTGGATATGTTAAGGCATAGTTAGGTTACTCAACACAGCATGACAACCTTTGTGTTCCACCAAAAAAATCTCACCTGGATGAAATGATTGGGGGCATCACTGCAGATAGAGTGAACCTGTCCATTGAAGATTGGAATGAGTTTAGCAAGAGGAAGGCTGTTTGGTGGCCTGTACAAGAGGAAAACACGGAATGAGTCGAGAAGTCCCTACATATGGTTGGAAGGAATTTTTTAACATTTATCTCAGGCATATGGAGTGTCATAAGTCACATACAGGACAAGACACACGTATTCAATCAGCGTACCCTAACATGGACACTAGTATTTGACAAATCGGCATTACACAGGATTTGAACCTGGGATTAGTGAGCCACGAGTTCACATGAGAATGCTAAACAAGACATCCCATTCAACTAAACCTGTTCAGTAGGGAACTGCAAATTAAGGTGGATTGGTGCGCAGACACACTCGCACGATTCGGCTTCCGGCAATGGCGCAGTGGACGGTTCGAAGAAGCGTCCCACATTATCCATCAGTCTGGCAAAGCCGATGTCAAGGCAGCTTTGCAGCACCAGATTAAAGTCATGGCTGCAGATGCAAGAAGAGAAGTAGAATCAGGTTCACCCGAGGTTGATAATGGCAAACAAGAGTAAAAAATTTTTTTTTTACAATATCCAGACGTACCTTTCCATCATGTCCCGCGTTTCATCTAGGAGCTTCAACGTTGTCCTTTCCTCGTCTGTAGAAATACGTGCCTGCAGCACAACCATAAAGCAAAACTTTAACAAGGAGCATCCTGAGATTAGATTCACAGCACACGAGTAAGAGCAATAGCCATTAATCAAAAGAATGTTAATTTGGCTTGAATGGAGATCGATACGACTCCACAATCACCTGCTATAACACACGTGCACGCACACACCAATTAGGTCATTGGGTGCATGCTGCGTCTCCCACAAGAATATAAAATGTGCAGGCCAAACAGGTACAGTGCAGCCGAAAAAGCAACACACGAAAAAGGTGAGGGGAAAGCTGGAGGGGAGGAGAAGGAAAGAGAAAGGGGGAAATGGGAGAGAACAAAATAAAAAGCTTTATGAAACCACTTACAGGTAAGCAAGAGTGAGGTACCTGTGCGGAAAAGCAGTCATCTTCATCAGGCAGCATGAAGCGTACAAGTGGTGAGATGCCAGGTGAATGTCCTTGAGCAAGGCGCACGGTTTGAATTTTGGTGCCTCCTATCTCGGATAGATTCCCCAATGTCGATTCTTCAATGCGACGGCGAATGTCAGCGATAAAGTCTCGTAATTTGGCCAGCGAGATGGCCTGCTTAAGCTGAACGCTGCGCAAGTGAGGAAGTGGCAAAATGGCTCAGAGAAGCCTTTCTGATGGGAAACCATTCTATCTGTGTGACATTCTTTCATCATCTAGGCATGTCAAATGCAAACCCGTTTAAAAACAACAACATTTCAACTACCGTTCAAAATAAAAGCACAAGTTTGCTGCACTCACCATCCCAGCACATCCTGCACCACACCCTTCACCGACGTGACGAGCTGTCTCAGGCCTGCAGAAAACAAACTCGCTGCCGCACGTTGCGTACACACATGCATGGCATGCACTTTACACGACGGCATCACCTTGAAGTTACAAGAAACGGGGATCGGAAAAATGAAGATTCCATACCATCACCCAACAGGTGTTCGACGGAGGACAGGTAACGCTGCTGTGCGCCATACGACAACTTCAGCTTCTGCGGCGAAAGAAGACACAAATTAGAGCTCTGCAGGAATGTTTTGAACTGGTGCTGTCCCCAAACTCAGCAAGTTGCTCTTCTGAGCCGAGTCTGAGTCAAGCCGGGTTTGGGTGTCAACTCGGAAAGAACTCGGATGTTTAAGTTCCGTAGAAGTGGACATTTTCGCGCATTCCACGCTACAACGGAGAAGCGTGGATTTAACAACGCGCGAATACATTTGCCTTTTTTGGAGAGATTACAGCATCAGATCACACACAAAAAAAAAACGTGAGTACCGTACTCACAGCCTACGGTTGTCAGTCACGCCGTAGTGAGTAACAAGCAATGTGCTTGGCCAGCATGTGTGCCATAGGCCTACGTGGTTTGCATCGACAGTACTGTGCTTCAGCGTTGATCATTCAACGGCAAATACGCTTCGTCATTTGAAGCAGATTTCAAAAGCGGACGAACTTCAATGGTTCACCAAACCGGCAAGCTTGGTTAAAGCAGAGCTTGATGCACTGTCTGTCCGTGCTGCTGACAAAGAAAGCTGGGACAGGTGAAGGTCCCGTACCAGTTTGGAGACAGTGATGCCGATGCCAGAGATCGGAATGATTAAAAAATACCCAATGCTCCAGGGGACCATGAATTCACTAATCTCCCCCATTCGATTAACTATCGATTTGATTGACTGTACTTTCCCGTCGTATTTTCATTGGTTCCGTATGATTTACACCAGGTTCGTAAACCTCAGTTTTGAGATCAAGTAAGTTTTGATTCCAGTTTCTCTTCAGTTCTGCTTACACTGCAGTTTATTTCCTCTCTTCGAAAACGGTCGACAACGTTGAGACGGTCATGTGTTTTGTGACCGCTCCGTGAAATTAAAAACATGCGGACACGCGTTCATGTCGCTCAGTGTGAAAATTTCCACTTCTACGGAGAATCGTGTTTGTAAATCCGCGAAAGCTGCAAATCGCTCTCCTGGAATTTTCCTTTGCGAGAGTGAACTTGCATTTGCTTCAGTAAACTGGACGGTGCTTACGTAGGCCACGTTGCCATTGCATTTCAGCATGCATAAGCAGGTGCGTTCCCTACCTCCGCGGGAAAATTAGTGTAGAATGCAAACAAAAGTGCCCACGATATAAACAGCCGACTCTTCATTGGGTTTCCTGGACCAATTTTTGCTGGTGTTCAGTGGTGAACGTGACTTTTTTTGTTTGTTTGTTTTCTTTTAAATTGCAAACTTATCCGAGTTCCGAGCCGATCTGGGAGCCGGCATATTTTGCCGAGATTACCAAGACGGATCTGAACCGAGGCCCAGCACTAGTTCGAACCGAAAATCCCTGGTCAACGAAGTCTCAATTTTGAAGCTGTGGGGGATTACCCGTCCAAATGCACCAAAGTTCTCCACACGGTTGTCCAGATAGATATAACCGCCGATGATGTTGAGCTGCACACAGAGCAGCACGGCGAGTGCGGAAGTGCTGTACACGGCGACGATGGCACGGCTGAAACCTGAACGGAAGCGGGAGCATGCACCTTCACGTCAATTCATAAAAACCAAGCACGAATACAAAGTGTTTACGAGATGGAAACAACATGTGTTGAAAGTAAACAAAATTAAACAGATTAACATTGTAATACATTCGGGAAAACTACGGCCACTAACGTCTTCAACTATGAACGTGTGACAACGTGGAAGTGGGAGAATAAAAAATAAATACTTGCCCAAGATCTTTAAGTCTTCCCAGATTTCTAATTTGTTTGCTGGCCTGAAACATCAACATGATGATCTGTTAACAAGAGTATGAGGTTATTAACGAGGACGTGCGTGTAAACAATAAAGCCGGAAGTACAAAATGTGCTACTCACTTTGACTTCAGGACAGCAGTGAGGCTTTCAGATTCCAGCTGCTGTACGATGGATTTCCTTAATGATGGGATCATTGAAAGAACTTGGGTCGGGAATAGTAAAATAAATCATTGTTATTGATAAAGTACAGTTTAAACGATAAATATCGTTTGCATCGATGCATGTTTTGATGACAAACTACTAATGATGAAGCAGAATGGCTGTGCGCTCAGATTCTGGGTGAGACAAATAAATCCGTCAGGCCTACTCCAATTCCAGCGAAATTATAAATCGCTACCTTCGTCACACAAATAGTGATCTGCATGGGCGGCAAAGGAAGTAAGAATAGATTAAAAAAAAATTCCTTTAAGGGTAGTTACTCCACTTTGAGTAAAAGGAAAAACTGACGTTTCGGGTCTCACCCTTCGTCGGAGCAAAAGAGGGAACAATGGGGGCAGAGGTTCAAACAGGAAGACTTGCACAATTACGTCATCACTGATGTGCTGGGAGTGATGAGCACCGATTGGGCAGAGGTCTCCACATCATGTGTGACGTGTATGGTAGAGAGGGATAGGAAGAAGAGAACTGGAAAGGGAAAAGAAAAAGAAGACAAACTAAGGGGGAGGGAAGAATGTCGGTCGATATTTCAGCTGAATTAAATCTTCTCCTTTAAACCATGTGGTGCTAATAGTCCAAGTTTACAGATAGTTTCCTCTTCTGTGAGTTTCTGTGAGTCGTTGCTTCCATGGAATAGTGCCAAACCACAGACTGATGTGCGATGAACAGAGGTCCTGTGAGGTTGAAGTGACGTGAGACTGGATTGCCGATATCATTGTCGTGAGTTCTGACATCAATGAGATGTTCAGGAAAGCAATTTTGAAGTCGTCTTGCAGTTTTAAGGATTGTACAGTTTGTTGCAGAGTGACCATGAGATACAGTAAATGGCATTGCATGAGGTGCGTGTGAAATGACCTGGAATGGCGACGGTGGAGTTCCGTCCCGACAGTGATTTGGTGGGGTTGATGAAGTTGCAGTTATTGCAGCAGCTGCGTGTGTATTTGAACATACCTGGCTGGAGATTTGAAAGTAATGTGCCTTTGACAATATAAAAAAAACATCCCAACAATCTTGCAGTGAAAACGACGATTCAGAACAATCATGGGATGCTACACCAGGACACAGATACAGCTTCTATCTTCTCTCAACCACCATTTAAGGTAATGTTTAACTGTTCTTACTATCCTAATTCCAGCCACACATCACATGGATGTGGTCATTTATGTAAGGCGGACAAAGGTTTCATGTAGGGGGGGGGGCACGGCTGTGCCGTTCATGCAGTGCCCCCCATAGGTTAGAGCAGGGATTTGTGATTTGCTCAGGTTGCTGGCGATAGCTCGCCGTGGGATCTTTAATATCCACCAATGCTCGCAGACGGGACAACTAGTTTAACGGCCATCGGAGCGACGGCGCACACATTCAAGCCTCGCACTGCCTGCGAGACATCACGGTGACAGTTTATAGCACGGTCAGGATTCAAACTCACACTGGATATCTCAGTCAAGCTTCAATGCATGTCATTTTTTTTTTTTAAACAACTACTTTTGTACTCAGACCCATCGTTACAACATGGGTGTGATTGCGAAGTAAAGATCATTTGTTGGCATCTCAAATAAGGAGCTAGAGATCAGACTGGACTTGGAATGAAATGCAGAAAGGATGAAGTGTGCCGACGTCAATGCATCCATCGAGCACGAGAAACATTCCAGTACCTGTGGAAATGCAGGTTCTTTGGCTATTCTCAAAGTGGTGTTGCCTCCGTAGCTGCGCGAGTAGCTCCGTCGCCTCTTGCTCCTGGAGCTCAATGAGCTTGCGCTGCGCATAGTTCCCCAGCACGTACAATCCTGTGTACGAAGATACATTTAAACTCTCATCAGAATGTATTTTCTTTCACTTTACATCCTTCAATCAATTAATTTAATGTACCACACACTTGGAAGACTGCAAAGCAGATAGCGAAAGTGAGGTGCGATGTGACGGGGGTGAGTTGCTTGAAGGATGAAGTGGGACAAATCGTTGTGGACCCAGATGGAATTAAAGGAAGATGCAAGAGATATATGGAAAGGCTGTTGAATGCAGAGAAAGGATGAGATGGCAACATAGAGAGTAACCCAATTTTAGGACCGGCAGAGAAGATAACTGAGAAGGAAGTTGAGGAAGCGATAAGAGCAATGAAGAGTATAAAAGCGGGAGGGCCGACGGGAGTTGTGGGAGATATGTTGAAGGCAGTGGAAAGTTGGGGTGTGAAGAGAATGACAGATTTGTAATCTGGTGGTGATAGAAAGCCACATTCCAGTGGATTGGGAATTAGGTACCCTTATCCCTTTGTACAAAGGGAAAGGTGACTTTCTGGACTGTGGCTCCTATAGAGGCGATAAAGTTGCTGGAGCATGGAATGAGGGTATTGGAATGGGTGTTGGAGAAGAGGATAAGGAAGAAGGTGAAGATTGATAAAATGCAGTTTGGATTTATGCCGGAAAGAGCAATGACAGATGCGATTTTTAGCAGCGTCTCGCGTAGCGAACGCTGCTCATAGAGAGCTCGGCGTTGTTGTTGTTCTTCTTCTTCTTGTGAAGACAAAACCTTAACCTCTAGGACTTGGCTCTTGTATATACAAGATCCGGATTCCTTAAATACTAAGCACATGTACACATCCTCGCATTGACGGTGCCTTTTGAGAGCGTCTATCATGAACTTTTAAATATATTCGGACATTTGCTTTAAAGTTTCGAAAAGTTCACGTTACTATTTAAAGAGTATTCCATGTATCGTATTGTAATTTCGTAAATACACTATTTATTTCGTAAATACATTATGACGGGTCTCGCTATTGGCTTAATCAAGGCATGTGACAAAATATCGGAAGTTGTTGTTGTTGTTTTTTTTATTATTATTATTATTTTTTAACCGACAAAACCTTTAGGACGCTGCTCTTGGACACATTTGTCCTTGTTATTGTAGGCAGTTGCAGGAGAAGTACACGGAGAAGAGGAAGTTGTTGTTGTTTAGGTTTGTTGATCTGGAGAAAGCATTCGATAGGGTTCCACACGAAGTAATGACATGGGCATTGAGGAAGTTAGGAGTGGAGGAATGGTTGATCAGAGTAGTGATGGCCATGTACGAGAGAGCGCGCACAGCTGTAAGGACGAAAGGATGGGAACAGTGGTGAGTTTGAGGTGAAGGTGGGAGTGCATCAGGGGTCGGTACCAAGTCCATGACTACTTGTAGTTGTGATGGAGGTGCTGGCTCAGAGCGCAAAGGAGGGTTTACCGTGGGAGTTGTTGTATGCAGATTATTTGGTGTTAATTGCGGAGAGTAGGGATGGACTGAAGGAGAAGATGAATTAGTGGAAGGAATGTATGGAGGCAAAAGGTTTGAAGGTGAATATCAGAAAGACAAAGGTAAGTGGTAAAACATGTGGTGAGGTGGAAAGAATTGCTGTGCGCAGGAAAGGTGTTGGAGTGAACTTATTCAATGTACAATGCACGCTGAGTGGTTCATTGAAAAATGTTGTGGTGTGAGAGTGTCATTCACCAGTGTGGTGGCTACATCCAAGTGTAAGGTGTGCTTAGAGGGAGTTGCATATGGAGGAAATGTTGAGTTGGATCTTGGAGACAGCATGAAGTTGGAAGGTGTGAAAACATTTTGCGACCTGGGAGACACGCTGAATGGAGTTTCCGAAACGTCTTCCATGCACATCTCACTCTCGCAACCGTCGCCGAGTCTGATCCACCTTTTCCATTCAGCGTGTCTCCCAGGTCGCAAATGTTTTTCACACCTTCCAACTTCATGCTGTCTCCAAGATCCAACTCAACATTTCCTCCATATGCAACTCCCTCTAAGCACACCTTACACTTGGATGTAGCCACCACACTGTGTGAATGACACTCTCACACCACAACATTTCAATGAACCACTCAGCGTGCATTGTACATTGAATTAAGTTCACTCCAACACCTTTCCTGCGCACAGCACACGGCCACTTCCCAGTTCTTTCCACCTCACCACATGTTTTACCACTTACCTTTGTCTTTCTGATATTCACCTTCAAACCTTTTGCCTCCATACATTCCTTCCACTAATTCATCTTCTCCTTCAGTCCATCCCTACTCTCCGCAATTAACACCAAATAATCTGCATACAACAACTCCCACGGTAAACCCTCCTTTGCGCTCTGAGCCAGCACCTCCATCACAACTACAAGTAGTCATGGACTTGGTACCGACCCCTGATGCACTCCCACCTTCACCTCAAACTCACCACTGTTCCCATCCTTCGTCCTTACAGCTGTGCGCGCTCTCTCGTACATGGCCATCACTACTCTGATCAACCATTCCTCCACTCCTAACTTCCTCAATGCCATGTCATTACTTCGTGTGGAACCCTATCGAATGCTTTCTCCAGATCAACAAACCTAAACAACAACAACTTCCTCTTCTCCGTGTACTTCTCCTGCAACTGCCACAATAACAAGGACAAATGTGTCCAAGAGCAGCGTCCTAAAGGTTTTGTCGGTTAAAAATAATAATAATAATAAAAAAAACAACAACACAACTTCCGATATTTTGTCACATGCCTTGATTAAGCCAATAGCGAGACCCGTCATAATGTATTTACGAAATAAATAGTGTATTTACGAAATTACAATACGATACATGGAATACTCTTTAAATAGTAACAGTAACTTTTCGAAACTTTAAAGCAAATGTCCGAATATATTTAAAAGTTCATGATAGACGCTCTCAAAAGGCACCGTCAATGCGAGGATGTGTACATGTGCTTAGTATTTAAGGAATCCGGATCTTGTATATACAAGAGCCAAGTCCTAGAGGTTAAGGTTTTGTCTTCACAAGAAGAAGAAGAACAACAACAACGCCGAGCTCTCTATGAGCAGCGTTCGCTACGCGAGACGCTGCTAAAAATCGCATCTGTCATTGCTCTTTCCGGCATAAATCCAAACTGCATTTATCAATCTCACCTTCTTCCTTATCCTCTTCTCCAACACCATTCCAATACCCTCATTCCATGCTCCAGCAACTTTATCGCCTCTATAGGAGCCACAGTCCAGAAAGTCACCTTTCCCTTGTACAAAGGGATAAGGGTACCTAATTCCCAATCCACTGGAATGTGGCTTTCTATCACCACCAGATTACAAATCTGTCATTCTCTTCACACCCCCAACTTTCCACTGCCTTCAACATATCTCCCACAACTCCCGTCGGCCCTCCCGCTTTTATACTCTTCATTGCTCTTATCGCTTCCTCAACTTCCTTCTCAGTTATCTTTCTGCCGGTCCTAAAATTGGGTTACTCTCTATGTTGCCATCTCATCCTTTCTCTGCATTCAACAGCCTTTCCATATATCTCTTGCATCTTCCTTTAATTCCATCTGGGTCCACAACGAGTGTCCCACTTCATCCTTCAAGCAACTCACCCCCGTCACATCGCACCTCACTTTCGCTATCTGCTTTGCAGTCTTCCAAGTGTGTGTACATTAAATTAATTGATGAAGGATGTAAAGTGAAGAAAATACATTCTGATGAGAGTTTAAATGTATCTTCGTACACAGGATTGTACGTGCTGGGGAACTATGCGCAGCGCAGCTCATGAGCTCCAGAGCAAGAGGCGACGGAGCTACTCGCGCAGCTACGGAGCAACACCACTTTGAGAATAGCCAAAGAACCTGCATTTCCACAGGTACTGGAATGTTCTCGTGCTCGATGGATGCATTGACGTCGGCACACTTCATCCTTTCTGCATTCATCCAAGTCCAGTCTGATCTCTAGCTCCTTATTTGAGATGCCAACAAATGATCTTTACTTCGCAATCTGACCCATGTTGTAACGATGGGTCTGAGTACAAAAGTAGTTGTTAAAAAAAAAAAATGACATGCATTGAAGCTTGACTGAGATATCCAGTGTGAGTTTGAATCCTGACCGTGCTATAAACTGTCACCGTGATGGCTCGCAGGCAGTGGCGAGGCTTGAATGTGTGCGCCGTCGCTCCGATGGCCGTTAAACTAGTTGTCCCGTCTGCGAGCATTGGGGATATTAAAGATCCCACGGCGAGCTATCGCCAGCAACCTGAGCAAATCACAAATCCCTGCTCTAACCTATGGGGGCACTGCATGAACGGCACAGCCGTGCCCCCCCCCCCCTACATCAAACCTTTGTCGCCTTACATAAATGACCACATCCATGTGATGTGTGGCTGGAATTAGGATAGTAAGAACAGTTAAACATTACCTTAAATGGTGGTTGAGAGAAGATAGAAGCTGTATCTGTGTCTGGTGTAGCATCCCATGATGTTCTGAATCGTCGTTTTCACTGCAAGATTGTTGGGATGTTTTTTTATATTGTCAAAGGCACATTACTTTCAAATCTCCAGCCAGGTATGTTCAAATACACACGCAGCTGCTGCAATAACTGCAACTTCATCAACCCCACCAAATCACTGTCGGGACGAACCACCGTCGCCATTCCAGTCATTTCACACGCACCTCATGCAATGCCATTTACTGTATCTCATGGTCACTCTGCAACAAACTGTACAATCCTTAAAACTGCAAGACGACTTCAAAATGCTTTCCTGAACATCTCATTGATGTCAGAACTCACGACAATGATATCGCAATCCAGTCTCACGTCACTTCAACCTCACAGACCTCTGTTCATCGCACATCAGTCTGTTGGTTTGGCACTATTCCATGGAAGCAACGACTCACAGAAACTCACAGAAGAGGAAACTATCTGTAAACTTGGACTATTAGCACCACATGGTTTAAAGGAGAAGATTTAATTCAGCTGAAATATCGACCGACATTCTTCCCTCCCCCTAGTTTGTCTTCTTTTTCTTTTCCCTTTCCAGTTCTCTTCTTCCTATCCCTCTTACCATACACGTCACACATGATGTGGAGACCTCTGCCCAATCGGTGCTCCTCACTCCCAGCACATCAGTGATGACGTAATTGTGCAAGTCTTCCTGTTTGAACCTCTGCCCCCATTGTTCCCTCTTTGCTCCGACGAAGGGTGAGACCCGAAACGTCAGTTTTTCCTTTTACTCAAATGAGTAAACTACCCTTAAAGGAATTTTTTTTTAATCTATCTTTACTTCCTTTGCCGCCCATGCAGATCACTATTTGTGTGACGAAGTAGCGATTTATAATTTCGCTGGAATTGGAGTAGGCCTGACGGATTTATTTGTCTCACCCAGAATCTGAGCGCACAGCCATTCTGCTTCATCATTAGTAGTTTGTCATCAAAACATGCATCGATGCAAACGATATTATCGTTTAAACTGTACTTTATCAATAACAATGATTATTTTACTATTCCCGACCCAAGTTCTTTCAATGATCCATCATTAAGGAAATCCATCGTACAGCAGCTGGAATCTGAAAGCCTCACTGCTGTCCTGAAGTCAAAGTGAGTAGCACATTTTGTACTTCCGGCTTTATTTTTACACGCACGTCCTCGTTAATAACCTCATACTCTTGTTAACAGATCATCATGTTGATGTTTCAGGCCAGCAAACAAATTAGAATCTTGGGAAGACTTAAAGATCTGGGCAAGTATTTATTTTTTATTCTCCACTTCCACGTTGTCACACGTTCATAGTTGAAGACGTTAGTGGCCGTAGTTTTCCCGAATGTATTACAATGTTAATCTGTTTAATTTTGTTTACTTTCAACACATGTTGTTTCCATCTCGTAAACACTTTGTATTCGTGCTTGGTTTTTATGAATTGACGTGAAGTGCATGCTCCCGCTTCCGTTCAGGTTTCAGCCGTGCCATCGTCGCCGTGTACAGCACTTCCGCACTCGCCGTGCTGCTCTGTGTGCAGCTCAACATCATCGGCGGTTATATCTATCTGGACAACCGTGTGGAGAACTTTGGTGCATTTGGACGGGTAATCCCCCACAGCTTAAAATGAGACTTCGTTGACCAGGGATTTTCGGTTCGAACTAGTGCTGGGCCTCGGTTCAGATCCGTCTTGGTAATCTCGGCAAAATATGCCGGCTCCAGATCGGCTCGGAACTCGGATAAGTTTGCAATTTAAAAGAAAACAAACAAACAAAAAAGTCACGTTCACCACTGAACACCAGCAAAAATTGGTCCAGGAAACCCAATGAAGAGTCGGCTGTTTAATCGTGGGCACTTTTGATTTGCATTCTACACTAATTTTCCCGCGGAGGTAGGGAACGCACCTGCTTATGCATGCTGAAATGCAATGGCAACGTGGCTACGTAAGCACCGTCCAGTTTACTGAAGCAAATGCAAGTTCACTCTCGCAAAGGAAAATTCCAGAGAGCGATTTGCAGCTTTCGCGGATTTACAAACACGATTCTCCGTAGAAGTGGAAATTTTCACACTGAGCGACATGAACGCGTGTCCGCATGTTTTTAATTTCACGGAGCGGTCACAAAACACATGACCGTCTCAACGTTGTCGACCGTTTTCGAGAGAGAAATAAACTGCAGTGTAAGCAGAACTGAAGAGAAACTGGAATCAAAACTTACTTGATCTCAAAACTGAGGTTTACGAACCTGGTGTAAATCATACGGAACCAATGAAAATACGACGGGAAAGTACAGTCAATCAAATCGATAGTTAATCGAATGGGGAGATTAGTGAATTCATGGTCCCCTGGAGCATTGGGTATTTTTTAATCATTCCGATCTCTGGCATCGGCATCACTGTCTCAAACTGGTACGCGGACCTTCACCTGTCCAGCTTTCTTTGTCAGCAGCACGGACAGACAGTGCATCAAGCTCTGCTTTAACCAAGCTTGCCGGTTTGGTGAACCATTGAAGTTCGTCCGCTTTTGAAATCTGCTTCAAATAGAGAAGCGTATTTGCCGTTGAATGATCAACGCTGAAGCACAGTACTGTCGATGCAAACCACGTAGCCTATGGCACACATGCTGGCAAGCACATTGCTTGTTACTCACTACGGCGTGACTGACAACCGTAGGCTGTGAGTACGGTACTCACGTTTTTTTTTGTGTGTGATCTGATCTGTAATCTCTCCAAAAAAGGCAAATGTATTCGCGCGTTGTTAAATCCACGTTCTCCGTTGTAGCGTGGAATGCGCGAAAATGCCACTTCTACGGAACTTAAACATCCGAGTTCTTTCCGAGTTGACACCCAAACCCGGCTTGACTCAGACTCGGCTCAGAAGAGCAACTTGCTGAGTTTGGGGACAGCACCAGTTCAAAAACATTCCTGCAGAGCTCTAATTTGTGTCTTCTTTCGCCGCAGAAGCTGAAGTTGTCGTTATGGCGCACAGCACGTTACTGTCCTCCGTCGAACACCTGTTGGGTGATGGTATGGAATCTTCATTTTCCGATCCCCGTTTCTTGTAACTTCAAGGTGATGCCGTCGTGTAAAGTGCATGCCATGCATGTGTGTACGCAACGTGCGGCAGCGAGTTTGTTTTCTGCAGGCCTGAGACAGCTCGTCACGTCGGTGAAGGGTGTGGTGCAGGATGTGCTGGGATGGTGAGTGCAGCAAACTTGTGCTTTATTTTGAACGGTAGTTGAAATGTTGTTGTTTTTAAACGGGTTTGCATTTGACATGCCTAGATGATGAAAGAATGTCACACAGATAGAATGGTTCCCATCAGAAAGGCTTCTCTGAGCCATTTGCCACTTCCTCACTTGCGCAGCGTTCAGCTTAAGCAGGCCATCTCGCTGGCCAAATTACGGACTTTATCGCTGACATTCGCCGTCGCATTGAAGAATCGACATTGGGGAATCTATCCGAGATAGAGGCACCAAAATTCAAACCGTGCGCCTTGCTCAAGGACATTCACCTGGCATCTCACCACTTGTACGCTTCATGCTGCCTGATGAAGATGACTGCTTTTCCCCACAGGTACCTCACTCTTGCTTACCTGTAAGTGGTTTCATAAAGCTTTTTATTTTGTTCTCTCCCATTTCCCCTTTCTCTTTCCTTCTCCTCCCTCCAGCTTTCCCCTCACCTTTTTCGTGTGTGCTTTTCGGCTGCACTGTACCTGTTTGGCCTGCACATTTTATATTCTTGTGGGAGACGC
The DNA here is from genome assembly GCA_035128595.1 of Eptatretus atami. Lineage (NCBI taxonomy): Eukaryota > Metazoa > Chordata > Myxini > Myxiniformes > Myxinidae > Eptatretus > Eptatretus atami. The sequence goes on along the minus strand of CM068957.1, from coordinate 66,131,601 downwards.
AGCATGCACCCAAGGACCTAATTGGTGTGTGCGTGCACGGTGTTATAGCAGGTGATTGTGGAGTCGTATCGATCTCCATTCAAGCCAAATTAACATTCTTTTGATTAATGGCTATTCTATCTCTT
>CM068957.1:66120573-66131293 GCA_035128595.1 Eptatretus atami | reverse complement strand
CGGTGGATGTGCGGAATATCGTTGAGAGAGAAGAAGAGAAATGATGAATTGCGGAAGATAATGGGAATAGAGCCTGTAATGGATGTTGTGAAGACAAACGGGTTGAGATGGTTGGGTCACGTGTTGAGGAAGGATGAAGTGACTGGGTAAGAAGAGTGATGGAAATAAATGTATAAAGAGGTAGAGGACGGGGAAGACCGAGAAAGACTTGGCTAAAGGTGGTGGAAGAAGAAATGCGGGTGATGGCGTTAACAAGGGGAGATGCAGAAAATAAGGCAAAGTGGAGAAGATTGTCATGGGGCCCGCAAGGCTAACCCCGCTCTAGCAGGGAAAATGGCCTTTAAAAATGCCTGTTGTTGTTGTTTATACACTTGGCAGAGCATCTGTGCAACCAAAGGTTATGCTGCCTGAGGTTTACAGTTGTCCATCCCAGCAGTCATTCAAGGTAGGGATTTGTGATTTGTTCAGGGTGCCGGCGATAACTCACCTACTCTTCATTCAAGACACCGTGGGACGGCAGATGAGATGCCCAGTTTACCGTCATTCTGAGGGACGGCAAACTCAATGATACCTTGCCCTGCCTCCGAAACACCAGGATGAGAGTTTATAGCTGGGTTGGGATTCAAACTCAGGCTCGACAGTTCAAAGTGTTCACATATCTCTCTCTCTGCCTGTAATTCATAATTTGTGGTCTACGGACCCACAAGGGGGCTGTGAAGGCATTGCCGTGGATCCACAGCAGAGGAGGTGAGTTACCCCAACTCAAATCGATGCGACTTGTCGCGTTCAAATAAGGTGTCACCAGGGAACGTGTACAAAGTCTTGGAGTCTCCAAGGCCTCCAATGGACTTAGCGGCCGTGTCGCCATGATAGTTGTACATAATGAGCTGAAAATGTTTGGGAGGGGGGGGGGTGGGAGGGTGAGTTCAAAAAGGGTTCGCACACCTAAAAAGGTTTGAACCAACTGCTCTCCACTCTAGTGGCAACCGATTCATCCTTCGATACAGCACATAAACGTCGAGTGAATGTTCCTGGACATTCTGCTTTTGATGGCTGGATTCTTTTTTCTGTTTTGGTTTTGAACAGTCTCAGTGCCTGTGGAACTAGTCCAAATGTTGAGAAACTTCCAAAGGAGTCAATAATGTCTAAAGGTTGAGAAACTTCCAAAGGAGTCAATAATGTCCAAAGGTTGAGAAACTTCCAAAGGAGTCAAAATCTCCAAAGGTTGAGAAACTTCCAAAGGAGTCAAAATGTCCAAAGGTGGAGAAACTTCCAAAGGAGTCAAAATGTCCAAAGGTTGAGAAACTTCCAAAGGAGTCAAAATGTCCAAAGGTTGAGAAACTTCCCAAGGAGTGATTAATGTCCAAAGGTTGAGAAACTTCCAAAGGAATCAATAATGTCCAAAGGTTGAGAAACTTCCAAAGGAATCAATAATGTCCAAAGGTTGAGAAACTTCCAAAGGAGTCAATAATGTCCAAAGGTTGAGAAACTTCCAAAGGAGTCAATAATGTCCAGAGGTTGAGAAATTTCCAAAGGAGAAACTTCCAAAGGCCTAGGTTTGAATTCCAACCCAGCTGTAAACTGTGCACACCATCCCTAAAACAGACGTTAAAACGGACATCCCGTCTGCTGCCACGAATATCTCATGGTGTCCTTCGTTTGGAGTAGGCAAGCTATCGCCGGCACATTTAAACAAATTACAAATTCCGGCCTTAACTACTTCTGGGAGAGGGATGGCAAACCGCCCGGCATGACACTTGGCAAAAAAACTGCTTCAGCAGAACCAATACTCGGTAACACAGCATGGTACATCGGTAACGGCATCCACCACCGAAGGTAGCCCGAGGTTGTGTTTCCATCCTTGTTAAAAAAAAACAGCTCAAATGAGCTAAGATCCTCGTCCTCTTAATGATGACATTATGAAACGAATATGACGTCATTGTGATGCATCAGGTTGCGATAAATTATCTGTGCTCTGCCCGGCTTGATTCCCGCAAACAAAATTCAAACAGCTTGCCTAGTTTCGGAGATAATGGTATAGGCGATTCCATTAGCGGCGATATTATGACGTCAACTTTTTTTTCTAGGAAGAATTTCCAAATCGGAGATGGTTACTGCCTGGCGTGGCTTTCTGCATATACATGGCAAGTTTCACGAAGATCCGATGAAAACTCTGGGTTGTGAAACAAAAAAATGTCAAAAAATAGGATGACGTCATAAAAATTGATATGACGTCATACTGATGCATCATATGTGCGGTAATTCATCTCTGCTAATTCCTGTTCGATTCCCGCAAACAGAATTCAAAAAGCTTGCCTAGTTTCGGAGATAATTTTTTTAGGCGATTTCCGTTAGCGGAGATATTTTGACGTCATAACTTTTTTTTTCTCGAGGAATTTTCAAATCGGAGATGGTTACTGTCTGCGCAGGGTATTTTTACATATATATGCCAAGTTTCAGGAAGTTTCGATGAAACTGTAGGCTGTGAAACAACAAAAGTCCACAAGAAGAAGATGAAGAACAACAACGTGAGTAAGACTTAGAGATCCACCACGAGGATAAAAAAGTTTTTGCCAAGTGTTGTCTGTCCTGTCTGTCTGTCTGTCTGTCACACGATTTTTGGCCACAGTTTTGAAGCAATCGTTCTGAAATTGTTTGTGTGTGTCGTTGACCGGTAAAGGAGAGCAACGGTTAAATTTTGATGAAGATCCGAATCCGAATCTGAGAATTCTTCACCATTGACAGATGGGACCAAAAACACTCCGAATCGCACGAGATCTCTCAAACCGTTGTGGACGAGTTAATGACAAGACTTGGTGAATTGGTTGGTCATGTGACAAGAACAAGCCCACTCGAGTTCGCTCCAGGTCCGAATCCCGACCCGGCCGATCAGATACAAAACGTACACGGGATAACCCGATGGTTACTCTAACCCTTCCGAAGGACGATCTGGCACCACCTGCTGGCACAACAACAAAAGGGCGGTTTGAGTGGAATTTGCAGCCGATACGTCAGGTACAGGTGGTACAGGTACAGGTACAGGTACAGGTAGGCGTGTAAACAAACGTGTACACAAGGGTTAGAATCATTATAAAGATGAACAAACAATGCGGTTGTTTCTAGAAAACCATAAACTCACAACAAAATAAAGTAACAACAACAAACGTTTGAAAACGAACCAAAAAATGAAACCTTCACTTACCTCCCATCAAAGCTCCGGCAAACACGAGTTTCCTGCGATGTCTCCGCACGAAGGAGCGCACGGCGATCCACATGTTGGAAAAGCTGCACAACAATGCAACCACAAATCCGAGAAAGCACCGAACAACCACAACGGCAAGTTAAACAAGTACCGTACAGTCCAGATGTGTGTGAGCAAATGGAACGACTAATGACGACGAGACAACCCACACATCGTGTGAAGAACGGCGGGAAATGCCGGAAGTAATTTAGACGGTGTAAAGCGAAAGCACTGGTCGGTTGTCTTGGAATATTTCTTGCTGTTTGTTAGATCACCTGCCGTCGCCGTAAACTTCGATGATTTTAGGTTGTTGTTTTTTTGTTTTTAACACATTCTCGTCATGTTTGAAAAGGTCAAAAGCAACACCACTTTATTTTGAGGTAAAAAAAAATAAATAATAAAACAGCAACCGAGTAACCATCTGCAATCAATCGAATAGCTGCTATACACCGCCCAATGCAACTTTAATCGTTTTATGTACTAAATCATGCATTTGTGGATCATAATGTGGATTAAAAGGTGTATTTACTACCTGTAAATATGAGCAGGGGGAGAGCGGTACGAAACACAATGGTGGAAGAGTGTAAAATAAATAAATCGGTTTCGAGGATCCACAGCCCAGAGGAGGAACGTGTGAGGAAAGAAAGTGCTGGTTGTGGGATTTACCTCTTACACTTCATTCTTATCCACAGATTTGTTGGTGCAATGGAGTCACAGGGAGGACAAAGTGAATAATGACGTTCGTATCATTTACAGTCTGATAGCCGCAATAATTTGAGCAGCTTAAGCTTTTATAGGGGAAGCGACTCCTCTAACAAACACCGTCCAAATATTCCAAGACAACCGACCGGTGCTTTCGCTTTACACCGTCTAAATTACTTCCGGCATTTCCCGCCGTTCTTCACACGATGTGTGGGTTGGTTGTTTCGTTCGATGAAAATTCGTTCGTTTAACAACAACAACAACAACAACAACAACAACAACAACTCTTGTTAACGCTTGAGCCTTCGATGTCTCTCTCCGCTGAGGAGCAAACGAACTTTAAACAACAACAACAACAACAACAACAACAACGACGACGACGACGACGACCGTCCGGCGTGCTCTCGAGTGAATGGATGAATGTTCGCGAGTTGGTTTCTGGTGAAGAATTCCGCGGGACCTGCATGAGGTGGAAGTTCCGGAGGTCTGTGAACACTGAACACTCATTGTCACCTCGAACATGAGATTTACTGTGTGTGTGAAACTGTGTGTGTGACTGTGTGTTGTAACGGTGTGACTGTGTGTGACTGTGTGTGTGTAACTGTCTGTGTGTGTGACTGTGTGTGTGACGTGTGTGTGTGTGTGTGACTTGTGTGTGTAACTGTGTGTGTGACTGTGTGTGTGACTGTGTGTGTAACTGTGTGTGTGACTGTGTGTGTGTGGACTGTGTGTGTGACTGTGTGTGTTGACTGTGTGTGTAATGTGTGTGGTGACTGTGTGTGTGACTGTGTGTGTGACTGTGTGTGTGACTGTGTGTGACTGTGTGTGTAACTGTGTGTGTGACTGTGTGTGTGACTGTGTGTGTGTAACTGTGTGTGTGACTGCTGTGTGTGACTGTGTGTGTAACTGTGTGTGTGACTGTGTGTGTAACTGTGTGTGACTGTTGTGTGTGACTGTGTGTGTGTGACTGTGTGTGAACTGTGTGTGTGTGACTGTGTGTGTAACTGTGTGTGTAACTGTGTGTGTGACTGTGTGTGTGACTGTGTGTGTGACTGATGTGTGTGACTGGTGTGTGTGACTGTGTGTGTGACTGTGTGTGTGTAACTGTGTGTGTAACTGTGTGTGACTGTGTGTGTGTGACTGTGTGTGTAACTGTGTGTGTGTGACTGTGTGTGACTATGTGTGTAACTGTGTGTGTAACTGTGTGTGTAACTGTGTGTGTGACTGTGTGTGTAACTGTGTTGTGACTATGGTGTTGTAACTGTGTGTGTGACTGTGTGTGTGTGGACTGTGTGTGTGTAACTGGTGTGTGACTGTGTGTGTGACTGTGTGTGGTGTGACTGTGTGTGTAACTTGTGTGTGTGTGACTGTGGTGTGACTATGTGTGTAACTGTGTGTGTAACTGTGTGTGAACTGTGTGAGTGTGGACTATGTGTGTAACTGTGTGTGTGACTGTGTGTGTCTGTAACTGTGTGTGTGACTATGTGTTGTAACTGTGTGTGTGACTGTTGTGGGGGTGTGACTGTGTGTGTGACTGTACGTGTGTGCTGACTGTGTGGTGTGTGACTGTGTGTGTGTAACTGTGTGTGTGACTGTGTGTGTAACTGTGTGTGTGACTGTGTGTGTGACTGTGTGTGTGTGACTGTGTGTGTAACTGTGTGTGTGACTGTGTGTGTGACTGTGTTGGTGTGACTGTGTGTGACTGTGTGTGTGACTGTGTGTTGTAACTGTGTGTGTGACTGTGGTGTGTGTGACTGTGTGTGTAACTGTTGTGTGTTAACTGTGTGTGTGACTGTGTGTGTTGTACTGTGTGGTGATGTGTGTGTACTGTGTGTGTGACTGTGTGACTGTACTGTGTGTTGTATGTGTGTACTGTGTGTAACTGTGTGTTGTAACTGTGTGGTGTGACTGTGTGTTGTACTGTGTGTTGTGACTGTGTGTGTGACTGTGTGTGTGTGACTGTGTGTGTGTAACTGTGTGTGTGACTTGTGTGTGTGTAACTGTGTGCGTGTGTTAACTGTGTGTGTGTAACTGTGTGTGTGTAACTGTGTGTGTGTGACTATGTGTGTGACTGTGTGTGTGTAACTGTGTGTGTGACTGTGTGTGTAACTGTGTGTGTGACTGTGTGTGTGACTGTGTGTGTGACTGTGTGTTGTAACTGTGTGTGTAACTGTGTGTGTGACTGTTAGGTGTGTGTGACTTGTGTGTACTGTGTGTGTGACTGTGTGTGTTTGTAACTGTGTGTGTGTAACTGTGTGTGTGTGACTGTGTGTGATTGTGACTGTGTGTGTAACTGTGTGTGTGACTGTGTGTGTTGACTATGTGTGTAACTGTGTGTGTGACTGTGTGTGTAACTGTGTTGTGTGTGACTGTGTGTGACTGTGTGGTAATGTGTGTGTAACTGTGTGTGACTGTGTGTGTGTGACTGTGTGTGTAACTGTGTGTGTGTGACTATGTTGTGTAACTGTGTGTGGACTGTGTGTGTAACTGTGTGTGTACTAGTGATGTTGTAACTGTGTGTGTGACTGTGTGTGTGTGACTGTGTGTGATGTGGGTGTTTTAACTGTGTGTGTGTTGACTGTGTGTGTGACTGTGTGTGTGTAACTGTGTGCGTGTGTAACTTGTGCGTGTGTAACTGTGTGTGTGGACTGTCGTGTGTGACTGTGTGTGTGTTGTGTAACTGTGTGTGTGACTGTGTGTGTTGACTGTGTGTGTAACTGGTGTGTAACTGTGTGTGTGACTGTGTGTGTGTGTGACTGGTTGTGTGTAACTGTGTGTGTGACTGTGTGTGTGACTGTGTGTGTAACTGTGTGCGTAACTGGTGTGTGTGACTGTTGTAACTGTGTGTGTGACTGTGTGTGTGACTGTGTGTAACTGTGTGTGTGATGTGTGTGTGACTGTGTGTGTAACTGTGTGTTAACTGTGTGTGTGTAACTGTGTGTGTAACTGTGTGTGTAACTGTGTGGTGTTGTAACTGTGTGTGTGACTGTGTGTGTGTGACTGTGTGTGTGTGACTGTGTGTGTGTGACTGTGTGTGTAACTGTGTGTGTGACTGTGTGGTGTGACTGTGTTGTGTAACTGTGTGTGTAACTGTGTGTGTGTGACTGTGTGTGTGTGACTGTGTGTGTAACTGTGTGTGTAACTGTGTGTGACTGTGTGTGTGTGACTGTGTGTGTAACTGTGTGTAACTGGGTGTGTGTGACTGTGTGTGTGACTGTGTGTGTGTGACTGTGTGTGTGTGTGTAACTGTGCTGTGTGACTGTGTGTGTGACTGTGTGTGTAACTGTGTGTGTGTAACTGTGTGTGTGACTGTGTGGACTATGTGTGTAACTGTGTGTAACTGTGGTGTGTAACTGTGTGTGTTGTGACTGGTGTGTGGTTGTAACTGTGTGGTGTGACTGTGTGTTGTAACTGCGTGTGTGTGATACGTGTGTTGTGACTGTGTGTGTAACTGTGTGTGTAACTGTGTTGTGACTGTGTGTTCACGGTTTACGGGTTTGTTAATGGTCTGAATGTGCTCACGCTGAACCAAACGTGAGTTGTCGAGATACTCATGGAAACGTACTCTGTGTGTGACTGTGTGTTCACGGTTTACGGGTTTGTTAATGGTCTGAATGTGTCTCACGCTGAACCAAACCGTGAGATGTACGAGATACTCATGGAAACGTACGTGTGTGTGACTGTTGTGTGACTGTGTGTGACTGTGTGTTCACGTGTTTACGGGTTTGTTAATGGTCTGAATGTGTCTCACGCTGAACCAAACCGTGAGATTGTCGAGATACTCATGGAAAGTACTCTGTGTGTGACTGTGTGTGTGACTGTGTGTGTAACTGTGTGTGTGACTGTGTGTGTGACGTGTGTGTTACGGTTTACGGTTTGTTAATGGTCTGAATGTGTCTCACGCTGACAAACCGTGAGATGTACGAGATACTCGTGAAACGTACTCTGTGTGTGACTGTGTGTGACTGTGTGTGTGTGACTGTGTGTGTAACTGTGTGTGTAACTGTGTGTGTGACTGTGTGTGTGTGGACTGTGTGTGTAACTGTGTGTGTGACTGTGTGTGTGACTGTGTGTGTAACTGTGTGCGTACTGTGTGTGTGACTGTGTGTACTGTGTGTGTGACTGTGTGTGTGACTGTGTGTGTGACTATGTGTGTAACTGTGTGTGTGACGTGTGTTGTGACTGTGTGTGTAACTGTGTGTGTAACTGTGTGTGTGTAACTGTGTGTGTAACTGTGTTGTGTAACTGTGTGTGTAACTGTGTGTGTGTAACTTGTGTGTGTGTGTGTGACTGTGTGTGTACTGTGTGTGTGACTGTGTGTGTGTGACTGTGTGTGTAACTGTGTGTGTGACTGTGTGTGTGACTGTGTGTTAACTGTGTGTGTAACTGTGTGTGTGTGACTGTGTGTGTGGACTGTGTGTGTAACTGTGTGTGTAACTGTGTGTGACTGTGTGTGTGTGACTGTGTTGTGACTGATGTGTGTGTTAACTGTGTGTGTGACTGTGTGTGTGTAACTGTGTGTGGTGTGACTGTGTGTTGTACTGTGTGTGTGTAACTGTGTGTGTGACTGTGTGTGTGTGACTGTGTGTGTAACTGTGTGTGTGACGTGTGTGTGTGACTTGTTGTGTGTACTGTGTGCTAACGTGTGTGTGTGACTGTGTGTACTGTGTGTGTGACTGTGTGTGTGACTGTGTGTGTGACTATGTGTGTAACTGTGTGTGTGACTGTGTGTGTGACTGTGTGTGTAACTGTTGGTGTAACTGTGTGTGTACGTGTGTTGTAACTGTGTGTGTTTGTATGGTGTGTGTGACTGTGTGTGTGTAACTGTGTGTGTGACTGTGTGTGACTGTGTGTGTAACTGTGTGTGTGACTGTGTGTGTGTGACTGTGTGTGCTGTGACTGCTGTGTGTGACTGTGTGTGTCATCTGTGTGTGTAACTGTGCTTGTGTGTTGTGTTGTGGTACTGTGTAACTGTGTGTGACTGTGTGTGTGTGTGACGTGTGTGACTGTGTTGTAACTGTGTGTGTACTGTGTTGTGTGTGTACTGATGTGTGTGACTGTGTGTGTGTAACTGTGTGTGTGTGGACTTGTGTTGTAACTGTGTGTGTGTGGACTGGTGTGTGTGTAACTGTGTGTTTGTAACTGTGTGTGTGACTGTGTGTGTGTGACTGTGTGTGTGTAACTGTGTGTGTGGACTGTGTGTGTGACTGTGTGTTGTAACTTGTGTGGTAACTGTGTGTGTGCACTGTGTGTAAACTGTGTGTGTGACGTTGTGTGTGTGACTTGTGTGTAAGTGTGTGTGACTGTGTGTGTGACTGTGTGTGACTGTGTGTGTAACTGTGTGTGTGTGTAAACTGTGTGTGATGTAACTGTGTGTCGTGTAACGTGTGCTTGTGTAACTGTGTGTGTGACTGCAATGTGTGTTGACTGTGTGTGTGTGACTGTGTGTAACTGTGTGTGTGTGTGTGACTGTGTGTGTAACCTGTGTGTGTGACTGTGTGTGTGTGACTGTGTGTGTGTGGACTGTGTGTGTGCTAACTGTTGTGTGTGACTGTGTGTGTACTGTGTGTGTGAACTTGTGTGTGTGACTGTTGTGTGTAACTGTGTGTGTGACTGTGTGTGTACTGGTGTGTGTGTGACTTGTGTGTAAGTTTTGTAACTGTGTGTGGACTGTGTGTTGTGACTGTGTTGTGTCCTGTAGTGTGTGTGAACTGATGTGTGTAACTTGTGTGACTTGTGTTGTGGTAGACGTGTCCTGTGATGTAACGTTCGACTGATGTGTAACTGTCGTGTGTAACTGGGTGACTGTTTGACTGTGTGTGTGTGTACTGCTGTCGTGTACTGTGTGTGTGACTGTGTGTATGTAACTGTGTGTGTACTGTGTCGTTGTGTGTGCTGTGTGTAGTGTGATGTAATGTGTGTAATGTGTGTGACTGTGTGTTGTGTGACTGTGTGTGACTGTGTTGTGTACTGTGTGTAGTTTACGTGGTGTGATGTGACGCGTGTGGAACTGTGTGTCTCACGCTGAAAACCGTGGTGTAGTGATACTCTGTGTGTGAACTGTGTGTGTTGACTGTGTGTTGTACTGTGTGTGTAACTGTGTTGTGTAACTGCTGTGTTCACTGGTTTACGGTGTGTAATGTCTATGTGCTAGCTGTAACCGTGTGTACGAGACTCATGACAGTATTGTGTGTACTGTGTTCACGGTAAATAGATGAATGTGTGTGTCGACTGTGGTGAATAACCTGCTGGATGTAACTGGTGAGTACTATGGAACGTGTACTGTTGTGTGACTGGTGTGTAACTGCTGGTAACTGTGTGGCTGTGTGTTCACGGTTTACGGGTTTGTTAAATGGTTGAATGTGTCTCACGCTGAACCAATACCGTGAGATGTAGCGACATACTCGTGGAAAATCTTGGTGACTGTGCTGTAATTTGTTCTGATGTGTAATCTTGTGTGCGTGCGTGTTGTGTTGTACACTGTTGTGTGTAACTGTGTGTGTGACTGACTGTGTTCACGGTTTACGGTTTTGTCTAATGGTCTGAATGTGATCTCACGCTGAACCAAACCGTGATGTGTACGAGTACTCATGGGATAACGTATCTGTGTGTGACTGTGTGTTCACGGTTTACGGGTTTGTTAATGGTCTGAATGTGTCTCACGCTGAACCAAACCGTGAGATGTACGAGATACTCATGGAAACGTACTGTGTGTGTGACTGTGTGTGACTGTGTGTGACTGTGTGTTCACGGTTTACGGGTTTGTTAATGGTCTGA
>CM068957.1:66094742-66113945 GCA_035128595.1 Eptatretus atami | reverse complement strand
TGAGTTTGAAACATCCTGCAGGGAAGAAACATTAAACACTGGTGTCAGTTCTATCTTTAGCCCGAGCAAGCCAACGGGGAGATAGAACAATTCAACAGAGTGTTTAAGGACTGTTTACATACTGCAAGTCTCGAAGGAAAGCCCTGGAAATCATTCCTACCCAACTTCTTGCAAACATATCGAGCTACAAGACATGCAACGACTCATCAGACCCCTGCTGAACTTCTACATGGACGTACATTGCACACCAAGTTGCACATTGGAGATCATCAAAGCAGTGTACCTGCTGCAAGACTCAAGGATGTGAGACGCTGTGTTCAACAGAAACAAGAGAAGTCTAAATGATACACAGACAAGCTTCGGGGAGCAAAACCTTCCACCTTCCAATGTGGTTCTTTTGTGTGCGTTCAGAAACCTGGACTTCACCAGAAAGGACAAAACAAGTTTACCCAACCCCTCAAGATCAGTGAACAGAGAGGTCCTGCTACCTACAGACTCTGATGGGAAAGTGTGGAATGCAATTCATCGAGCACCTGCAATTGGGACCTCAAATGGACTTTCTGCTGGAAGTACGACAGGTTCTGAGGACTATAGGACACATAGCTCTGTCCAACAAATGCCTCCACAAGTTTTTACCCCATGTGTTCGTCGTGGGACGAGATATCGTCGAGCTTCTGAATGGACCAAGGACTTTGTCACGTGACATGCTTGCTATTTTCTTTTTTTGGGGGGGGGGGGGGGGGGGGTCATCACCAGTTGTTATTTTCACGAAAAAAAGAATATGTGATATTGAGAGATGCATGAATATTAATGTATGCATGATGAGCCGGAACTGACGAGGCGGAACCGAGAGTGATGTCAGCGGGCTGTCGAGGAGTGAAGGAGGTGAGAGCTGCCATTAAACGATTGAGCCAAAGGACTTGTGTGTTGGCTGATTCTACTACACAACAATCAGGCCTTCTCCTGTTCCCCCTCCTCCTACTTCTTCTTCTCCTCCTTCTTCTTCCCCTCCTCCTTCTTCTCCTCCTTCTTCTCCTCCTTCTCCTCCTCCTTCTCCTCCTTCTTCTCCAGTTTATTATTCCGCAACTCAATTGGAACACTGGTATTGCTAGTTGGTTAATGGTTTTGATTTTGTTTCTCGGGGTGAGATCTCTGTTTTCAGGATCAACATTGTTCTATGTAGGTGTTATTTACAATTGTTTTGCGCTTTTTTTTTAATGACATATTTGGTGGCCCTCTTCCACTCCAAGGTATTTGTACGATGCTTCGTTTTCTAGTTCCTGTATTGTATCTCGGTCAATTTTTATGTTGTCCGTTTTTGTTGGTCTACCTTGCCCACAAATGGAACATTCCGTTTGGATGTCATTGGAGTACCCCTTCATTATTTCAGTTGTTTGCCATTTTTTAGATCTCTCGTGGAGGATCTCTAAGTCTTACTCACGTTGTTGTTCTTCATCTTTCTTCTTGTGACTTTTTTGTTTCACAGCCTACAGTTTTCATCGAAACTTCCTGAAACTTGCATATATATGTAAAAATACCCCGCGCAGACAGTAACCATCTCCGAGTTTGAAAATTCCTCTAGAGAAAAAAGTATAACGTCAAAATATCTCCGCTAATGGAAATCGCCTAAAAAATTATCTCCGAAACTAGGCCAGCTTTTTAATTCTGTTTGCGGGAATCGACAGGGCATTAGCAGAGATGAATTACCGCACATATGATACATCACTATGACGTCATATTAATTTATGACGTCATTCCTATTTTTTGACATTTTTTGTTTCACAACCCAGATTTCATCGGATCTCGTGAAACTTGCCATGTATATGCGAAAGCCCACGCGCAGGCCAGTAACCATCTCCGATTTTGGAAATTCTCCGAGAAAAAAGTTGACGTCATAATATCGCCGCTAATGGAAATCGCCTATACCATTATCTCCGAAACTAGCAAGCTGTTTGAATTTTGTTGCGGGAATCAAGCCGGGCATTAGCACAGATAATTTATCGCAAACCTGATACATCACAATGACGTCAAATTCGTTTTTATGACGTCATCATTAAGAGACGAGATCTTAGCTCATTTGAGCTTGTTTTGTTTTTTTGTCCTTTGGTGCAGCGTTTTAAATCGTCTATGTACAGTTGGTGTCACCTTTTTTGTTGTCTTTTGGAAACATATTTCTTATTTGATGTCAGGGTGTATCCATGTCCTTGGGCATTTTAATGAGGTTGATCAGTGGGTCCAAGGCCAGGCAAAACAGGAGGGGGTGAAAGGCTCGTCCTGGAAGATTCCGCATCGTATCTTCACCCCTGGGATTTTGATCTTTCCTTCCGAGGACTGCAGTGTCAATGTGGTGTTCCATAGCTCCATTGATTTCTCAATCAGTTTGATTATTTTGTGGTTGATCTTGTGCAATTGCATGCATTTTATCATCCATGAATGTGGAACACTATAAAAAGCTGTTTTTTTAAAAAGTCTATCCATGCTGTGAACAATTTGGCTCTTCTGGTTTTACAGTTTTTGATTATGGCTTTGTTTAAGTGTGTGTGTGTTAAGGATCAGAGTGGTAGACTGAGCACGTGCATCATGAAGTGTTGAAAGGTATATGCACACCATTGGCGTTGATGATGACTGGTTGTTGCAGGTTCGGGTCATACCGAAGGTTTGGGGTAACATGCAGTGCACAGAGGAGACTCTTTCAGTACAGCAACAAAGATGGATGCAAGAGGCTTTTACCATGGTGAGTTATCCCCACAAACATCACCACCAACCAACGTGCAGTGGTCATGTGTATGTGCAAAGCAGTCTGTTGGTGTCACCAAATGTGCAAATCAACAGCAGTGGTCCAAGTGCAGTGGTTCAATGATCACTGCACTTTTTTGGTCCTCGATAAAACAATTTTTTAAAAAATATATACAAAATCTAGGTTCATGGAAGAATGAGGTGATGGAAGGTTGAAAGGCCAACAGAGACACATTGGGGTCACAGTTAAACACAAGCAAGGAAAATAATAAAGAAAAGAGGAAGAGGAAACAGAAACCTGCAAGGAATAGATTTGGGTTGTGTTTATGTGTTTATGTGCATTTTCATGGGGAGGGGTCTGTAGCTTTCACCAGATTCTCAAAGGGGTCCATGACAAAAAAGGTTAAGAATCACTGCTCTAGAGACACTGCAGTCGCCACTGGGATAGGAGTCAGTTTCATTGATAGCAACCTGTTTGATTATTATGGGTTGAGGAAGTCAGAAAGCCAAGTTTGAAGGTGACCTTGTATTTTGCAGGCAGAGAGCTTGGTAAAGTTCTGGAGCAGAATATCAGACTGTGCCAAATGCCTGAAATACCTCCAAAGAGATGGTCCTGACCTTGATTTAAATTTAGGGCAGGCATCCATTGCTGAGAGAAGAGCAGCAGCATTTCCAGATTTGAATGGCAAGGCTGGAATCCAAACTAATGGTCAGGGATCATGCTGTTTGAAAGAGGAAAAACTTGATTTCTGCAACAATGGTGGAGTCCATGAGTTTGCTTGCAATTCGAAGTAACCTTACTGAGCTTTAGTTGTGAGGATCTATTTTTGCATCCTTTTTTATGACTGGGAAGTATTGCTTGTTGACTTTCAGGCAGGTAGGAGAAGGTCAAAGGAGATGGACAGGCTGAAGTGAGCAGATGCAAAAGTATCAAAGCAGGGTTTGTGAACATGGGCACTGATATCAACTAGGCCCAACACTGAATAGTCGAGGCTGGACAGAACACTCTTTACTTTCATTGGTGTGAAAGATATGGGATGGGGGTGGGCTGGGGACACGAGATTTGGAAATGAACACCTACGAGGTATGTTCAAAAAGTATCCAACCTTAATTTTTCGTGCGTAAACAAATGAAGCTAGGGAGGCGTGGTTTGGTACACGTATGTAGGTGATCCTAATCTGTATGCGTGAATATTTTCCCGCCTGCAGAAGCTGTCAGTCGCCGACAGACCGCCGATGAGTGAGGAAGTGTAAGTGAGCGCCGTCGGATTTTCGTTTTTGACAAAATGCCGGATCACTGTGGTCTCATCGCCAGTGATCACTGTGTTGAAGAAGTTGGGATCGCTGTTCACAGTCTCCAGCATGTCCTGTGCGATCTCCAAACGGAGTTGCTTCTGCTCGATCATTAGCAGCTTTGGCACGAACTTCGCTGAGATTCTCCTTAAGGCCAAATCCTCAGTCACAATGGAATGAACGGATCCAATGCTGACGCCCGCCTCGTCTGCAAGTTCTCTGATCGTGATTCGACGATCCTGCATCAGCAGGGTCCTCACTTGGTCAATGACGATCTCATTTCGGGATGTTGAGGGCCTACCAGAACGTGCTTCACTTTCCACTGATGTGCGACCATCTTTGAAGCGGTTGTACCACTCTTTTATCTGTGTGGTGCCCATTGCTTCGTTCCCGAAGGCCTGTTGAATCTTGCGGATCGTTTCCACTTGGGAATCGCCAAGCTTTACACAAAATTTGATGCAGTAGCGTTGTTCAAGTTTTTCCGTCATTTTGTCAAAAACGAAAATCTGACGGCGCTCACTTGCACTTCCTCACTCATCGACGGTCTGTCGGCGACTGACAGCTTCTGCAGGCAGGAAAATATTCATGCATACGGATTAGGATCGCCTACATACTTGCACCAAACCACACCTCCCAAGCTTCATTTGTTTACGCACGAAAAATTAAGGTTGGATACTTTTTGAACACACCTCGTATATGAGACATTCTGCCTTGTCTTGAGTGAGGTGAGACCTTTCAAGGAAAGAGGCTGCCTGGAGAGTTCAGCCTTGAGATGAGCAAGATGTTGTTTTCTGGCTTACCTGAAGATTAACACACTCCTGTTTTGTTAGCCTTATGGAGTGAGCTAAATTTACCCTCGGTTGTTTGTTTCAATGTTGAGAAAGCCTTTAGCTGCAATGACCTCACCACAGGATTTTGTGTATCAAGACCGGCAGATGGACAGAATAGCCGCAGGTGGGATGTTATAAACTGATGCATGAGAAAGTAAACTTTTGTGAACTTATTCCCAGGTGGAATTGGTCATCAAATGCTGGGGCGATAGCAGCACAATCCCGTTATATATTTGTGAAAGGAAAGATTTCAGTACCTGAAGAGTGGGCCTGTGCGAACAACAAGATTCGTCAACGTTGAGATCACTCTTGAACAATATCCAAAGATGTATTTGCTTTGACAAGATAATCATAACAAGGGCAGAGGAGGAACAGGAGAGGTTGGCTAGGAAGTGAGTCATTCCCAAGTCCAGTAGGGAAAACACTCCATTTGCAGAATTCCTGATTGCAAAATGTACACATTTGCTCAGATCGACAGAGTCACAGAAGTCTTTCGCCGCAATGGCCTGCTTGGTTGTTGTCGAGCTATCATACAGCCAGCTGGCATGGTGATGGCTTAAATTGATATATGAAAAGCACAGTTGGTATGGATGGTTGAGAGTTAATCCAGGTTGACAGAAATTGAGGTACACATGGAGTCATGGAGATGTCATCGTTGGGTGTACGATACATCATACAGATAAACATTAGGTGGCTGAGGTGACGAATATGCATCCAGAGGCCTAGGAGACCCCACAGTCATTTTTCATTACCGTATTTTTGGTGTACAAGTTGATGTAAAGTCTTAAGTCAAATTGGCTAATTTTCTCATTTTTCTTTTCTTCATTCATAGATAAGTGATTTGAAGTACAAGACGAAGCAAAATAAACTAAGGTAGTTGGAAAAACTGTCGGTTTCAGGACAATAGATGTGTTAAACCCCCCCCTGACACTCAGAACGCATCGATAGCTACAGTGCGTCCAGTGTCATGAATATTAAAGTGAGCTGTTTTTTTGCATATTATTTGAATTACTTTGTGGGATGACCTTTCAGATAAATACAGAATGTAAATAATTTTTCAAGATGTTTGTTATCATAAAGAGGTACAGTACTTAAAGTAAGCTACAGAATCATGTTTTAAACCATACATAAGTCGATTCTGAGTACAAGTCAAGGCCTGGACTTCTGGGGGGGGGGGGAGCATCGACTTGTACGCCAAAAAATATGGAATTCATTTTGCTACGTTTTGCATCTCGCCCTGTGCATTGGTGTATGTTCTGCATTTTTTTGGTAATGATAATCTTAACCCTTACCGTTTTGAATGCGATAGGCGCATGAAGCTCTGGACAACGGAGAGGTGCCAGTGGGTTGCGTCATGGTCTACAAAGACACTGTGGTTTGTCGTGGAAGCAACGAGGTGAACGTGACCAAAAACGTGCGTTTTGAACAATATGCAATTAAAAATGAAATAATTGGACATTCTAGGAAGCAATACAGGTTTTAAAGGTTGTTATTAAATTCTCATTGTGATGATGCGTAATAATTTATCCTCCATCTTAACCATTTGTTTTCAATGACTTATTCAGGTCAGACATGTTTTTAAACGCGATACACTGAACTGGAAATGAGAAGTCAAACATACATCTCAGGGCTATCCATGTGATGAGAAAAACCAAACAAATGAGCGATTATAAAGTCAAGATTGTAAGATTGCATGTCCTCCTATATTAATTAGCATTTCAAATACCAGAAATGCTGGTACAATGTATAAGAGGAAGAGAAACAAGTCTTAAAAGGAAATTTGTTTTTGCAACCAGTTAACAAGGTCGGCCACAAAAATGTGACAAGTTTGAGAGACCAAGCATTTGTGTCCAAGCCTGTATTAAAAAGTTGTAGTGTGTGTGTGTGTGTGTGTGTGTGTGTGTGTGTGTCCGTCCTCCATAACTCCAAAACCATGAAACCTATCAGCCTGAAACTTTGCATGCATAAAAAAAAATACTCCAAGGAAGTGCAAGAGTGAAAATTGTGTGTTTGAGTTTATTAAAACACCCCTTTTGAAGATACTAAATGGCCTTATTTAATTGTATCCTTTATCAGGCGCATCTCAGTCTCCGCTCTCTGTGGGGTCTTAAGGCGCATCCTAGGTAACCTCACTGGGGTCTGAAGCCGCCATGTTTTTTGGCCTGCTCAACCATGCATCGACTTGGAACAGACTGCAACGATTTCTTAACGATAAAAGTATTTTTTTCCCCACTTTCCTCACTCATATTATCGAATGCCTGTTCATCATAGATAAGGATCACTGAATGCATCACTTTTGTAAGTGCTCTAGTTTTCAAACTACAAGCTTGGAGTGATTTCATGCATTATATGATGCAATTTTCCACAATCTACTCTCACAGACTAATTAAAGTATATCATCGAAATATTATTTCGGTTTTGAGGATCGTATATCATCCGAACTAAATAAGTGTTGAAATATGGAGTGAAATCTGATATTTTAAAGGAGTAACGAGTCTTATAACTTAGCCTAAATACCTATTTACTTTAAGTAAGCAAGGCTATGGTCTCTCCTCCATATATACACAAGAAAATGTGACATTTCCAAAGCATAAAACTTATCTTTTTCTACTGTTTGGAGAATTATCTTGAGCGAACAAAAGATTTAGGAATGTGCCAAAATTAACCAGCTTCATTGAGATATATGATTTACTGCATTCACTGCTTGACATCGTGCTCTGTCCTCCAGAGGGACTGCTTATCCATAGCATCTGCCAGATCTGTGTCAATATTTTTGGAGGTTTCACAAGGTGCTCCACAAGGAATCAAAGCAGATCTGGTGAAAAACTGACATTTTGAAATAAAGTTATAACGTTTGCGCAGACCACAAACCGATGCACCATGTGACGCTGCACAGATGAGCAGGCAATGTTCCGGATTATCTGCGATGCTTATTTCACGGGCCATTAAACTTTGCGATGTCTCCAGGGTTGTTCTACGTTAAAGAGCAACTCTTTTGTGGACACAGTCATTATTTGAACGAATTCATTTAATTTCCTTAACTACTGCGGGCGTGGTGAAGACCGGCTATAAAGTTAAAGGGATCCCATATGGTAAGCAGCCACAGCCTGGCCAACCATTCCTTGTCAACCATTTAATTGGAGTGCTTGCTTGAGTACTTAAGCTACTTGCCGAGCACCCTACAGTCAATAGCGGTACAGTTCGTGTCCCGATCTGGACGCACAGTCAGCAGTTGCTATACGGTAGAGGTACATGGCTTACAAAGGTTATATGGTTTCTCTTTGTGAGTTTCAAAGCAAAATATATTTGATAACACCCCATTTCCGAGCCGTTTGCCGTATTAATGTGTTTTCTAAATTAGAGCCAAATTTTTTTCCACCCGTCACATGACAATTGGCAGCTGTTTTTAAAAAAATTAATCTTTATGCACATCTCCCTGAAACATCTATAATGCAACATTGTTTTTATAATTTGTTTTTTGAAATTCCCTCAAAACAAGGATGAAAGCTACTCAAGTTGGCGTTGTATACAGTACGTACTGTCGTTGGTAATCATACTGACTCTAATCTGCCGATTCCTGAAGAATTGCAGATATCGGCCAAGCGTGTTGTTGTGTGTGTGGTGTGTGTGTGTGTGTGTGTGTGTTTTGTGTGTTTTTGTGTTCAGCAAGCAAGCATAACATTTTCTCACTGCTAACTCCCTCCCCCACCTGCCTCCCTCCCCTCTCTCTCCTCTCTCTCTCTGTCCCATCCTCACTTTGCCCCCCACCTTAATACAGAGTATCTCTCTCTCTTTTTTCTCTCCTCCTCTCCTCTCTCTCTCCTCCCTCTCCTCTCTCTCCCTCTCTCTCCCCTTTAGTATTCCCGTCAGCAAAGCAAAGGGTGGCATTTGCAGTTAAAACTATAGCAAAATTATCTGTCTCATTGATGGTAAAGGTTTAAGTTGATCCATCAATTAAAATTATTTCATGGAATTTTAAAAAGGTTAACTGTGTTGCACCTTGGTTTCATTCAGAGCCAAACCTCTGAGTTACTTGTACTGCCCACCGTAAATGGTGGTCCTACATTGGGTGGCGGAGGTTGTTATTTGTCTAAAAAGAGAGCAAAATATAGCTATTTTAAATTGTGTGTAACTCCATCAAGATCAGTGTTAAATCTACTTTAATCCAGATGTTTATGTTGATTTTAAAGATTACTAGACGGGACAATAAAGTGACTGACTATAATGCATCAAGAAAAGTGAAATGAAAATACAAAATAACCAATCAGAAACTTTTGAAATGCAGCGTGGGATGCGGCTGCCATAAACGGGAGAGAGACGCCATGGTTTGATATATATATATATACATACAAACATACATACATACTTTTGGCCATGTAGTGTGTATGTATGTATGTGGACACTTGCTCGTCCAACATCTCATTCCAAAATCATGGGCATGAATATGGAGTTGGTCTCCCCTTTGCTGCTATAACAGCCTCCACTCTTCTGGGAAGGCTTTTCATGAGATATTGGAACATTCCTGCAAGGATTTGCTTCCATTCAGCCACAAGAGCATGAGTGAGGTCAGGCACTGATGTTGGGTGATTAGGTCTGCCTCGCGGTTGGCGTTCCAATTCATACCAAAGGTGTTCGATGGAGTTGAGGTCAGGGCTCTGTGCAGGCCAGTCAAGTTCTTCCACACCGATCTCGACAAACTATTTCTGTATGGACCTCGCTTTGTGGACGGGGGCATTGTCATGCTGAAACAGGAAAGGGCCTTCTCCAAGCTGTTGCCACAAAGTTGGAAGCATAGAATCGTCTAGAATGTCATTGTATGCTGGAGCGTTATGATTTCCCTTCACTGGAACGAAGGGGCCTAGCCCGAAACATGAAACACAGCCCCAGACCATTATTCCTCCTCCATCAAACTTTACAGTTGGCACTTTGCATTCGAGTAGGTAGTGTTCTCCTGGCATCTGCGAAACCCAGATTCGTCTGGCAGACTGCCAAATGGTGAAGCGTGATTCATCACTCTGGAGAACGCGTTTCCACTGCTCCAGAGTCCAATGGCGGAGAGCTTTACACCACTCCAGCCGACGCTTGGCATTGCACAAGGTGATCTTAGGCTTTTGCGTGGATACTCGGCCATGGAAACCCATTTCATGAAGCTCTCGACGAACAGTGTTTATGCTGACGTTGCTTCCAGAGGCAGTTTGGAACTCGGTAGTGAGTGTTATAACCAACAGACGATTTTTCCGTGCTATGTGCTTCAGCACTCGGCAGTCCCGTTCTGTGAGCTTGTGTGGCCTACCACTTTGCAGCCAAGCTGTTGTTGCTCCGAGATGTTTCCACTTCACAATAACGACACTTACAGTTGACCGAGGCAGCTCTAGCGGGACAGAAATTTGATGAACTGACTTGTTGGAATGGTGGCATCCTATGACGGTGTCACGTTGAAAGTCGCTGAGCTCTTCAGTACGGCCCATTCTACCACCAATGTTTGTCTATGGAGATTGCATGGCGGTGCGCTTGATTTTATACACCTGCCAGCAATAAGTGGCTGAAATAGCCAAATCCACTAATTTAGAAGCGGTGTCCACATACTTTTGGTCATGTCGTGTATGCGTATATATGTGTATGTGTGATATATATATATATATATATATATATATATATATATATATATATATTATGCAATTGACCCTCCCACACTCCTCCAGCTGAAGCTGCTGCAGAAAGCAACCCAAGAAGGCCGACAGAAGGTGAGCTTTGCTATTTCGAACCCTTCCCAGAGTTCCTCCACAGCTATAAATACGTTCACACAAAGCACACACATGATAATCCAATGCTGCACACCCCCTCAGCGACCGGGACCGTTCATCGCTTATTAGCGATTCTTCAGCAACAACGCAGACAGCAATGCATACCATTGAGGCTGAGGGTGTGTGTAGCATTTGCTAAAAAACAAAAAAAAAGGTCTGGTATTTCACTCAAGCTGATTGACAAGGACCCCAAGCAGTCATCTCTCTTCAGGACCAGTCAACCATATCTACTGCCCCGATGTTAACTCGGTCTGGGAATTCTTCCACAGGAACCTGCTGTCTGTCATGCACAGATTCGTCCCATCTCCTCTTCAGTTATCCTACCTGCCCATGATAGCAAAATATAGCTACTTTAGATTCCATTAATTCCTTAATTCATATCCACTTCCTTAATTCACGCGATCGCATCGTAGGGTTAACAATCCTCTTGAACTGTAGTTCAGTCACTCAAACTTTTGGGCCTCATTCTCAGCTTTGATCCTTTTGATTAATTATTGCAAGTACTGTAAAATTTAACCTGTTTAAGAACTAATGCTTTACTGTGGAAGGTAAAGTGACTTTCAGGCCACCTCATACTTGTATGCATACAAACCTGCACAGGTGATCCTCCTCGTGCCGTCGGGTGCAGAAAGCTGCCGAGGCAGATTCTTTGGTTGGGGGGACAGTCCTGGACAGGTCGCCACTCCAACACAGGATACTCGACTGGCTCACTTTTCCCAGTAAGATGGTACTCGATTTGCCGACCTCAGAAGAATGACAGGCCGAATCAACCCACCTGGTGTTATTTTGGCACAGCTGGGGCTTGAACTCCGGACCTTTAGATCCTACAAGCCACCACCAAACTTGTACACATACCCCCAGTGAACTCGTGTGTTTTCACATGATTTATTCATTTTTAAATGTTGGCTTCATTTTGTTTGATTGTGCAAATGACCAGTGCCTATCGATTCAAGAGACCGCAGATCTGCTCTCCTGCATCTTAATTCCAGTAACAATCGTTCTCTAATCCAACCCAACCAATGGTTATGTGTCACCCCCAACTCCACCCCCATGATATTCATCCCTTAACCTTTGTTGTAGTACAAATCAAATCACAAAACAACCATGACCTCTCCGAAGAGAAGCAGAACCTCCCTCGAATGCATTATAGTGTGTTGCATTTGTTTCAACGCCAATTTCCCCACCACACCCTTCCTCTTATTGCAAACATCAAGCTTGTTCATCCACTGTGGTTTCCTTTCCCTTTTGATCTCACTCTTCCCCATGTCCATTATTCCTCCAACTGTCACTCTGTTGTGTCCATCTACCTTGCTCTTGGCGCTGTTGGGGAGTTTCCCCCTCCCACTATGTTCTCTTATTATTTCATTATATTCTGGTTCATTCTTTGTTATAGCTCTTCCACAAGCCTTGACTTTGTTCACAAAATAACCATACTACTACTACTACTACTACTACTGCCCAAATTATTCGCACCTTCATGTGACGTTGGTCAGGGAAGGTTGCTGGTCCAAGTATTTCACCGACTGACTGGTCAGTTCTGACGTTCGGCTGAAGGTGATTTGGGTAAAGATTTGTTCAAAAATAACTCTACTACTCGGTGAACCACATCGTGTGATCTTTGACATCCACCAACAAACAGTGCTGATAATATAATAAACAAACATCGTCCGGCTTAATGTCCATCCGAGGGATGATGCACATATTCACACCACACCTGCTGCACACCGGGGTAACAGTTTATAGCTGGGTGCAGATTCAAACCCAAGCTCGATGTCTCAAGAACGAATGTGCACACCTGTATGCTGTCCTTTCAGCCAGCATTTGAATGTGCATGCTCCAATGAGTTGCTATTGAAGACTAAATCAATTTTGAATGGAGAGTGTTTAAAGTTTACAAGGTGTAGGGCTTTGTAACTTTCTTTGTTTCTGATTCTTTTGTGCACCTGTCATCGTACTCCATCAATATATTGCATGACAGGCTACGCGGCATGCTGAGTTGGTGGCAGCAGACGAGGTCCTATCCTGGTGTCAGAAGCAAAGTCTTGCTCCAGATTCCGTTTTTCCTCACACGACCCTTTACGTCACCGTTGAACCCTGCATTATGTGCACGGCCGCTTTGCGATTCTTGCATATCCTTTCTCTATTTGTTAATTTCAAAAAATACATCCTTTTGGCATCACCTTTGGAACACCGAGTTGCAGGCTTCTGATGTGCTCAGAACCTGATATACCTGGAATACCTGTGTTCGGTGGTGATGAAAGCAAAACGCAGCACTTGCCTGTGATGCGATAAATGGAATTTAAATTTTTTTTGCAGATTGTGCTGATTTTCTCATTTCCGAGGATCAGGAAAGTGCACTTTGATGTGGGTTTGTGCATTTTGGTAGAATGCTTTGTTTTTAACATTGTGTTGTTTCAATATTTTTCCTGAGATGATGGTTGTTTATCCTTCTCATTAACACCACCCAGGTCATTTCACTATTTGTTTTGATTGATAGTTCATGAGTAATTGTGTAATCTCCTGTTTCGATTCCTCATGGTGATATTTGGAACTCCGAATTGATATTGGTTATTTAATTCAAACCATATGTCAAATTCGTTAAAAAAAAAGACACTGGCCCTATTTTGACATGAAAATTGTTTTACACCTCTGCAGGGAAAAGTGCCGGAGATGTTATATTTTTGGGTTGTCCATCCTGTTGTGCATGCGTGCGTAGAAGATTTTCATTACCGCCATAACTTGTGAACCACTGAAATAATTTTGACCAAGCTGAGTACCAGTATGTAATGCATTATGGTGCATATATTGGAAATCATTTTGCGGATAATAACACGAGTTAGAAGCATCTGATGCGCTCTCTCTATCTCTATCTCTATCTCTATCTCTATCTCTATCTCTATCTCTATCTCTATCTCTATCTCTATCTCTATCTCTATCTCTATCTCTATCTCTATCTCTATCTCTCTCTTGACCTTTAATTGAGATCAAATGTAACAGAGGGTAGACATTGAATGTGGGTGGAGGCCAATCCATCAACTCCTCTGCATCAAATTGTATTTTCCAGTTTTGTTTTTTTAGGGGGGTAGGTGTTGGGGTGGAGAGGATATGTCATCTCCCTAAGTTCAACACTTATAGCTAATTATTTGGAATTGTGCTTTGTGGGTACAAGGTTCCATCAAACTGTTCCTGATTTGGTTTAATTTTTTAGGCACTTGGAGGGACGAAGAATCCAAAGGACAATAAAATGCAGGACTGCAGTTGAGGGGGTAGTACAAGTTATGAACCAATGATCGTGTGCGAGACGGAGGTGTCTGACCTAAACATTCACGATATTTGATGCAATCCATGCGTAGTATTACATCATCCTTTAATAAGTGATGTGTACTTATTAAACTTACTTGACTAATGTAGATCAAGTGACAGGTTTCATCATGATCTCCATGATCAAGCAAGGAGTGAGTCGCAAAAAATTGTTTTGAACTTGGAAGAGCAGATAGAAAAATGCACGGAATAGTGAAACCAAACCTATGTGGTTGTTACAATGTTCTTGATTTCAAATTTTGAGTCTTAATTCTAGTAAAGACCAAAGACTTTTTCATACTTTGCACACTATGTTTACCAGCAGTTTCAACAATCCAGAATTGTTGTATCCTTAATTTATTCCAAATAAATGCCCAGGAGCAAGTGTAGTACACTTTTGTTTTGTACTGTTTATGGAGTTCTCTCCAGCCTTGTATCCTGGACTCGATCCCTGATGATGTCACACAAACAAAAATATTGCTTTTCTGGTGCAGTTCTGGCAGGCTTCCCTGCATCTTGGAACACAGTATTTCAGAGTGTACATAAAGCCGGTCATCTTAACTGCATTTTGTTTATGTGGATTGGAACCTGGGATTAACAAATATATATTTCATTAACTGCATTTTAAAAATTAAGATTTCTTAATTATTTCAATAATAGGGCATTGTGTGGCAGTGCCAAATTGGCTTTGTAATTCAAGATGTGCAAATGGACTTGGTTACCTTTTTATATCTTGTTATTGTTGTACTTGAAATACAAAATAGGCCTCTGCATGGTTACCATATAGACCTTGCCAATAAGCGACAGCGAAAGTGTTCTGTGGATTGTGATATAGCCTCGATGCAATAGAGAGACATGACAGAAGTAAATAGACACATAAGATTTATTCATTTCATCTGTATAAAGCAAGTTTTACTCGGTGATTTGTAGGAATATTCAACTATTTCTTTGCAGAAACGAGTTCCTGTGTCGTGTATGACTATTAACAATGCCCCGAACCCAAGGGATCACACGACCTTTCCGATTTTCAAGGAGGAAGAATTGTTGGCCATTTGGAAGGTGGAGTCAGCCAGCGTCAGATAGCTCAGAACCTTGGTATTCCGCTTTCTACGGTCAATCGGGTGATTGTGCAATTCAACAGGGAAGGCAAGGACTCCACAGCTTCCGGTTCTGGTCGGCCTGGGCCCTCAGAAAGATGTCTTTGAGCTGTCAAGCGGTCCATTGAGAAAACTCCCCGTTGCAAGGCAGCAGATGTTGCAGAGGAGGTTCCAGGTTAGCTCAAGTACTGCCGTGCAGTACCTTCATCAACTGAGCTACTATGGGAGATCAGCTCAGAGAAAACCTCTTCTTCGATCAGCCAGCATTCAAAGGAGAAATAAGTGGGCTGACAAGATGGCCAACAGACCCTTGGAGTTTTGACAAACTGTCATTTTTTCAGATGACTCCCAATTTGCTCAATTTTCTGACAGTGGACGCATATGGGTCTGGAGACTTCCCAGTCACGAACGAGTTCTGTTTGCAGCCAACTGTCCAACACGGTGGTTTTTCAGTGATGGTGTGGGGAGCAATCTGGAGCACTGGTCGGTCAGAACTTGTGGAGTGTGTTGGCAACATCAACTCTACGCTATACATTTCTATCCTTGAGGATGGACTTCTCCCCGTCTTCTCCACTGGTCAGATGATCAATCTGACCACTGGAGCTCGATGCCACACTGCAAAAAAAAGACCAAAGAATGGCGGGGCAGAAATGGGATCAAGCGACTTCCAAGGCCAAGTCAGTTTCCTGACATGAATATTGAATACCATTAAACATCTCTGGGCCATATTGGATTGAGTTGTGTGGAAAAAGTCCAGGAAACCAACATCACGGGCAGAATTGCGAAATCTTTTGCGGGAAACCTGGGCAGAAATCTCACAAGAAAATATTTCAGAACTCGTTAGTTCTATGCCTGAAAGCGTAAAACCATTGAAATCTTCAAATGGCAAGTCTCCCAAATAACTAGTGTGTGTATTAAAATGGATCAACTGTTCTTCAAATGTTAAATAAATAAATTCTTTAAAAATCATGGTGTCTATTTCCTTCTGTCATGTCTGGAGATATACTCTTTTCCATATATATATATATATATATATATATATATATATATATATATATATATATATATATATATATATATATATATATATATATATATATAAAATCATGTATAGGATGTAGGATCGACCTCACCAGTTGGACCTTGACTTTTGCACGCATCAAGGCCGTGGTGTATGGCTGTCGCAATGAGCGATTTGGTGGGTGTGGCTCAGTGCTGAGTGTGCACTCGGATAACCTGCCCAACACTGGCAAGTCATATCAGGTGAGCAGATTTCACTTTTTTATTCTTAGAAACATCAGCAAAAGGTATATTGCTTGTGATTACCTCCGTCACAGAAGGTGGATGGAGGTTATGTTTTCACCCATGTCTGTCTGTCTTTGTCTGTGAACAGGATATTTCAAAACTGATTCTGACAAACTTTTGTGGAGACTTTGGGTGTGTGACAAGGACGAAATGATTAGATTTTGGTGAAGATCCGGATCCGGAAACTCAAATTTTAAAACTGATTCTTCACCATTGAGTGACGGGGCAAAAACGATAAATAGCACGATATCTCTAAAAGTTATGGACGGATTTGGATGAAACTTGGTGGACAGGTTGGATGGGTGACAAGGACGAATCAATTCGATTTTGATGAAGATCCGAATCCACATATGAGAATTTTTTTTTAACTTTGAAGTGATTCTTCACCATTGAGAGATGGAACCAAAAACGGTATATAGCATGATATTCCAAAAGGTTGTGGATGAGTTGTGACAAAACTCGGTGGATGAGTTGGTTAGGTGACAATAACAAGCCAAATTGATTTAGATTCAGGTCTGTATCCAGATCTGGCCTATTTACAAGGAGCTCCTCCGTCTATCTGGCGGAGGAATGTGCTTTACCGTTCGAGTTAAGTCATCGGTCAAAGGGTGGAGGAGCTCCTTGTGAGTCAATGACCATCCATATCTGGTGCCCAACTGTGTCTGCGGAAATCCTCCTGCAGACGGGTTGCCTTCTCCAGGAGTGTGGCAGGATTTTCACTCTTGCCACCGTAAAACACGTCATTCTGCAAAACACACAAGAAACGCAAATATAAATAAAAACCTACTCCGTGGGAGTACCTCCTGTACAACTGCCCTTCACAGGGCAGCTCATCAGTTGACAGGATTGGGGCAAAGCCTTCGGGACCCCCAGTCTTTGATGATAGGAAAAGCATGGGATAACCTTACTGTATCAGCTTGTGGTGCTTAGGTGGCATCCACCAGACAGCGGTGTCCTCTGGTTAACCAGAGGTGGTCCCTTCGGGTGGGTGCCTGGAATGTCCTCACTCAAAGGGAGGATGATCACCTGTCTCTGCTATCATCTGAGCTCCAGCGTATGAACACCAGTATTGTAGCACTCTGTGAGTTTCGGAGGGCGGAAAATGGTGAGATCATGGCATGTGGTTACGCCTACCACTGGTCTGATCGCTTTGATGGTTACCATGCCCAAAATTTTGCTGTAACTGTGTCCAATAACCTGACTCCCATGATGATGGAGGTAACACCAGTCGACGAGCATATTATGAGACTGAGAATTCGTCACTCCTTGTGTGTCATTTCCTTGAATTCTGTACATATTCCAACTGAGGTGAGTGATTTCATTGTGAAGGAAGTATTCTATGCCACGCTTGAGTCTGTGGTTGATCAGCACCCCTGGCGAGATACTCTTTTAGTCTTGGGGGATTTTAATGCATCGACTGGCACTGACAGGGATGGTTATGAGACGTGTGTTGGTCCCCATTGGGACTAGAACTGTGAACCAGAACAGCACCAAGTTCCTTGACTTCACAATAAATCATGGACTTAAGGTGGCTGGTTCATGGTTTCAGTGTCAACAGCCTCATCGCTGGACTTTGAATTCCAACGATTGTGGTGTAGCAAACGAGATTGACCATGTGCTCATTGGTGGACGCTGGAGGATGCTGCAGAGCTGCAGGGTCTACCAAAGTGCTCAGTCCCTCAACACCAACCACAGGCTTGTTGGAGCAACTCTTAAGTTGGCTACTCA
Source organism: Eptatretus atami (assembly GCA_035128595.1). NCBI lineage: Eukaryota > Metazoa > Chordata > Myxini > Myxiniformes > Myxinidae > Eptatretus > Eptatretus atami. The sequence goes on along the minus strand of CM068957.1, from coordinate 66,095,854 downwards.
AATCCAGGAGAATGGTCCCATCCCAGCCGAGGCTGAATGTTGGCAAGCTCAAGGATGACAGGGTAGCTGAGGAGTTTGCGAACAGGCTGAGTGGGAATTGGGGGGTGGGGGGGGGGGGGTCTGGGTATTTCAGCAAAACTGAGTTGTGGAGTGCCTTCAAGACTATCATCCTTGATGTTGCCACTGGATGTCTTGAACACCCGGCACCAGGTGAATAACTTTGTGACCAAAGGGACATGGTGTACCATTGACCAGATTAGTAGAGCCAGACTTAATGGCAGAGCTGAGCTGTTCAGAGAGTTGAGGCATAAAACTGCACATTTGCTGAAGGTGGGCAAGGCCTATGTGCGAGGAATCTGTGAAGGGGTATAGCATCACCTTTGGTGAGGTGATTCTCATCCTGCTTACAGAGGAATTTGTGCATTGCGTTCCTCAAAGCCTGTCCCTCGGTGTCCTGCAGTTAGAGCGGAGGGTGGTGAGCTCTTCACCAAGGAGTCTCGAGTAAAGGTCCAGGCTGACCCATTAGGTGTTGAATTGGATGTCAGGGGTGTTACTATCGCTATTGCTGACCATCCAATCAACTGTGAACCACCTTTGTTTGTGGAAACAGGCTGCGGTGAACCAGTTGAAAGGGGCAGCTCCTTGGATCTGTGGCATCCATGCTGAACTTCTCAAGGCTAGTGGAAATGCTGTACTAGTGTCATTGCATGCTGTTCTGTGCTCTGTTTGGAGCACAAAGCATCATCCCAACTGGCTGGAAGAGGGCCTTGTTGTCCCTCTCTGGAAAGGGAAGGGTGATCGCCAGGACTGCAATGACTCCCGAAGGGTGACGCTGCTCTTAGTGCCAGGCAAGGTCTTTCCTCGGATAATTATTGATGGGGTTCACCACCATCTGTTTGAGCACCAGCACCAGAGCAGTCATGCTTTACACCAAAGAGGTCTGGAGAAGATTTTCTGGAAGAAGATTTTAATAGGTTTTAGGGTAAGTCCAATATGGCTGCCAAACCATGTGACCTTTGACATCATATGTGTGAACCTTTTGTTCTTCATGGATAGCTAGGTGGTCATACATGTAGTTTAGTCTCGATCTGTTCAGCCACTTCAGAGAAGAA
>CM068957.1:66083302-66094732 GCA_035128595.1 Eptatretus atami | reverse complement strand
GCTTTCTACATATGCAATTATGATGTCATAATGAAGGCACCTATGATGTCATGAAAACATCACACCTATTCCACATGAGGAGTACTTGCTATGTGCCAAGTTTCAATTTTTTCCTTGATGCGGTTTCAAAGATAGACGTCCAAAGTTTTTCCGATTTTACAACATGGCTGCCACAGCATGTGACCTATTGTGTCATAATTGTGATTAAAACATTCCACATCAGTTGCACCTATGGTGAAAATGTCATCTTAATCCGACAAGCGGTTGCAGAGAAAAACACGAAAGTTCTGTGCGGACAAACAAACAGACAAACCGACCCAAAAGCAATGTCCTCCCCTTCGGCGAGGGTAACTAGAACGGCACTCGATTGAGTGCATTCCAGACAGACAGACCGACTACAGTAATTATATACTGTGAGTCTGCATGTTCTATCAAGACGAGATTCCGTACAATTTGCCAAATTGTGATCCAAAGTACTGGTGAGCTGCAGGTTCATGTTCCGATTTCTGGACTACAGTGTTCAAAATGTAAAATTCAATATAAATGAAATAGATGATAGACCGACGTCGTTTAGACAGATAGGGTGAACCTATTGTTTAACCCCGCTTGCGCTATGTTCGTGGGTTAAAAATACATTTATTTTCTTTTCTTCTTGTTTCTATCTTCTTATGTGTTGAAAAAGGAATAATAATAATAATAGTAATAATATCAGTTTGTCTTGGCCAATTGTGAGTACTATATATCATTGGTGGAACTTATTGACAGGCCCTCATACAGCTTAGACTTCATCCATCCATCAAATTTCCAATTTTTTTTGTCCAAAGAAGTCTATCTAAAGTTAAATAGTCTAAGTTTTATCCATCATTAATTATTTATTTCTTACTTGCTGGTTGTGGCCTTGGCTTTTTAGAGTGGTTCCTTTTGAAATCAGACTCGGCTTTCCGAAACATTTTCTGCACAGGATGAATTCCATGTAACTGACCATTAAGGCCCCAGTTGAATGTGATCCAAATTTTCCATTATTCTTGCTAATGACTATTCTTAATTATGATCGTTACAGTGCATATCTGGACACAGGGCACAAGAAGCTGTGGACATGTTAAAAAGTTTCTACAGGGGACAAAATCCTCATGGTGAGTCTTTCCCTTGGGACAACTTGTGGACTGATAACTTTTCTTTTCAAGGTCTTTATTACCTCTGCCACCAAAGGTGGACGGAGGTTGTATTTTCACCCATTTGTCTGGCTGTCTGTGAGCAGGATATCTCAGAGTTAAAGACATATTCGGATGAAACTTGGTGGACATGTTGGGTGTGTGATATGGATGAATTAATTAGATTTTGGTGAAGATCCAAATATGGTTACTCGAATTTTTAAAGTGATTCTTTACCATTGAGAGATGGGGCCAAAAATGACATGTTGCATGATATCTCAAGCAGTTGTGGACGGATTAGGACAAAACATCCTCTCTGCCCTTTTCACACTGTCAATTACGCTCGATCATCTTCCATCTGCTTGGAAAAATGCCAACATCACTGCATTCTATAAAAGAAGCTCACCTGGATCGGGATCAACAGTCAATGACGTCATACAATATCAAAATTTTGTTCATGCGCAGAATCTGGTCACGTGATTGGGTGAATGGAAGCCTTCTCAATGCTGATTACAGCAATACATGTTTACAGGTTACAGGTCATGTTTTTTGCTGAGGGCATGGCTGTGCTGCTGATGCAATGCCTGTAGGTTAGGGCAGGATTTTCTTTTTCACGTTTTAGGCCTGATTTCAACCTGTTAATAAGCGAAGAATTTGATGCGGTCAATACACCTTCATTAGGCATCAGATATGAAGCTTGTGGCCAAGTTTCATCAAAAGTGTGTTTTGGTTCAAGCGATAACGACTGAAGTGTTTACGGACTGACTGACTGACACTTCCAGACACTGCTCGATCGCGTAAACTCACCGGACTAAAGTCCAGGTGAGCTAAAAAGGTACAAAAGCTTGTCCCCTTAACTACAGACCAATCAGTTTACTTCCAGTCATCAGCAAGGTCATGGAATCCATCATCGCAGTTGATATGAAATTCTCCCTTTTCTTCAACAACCTTATCTCAGATCACCAATTTGGTTTCAAACCAGGTCACTCCACCTTGGACATGCTGCTTCCACTCGCCCAACAATGGATGGAGGCATTCAACGTCAGAAGTGAGATTAGGGCTGTCTCTCTGGACATATATCGTGCTTTTGATGGCCTGGCATCCCGCCTTACTCTCCAAACTCTCTGCCTATGGCATACAGGGCCAACTCCCCACATGGCTTACTGACTTCTTCTACTCTTAGTCATTGTGTGGCTCTCAACGGAATCATTTCATCTCCTCCCCCTGTCAAGGCTGGAGTGCCTAAAGGCAGTGTTCTGGACACAGTCATATTCCTGATCTTCATCAATGATCTCTCTGACTCTCTAGAAAGTCCCCTTTATCTATTTACTGATGATTCCACCCTCTGCCATGACATCCCTCATCCTTCAGACAGACAGGCTGCAGCTTATTCCCTCTCTTCAGTCCTTGAAAAAAAAATCACCAGCTGGTCAAACACTTGGAATATTTCTTTCAATCCTGACAAATCTAACATTCTCACTTGCTGTCTCTGAAAGAACCGTCTGGCAAACCCTCCTATCTACTTTCTTAACAATTCTCTTGAGGAAGTTCACTTGTTCAAACTCCGAGGTCTCACGATCAGCCATTATTTTTCTTGGGCAAACCACATTTCAAAGTTGGGCTCCAAAGCCAGCCACTGACTGGGTATCATCCATCGTACAAAGTCCTTCCTTGGCACACCTGAACTCCTATCCACCAACAAGGCTTTCATTCACAGCTTGATGGAGTATTGCTCTCCCCTCTGGGCTGGCTCCCTTACATCAAATCTTCATCAGCTTGACGCCATGGAAACCAAGGCCTTTAAGATTATTGGAATCTCCCGTGATAAAGCTGAGTATGGGCTTATCACTTCACCATCGCAGACAGGTTGGTGTGGTGGTCTTCGTCTTCTACAGACAGATATGCCTCTTTTCTGGTCTTGCCCCCTCTGCCATTTTTGTGCGCTCTTCCCCCTCCCTACGCTCCAGGTTTCTGCAGGATGCACACGGTACACCATCAACCCCCTTCTGGTGAAGCTCCAAAAATCTATGACCTCTGCTCACCACTCGTTTGGTCCTCTTTTTCCCCACCTGTGGAACCATCTTCCACATCCTCTTCAATCTCATTCTTCCCTCCAGGTGTTTAAGATAGCTGTTCACCACCATAGCAAATCATGGTGGTCTCTTTGTGTTCTACTGCCTCCTTTCTGGTCTTGCATCCTCTGCTCTTTCTGTGCTTTATCCCCTCCCTCCTTCCAGGTTTCTGCAGGGCTCACACATTCCACCATAAACTCCTTTCTGGTGAAACTGCCTAAATCCAGGATCACTGCTCACCTCCACTCATTTGTTCTTCTTTTTTCCCACCTATGGAACCAACTTTCATGTCCTCTTCATTCTCATTCTTTCCTCCAGGACTTCCAGAAAGCTGTTTACCACCATCCCAGATTGCCCCCAATCCCAAACCATGATCTTTTCTCCCCTTGTTAACCCAACACCCCACCCCAATCCCTCCTCATTCCAAATTTCCAGTTTTCCTTCCTGAGAGTTCCCTTCTGTATCCATCTTGTCGATCCCATGAATCCTCTCCTGCCCCCCCCCCCCCCCAATCCTCCCCACACCCATTGTTTATCTGCCTCCCTCTGTCTTGGCCTTCAGCTCTGCTGTTGGTGTCTCCCCCCGCCCCCTCTCTCTGCTGTTCATTTTGTCCTGCTGCGTCCTGATCCGTTCATTGTACTTGTACTCGCTCTTCCACGAACCTCGACTATGTATACAAAAAAACCCCAAACAAACGTGGTGGATAAGTTGAGTAGGTGACCAGAACAAGTCTATTTGATTTTGGTTCGGGTCTGGATCGGGATCCAGCCTGTCACTGGGATACAAAACATAAACTGTTCGGCCTGGCGGAGGTATGCGCTCTCCCAAGTGCCGTTCTAGTTAACATCTGTATTCCACCTTTATGATCGTTACCTCTTCTTGATTAACTTTTCCTCTTGAATCTTTAACTTTGCCTTGTATTAATTTACTTACTTTTCTTCTGCAAGATGTTTATCATGAATATCTTATCTTGCAGCACCCATTCCCAAGGCCAAGAAAGGTGCACAGTTGGAAGGACAGACCTGATGGTTTAATTTCAAAGAATACGTTTGCAACTGCAGAAAGATAACACAAAATGGTGATCCTTGGAACACCACCAGAGATGTTTGAAGGAAGGATTGAGTATGAAGAAACCAAAAGGGGACAAACATCCAGGAGATTCCCATTGTGACTGAGAAAGGAACACACAAACAGCTCCTTCCATGTGAGCTTTTGCAGCATCAGGAGATATGCAACGATTGGACTTGATTAATCCTCCTCACGTGAAACAACTGTTTCGATGAGACAAAAGCGTTCGCTTTTCTCTCTCTTGTGTTGCAGATTAATCTTTTTATTAATTTAATTTCAATCCTAATTCCTTCCTGAAACTCGTACAACAAGAATGTATTCAGAGCCAAATGAGGGACGGCACACACATCGGTGCCTCATCTTGCCTGCTAAATACCAGGGTAATAGTTCATAGTCTGGTCGACGTTCAAACCCAGGTTCAACAGTTCAGGGGGGAGTGTGCACACCTCTCGGTCTCGGCTATCCTGCCAGCCCTTGGGAACGACATGCATTTATAAAATATATTGTTTTACATAAGTCATGACTGATTCTGTTTAAATTTTAGTGGAATAGAGTTGTAACAAATCCTTCGAATTGCCACTTTGTTAGGCCATGTACATATATATTTTTTCTATCTCGCATTGCAATTCATTGGTGGAATTGGGACCGTAATTGGTCTCAGCAAGATGTTGAATTTGAGTGTATACCTCTCTTGAAGAGGTTATTGAAGTCGGTTTAGACCTTTGGTCGTCTCATCATCCACAGTCTCTGGGGGACATTTCCTGATTGACTTGAAATTTGAAGAGGGGCAGTTTTATGTCTGAGGATTATACATTACTTTTGTGAATACACGATGCTTGAAAATCTTTTAATATTAGTCTTTCTTGTCCCATTATAAACAACTGAATGGCTCACCTACATTGTCTTCACAATACACACATACACACACACCCCACATCCATTATACATACCCCTCCTCCCCCGTACATCTTTCTCCTTACAATCTCCTCTCTTCACCTCTTTTGCTCCACCATCCATTTTCACCCCATTTCATTTCCCCTTAATTTATTTTCTCAATTTGCTCTGCCTCCCACCCTTATATGTACGTATTATGTAGATATCTCTGATGCATTAAAATACAAGTAGAATACCCGTCCGATGGTCGATCTTGTTCCAAGCATGCAACACATTCTTCTGATGCATACTTTTATTTGGGTAGTGTGTAGGCAACTGACAGCTCTGTATACGCAAAAAACCAAAACCCGGGTTACGTGCATGAAGCAAAAACATACTTGCTGCTTATAATTGAAAACACCTTACTGCACTGGAAAATGTGGGGACAGGAATACTGTACTGTAAATGGTGGGGACTTGTAATACCCTCCCCCACCTGGAGGTAGCGCTACACAATACACATTGACATGGATAATTTGCGTCCCCCCCTCACCCTCCCAAGACCACCGGCAAAGAAAAAACTCCCCTATATATTAATTGGGGTTATGCTGATCCTATGTAGCAAGTCTGGATGTCATCATCCAGAACTATAGGAGTTGCGCGACAAACATGGTAATTCTTGATGGTAACAACAATCTCCGTTATTGTTGACGGTTCAACATCTCACCCCCCCCCCCCCCCCTTCCCTATCAACAGCGGTGTCCCTCAGAGTTCTTTCCTGTCTCCAACACTCTTCCTTCTTTTTCTCAATGACTTTTCTTCCAAAATAACCAAATGCACTCGTATACTGATGACTCAACATTACATTCCTCCATGTCTTTCCCATCTGCCCCGTCTTCCCTCACTCGATCTACATCTCGTTTCATCACAGCCACCTCTTTAAATTGGGATTTGGACAAGATCTCCCAGTGGGGAAAATGTAATCAAGTTAAGTTTAATGATTCTAAAACTCAATTTCTTCATATATATATTATTATATATATATATATATATATATATATTATATATATATATATATAATATATTATATATATATATATATATATATATATATATATATTATATATCTCTCCTCTCTCTCTCTCTCTCTCTCCTCTCATCTCCTTTGAAAGCTCCACAATTACACCATGTGATACAATAAACCTACTAGGTATTACTCTAACATCAAATTTATCCTGAAATCCACACATTATGCAAACAGATAAGTCTGCCTCGAATAAATTGGGAGTCTTTTTTTTTTTGTATGCCTTGTCAAGGCTCGTATGAGAGCTAACACACAATGCACAGCAAGGAGGACATGAGACAGGGGTGTGGGAAGGACAAAACAGTGAGGAACAGATACATTAGGAGATCTGTGGAAGGGAGAGGGATGGGGTATACAAGATGGACACTACAGGGACTTTCAGGAAGGAAAGCAGGGAGTTTGAAGGAGTTGGGTTTGGGGTGGATTAACGGGGGTAGAAAAGATCGAGGATTTGGATGGGGGACGATAAGAGGTGGTGATGAACAGCTGTTTTGAAGGCCTGGAGGGAAGAATGGGATTGAACAGAGTGATGGAGTTTATTCCAAGGTGGGAAAAAAGAGGAATGAGAGAGTGAAGGTGAGCAGTGATTCGTGATTTTGGTAGTTTTACCAGAAGGAGTTGTTGGCGCGGCCTCGAGCGCCCTGCGGAAATCTGGTGGGGACAAATCGCAGACAGAGTGGGGAGGGGGGGGGGGCGAGACCGGCGAGGAGACTAGAAGAAAGAAAGATCACTGACCTGCCTGTGGTGCGAGAGTGAGAGACCCAAAGACTTAGCCTCATCGCCGGAGATACCAATGATCCGAAATGCCTTGGTTTTCACTGCGTGAAGCCGAGAAAGGTGAGAGGCAGGAGCACCAGTCCAGAGGGGAAAGCATTACTCCATCAGGCTGCAGACGAAAGCTTGGGCTCAGGTGGGCCGAGGAGCTCAGGTGGGCCGAGGAAGGACTTTGCACGACGGAGGATTCCCAGTCGGCGACTGGCTTTGGAGGCCAGGTTGGAAATGTGGCTTTCCCAGCAAAGATCATGGCAGATAGTGAGACCCAGAAGCTTGAAAGAAAGGACTTCTTCCAGAGGATTGTTGAGAAAGTAGATGGTGGGGGGTGGGGTGGGGGGGGGGGTTCCAAACGGTCCTTTCGGAGAGACATAGTGAGAGTGTGAGATTTGTCAAGATTGAAAGACATGTTCCACGTGTTGGACCAGTTTGTGATTTTACCCAGATCTCTGCAGAGAGCGAAGAAGCTTGCTGCTTGCTGGTCTGAGGGATGAGAGATGGTACGGCAGAGGGTGGAGTCATCAGCAAAGAGATGAAGATGATTTTCCAGAGAGTCGGAGAGATCTTTGATTAAAACCAGAAAAAGAGCAGGGCCCAGAACGCTGCCTTGAGGGACTCCAACCTGGACAGGAAGAGGGGCTGAAAGAACTCCATTTAGGGCCACACTTTGGCTGCGACAGGAGAGAAAGTCAGTGAGCCATGAGTGGAGATGTCCTTGGATACCATAGGGAAACGAGAGTTTTGTGAGCATGGGTAGGGTGCCAGACTATGTCAATAGCACACGATATGTCTAGGGATAGTGGCTCTGATTTCATGTCGGCATTGGAGTACCTCATCCATTGTGTTGGAGCAGGAAGCAGCAATCCGGGGTAGAATGACCTGATCTGAAACCAAATGTGATGATCGGAAATCAGGCCATTGGAGAAGAGGAAGGATTTAATGTCTGAAGAGATGATGGATTCCATAACCTCGCTGATGATGTGGGAAGAAGGCTGATTGGTCTGTAGTTGCAGGGATCTGTTTTTGCACCTTTTTGTGGCAGGGCAGTAATGTTTGCTGATGTTTCCAAGCAGATGGCAGATGATCTTGAGAATGAGAGGGGTGAATAGAACAGAGAGAGGGTGAGCAAGAGCAGAGGAGCAGGGTTTTTAGACGACGGGGTGGGTGATGCCGTCTGGACAGGTTGCAGAATCTGAGTCGAGGTTTGACAGCAATCTTTCCACCTTGTCAGAAGAAAAGGACACAGAGTCCAGGAACAGTTGTGTGCGACTGCATAAGATGGGTACAGAAAGCGATGGATTTCGGACACAAGACTTCGATGCAAATACTGGGTTTAGGCATTCAGCCTTTTCATGACCGGTATCAGCAGTGCGGCCATTTGAGGTAAGGGAGAGGATGTCAGGGGAACATACACCAGAAACTGATTTGATTAGATGCCACCAGGATTTGGAGGAGGGAGAGAGGTTTGAGAGTTCAGACGTCCTCTTTACCTTCTCACGTTCTGTTCAGTCCTGTTCATATGTCGAGGATTCTTCTCCTCTGAACGGTTGCTCCAACTGTATAAAGGATTGATTCGTCCTTGTATAGAGTACTGCTTTCACATCTGGGGAGGTTCCAGCTCTACATACTTACTGGACAGAATTGAATACAAAGTTATTCTACTTGTCAACTCTACCAATGTGACCTCAAAACTCGACCCGCTCAAATTACGCCGCATAGTCGTGTGGAAGAAAATAATTATATGAATGTACTCTAAATTATAATTGTTGCTGGTGCTTTATAAATTTAATTTTTATGCTATAGTTGAATTGGCTGTCAGTTATGTTTCCTTTTACCCAAGAGTCTTTTGACCTAAATATCGATAAAAGGAATGTCTTACTATGAAACAAGGTTATCTGGTTGATAACACTGCAACTTTTGCCATGATTATGTCATTCTCTTTCACCCAGTGGACATGTGTTGCAGTTGGAGTTATTTTTCCTCATGCTTATCAGACCCATGTGGCCAGCTGTAGGTCATCATGCTCTCCCTTTGTTCTCCCACTTCTACCAAAGTATATATATATATATATTGTTACGAATTTTGGCCCGTCCGGCGTGCGATCGGCCACGTAACTCGAATCGCCTCCGGGAACTACTCGCCAGGAGCCAGTCACGGTGGGGGTTTAACCTCACATGATCGTGCCAATTGCCCACCCGTGCAGGATAGGGTTGTCGCCAAATTCGACCTACCTAAGTACCTGCGCGAGTGGTCGACCGAGCGATCGTACCTCGCGCGCAGTCGACTTCGGACACGAACCGCTTAAGCGGCTCGTTCCGTGCTGCAGGGATAACGAGCGGAGTTATAGTCGACCTCGACAGTTCAGATTACTTATCGGGTGTTTCAACCCACTACCAATCCCTTACGTGATGCAAGATGGAACTTTCAACGGAGGAAAGGAGCGCAACGAAACGGGAAAACAGTTCAACAGCAAGCACCTTTATTTCACACACACAACCACAGCGCACGTAAGGCAGTAATGCAATGTGCAGCAAAAGCAAAATGCAACAAAAGCAAAAGCACTACTACGACTATAATTATTTACAACACTTAAACAATTATACTTGTCGGGACTCGGCGCCACATCATTCATCAAAATAAACAGGAAAGACCTCCCATAGGCAGGGAGGTAGACGGGGCCTCGTGGACCAAATGTGCGCGGAACCTGGAGGAGCGGCAGGTCACGAGACCGAAAAGGTCTTACCCCGCGTCCTCGGACGCGATGGCGGCAACCACAATATCAGCGCAGCTGCGCCCCGACTCCGTGCCCCTGGCGTAGTCGGTGAGCCCTCTCTCGGCGTGCTCCGCGCAAGCACGGTTTGGTCGGGTCAACCGACGGTTGGGGTAGTTGTTGTGGTGAGGGGTTTCTCTTGTGGTTGGTTGTGTTGTCGCGCTCCAGGTTAGGGTGGGGGGAAGAACGGGGCCAGAACCGGCACTTCTATCGTTCAAGCTCCGGTCGTTGCGGTGTCGATTCGCCGCCTGGAATGGGTCGAGGGCCCTTCGTGAAAGGCAACAAGCGACCAAAGCCAGCCCCACCATTCCCCTCGCTCGACCAGCGCTGAGCATCAACATTCCCCCCCCCCAGTCCGCGCTGAGATAGTGCCGGTGGCCCCGTTCAATTCCCCACCCTAACCGTGGTGCCGAAACGTGCTTGCGCGAGAGCACGCGGAGGGGCTAACCGCTACGCCAGGGGCAACGGAGTTGGGGCGTGCAGCGCGCTGATATTGTGGCTGCCCGCCCTCATGGGGGGGGGAATTGTTGATGCTCAGGGCGAGCGAGGGAAGGCTGGCTGGCTTGGTCGCTTGTTGAAAGCGAAGGGTGGCTTCGCGTCCAGCGACGAGACGACACCGGTCACAGGACGACCGGCGAGACGAGCGCCTAAGCGACCCGTAGACTGACTACGGTCTACACCACGGGAAAAGTGACCTGTGGACCTGGCCCGCCCACACTACAACAACGAGTTCCTACACAGACCCTGCGAGGTTCTTTTATCCAGACCCGCGCACAATGGGGGAGGAGGTGGTCCACCTGTATGGCAGATTTTAGGATCAAAACGCGATTGGGAGGGGTGGGCCGCCCGACGTCCTCACACCCTCTCCCTGGTCTTGCACGTATACAGTGTGAGGGGTCTGTTCGGGTCTAAATAACGTTTTGGAAGAAGTGAGCCGACTCTATTGTTAGTATCCGAATGTGTCCGTTCCGTCGCGAGTGAGGCGAACATTCACACTCTATCACGCGACTTGTTTTTTTAGGGGTGTAGTGGCTGAGGAGAGCTCTAAACATTACCGCACCGACGTCTCGGTCGCAGTCCCAAGTGGACGGAGTGAATAAGGGGCGTCTAACCTTTGCCTGTATGCCGACATTTTCTCTTCTCCCCGTAGCAGGATATCTCATTGTCAACTCCTCGCAGCGAGTTGCACTTGCCTACGGCGTTCCTTGGACGTGCGAGTGTGTGTGTGTTGAATTAAGAGGTGCTTGCTGGTTTCGAAGCCTAAGTGGCTCTTCACTATAGCAAATTCCGATATGCGGTCCTTCGGGCAGTAGCGATCCCTGTTCTCGCTGTGAAAGTGTGACTCTAAGGGTTGCTGTGGGGTCGATGGTTGTGGAAGGAAGAAAGCGAGAGTGGTGGGGTTTGCTGTGGTGGTTGGTGGTTGGGGGCGTCGTTTGGGAATGGCGTGAAGCGATGTTTGCGGGATGGAGTTGTGGAGGTAAAGAGGCGAAGGTGGTGGTGTTTGAGTGTTGGCGGCTTAATGGTCCAAAATAACGATAGAGAAGAAAAATGGCTAACTCAAAGCGTCGCAGCCCGGATGAATCACACATATTCCTCTAAACAACAGGTGTGGGCTAACTACACATGAACTTATTCGATTATA
>CM068957.1:66045463-66077975 GCA_035128595.1 Eptatretus atami | reverse complement strand
GTTGGAGTCGACGTGCACTGTGATTGGAATGGCTCATGCTACAGTTGGAGTCGACACGCACTGTGACTGGAACGGCTCGTTCTGTGGTTGAAGTAGATGTGCACTGTGACCTGAACGGCTCGTGCTGTGGTTGGAGTCCACGTGCACTGTGACTGGAATGGCTCGTGCTGTGGTTGGAGTCGACATGCACTCTGGAACGGCTCATGCTCTGGTTAGAGTCGAGTTGCACTGTGATACGGCTCGTGCTGTGATTGGTGTCGACGTGCACTGTGACTGGAATGGCTCGTGCTGTGATTGTGTCGAGTGCACTGTGACTGAACGCTCATGCTGTGGTTAGAGTCGATGTGCACTGTGATATGGCTCATGCTGTGGTTGGAGTCGACGTGCACTGTGACTGGAATGGCTCGTGCTGTGGTTGGAGTCGACGTGCACTCTGGAACGGCTCATGCTCTGGTTAGAGTCGAGTGGCACTGTGATACGGCTCGTGCTGTGATTGGTGTCGACGTGCACTGTGACTGGAATGGCTCGTGCTGTGATTGGTGTCGACGTGCACTGTGACTGGAATGGCTCATGCTGTGGTTAGAGTCGAGTGGCACTGTGATACGGCTCATGCTGTGGTTGGAGTCGACGTGCACTGTGACTGGAATGGCTCATGTGGCAGTTGAGTTAACATGCACTGTGACTGGAACGGCTCATGCTGTGGTTGGAGTCGATGTGCACTGTGACTGGAATGGCTCATGCTGCAGTTGGAGTCGACACGTCACTGCTGATACACTGTGACCTGAACGGCTCGTGCTGTGGTTGGGGTCGATGTGCAGCTGTAACTGGAATGGCTCGTGCTGTGGTTGGAGTCGACGTGCACTCTGGAACGGCTCATGCTGTGGTTAGAGTCGATGTGCACTGTGATACGGCTCATGCTGTGGTTGGAGTCCACGTGCACTGTGACTGGAACGGCTCGTGCTGTGGTTGAGTAGACGTGCACTGTGACTGGAACGGCTCGTGCTGTGGTTAGAGTCGATGTGCACTGTGATACGGCTTGTGCTGTGGTTGGAGTCCACGTGCACTGTGACTGGAACGGCTCGTGCTGTGGTTGAAGTAAGACGTGCACTGTGACTGGAACGGCTCGTGCTGTGGTTAGAGTCGATGTGCACTGTGATACGGCTCGTGCTGTGGTTGGAGTCCACGTGCACTGTGACTAGAATGTCTCATGCTGTGGTTGGTGTCAACGTGCACTGTGATGGGAACGGCTCATGCTGTGGTTGAGGTTGACGTGTACTGTGACTGGAATGGCTCGTGCTTCGGTTGAGATTGACGTGTACTGTGACTGGAATGGCTCAGGTGGCGGCTGGAGTTGACGTGCACTGTGATTGAATGGCTCGTGCTGTGGTTGGGGTTGACGTGCACTGTGACTGAAACGGCTCGTGCTGTGGTTGGAGTCGATGTGCACTGTGACTGGAATGGCTCGTGCTCTGGTTGGAGTGGACGTGCACTGTGACTAGAACGGCTCGTGCTGTGGTTGGAGTTGACATGCACTGTGACTGGAATGACTCGTGCTGTGGTTGGGATTGGCGTGCACTGTGACTGGAACGGCTCGTGTGGCGGTTGGAGTCGACATGCACTGTGACTGGAATGGCTTGTGCTGTGGTTGGGTTGACATGCACTGTGACTGGAATGACTCGTGCTGTGTTTGGGGTTGACGTGCACAGTGACTGGAATGGCTCGTGCTGTGGTTGGGGGTTGCATGCACTGTGACTGGAATGACTCGTGCTGTGTTTGGGGTTAACGTGCACAGTGACTGGAATGACTCGTGCTGTGTTTGGGGTTAACGTGCACAGTGACTGGAATGGCTCGTGCTGTGTTTGCGGTTAACGTGCACAGTGACTGAATGGCTCGTGCTGTGGTTGTAGTCGATGTGCACTGTGACTGGAATGACTCGTGCTGTGGTTGGGGTTGACGTGCACTCTGACTGAATGGCTCGTGTGCAGTTGGAGTCGACATGCACAGTGAACTGGAATGGCTCGTGCTGTGTTTGGGGTTAACGTGCACAGTGACTGGAATGGCTCGTGCTGTGGTTGTAGTCGATGTGCACTGTGACTGGAATGACTCGTGCTGTGGTTGGGTTGACGTGCACTCTGACTGGAATGGCTCGTGTGGCAGTTGGAGTCGACATGCACTGTGACGGGAACGCTCGTGCTGTGGTTGGAGTCGATGTGCACTGTGACTGGAATGGCTTGTGCTCTGGTTGGAGTGGACTGTGCACTGTGACTAGAACGGCTCGTGCTGTGGTTGGAGTTGACATGCACTGTGACTGGAATGACTCGTGCTGTGGTTGAGATTGGCGTGCACTGTGACTGGAACGGCTCGTGTGGCGGTTGGAGTCGACATGCACTGTGACTGGAATGGCTCGTGCTGTGGTTGGGTTGACATGCACTGTGACTGGAATGACTCGTGCTGTGTTTGGGGTTAACGTGCACAGTGACTGGAATGGCTCGTGCTGTGGTTGTAGTCGATGTGCACTGTGACTGAAATGACTCGTGCGTGGTTGGGGTTGACGTGCACTCTGACTGGAATGGCTCGTGTGGCAGTTGGAGTCGACATGCACTGTGACGGAACGGCTCGTGCTGTGGTTGGAGTCGATGTGCACTGTGACTGGAATGGCTTGTGCTCTGGTTGGAGTGGACGTGCACTGTGACTAGAACGGCTCGTGCTGTGGTTGGAGTTGACATGCACTGTGACTGGAATGACTCGTGCTGTGGTTGAGATTGGCGTGCACTGTGACTGGAACGGCTCGTGTGGCGGTTGGAGTCGACATGCACTGTGACTGGAATGGCTCGTGCTGTGGTGGGGTTGACATGCACTGTGACTGGAATGACTCGTGCTGTGTTTGGGGTTAACGTGCACAGTGACTGGAATGGCTCGTGCTGTGTTGGGGTTAACGTGCACAGTGACTGGAATGGCTCGTGCTGTGTTTGGGTTAACGTGCACATGACTGGAATGCTCGTGCTGTGTTTGGGGTTAACGTGCACAGTGACTGGAATGGCTCGTGCTGTGTTTGCGGTTAACGTGCACAGTGACTGGAATGGCTCGTGCTGTGTTTGGGGTTAACGTGCACGTGACTGGAATGGCTCGTGCTGTGGTTGAGTCGATGTGCACTGTGACTGGAGATGACTCGTGCTGTGGTTGGGGTTGACGTGCACTCTGACTGGAATGGCTCGTGTGGCAGTTGGAGTCGACATGCACTGTGACGGGAACGGCTCATGCTGTGTTTGGAGTCGATGTGCACTGTGACTGGAATGACTCGTGCTGTGGTTGGGGTTAACGGCACTGTGACTGGAATGACTCGTGCTGTGGTTGGAGTTAACGTGCACTGTGACTGGAATGACTCGTGCTGTGGTTGGGTTAACGTGCACTGTGACTGGAATGACTCGTGCTGTGGTTGGAGTTAACGTGCATGTGACTGGAATGACTCGTGCTGTGGTTGGGGTTAACGTGCACTGTGACTGGAATGACTCGTGCTGTGGTTGGAGTAACGTGCACTGTGACTGGAATGACTCGTGCTGTGGTTGGAGTTGATGTGCACTGTGACTGGAATGACTCGTGCTGTGGTTGGGGTTAACGTGCACTGTGACTGGAATGACTCGTGCTGTGGTTGGGTTAAGTGCACTGTGACTGGAATGACTCGTGCTGTGGTTGGGGTTAACATGCACTGTGACTGGATGACTCGTGCTGTGTTTGGGTTAACGTGCACGTGACTGGAATGGCTCGTGCTGTGTTTGCGGTTAACGTGCACGTGACTGGAATGGCTCGTGCTGTGTTGGGTTAAGTGCACAGTGACTGGAATGGCTCGTGCTGTGTTTGGGGTTAACGTGCACAGTGACTGGAATGGCTCGTGCTGTGTTTGCGGTTAACGTGCACAGTGACTGGAATGGCTCGTGCTGTGTTTGGGGTTAACGTGCACAGTGACTGAACGGCTCGTGCTGTGGTTGAAGTCGATGTGCACTGTGACTGGAATGACTCGTGCTGTGGTTGGGGTTGACATGCACTCTGACTGGAATGGCTCGTGTGGCAGTTGGAGTCGACATGCACTGTGACGGGAACGGCTCATGCTGTGTTTGGAGTCGATGTGCACTGTGACTGGAACGGCTCATGTGGCAGTTGGAGTCGACATGCACTGTGACGGAACGGCTCATGCTGTGGTTGGAGTCGATGTGCACTGTGACTGGAATGACTCGTGCTGTGGTTGGGTTAACGTGCACAGTGACTGGAATGGCTCGTGCTGTGTTTGCGGTTAACGTGCACAGTGACTGGAATGGCTCGTGCTGTGTTTGGGGTTAACGTGCACAGTGACTGGAATGGCTCGTGCTGTGGTTGTAGTCGATGTGCACTGTGACTGGAATGACTCGTGCTGTGGTTGGGGTTGACGTGCACTCTGACTGGAATGGCTCGTGTGGCAGTTGGAGTCGACATGCACTGTGACGGGAACGGCTCATGCTGTGTTTGGAGTCGATGTGCACAGTGACTGGAATGGCTCGTGCTGTGTTTGGGGTTAACGTGCACAGTGACTGGAACGGCTCGTGCTGTGGTTGTAGTCGATGTGCACTGTGACTGGAATGACTCGTGCTGTGGTTGGGGTTGACATGCACTCTGACTGGAATGGCTCGTGTGGCAGTTGGAGTCGACATGCACTGTGACGGGAACGGCTCATGCTGTGTTTGGAGTCGATGTGCACTGTGACTGGAACGGCTCATGTGGCAGTTGGAGTCGATGCACTGTGACGGGAACGGCTCATGCTGTGGTTGGAGTCGATGTGCACTGTGACTGGAATGACTCGTGCTGTGGTTGGGGTTGACGTGCACTCTGACTGAATGGCTCGTGTGGCAGTTGGAGTCGACATGCACTGTGACGGGAACGGCTCATGCTGTGTTTGGAGTCGATGTGCACTGTGACTGGAACGCTCATGTGGCAGTTGGAGTCGACATGCACTGTGACGGGAACGGCTCATGCTGTGTTTGGAGTCGACGTGCACTGTGATTGGAATGGCTCGTGTGGCAGTTGGAGTCGACATGCACTGTGACGGGAACGGCTCATGCTGTGGTTGGAGTCGATGTGCACTGTGACTGGAACGGTCCGCGTTGTTTTGAAAGCTTGAACTGTTGCGTACTCGAACCGAGCTGATTGTAAGCACCAACTTCGTCCTCTCTTCTCTCCTTCCTTTGGTACTCCTGCGGCATTTCTCAGCTGTCGGCCTATATATCTGCCTCCTCTTGCACCCCCTCTTTTTCCATGTAAATGTGTACCCTATAGCACTGCTTCCGGTATGAGTGGGTATTGCAAGTAATTTGGCCGAGCGAAGTGAAGTCGACGCCGTATATTCCTGGTACGTGAACAACTCGATAACCCATTCCTACAAACTCGCAGGGCACTCAGTGACGTCACCAGATATGCCTCTTCCCACATTATTACATCACTATACATATTTGTACCAAGTTTTTTTTTATTCAAATACCTAAACCCCGATTCAAAATAATAAATAATTCTGGCTGTCAAACCATGCATTAAAGCAGGTCAAAATTTAAATAAAACATATATTTCCCATGACTACTAGATCATAACTCTGACGTTTCACGTCGATTGATGAAACATTTCAAGAGATAATTTTTTTAAGTTTTTCGTTCAATTTAGTATGGCTCACCGACCATGTGACCTATTAATTATATTATTTGTGAACACCCTGGTATCCCTAAGGCTTGGGGAGTATGTGGGTGAAGTTTCCTCTCGATCTGTCAAGCCGTTCTGGAGAAGAGGATTATTTATGGTTTATTGTTCAAACTATCAAAATATCATAGCTGCCAAACCATGTGACCTGTGATGTCATAGGTGGAGAAGTTTTTGCTCCTCATGGATGGTTGATCATACCTGTAAAGTTTCGCATCGATCTGTTCAGCCATTTTGGAGAAGATTTTTGATTTTTTTTTTGTGTTAAAAACAAGATGGCTGCTGAACCACGTGACTGATGATGTCATCAAATTTTTTTTTTCTCCCACACAATTTGGGCCTAGATGACCTTCAACATTTTTCAAACTGATCAGATAAAGTGACGTATGCAATTATGACATCACAATGAAGCCACTTATGACATCAAAAAATTCACACTTTTTTCCCCATGGAAATTGCTTCACATGTGCCAGGTTTCAATTTTTTCCACGGAGTGGTTTCAGAAATAGAGGTCCAGATTTTTTATTTTTCCAACGTGGCTGCCTATGACGTCATAATTATTAAAACATTCTCCATGACCATGAGTAGTCGCTCCTATGGTGAAAATTTTGTGTCAATCAAATAAGCGGTTGCAGAGAAAACGAATTTAAAAGTGAATAAAGGTGAAAAAGTGACGGTCTCAGCCGACGTTGTACAACATGGTCAAGGATGTTTGTGGATGCCATTAGACATCATAAAAGTGGGGGAATGAACCCGTCCGTAAAGGTTAACGTTAGATCGAATCTGCCCAGGAAATACTGTATCGGGAATACCTCCGCGGTTAACGAAAAACGTGTGTGGGCGATAAGTCGTCTCCTCTCCTAACGCCACCACCCCCCACTGAATTCAACGAACAAGTACTTTTGAGTTCAACGTAAGCCAAGAGGTCAACATAGGGGGGTCATAGGTTAAAAGGTCAACATGTGAAATTTTAAAAATCCTCAATTTTCTTCCAATTGACATGAAATGTGAACAGGGTTTCCATATCATGTTACTGAATTCAACCACCCATTATTTTTGAGGTCAACGTAGGCCAAAAGGTCAACATTGACCAAAGGTCAACAACTTCCGGTGAAATTTCTAAAATCGTCAATTTTTATCCGCTTGACTTGAAATTTGAAGAGTATTTGTACGTCATGCAACTGAGTTCAACCACCATTTATTTTTGAGGTCTAAAGGTTAAAAGGTCAACATAGGCCAAATTTCTAAAGTCGTCAATTTTCATCCGATTGACTTGAAATTTAAAGAGGATTTGCATATTTGGTCATTCAATTCAACGACCAATCAATCATAGGCGAGAGGAGATTACCCTGGGTACTATGGTACGAACACGGATGCAACATTTGGTGTATATCAGGCCAGCCATGTTTTTTTCTATGATTTTCTGATGGACAGACACACATACATATAGAGAATTGCCTTATTTAATATAGAAGGACAAGCTATCTTTTGCGTGGTGCCTCGATGTAGTGAACGCTACGATGTACCATGGAGCGGACTTACCTAACAGGGCCTACATCGTTGTCAGTAATAGTGCGAGTGGCGTTAAGCTGTGCTGCTCGGATGTAACGAGCCAGAATCTGCCATGTTTACACACCTCCAGCCCCCCCCCCCCCCCCTCCCCCGCACGGCCACGGGTATTTTATCAGAGGTGGACAGAGCGGAGCGGCGCTCTGGAGGTGATAAACCGGCCTGGCAGTGACCGAGCCCGCACGCAAATGGGCGCATTAGGCGGCGCTTCATGTCCGCCACGTGCAGGGAGCCGTGTTCTGGGAGATAACCTTTTAACTGGGATGTTCTGTATTCCACATCTGGGACCTTAAATGCCAATACTGGACGTGTGTGGACATAATCCCTGGAGGAGAAAGTCTGGTTAAAACCAGTGAACTCGAAACATCACCCCCCCCCTACACCCCACTCCACTCCTCCTACCCCTACAAACCCACCTCGTCCTACAATCCCTCCTCCTCATACAACCCCTCCACTCTCTCTCCCTGCTCCTACAATCCCTCCTCCCCTAAAACCCCTCCCTTCCCTCCTACAACCCACCATCCCAACTCTCCCCCCTCCCCCAACTCCTTCTACCTTGCCTGTTTCTGTGTTAAATGGTTTTGAAGACTTGCTGAATGGGAACCCCTTGTGTACCTCAAATGGGTGGGGGGGGGGGTGACCTTGGATCGCGGGTTTGGCCTTTGTTTTTGAGGAGTGAGAGGGTTGACCGATAAATTAATTTTCATTAAAAAAAGAAAACCAAAGCAAAATGAAACAGCCCGACAAGACTTCAGCAACTGTTGACCCAGAAGACCATAGCTCGGCCACCAGCGATTGAAAAAACCACCATGGGTGATCAGCAAGTCCGTAGCTTGAGATAAAACAGGACCTTCTGACATGTGGGTGATTGAGTGATTGTCTATTTTGGAATTTTCAAAACTACAGTACAGCACTGTATCATAATTATTTAATTACCATATATATATATATGACGGGAGGGGAGACCACGGTGTTTACCACGGACCACCAACCAAGCAGGACAATGGATTTTCATATTCACACTGGTCTTGGACACTTAATCAGCACTAACAACATGGTCTGTGGGAGATTTGTGAAATAATATCCATGACTTGTGAATTTCAATTAATGAACTGTTCGATTGAATGAATGTGGTGTTGACGAAATGCGGGCTTGATGGGCCAAATGGTCTCCTGCATCAAAGGTCCTTGTGTGTGTCCGTCGGCCTGGTGTTGGCTTAGCGGTTCGGGTGGCTGGCTTGGGATCTTAGGGTTCGTTGAATTAACACCAGGTGGGGTTGACTGAGCCTGTCATCCTTCCGAGGTTGGCAAAATGAGTACCAGTGTCTTGGTTACGGGGTATTGCATCAGCGACACAGCCGCGCCCTCAGAAAATGATGCAACCAGCAGCCTTGTGCTGCACGCGAAAGAAGTAGTGTGTATCCTTGTGACTTGTGAAGCTAACCATAAGGAGAGGAGGGGTCGATCCACCCTGGGGGAAAATCTTAGAGCGAAATGAATGAGATTGTTAATACATTCACGTGTGTGTGTGTGTGTGTGTGTGTGTGTGTGTGTGTGTGTGTGTGTGTGTGTGTGTGTGTGTGTGTGTGTGTGTGTGTGTGTGTGTGTGTGTGTGTGTGTGTGTGTGTGTTTTGGAGTGGTGACCCGTCTACGATTGTGACCTTAGCCAAGAAAATGCTTCGGCTGAACCAATGCTCCATGGAGAGCATCTTGATCATGACCATAATGATGAGGATGATCATGATGATCATGATGATTATGTAAGTACACTTGACAGTACTTGAACCAACCAGACAACAAATCCCAGATTGACGAGAGAAATTGATTCCAAAGCGAGGAAATTGCAACACTGTACTTTTAACATTCCGTTTGTTTGCGACAAAGTGCGAACTTCACGTCCACAAGATCCTCAAAAGGATTCTCATTCCCCCAAACACAAAATAAATTTGTTTAAAATGTTCACCATTGTTGTGCTAAGGATAGTGCGGATGTTGTGATGATAGTGCCGATGATAGTGCGGATGTTGTGATGATAGTGTGGGTAGTGATGATAGTGTGGATGTAATGATGATAGTGTGGATGTAATTATGATAGTGTGGATGTAATGATGATAGTGTGGATGTAATGATGATAGTGTGGATGTAGTGATGATAGTGTAGATGTAGTGATGATAGTGTGGGTAGTGATGATAGTGTGGATGTAATGATGATAGTGTGGATGTAATGATGATAGTGCGGATGTAGTGATGATAGTGTGGGTAGTGATGATAGTGTGGGTAGTGATGATAGTGTGGGTAGTGATGATAGTGTGGATATAATGATGATAGTGTGGATGTAATAATGATAGCGTGGGTAGTGATGATAGTGCAGATGTAGTGATGATAGTGTGGGTAGTGATGATAGTGTGGATGTAATGATGATAGTGTAGATGTAATGATGATAGTGCGGATGTAGTGATGATAGTGTGGATGTAATGATGATAGTGCGGATGTAGTGATGATAGTGTAGATGTAATGATGATAGTGTGGATGTAATGATGATAGTGTGGATGTAGTGATGATAGTGCGGATGTAGTGATGATAGTTCGGATGTAGTGATGAATAGTGAGTGTGGATGCAATGATGATATGTGGGTAGTGATGATAGTGCAGATGTAGTGATGATAGTGTGGGTAGTGATGATAGTGTGGATGTAATGATGATAGTGCGGATGTAGTGATGATAGTGCAGATGTAGTGATGATAGTGAGTGTGGATGTAATGATGAATAGTGGCGATGATAGTGTGGATAGTGCAGATGTAGTGATGATAGTGGCGATGATAGTGTGGGTAGTGTGGACGTAGTGATGATAGTGTGGATATAGTGATGATGGTGGCGATGAAAGTGTGAATGTGGTGATGATAGTGTGGATATAATAATGACAATGGCAATGATAGTGTGGATGTAGTGATGATAGTGTGGATATAATAATGACAATGGCAATGATAGTGCAGATGTAGTGATGCTCATGTGGACGTGGCTGTCGTGTGGATGTGGCTATGTGGTGCAGAAGTGGAGCTATGGTGTGGATGTGGCGATGATAGTGGAAGTTCAGGGTGGATGTGGTGGTGTAATGTGGATACGACGATGAAAGTTGTACTGCAGTGTGGATGTGGTGGTGATGGTGGTGTGGATGTGGTGATGGTGGTGTGGATGTGGAAACGATAGAGCAGATCTGAAGATTATATTGTAGACGTGGGATCGTGCAGAACTTTGAGCCGTTGATAATGGGTTTCCCGACCCTACTATCAACTGCAGGATTGGTGTTTTGCAAGTGTGGCATTGCATCACAATGTGCACTGTCCCTTGGATGGACTTTAAGCCGGATGTCCCCACACATATTACAGTTAAAATAGGACTTCCAGCTTTAATTGCAACCAGTGAAAGACACAGAAGTGCCCACTACGACCTGCAGTATCAACACGACTACAACACAACTACCTGCAGTATCAGTCAGCCTACAGAGTGTTTGGAAGCGTCTCTTTCACTATGTCAGCCCACAACTTGGGAAGACGATTGATCCACGGATGTGTTTCTGGATCACTGGCTTTTTGTCAACATGGATGTGTTTCTGGGTTCAACATGGACTGGACTCCCTTCAAAAGTTGAACTGGCAAGGTATCTATCTCCTGTGGTTCTATCTATGAAAAACAACCTCTTTATATATCAAATGTCCCATATCAAGTAACCAGAGATATTACACATGTGCTTTTTTTTCTTGCGAATGACAAATTGCAGCTCACAGATCCAAGTCTAAGTTGTACAGCCAAGTCACAGCACTGTCTGGTGTTAGGTGGATTGCCCTAAACCCTTCATCAATCTTCCGCAGGTGGCATTCAATCACAATGTGGTGAATTGTCTGATGTGGGTAAACCACAGTCACATGCTGGGCTTTCTTTGAAATTCCATCTGTGGAGGTGGTGTGATGTCCTTGCATGGAGAGTATGGATCTTGTTGAGCGCAGACCACTGTTTCCGGGGGAGTTCGAAAACTGGAGGCTCTTCTGTTGGATCACTCACCAGTTCTTTGTAACCTCCACCACCAAAGGTGAAGGAGGATATGTTTTCACCCCTTTCTGTCTGTCTGTCTGTTTATGTGCAGGATATCTTAAAAAGTTGTGGACAGATCCGGATGAAATTTGGTGGGCAGGTTCAGTGTGTGACAAGGACGAACTGATTAGATTTTGGTGACGATCTGGATCCGGATCTGACAACTCGAATTTTTTTAAGTGATTCTTCACTGTTGAGAGATCGGGCCAAAAATGATATGTAGCACGATATCTCAAAAAGTTGTGGACGGATTCGGATGAAACTTGGTGGACCAATTGGGTGTGCGACCACGACAAATTGATTCGATTTCGGTGAAGATCCAGATCTGGATACGAGGGTTATTAAATTTTTTAAAGTGATTCTTCACCATTGAGAGATAAGGCCAAAAACGTTATAGCACTGTTTAGCATGATATTTAAAAAATGTAATGGGTCCGATATGTTCTCGTGGATTAGGCATTGCGTGACGGAGGTAGGCACTCTACCGAGTGCCCTTATAGTTAGCAATGTTGTTTTCTGTCCAGAGATTGTGACACTTATCCTTTGTGTTAAACCGCATCACTCAAAACATTTGCAGAGCCTCAGAAAGGTTTCCCTGACTTGAGTCGCATATTTGGTAGATTCTTCATGGATTGGAAGCTCTGGATTGGCTTTGATGCATTCAAACTCTCTCAGCATTCTTGTCTTCCGGCACACATCAGGGGGTAGGATGTTAGACAGGACTGGGAGCCACTACATGGATGTTGATTTCAGTGTTCCGTTGATTATCTGCATCAGTGTTTTCAGGACAATGTCCAAGTGTTTTTTTTGGCTGCTCTTTGCCAAAACAGGAGAACAGTATTCCGCTGAAGAGTACACAAGGGGCAAGGCTAGCAGTGCGAAGAGTGCGTGCACTTGATCCCCAGCTGATGACCGTTAGTTTCCGGATGATGTTTACCCTGGTCGTGATCTTTTCTGTGACCCGTTTTACGTGTTCGCGGAACATGAGGCTGCGATAAAGGGGACTGCAAGGAACTTGCGGAACGGTTTAGTCTTGACTGGTTTGCCTCAAAAGGAATCCTGGAGTTTACTGTTAGCCAGTCGGTTACTGAGATGGGAATCGGGGTAACTGTAGTCTTAGTTGGGTTTGGGTGGAGGTACCAGTAGATGAAGTATTGCTCCATTACCTTTAAGTCCTGGGACAGGGTACCGCTGAGATATTGAAGGTCGATTGCTTGGGTAGCAAGGGAAGATCCATCTGCTAAGACAAACTTTATGGAGGTGGTACAAGGCATGTCACTCACATATATGTTGACGCAGATTGGAGCTAAGACAGATCCTTGGGGAAGATCATTATTCAGAGTCCTCGTGGAACTTGCTTGCTTTCCGAGTGAAACACTATATCTTCGATTGCTAAGCATAGAAGAAAAGACACGCATTGTGGCTTGGCACTGGAAAAGTCTGGCAGCTTTCAGCAGGACTTTCAGCAGACCATGTCATCATACTGTATCATGCACATGCTGATGAGAGGTTAATAAGTGCAACACCTGTCCTGAGCACGCATTGGCAGCCAGCCTCAATGTGGGTGGTAAGTGCAAGTACTTGAACAACACAGCTTCGACCAGGTCTTAAGCCAGCATGTTCCTTGGGAAGGTTGAGCTCTACCATTGGAGAGAGTCTGGCCAGAAGGACATGCTCAAACAACTTGAGCTTGTCCTCCTGGCTAGCTGACCAGATATACATATGCTGACCAGATAACACACAGGTAAGGATGATTGCCTCTGAGCTCTCTCATTAGATTTGAATCCTGACTCAGCTATAAACTGTCCTCGATGTTGCATAGGCAGGATGATTCATATCATCAATATGTGTGTTGTTCCTTGGACGGACGTTAAGCCGGGCAATCCCATCTCCCGGCATCAGTTGGTTGATGTTAAAGATCCCATGGTATTCTTTGCAAAGAGTAGGCAAGCTATCACCAGCACCCTGAACAAATTACAAATTTGAGTCACCTTCATTCAAATATTAAGTCTGGGCAATGGGTTCATGAAAGACTTGGACCAAAAACGTTCCCAGAATACACCAACCCCACGAAGTGGGAATAATTGGGGCCATTAGAGAAATTAATAAATATACATACATATTATATCAAAATGTATGGATTCATCCAATAATAAATCCACCTGGATTTGGAGAAACAACTCATTTTGAGGGTATTGAAATATCCGTGTGGTAAAGCTAAATACAGTGTATTATTATTCGTGACGGAATGATAATTTAATATTTCCATTCATGTCCAGTGTACACAATGAACTTTGACACAGGAAGAGGCCATTTGGCCCATCATGCCCATGCTCCATCAACAGCACATTAATTAAATCCATCAGCTTATTGACTGCACTTCACGGGGGTGGGGAAGAACAGTAGTTGTAAGGTGAGAATTGAACAAAAACCCAGCACACTTTCACCTTTTGATGAGACTCTTGAACAGGCATCACAATCACTCCACAAGAATACAATCACCCATCCATACCTAAGCTACCTAGCAGTCCTGCCAATATCCAAGTACCGCTCTATCCCCATTTGTTGTAAGTACAAATCTTATCACATTGAAACCTATCTACCGTTTCTGCTGCCACGAGCTTTCCAGGGAGACCATTCCATGCATGTACTACAACGGCACTCAGTAGAGCGCGTACCTCCGCCAGGCTGAACAGGTTACGTTTTGTATCCCACTGATAGGCCGGAGTTGGATTCGGACTTGACCCAAAATCGAATCAATTCGTCCTTGTCATACACCCAACCTGCCCACCAAGTCTCGTTTGAATCTGTGTGTAACTTCTAGAGATGGAATCGGGGCCGGATTTACCCAAATACAACTCGGGCACGTGACCCGGAGCCTCCACCACCCAAGGGCTCATCCAGGATTAAGCCAAGCCGGGTCGGCCCAAGACATCTGCAGAAGCGTAATCCAGTATTCACAATCTTTATGTTTTCCATTTCAGTTTTCCCTTCAGTATATATCTAAAGGTTTATGAAATATTTGATTATCAAATATATATCGAAAGGTTGCAGCCAATAGCGGTCACGGGCCTTGAAAAGGACATGGCACGTCTAGGCCTCAGGCCTCCAACAACTTCTACAACTAACAACAGCATGCACTGTGATATGGAGATACTGATATGAAGGATGAATGAATGGATGAATATACATTCATCTGCGATATACACAGATACTCTGGAAGAATGTTAACTATGATGCATGGTACAATTACCACATTACAGTTTCATATGTTTGTCACCATTTTATCACGTAGCAGCCATTTTGAATTTGGAAGCCATTTTGAATTTGAAAGCCATCTTGGTTTAGAAATGAAGAACATGTGAAACGTAAGGTGGATGTATTAAACAAGATCGTGCAACATTACAAAGTAATATTGAAGAAAGTTAGTGACATTTCACATTTCTAGTCAATTTTCCAACCAATCATAGGAAATATATTCATTTATATGGTTGTATCGGTAATTTTGCCCTTGGCGGCGGCCATTTTGAAAATGACCGCCATCTTGGAAAAAATTCACTTGGCCCCATATCGAATATTGTTCAGTCGGTAAAACACTACAACTGTGCAGAGTTTCATGATTTTCACCAAAAGTGCACAATACTTCAACCATTCTGCAGCACTATTTCCCCAAAGCGATCGATCTTGTTATTTTTGTTGTTCTTGTTGATGTAGTTGTGGTGAAGGTAATATTGACGTAATATTTATTTTTTCCGGATGTGATCCTGTTCTTGAAGGTGTAGTTGTGGTGAAGGTAATATTGAGGTAATATTAATTTTTGTAGATGTGATCTTGTTCTTGGAGGTGTAGTTGTGGTGAAGGTAATATTATTTTTTCTAGATGTGATCTTGTTCTTGGAGGCGTAGTTGTGGTAAAGGTAATATTGAGGTAATAATAATTTGTCCCGTGCGTTCAGGTCCCCTTTCTCAACTCCTCCAATTTTCCTCTGCGACCTCGTCCTTTTCCATCCGTTGCCCTGAGCTTTTGCTCCCAGATTGTCATTTTCCTCCTAATGCCCTGGACCCTTTGCTGTCTCCTGGCCCTTTCTTTTGGAGGGGTGGGCTGCTTTTGCCGTCCGTGCGCACGTCTGGTCGTGTTCTTGTTGCCTCCCTTGTGGCTTGCTCCGGTGCCTCGTCGCCCTGCCGTATTCCCCCCTCCATTGTTACCTTGCCGGCGACTTGCGAGGGGCTGTTTGTGCTGCGGTTGGAGTCGACCTGCCCCTCACTGGACGGCTCGTGCTGGGTTGGAAGTTCACGTGCACTTCTGCTGGCCCGGCTTGTTCTAGTGGTTCGAGTAGCCGTGCCCTGTGCCTTGACGGGTGTCGTGTGGTTCCTCGTCGTGCTAGCTGGTGGGCTGCAGTGCGTCGACCTCCGTCTGAGTCTCTGTGTACGTGACTGGCGGCTTGTGCTGCGGTTTGAGGTCGAATGTGGTATCTGTGTAACGGCTTGTGCTGTGGTTGGAGGTTACGTGCCCTGTGACCTTGGCCTGGCTATCGCTGTGGTTGGCGTCGACTGGTGCACATGTGCTTCGGCGGCTCTGTCTGCCGTTGGTACAGTCGCCACGCTTGACTGCGGCTAGTGCTGGCACGTTGGGTTCGTGCACTGTGACTTGACGGCTCGTGCTGCGTTGAATTAGCGTGATGTGACCCGACACGGTGTGCTGCAGTTGGGTTTAAACGTGCACTGTTGTGAACCTGACACGGGCTCGTGCTGCAGTTGGAGTTATGCCTGGACCTGCGGCTATGTTGGTTGGCGTTACACGTGCACTGTGATGACACGCTCGTGCTGTGGTTGAGTCGACGGCCTGTGCTTGCATTTGGCCCTTTTTTTTTTTTTTTCCCTGGCCCCTGCCCCCCAGTTTTTTTGGGGAGGTCCCCCCCGCACGCCAACTGGGGTGGCACCCCCTGGAACGGCTCGTGCTGGTGGTTGAAGTAGAACGTGCCTGTGACTGGCGAAACGCTCGTGCTGGCGGTTGAAGGTCGAATGTGTAACTGTGAAATACGGCTCGTGCTGTGGTTGAGTTAACGTGATGTGACTGAAAATGGCTCAATGCTGTGGTTGGAGTCGAATGTGCAACTGGATGGAAAATTGGCTCATCTGCAGTTGAGTCGAACACGCACTGTGACCCTGCACGGCTTCGTGCTGCAGTTGGAGTTAACGTGCACTGTGACTGAAGGTGCGTGCTGCTTGGAGTTAACGTCCCTGTGACGAACGGCTGTGCCGTCAGTTGAGTTACGTGCACTGTGACTGAACGGCTCGTGCTGCAGTTTGGAGTTAACGTGCACTGTGACCATGACGCTCGTGCTGCAGTTGGAGTTACCATGCCTTGACTGAAAGGCTTGTGCTGCAGTTGGAGTTAACGTGCACTGTGACGATGGAACGGCTCGTGTGTGGGTTGGAGTCGACTGCATGTGATTGGAATGGCTCAGTGCTAAAGTTGGGTGACATGCATCTGTGACTGAAACTGTGCTTGTGTTACGTCAGTACTGATGGTGTAGCTGTAGTGTAGGTCACGTGTGAACTGGAATGCTCGTGCTGTGGTTGGGTCACGTGCACTGTGACTGGAATGGGCTCGTGTGGGTTGAGTCGCATGCAATCTGACGGAACGGCTCATGCTCGTGGTTAGAGTCGAGTCACTGCTGAGGCTGTGCCTGTTATGAGTGCTGTTAAGAGCTCGTGCTGTAGTTGGGTTGACGTGCACTGGTGACTGAATGGCTCGTGCTGTGATTGTGTAGACGTGCACTGTGACTGGAATGGCTCATGCTGTGGTTTAGAGTCGATGTGGACTGTGATATGGCTCATGCTGTGGTTGGAGTGACGTGCACTGTGACTGGAATGGCTCGTGCTGTGGTTGGAGTCGACGTGCACTCTGGAACGGCTCATGCTCTGGTTTAGAGTCGAGTGGCACTGTGATACGGCTCGTGCTGTGATTGGTGTGACAGGTGCACTGTGGACTGGAATGGCTCGTGCTGTGATGGTGTCGACGTGCACTGGTGATGGAAAATGGCTCATGCTGTGGTTTAGAGTCGAGTGGCACTGTGTACGGCTCATGCTGTGGTTGGAGTCGAGTGCACTGTGACTGGAATGGCTCATGTGGCAGTTGGAGTTAACATGCACTGTGACTGGAACGGCTGCATGCTGTGGTTGGAGTCGATGTGCACTGTGACTGGAATGGCTCATGCTGCAGTTGAGTCGACACGCACTGTGACTGAACGGCTCGTGCTGTGGTTGGGGTCGATGTGCACTGTAACTGGAATGGCTCGTGCTGTGGTTGGAGTCGACGTGCACTCTGGAACGGCTCATGCTGTGGTTAGAAGTCGATGTGCAGTGATAGGCTCATGCTGTGGTTGGAGTCCACGTGCACTGTGCCTGGAACGGCTCGTGCTGTGGTTGAAGTAACGTGCACTGTGACTGGAACGGCTCGTGCTGTGGTTAGAGTCGATGTGCACTGGATACGGCTCGTGCTGTGGTTGGAGTCCACGTGCACTGTGACTGGAACGGCTCGTGCTGTGGTTGAAGTAGACGTGCACTGTGATCGGAACGGCTCGTGCTGTGGTTAGAGTCGATGTGCATTGTGAATACGGCTCGTGCTGTGGTTGGAGTCCACGTGCACTGTGACTAGAATGTTCATGCTGTGGTTGGTGTCAACGTGCACTGTGATGGGAAGGCTCATGCTGTGGTTGAGGTTGACGTGTACTGTGACTGGAATGGCTCGTGCTTCGGTTTGAGATTGAGTGTACTGTGACTGAATGGCTCAGGTGGCGGCTGGAGTTGACCTGCACTGTGATTGGAATGGCTCGTGCTGTGGTTGGGGTTGACGTGCACTTGTGACTGAACGGCTCGTGCTGTGGTTGGAGTCGATGTGCACTGTGACTGGAATGGTGTGCTCTGGTTGGAGGGACGTGCACTGTGACTAGACGGCTCGTGCTGTGGTTGGAGTTGACATGCACTGTGACTGAAATGACTCGCGTGCTGTGGTTGGGATTGGCGTGCACTGTGACTGGAACGGCTCGTGTGGCGGTTGGAGTCGACATGCACTGTGACTGGAATGGCTTGTGCTGTGGTTGGGGTTGACATGCACTGTGACTGGAATGACTCGTGCTGTGTTTGGGGTGACGTGCACAGTGATGGAATGGCTCGTGCTGTGGTTGGGGTTGACATGCACTGTGACTGGAATGACTCGTGCTGTGTTTGGGTTAACGTGCACAGTGACTGGAATGACTCGTGCTGTGTTGTGGTTAACGTGCACAGTGACTGGAATGGCTCGTGCTGTGTTTAGCGGTTAACGTGCACCGTGACTGGAATGGCTCGTGCTGTGGTTGTAGTCGATGTGCACTGTGACTGGAATGACTCGTGCTGTGGTTGGTTGACGTGCACTCTGACTGAATGGCTCGTGTGGCAGTTTGGAGTCGACATGCACAGTGACTGGAATGGCTCGTGCTGTGTTTGGGGTTACGTGCACGTGTGGATGGTTCGTGCTGTGGTTGTATCGATGTGCACTGTGACTGGAATGACTCGTGCTGTGGTTGGGTTGACGTGCACTCTGACTGGAATGCTCGTGTGTGGTTGAGTACGTGCATGTGACTGGATGAACTCGTGCTGTGGTTGGGTTAACGTGCACTGTGACTGGAATGATCGTGCTAGTGGTTGGAGTTACGTGCACTGTGACGGAATGACTCGTGCTGTGGTTGGAGTTGATGTGCACTGTGTGACTGGTGAATGCTCGTGCTGTGGTTGGGGTTAAGTGCACTGTGATGGAATGATCGTGCTGGTGTGGAGTTTACGTGCACTGTGACTGGAATGATCGTGCTGTGGTTGAGTCGATGTGCACTGTGACTGGAAGGTCATGTGGCAGTTGAGTCGACATGCACTGTTGGACGGAACGGCTCATGCGTTTGGAGTCGACGTGCACGTGATTGGAATGGCTCGTCGTGGCAGTTGGAGTCGACATGGCACTGTGACGGGAACGGCTCATGCGTGTTTGAGACTGCGTGCACTGTGATTGGAATGGCGTGTGGCAGTTGGAGTCGACATGCACTGTGACGGGAACGGCTCATGCTGTGTTGGAGTCGATGTGCACTGTGATGGAACGGTCCGCGTTGTTTTGAAAGCTTGAACTGTTGCGTATCCCGAACCGAGCTGATTGAACACAACTCGTCCTCTCTTCTCTCTTCCTTTGGTACTCTGCGGCATTTCCAGCCTGCGGCCTATATATCTGCCTCTCTTGCACCCCCTCTTTTTCCATGGTAAGTGACCTATAGCACTGCTTCGGTATGAGTGGGTATTGCAAGTAATTTGGCCGAAGCGAAGTGAAGTCGACGCTTATATTCCTGGTACGTGAACAACTCGATAACCCATTCCTACAAACTCGCAGGGCACTCGTGACGTCACCAGATATGCCTCTTCCCACATTATTACATAATACATATTTGTACCAAGTTTTTTTTTATTCAAATACTAAACCGATCAAAATAATAAATAATTTCTGGCTGTAAAACCATGCGTTAAAAAGCAGGTCAAATTTAAATAACATATATTTCAATACTACTAGATCATAACTCTGACGTTTCACGTCGATTGATGAAACATTTCAAGAGATAATTTTTTTAAGTTTTTCGTTCAATTTAGTATGGCTCACCGACCATGTGACCTATTAATTATATTATTTGTGAACACCCTGGTATCCCTAAGGGCTTGGGGAGTTATGTGGGTGAAGTTTCCTCTCGATCTGTCAAGCCGTTCTGGAGAAGAGGATTATTTATGGTTTATTGTTCAAACTATCAAAATATCATAGCTGCCAAACCATGTGACCTGTGATGTCATAGGTGGAGAAGTTTTTGCTCCTCATAGGATGGTTGATCATACCTGTAAAGTTTGCCTCGATCTGTTCAGCATTTTGGAGAAGATTTTGATTTTTTTTTTTGTGTTAAAAACAAGATGGCTGCTGAACACGTGACTGATGATGTCATCAAATTTTTTTTTTTCTCCCACACAATTTGGGCCTAGATGACTCAACATTTTTCAAACTGATCAGATAAAGTGACGTATGCAATTATGACATCACAATGAAGCCACTTATGACATCAAAAAATTCACACTTTTTTCCCATGGAAATTGCTTCACATGTGCCAGGTTTCAATTTTTTCCACGGAGTGGTTTCAGAAATAGAGGTCCAGATTTTTTTATTTTTCCAACGTGGCTGCCTATGAGTCATAATTATAAAACATTCTCCATGACCATGAGTAGTCGCTCCTATGGTGAAAATTTTGTGTCAATCAAATAAGCGGTTGCAAGAAAACGAATTTAAAAGTGAATAAAGGTGAAAAAGTGACGGTCTCAGCCGACGTTCTACAACATGGTCAAGGGATGTTGTGGAGACCATAAGACGTCATAAAAGTGGGGGAATGAACCCGTCCGTAAAGGTAACGTTAGATCGAATCTGCCCAGGAAATACTGTATCGGGAATACCTCCGCGGTTAACGAAAAACGTGTGTGGGCGATAAGTCGTCTCCTCTCCTAGCACCACCCCCCCCTGAATTCAACGAACAAGTACTTTTGAGTTTCAACGTAAGCCAAGAGGTCAACATAGGGGGGTCATAGTTAAAAGGTCGACAGGTGAAATTTTAAAAATCCTCAATTTTCTTCCAATTCACATGAAATGTGAACAGGGTTTCCTATCATGTTACTGAAATTCAACCACCCATTATTTTGAGTCAACGTAGGCCAAAAGCTCAACATTGACCAAAGGTCAACAACTTCCGGTGAAATTTCTAAAATCGCCAATTTTTATCCGCTTGACTTGAAATTTGAAGAGATTTGTACGTCATGCAACTGAGTTAACCACCATTTATTTTTGAGGTCTAAAGGTTAAAGGTCAACATAGGCCAAATTTCTAAGTCGTCAATTTTCATTCCGATTGACTTGAAATTTGAAGAGGATTTGCGATATTTGGTCATTCAATTCAACGACCAATCAATCATAGGCGAGAGGAGATTACCCTGGGTACTATGGTACGACACGGATCAACATTTGGTGTAGTCAGGCCAGCCATGTTTTTTTCTATGATTTTCTGATGTACAGAACACCATACATATAGAGAATTGCTTATTTAATATAGAAGGACAAGCTATCTTTTGCGTGGTGCCTCGATGTAGTGAACGCTACGATGTACCATGGAGCGGACTTACCTAACGGCCTACATCGTTGTCAGTAATAGTGCGAGTGGCGTTTAAGCTGTGCTGCTCGGATGTAAGAGCCAGAATCTGCCATGTTTACACACCTCCAGCCCCCCCCCCCTCCCCCGCACGGCCACGGGTATTTATCAGAGGTGGACAGAGCGAGCGGCGCTCTGGAGGTGATAAACCGGCCTGGCAGTGACCGAGCCCGCACGCAAATGGGCGCATTAGGCGGCGCTTCATGTCCGCACGTGCAGGGAGCCGTGTTCTGGGAGATAACCTTTTAACTGGGATGTTCTGTATTCCACATCTGGGACCTTAAATGCAATACTGGACGTGTGTGGACATAATCCTGGAGGAGAAAGTCTGGTTAAAACCAGTGAACTCGAAACATCACCCCACCCCCTACACCCACTCCACTCCTCCTACCCCTACAAACCCACCTCGTCCTACAAACCCTCCTCTCATACAACCCCTCCACTCTCTCTCCCTGCTCTACAATCCCTCCTCCCTAAAACCCTCCCTTCCCTCCTACAACCACCATCCCAACTCTCCCCCTCCCCAATCCTTCTACCTGCTTTTCTGCTGTTAAATGGTTTGAAGACTTGCTGAATGGGAAACCCCTTGTGTACCTCAAGTGGGTGCGGGGGGGTGTGACTTGGATCGCGGGTTTGGCCTTTGTTTTTGAGGAGTGAGAGGGTTGCCCGATAAATTAATTTTCATTATAAAAAAAAACAAAAGCCAAAGAAATGAAACAGCCCGACAAGATTCAGCAACTGTTGACCGCAGAAGACATAGCTCGGCCACCAGCGATTGAAAAAACCACCATGGGTGATCAGCAAGTCCGTAGCTTGAGATAAAACAGGACCTTCTGACATGTGGGTGATTGAGTGATTGTCTATTTTGGAATTTTCAAACCACAGTACAGTACTTTATCATAATTATTTAATTTATTATATATATATATACGAGGGAGGGGAGACCACGGTGTTTACCACGGACCACCAACCAAGCAGGACAATGGATTTTCATATTCACACTGGTCTTGGACACTTAATCAGCACTAACAACATGGTCTGTGGGAGATTTGTGAAAGAATATCCATGACTTGTGAATTTCAATTAATGAACTGTTCGTATTGAATAAATGTGGTGTTGACGAAATGCGGGCTTGATGGGCAAATTGGTTCTGCTCAAAGGTCCTTGTGTGTGTCCGTCGGCCTGGTGTTGGCTTAGCGGTTCGGGTGGCTGGCTTGGGATCTTAGGGTTCGTTGAATTAACCAGGTGGGGTTGACTGAGCCTGTCATCCTTCCGAGGTTGGCAAATGAGTACCAGTGTCTGGTTACGGGGTATTGCATCAGCGACACAGCCGCGCCTCAGAAATTGATGCAACCAGCAGCCTTGTGCTGCACGCGAAAGAAGTAGTGTGTATCCTTGTGACTTGTGAAGCTAACCATAAGGAGAGGAGGGGTCGATCCACCTGGGGAAAATCTTAGAGCGAAATGAATGAGATTGTTAATACATTACACGTGTGTTGTGTGTGTGTGTGTGTGTGTGTTGTGTGTGTGTGTGTGTGTGTGTGTGTGTGTGTGTTTTGGAGTGGTGACCCGTCTACGATTGTGACCTTAGCCAAGAAAATGCTTCGGCTGAACCAATGCTCCATGGGAGGCATCTTGATCATGACCATAATGATGAGGATGATCATGATGATCATGATGATTATGTAAGTACACTTGACAGTACTTGAACCAACCAGACAACAAATCCCAGATTGACGAGAGAAATTGATTCAAAGCGAGGAAATTGCAACACTGTACTTTTAACATTCCGTTTGTTTGCGACAAGTGCGAACTTCACGTCCACAAGATCCTCAAAAGGATTCTCATTCCCCAAACAAAAAATAAATTTGTTTAAAATGTTCACAATTTGTTGTGCTAAGATAGTGCGGATGTTGTGATGATAGTGCCGATGATGTGCGGATGTTGTGATGATAGTGTGGGTAGTGATGATAGTGTGGATGTAATATATAGTGTGTGTAATAGTATATGTGATGGATGTATGATGATATGTGTGATGTAATGATGATAGTGATGGTATAGTAGTGATATAGTGGTAGATGTTAGTGATGATGTGTGGGTAGTGATGTAGTGGGATGTAATGATGATAGTGTGGATGTAATGATGATAGTGCGGATGTAGTGATGATAGTGTGGGTAGTGATGATAGTGTGGGTAGTGATGATAGTGTGGTGTGATGATGTGTATGATATGTGTGGATATAATGATGATAGTGTGGATGTAATAATGATAGCGTGGGTAGTGATGATAGTGCAGATGTAGTGATGATAGTGTGAGGTAGATGATGATAGTGTGATGTAATGATGATAGTGTAGATGTAATGATGATAGTGCGGATGTAGTGATGATAGTGTGGATGTAATGATGATAGTGCGATGTAAGTGATGATTATAGATGATGTAGATGATAGTGTGGATGTAAGTGAGTGATAGTAGTAGATAGTGCGGATGTTAGTGAATGATAGTGCGGATGTAGTGATGATAAGTGAGTGTGGATGCAATGATAGATGATGTGGGTAGTGATGATAAGTGCAGATGTAGTGATGATAGTGTGGGTAGTGATGATAGTGTGGATGTATGAATGATGTGTGATGTTATGATGATAGTGGGATGATAGTGTGGATAGTGCAGATGTAGTGATGATTAGTGGATGATAGTGTGGGTAGTGTGGACGTAGTGATGATAGTGTGGATATAGTGATGATGGTGGCGATGAAAGTGTGAATGTGGTGATGATAGTGTGGATTATAATGACAATGGCAATGATAGTGTGGATGTAGTGATGATAGTGTGGAATAAAATGACAATGGCAATATGATAGTGCAGATGTAGTGATGCTCGTATGGACGTGGTCTGTCGTGTGGATGTGGCTATGTGGTGCAGAAGTGGAGATTAGTGTGTGAGATGTGGCGATGATAGGTGGAAGTTCAGGGTGGATGTGGTGGAAGTGTATAGTCGTAGAGATACACGTATGACAAGTTGTCACTGGTCAGTGGATGTGTGGTGATGGTGTGTGTGGATTGTCGGTGATGGTGTGTGTGGATGTGGAACGATAGAGAGCAGTCTGAAGATTATTTAGTTGTAGACGTGGGATCGGCCGAACTTTGAGCCGTTGATTGGATAATGGTGTTTCAGCCCACCCTACTAATCAACGATGCAGGATTCGATAGTTTTGCTCAGTTGTGGCATATCTGCTATCATCACGAATGTCGAATGTGTTCTCCTTGGATGGACTTGAGAGTCGGACTGTCCCGTCCAACATCTATTATTCTACCTGTATACAAATGAGGACCTATCAGCTTAATTGCCGAACCCAGTGAACAGACACAGAAGTGCACTACACAACTGACCAGTACAACACGACGTACACTAACAACATACAACCACAACTGACCATATCAGCATGTCACTACACGATGTTTTGGAAGGAGTCTCTTTACACATACTGTTCAGTCGCCAAACTTTGCGGAGAGGCATCGATTAACCAGATGTGTTTTCTTGTGATCACTGGCTTTTTGTCAACATGGATGTGTTCTCTAGGTTCAACTTGAGAGACCTCGGACTCTCTTCTTCATAGAAGTTGATACTGGCGCATACGAGTACTAGTCTCTAGTGGTCTAACCTGACTATGAAACACACTACTCATACAACGTCGTGATCATATATCCAAGCATGTTCCCATATCATAGAACCAGAGTTACATGTTGCTTTTTTGTTCTTGCAGAATGACAATTGCATGCCTTCACAGCAATGCAAGTTCTAAGTTGTAAGCATTGGCCGCAGCTGTCTGGTGATTAGGTGGATTCTCGTCCCTAAAATCCCCGATTCATCATGCTTCCCGCATGGTGCGCGCATCCTCGAGATCAGATAATGTGGTGTAATTGTCATGATTGGGGTAAACAGAGTCACATCTGGGCTTTCTTTGAAACTTCCATCTGCTGACGGTCTGGTGTGATTCGTCCTCTGACATGGAGAGTATCGGATCTTGCCTGAGCGCAGACTCACTGCTTTCGGGGGATGTTCGAAGAACTGGACGAATAGATGTCGATCACGCTTCTTGTCCCCCTAAAAGGGAGGGTAGTCTAACTCACTTCTTCTAGTAACCGTCAGGCAGCTCGTGACTCTACATAGTGACGACAGAACGAAGTTCTCACTATGTCTGTTGCTAGTTATGACGTATCTTAAGAGTGTGGACAGATTCCGGATGATAAGTCTTGCAGTGGGTCACGGTTCAGCCGATTGCTGTGTACTAAGGACAAGCTGATCTAGATAATTTGGTCGACGATCTGGATTCCGGCCATCTACAACGTCGAATTTATTTTTAGAGTGAATCTATCCCACCCGTTATGAGAGATCGGAGCCACAAAGATCATGTAGCACGTATCAAATCAAGTTGTGACGGAATTCGGATGAACACTTTTGGTGGACCAAGTTGGGTGTGCGAGTCGACGACAACTATTGATATCGATTTCGGATGAAGTATCGACTCACAGATGTCTGAGATATGAAGAGGGTTATTAATTTTAACTCGTTGGATTTCTTCACCATTGGAGAGATAAGGCGAGAACAAAACGTCATATTATAGACTGTTGTGTGCATGATCATTTAAAGAGATTGTATATTAGGGTCTGACGATATGTTCTCGTATGATTAGGGCATTGCGTGCCGGGTAGGCACCTACATTACCAATCTTAGTATAGAAGGATAGTCTCGATTCTATCAGGATAGACTTCATATATTTGCTATAAACGCGATTAAATGTCCGAGCCAGTAGTTGTTGCTAGTCAGCTAGTTGTAGTCGCACTTATTTGTGTGTTAATCCATGGTGATAAGTCTCCAAGCATTATGGCTATAAGAGCATCAGAGTCCTTCTTCTGCAGTGCATATTTGGTAGATCTTCGAGATTGGTCGGAGGCTTGGCTAGTTAACAGATCGTCTCAGCATCTTCTCCGCAGCACATAGGGGGAGATTGTACAGCGAGCACTTAGCTGTGAAGTGTTGATTTGAAGTGCTTGCCGCTTGAGGTTTTCTGCCTATCAAGTGTTTTCAGTGACAATGCTCCAATGTTTTTTTTGTTGGTCTGCTCTTTGCCTAAGAACAGTTAATAACAGTTATTCGGACGAGTAGAAACACAGGGGCAAGGCATAGCAGTGCGAGAAGAGTGCGTTGAACTTAGACCAGCTGATCGACGTTAGCTCTTCCCGGATGATATGTTTTACGCTGCGCTCGTGATCTTTTCTGTGACGTCTTTACGTGCCTTCGCAAATGAGGGCTAGCACGAAAAGGGGGACGAGCTAAGGAAACTTGCGAACGGTTTAGTGTCTTGACTGGTTTGCCTCATATATTGGAATTTCATGGATGTCAGTAGATCTCTTAGTAGAGGCGAACAGTAGTCTGTGTTTGATGGATGGGATTACCGGGGTAACTGTAGTCTGTGAGTGGTTGGTGGACCACCGGATTACGGCGAAGTCTAGCTAAGGTCAGCTGGTTTACCTTTAGCCGCGAAGGTACGCTGAGGATATTGGATAAGTCGTATTGGCTTGCGGTAGCAAGGAAAGAGTCCCGATGCGTGCTTATAGACAATACCTTTAGTGGACAGGTGGTTAAAAGGCTATGTTTCAACAGCGCATAAATGTTGATCGCAGATTGGGTCAGCTAAGAACATTCCGGTTTGTGGAGGGGAGGTGAGAGTCATTATCATTGAAGTAGTCCTCGATGGAACTGTGCTTGCTTTACCGAGTGAACTCATCTATACCATCGATTGCTAAGCACTAGCAAAATAAGATCACCGCATCGTGTGCATGGCACTAATTAGTCTGGCTAGCTCAAGATTCAGAGCTAGGACCTTAGTTCAGCAACCTATCATCAAACTGTATCATGCACATGCTGATGAGAGGTTAATAAGTGCGCAACACCTGTCCTGAGCACGCATTGGAGCAGCCTCAATGGGGTGGTAAGTGCAAGTACTTGAACACACAGCTTCGACCAGGTCTTAACGCCAGTGTTCCTTGGAAGGTTGCTCTACCATTGGAGAGAGTCTGGCCAGAGGACATGCTCAACAACTCTGAGCTTGTCCTCCTGGCTAGCTGACCAGATATACATATCGACCAGATAAACACAGGTAAGGATGATTGCCTCTGAGCTCTCTCATTAGATTTGAATCTGACTCAGCTATAAACTGTCTCGATGTTCATAGGCAGGTGATTCATATCATATATGTGTGTTGTTCCTTGGACGGACGTTAAGCGGGCAATCCCATCTCCCGGCATCAGTTGGTTGATTTAAAGACCCATGGCTATTCTTGCAAGAGTAGCAAGCTATCACCAGCACTCGAACAATTACAAATTTGAGTCACCTATTCAAATATTAAGTCTGGGCAATGGTTCATGAAAGACTTGGACCAAAAGTTCCCAGAACACCAACCCCACGAAGTGGATAATTGGGGCAATTAGAGAATTAATAAATTATACATACATATTATTCAAAATGTATGGATTCCATCCAATAAATCCACCTGGATTTGGAGAAACAACTCATTTTGAGGGTATTGAAATATCCGTGTGGTAAAGCTAATAAGTGTATATTATTCGTGACGGACATATATAATATATTTCCATTCATGTCCAGTGTAACAACATGAACTTTGACCACGGAGAGGCATTTGGCCCATCATGCCCTGCTCCATCAACAGCAAAATTAATTAAATGCCATCAGCTTATTGACTGCATTCAGGGGTGGGGAAGAACAGTAGTTGTAAGGTGAGAATTGAACAAAACCCAGCAACTTTCACTTTTGATGAGACTCTTGAACAGGCATCACAATCACTCCCAAGAATACAATCACCCACATCGCTATTCTCAATCTACGCGTCAAGAAGTCACTGCAGATATCGCAGAGGTTACGCTACTTATCAACATATCTGATTTGTAGCCAAGATACATTTACTCAATTGATTAAAACAATATGGTACTTCGTTTCGTGCTGCCACGATTGCTTTCCAAGCGTAGCACGAAATATATCATGCATGTCGTATCAGGCGGACACTCTAAGTAGACGCGCGATACGCATCCGCCAGGAACATGAAACAGGATATTAGTGTTGTGGTATCCCATTCTGACTAGGCGTGAGTTAGGTTATTCGGGGCATATGACCCAACAATCCAAGAATTCAATTCGTCTTCGAATCTATACTACACAAGCCGATAAAAATGACGAAACTGACCCACCAATTCTCGTTCTGGTGATCTGTGTGTTAAGTGATAGCTAGATGTGAATGCGTGAAGTCCGGTTTACACCAAATTAACAATGGGCACGATGAACCGGAGCGGCCTTATCCACCACGCGCAAGGAGCTCGCTCATCGAACACAGATAAGTCCAAAAGCCGGGGGAGCCCTTAAGCACCTCTGCTAGAAGCGCATAAATGCCTATGTAGTGTACACAATCTTTGTAAGCTATTCCAATTTCAAGTTTTCCGCTGTCAGAGTATATTATAGTAAAGGTTTAATGAATTTCATGACTTAGTAAATATATAATCCGATAAGTGCAGCCAATAGCGTCACGGACCTGAGAATTGCCGGACAATCCGGCACCGTAAATTAAAGTGCACTCACGTGCTCTTAAAACAATCTACACTAAGTAAGCAACAGGCGATGTCAGCCTGTGAGTATAGGAGATACTTAGAAGTGCACACGAGCATGATGATGGTGAATATTACATTCACTCGGCTGATATAGCACAGATATACTGGTGAAGTATGTTAGGACATATGTATTCACGGTCACATAGTTCAAGCACTTATGACGTTTCATATTTTTGATCACGGACGTTTTATTCACGATAGCTAGCCCCCTTTTGAATTTGGAAGTCCATTTTCTGAATTTGAAAGACATCTTGGTTTTTAGCATAAGTGAAAGAACCAAATGTGACACGTAAGGTAGAGAGTATTGAAACAAAGATCGCTGCACATGTAACACCAGATCATATATTGAAGATACGCTCTCAGTGACACTTTCTACACTTTCTAGTCAATATATATCCGCGAACAACTTGATCAGGAAAATTTATTCGGATTAATAGTATGCGATTGCTCATCGTGTAATACTAGTACCTGTGCGGCGAGATCAGTCTATTTGGAAATGGAAGGCTGCCATTCCATATGAATAATATTAGCTATCACGCTACCTATGGCGGCAATAAGAAGTGATTGTTAAAGTCGGTATAAAAACATATCATCTGTAGACAGCAGTTCATAGATATATATCAAAAAAGCTGTAGAATAACATAAAATTGGAATACTTTGGTTCTGCACTGGAACTATGCTCATACTCCACATTGGATGAGATATTGTGTATTTTGTTGTTCCTTGTTGACTCGGTAAGTTGACTAGGTGAAGGTACATATATTGACGTTAATCTTTTATTCTGTGTTTTATGCGGTATGTAGAATACACTGGATAGTTTTCGAAGCGTTTAGGTGTGGTGGTAGAGAAGGAAATATTGAAGTATATTGATATTTTGTGAGATGTGTATCGTTTCGAGAGATTAAGTATGTGTTGACAGGTCATGTTAGTGTATTTGTTCTAGACTCGCTGTATCTGTTTCTTATGGAGAGCGATAATATGTGAGTAAAGGTAATTATCTGGAGGAATAATAAATTTTTTGTAAAAGATGCTGTATTTCTGTTTTCGGACGGAGTGTTGCGCTGAGGTATATTCGAGTAAGTGATAAGTGATATTGGTTAGATGTCGCACTCTTG
Source organism: Eptatretus atami (assembly GCA_035128595.1). NCBI lineage: Eukaryota > Metazoa > Chordata > Myxini > Myxiniformes > Myxinidae > Eptatretus > Eptatretus atami. Next base: position 66,047,570 of record CM068957.1, on the reverse strand, counting down.
TTCTGTAGGAGTGGTAAAAGTTGTGCGTGCAGGTAATATCTCGAAGGTTGAGAGATACAAAAAATCTTTGTCAGTCGATAGATCTTGTCATTCTTGAGCGCGGTATGAATTTGGTTGAATGTAATGGCAGATTGAGAGGTAAATTTATATTTTGGTGAGATTAGTGATCTTGTGTACTTAAGAGTAAGAGCGTAGCTTGATAAGTATATTAACGGCTCTATCATTTCTGCACGCGTAATAATCTATGATATATGGTGACGTTATGGGTGGATCTGTATCTTGGAGGGAGTAGTATGGTAGAGTGAAGGTATCATTCGAGGTTAAATAATCAATTTCTCTTGTAAGAACCATGTGATGTGGTTGTTCTAGCCACTTATATCGCAAGGCGGGGACCAACATGGCGAAAACTAAAAATCTTAAACATCAATCGACTGAAACGAGATATGGACTGTAGTTAATTGACCTGCACGCAGGGACGCCAGAATTTTAGAATTCGGGGTTAAGTTTGAATAAAAAAAAACTTGGTAAAATATGTATATGTGTTAATAATGTGGGAAGAGGCAGATCGGTGACGTCCTGAGTGCCTAGCGAAGTTGTAAGGAATGGGTTTAGTTCGATTATTCACGTAACAGGTAATAGTTACGGCGTCGACTTCACTTCGCGCCAAATACTTTGCAATAACCCACTCATACGGAAGCAGTGCTATAGGGTAAACATTTACATGAAAAAGAGGGGGTCAAGAAGGAGCAGAGTATATAGGCCGAAGCTGAGAATGCGCGAGGAGTACCAAGGAAGGAGAGAAAGAGAGGACGAAGTTGGGTGCTTACAATCAGCTCGGTTGAGTAACGGCAACAGTTCAGCTTATTCAAAAGACAACAGAGCGGACGTTCCAGTCACGTGCCATCGACCCCACCAACAGCAATGAGCGTTCCGTCACAGTGCATGTCGAGTTTCTCAAACTGGACGAGCATTCAATCACAGGTGCCCGGTCAAGTGACTGGCTTCGCATGAAGCGTTCGCACAGGATTCGACTCCAACTGCCACATGAGCCGTTCCAGTCAAGCGAGGGGGAATCAGCGTGGCTTAACTCAACCAGCCGAGCATGGTACAAGTGCAAGTTAACACACTGAAGAGTATTCAGTCACAGTGCACATCAACTCCAAACAGCGGTCATTCCAGTCACAGTGACGTTACTCCACAGCAGGATTCCAGTCACAGTGCAGTTCCCACAACGGATCATATTAGCCGTTCACACAAGAGTTCCGATAAGTGTCCATAAGAGAGAATTAAGGAAGACTTAACATTAGTATGTTTCAAACCAGAGACTCATAGGAGATCACAGAGTCATAGAGGCCGAAAACAGAGTATTATCAGTGCACGACAAAAGAGCCAAGATGGTTGGTTAACGAAAGAGGAGCATATCTGTGCTACCCAAAAGAGATTATAATGTGGTTCCATAAAATAGGACTTCAGTACAGGCATGTCACAAAGAGAGATTCAGTCACGTGAAGTCAAACCAACACCAGCACGAGTATTCCAGTCACAGTGCATTAACACAACCAAGCAAAGCCTTAATCAGTGCATGTCAGACCGACCGTTAGTCAGTGCAATCCAAAAGAGTCATTCCAGTCAGTGCATTAACTCCAACCACAGCAACGAGGTCAGCACAGTGGTCACCAACCAAGCACGGACCATTTCCAGTCACAGTGCACATCGACTCAAAAAAGAATAAGAAATAAAAAAAAACAATGATAGCAAAAGTAAGGAGTCACAACCTGGGGGGTACAGTCGAGGATATGGCGTAACTGTGACGTCTTGTGGGACCCATTAAGTGATGGAGATCTGTATGATATTTAACCGTGCGAGGTTATAATGGACATAGAGATAAGGCTGTACGGTCGTGTTACGTAGATGAGGATAAGGAACTGGAGGAAAATAGATGTGTAAGTCAATGGATATATCGTAACATAATCTTGTGAGGACTTGTGTGAGGTGGCGTAGTTGTGGTTGAGGTAATATTGAGGTAATAATATTTTTGTAGATGTGGATCTTGTTTTGAGTGTAGTGTGTGTGAAGGTAATATAATTTTCTAGATGTGATCTTGTTC
>CM068957.1:66025057-66036804 GCA_035128595.1 Eptatretus atami | reverse complement strand
TATTAATTTTTCCGGATGTGATACTGTTCTTGGAGGTGTAGTTGTGGTGAAGGTAATATTGAAGTAATATCAAGTTTTTCTGGATGTGATTTTTGTTCTTGGAGGTGTCGTTGTGAAGGTAATATTGAGGTAATATTTATTTTACTGGATGTGATCTTGTTCTTGGAGGTGTAGTTGTGGTGAAGGTAATATTGAGGTAATATTAATTTTTCTAGATGCGATCCTGTTCTTGGAGGTGTAGTTGCTGTGAAAGTAATGTTGAGGTAATATTTCTTTTTCCAGAGTAAAATGATTCGATTTTGTTGAAGATTCGAATCTGGATCCAGATCAGAGAATTTTAAAGTAATTCTTCACCATTGAATGATAGAGCGAAAAACTGTCTGCCTACATTTGCCAATATTTCTTTGTCTGCCTCCATTCCTATACTCTGTTCTGTTTTTGCATGTGGCAGCTTTGGCTGCCGGATAGCTATCATTTCTTGTAGCGTGGCTGTGCCGCTGGTGCTGTGCCCCTCTAGCAGTACCACTGGTACTCATTTTGCCGACCTCGGAAGGATGACAAGCTGAGTCGACCCCACATGTTGCTAATGCAGAAGCCAAACGTGGCTCAAATTCAGTCCCTGAGGATCCCAAGCCAGTAACCCGAACCACGAAGCTAACACCAGCGTTATTTCGATGCTAAAGTTTGTTCACAGCATTAATAAAATCACTGTCAGATCATGCAACATTACATGTACGTTTATGATTGTTGTGAATTATAACTCATCAACCAGTGCAGCAAATTAGTGACAAAAATTGGGCATTCAATGGGTATTTGATAAGTCCAGTTGGAAATTGTTTCGTTAACATAGTCCGCATTCACTTGTTCGAGGGATCTTTACTTTCTGGGTTGGTGGAACAAGATACCACGAACATATAAAGCAATGCTTCTCATTTCATTACTGATAGTTCCATTACTCGAATTAGATCAAATGTAGCTTGGAAGTTGAAACAGTAATACAATATCTTTTTGATCGGATAATCTTAATTTATCTGGAATCCAGTGGTGGTAATAAAAGTCAGCAAAAACAATCCTGGAACTAGAAGGGCACTCGGTAGAACGCCTACCTCTGCCTCGTCATGCCTGATCCACGAGAACATATCGGGCCCAATAACTTTTTGAGATATCAGTCTATGTATCGTTTTTCAGCCTTAGCTCTCAATGGTGAAGAATCACTTTGAAGATTAAATAATTCTCATATCCAGATCCGGATTTTGATCTTCACCAAAATCGAAGCAGTTCGTCCTTGTCACACACCCAACCTGTCCAAAAAATTTCATCCGGATCGTCCACTAATTTTTTGAGATACCCTGTACACAGACAAACAGGAAGGGGTGAAAACATAACCTCCTTCACCGAAGGTGGTAGAGGTAATGAGTGTTTTTGGGTGCCAACAGTGAAAAAGGTTGAAAACTACTGCTTTACTTTATCGTTCATGGCAGAAAAGGCCTCCACCACCATCAATGCACCACTGGATATCGAGCTCACAGACCAACACCTGGTGTGAAAACAACCTGATGGCGGAGGTATTAAACAACTACCCTCTGAGCAGGGTGAAGGACCCATGCGTTACACTGCCCTCTCTCTTCTTCACTCTCAACCTCTGGAATCCCGAACAGGACGATGCACGCTCCTCCCAAGGTGAACACCATCACAGGGACCACGCCACGTGTCTTCCGCCTTGCTGTAAGCTCAGAGCCGCTGTTTGGCGCGCGTTCTATATTTTCCATCCCACGTGCGTCCCGAGTCCTCGGAATCCGAAGGACAAGACCAGATGAAAGGTTCGTGCTTTGCATCTCGTCCGCGACCGCCAAGTGGCGCCATTTCATTTCCGTCCCTTCGCTCCCTCCCCTTCCATCGCCCGTCCTTCCTTGCCCTCTCCCGGCATCAGTACACGCTGGGCCACGGAAGTGGCTCCGGTTCAGAGCGGGGCCGAGTACCGGCCATGACCATCAGGCGCCCAGACCGCAGCATCATCTGGTGAGTCGGTGCAGTGTCGCGACCTTGTCTCCCGGTGCACGTTCGTCGTCGCAACGCATGCTGATCGGGGAGGGGGTTGAGGGGAAGGGGCTTGTTTTGCCACTGCAGTACGGACCGCACGTTCGTCACGATCATTACGGGAAATCCCGTGCTCTCCCCTCCCCTCGCTCCTCCATCCCACCCCGCACCTCTCCTCCTTCTCCATTCCCCAACCTACTCCTCCCCTCCTCTGCCTGTCCCCATGGCCATCCCGGGCTCGCGCTCCGCGAGGACTCCCCCGGGGCTGGGGACAGGACGTCACTCCGGGACGTCCCCGGCAGCACCTGGATCGTTCCATGACGCGGACCCACTCTGGAAAGCCACGCTCGTGACGTCACATGTGATGGGCACATTATCACCTCTTCGCAATGGTTCATGGGTAATGACGAAATGGATGGCTTTGTGCTCTCAGTTTGGAACGGCTATCCTGCGCTACCCCCACGACTCGCAAAGTTTGATAACACTTGAATCTGAGCCCATTATGATTATCATCATTGATGTCCTGGCAACACATCATGGTTACCGCTCATGAAAATGTTTCATCAAAAGGTTACATTGTTGGTATTTCTCGATCACGTGACCTTTCTTGGTTACATTGTTGGTATTTCTCGATCACGTGACCTTTCTTGGTTACATTGTTGGTATTCCTCGATCACGTGACCTTTCTTGGTTACATTGTTAGTGTTTCTCGATCACATGATCACGTTGCTGGCAACAAAGCTAAGTGCTATATTTTCAGGCTTGGTAAACTATCCAATTCCACTCCTTTGTGGAGCCCGTCCCACCCCCACCCCTCCAGTAAAATCCTGCCATGTTTGTGTACGCAAGTTACAAAATACCATGAGGGTTGTGGATGTTTGGATCCAAGGATATGACCTCAAAGACCTTTTTGTGTTTGGAAGAGGCTCATGGAATAGCTGGAACACAGATCGAATCAGGACACAACGGGAGAAAGAGAAGGGGGAAACGGCTAGGGCAGGGCTCAGGGACAAAATAGAGGGAGATGGACGACGATGGATAGTTGGGGGTGTGGGAGGATACATGGGGTGGACAAGATGGACACAGAAGGAGACTCTCAGAAGGAAAAAATTGGAAATTTTGAAGTAGGTGTGCTTGGGTGATTTGGGGGGGGGGGGGGGGATTGAACGAGAGTCGAAAAGATCATGGTTTTGGATGGGGGATGATCTGCTATGGTGGTGAACAGCTATCTTGAACACCTGGAGGCAAGAATGAGATTGAAGAGGATGTGGAAGGTGGTTCCACAGGTGGGAAAAAAAAGAGGAACAAATGAGTGGTGAGCAATGATCCTGGATTTTTGGAGCTTCACCAGAAGGGGGTTGATGGTGGACCATGTGCATCCTGCAGAAACCTGGAGCGTAGGGAGGGGGAAGGGAGCACGAAAAGGGCAGAGGGTGCAAGACCAGAAAGGAGGCGTGTCTGTCTGTAGAAGACGAAGACCACCACACCAACCTGTCTGTGATGGGAAAGTGACAGACCCACAGACTCAGCTTCAACACTGGAGATTCCGATGATCTTGAAGTCAAAGAGACCCTTTTTCCATTTTGAAAGTTCCATAGGGTCTTGAATATAGACCTGTAAAGGAATGTATACAAGATAGCCGGCTTATCTTCCCTCTAAAGAATACCGCCTTTCCCAATATTCTCTCATGTTTATCTAAAACGTAATTAAAACCATTGTTTGTGTTGTCTTTGTGCTACGAAATGTTTTGGGCGTTTCTGGTTGTATCTACATTGATAAAATGAAGTTTGCTTGCTTTTTGAGACAAATTTCTCTGCAATAATAAGATTTTTTTCTTTTTAATCATGACAAAAATTAAACATTTTCATCATATGTCGGTCTGTCTCGTTTGTTTGTATGTTTGTGAGTGTGATAACTCGCGAACATTTTCAGCTATCTCCGTCAAACTTTACCAGAGGGTTACGAAGGACAAAAGTGAGGCTGTCAATGTTTTTTGACTATATATATGTCAAAGGTCAAAGTGACGGTGACATCATTTGCATGATTTTCGTCATACCTGTCAGTGCTAATGCCTGACGCCAATTTGTCGAGAAATGCCTCTCCGAGACTGTCTAACTGGACTCGACTGTATTTGCATACTGGGAAAGAGCTCCGCGAGTAGAGAACGAAACGATCACCTGGCTGTGTGGACGGTTTTCCCTGTCTTTCGCAAACCGGCTGGCCAGTTCTATCGTCCGACTAAGGTTCGGGCAGGGATTTGTAATTTGGCCACCGTGCCAGCGATGGCTCACATACTCGTCGTAAAGGACACCGTGGGGTCTTGTAGTCCACCAACGAATGCCGGTAGACGCGACGTCCATTTTTACGTCCATCCGAGGCACGGCACACACATTGATGAATCGCCCAGTCTGTGAAACACCGGATGACAGTTTATAGCTGGGTCGAGATTCAAACCCATGTCGAGTGTGCATTCTTCGAGGCCATCCTGCCAGCACGATGGGGAAAACAAACTCTAAAATTAAAAATGTACAATACCATGGTTATGAAAACTCTTCAAACATGTGACGTCTGTTCGAATAAGGTGTGCCGAGAAGACTTTTTGAAAATGTTCTTCCATCGCCGACATTCAGGTTTGGTATTACAGACTTAGAAGCAAAACTGGTCCTGAACTTGATTTGTTGAAAATATTTTAACATACTTAACTTACCATACTTACCTTTGAGCTGGTTAGTCTGGGTTTGGTTCACGACCCAACTATAAACTGTCAGATTGGGCTTCACAGTCAGGGTGTTGCATCACAAAGTGTGCTGTCCCTCGGATGCACGTTAAGCCACGTGTCCCCTCTGCCAGCATTAATTTGTGGATGTTAAAGATCTAACGGTGTCTTTTGTGAAGAGTAGCCAAGTTATCGCCGCCACTCAAAACGAATTTCAAATCCCTGCCTATATCGGCTCCAGTTGGATGTCAGAATTGGGTAGCCAGTTCTTGAAAGATTCGGGTCAAAACTTTCCTTGTCTGACCCTCCAAGCTGGTGTAAATAATTGTGTCGGCTAACGAAGAAGAGAAGAAGAATCGGTGAATATTATTCATTGCATCACTTGTTGATATGCCTGGTGTTTGGCTTCACGGTTAGGGTGGCTGGCTTAAGATCTTAGGGTCTTGACTTCAAGCCCCGTCACCCGTTGAATTGACAGGATGGCGGGCTGACTCAGCCTTGTCATCCTTCAAAGATCAGTGAAAATGAGTACTAGTGTGCTGGTATCATGGTGCATTGCAGCAGTGGCACAGCTGTGCCCCCAGAAAATGATGCAGCCAAGCATCCACAGGCTGCATACGAACATATAAACCTGTTGATATCAGGTCAGCTGGTGAACCATTTTCTAAGAACTGAGATCATCAAAGGAGATGCATTGTCCCAGATCCACTATCTGTGGGGATCCATTGTCCCTGAATCACTATCTGTGGGGATCCATTGCCCCTGAACCACCGATCTGTAAGGATCCATTGCCCCTGAACCACCTATCTGTAAGGATCCATTGCCACTGGACCACGAGTGATAAGGAGCAATCAACAATGGTCTTTGTCAATCGTGGTCAGTGCTATTTCTACCTTATTAGCTTCATCAAGCAAAGTATTTATGGTCAATATGAACCTTGTGATAAGCCTTTAAAAAGTGAAAAGACAGTGTGGTTGCGAGGGTGCTGAAGCAACAAAAGCCCTTTCCTGAAAAGACAAAAATAAAAGTGAAATAGACAGAGGATGTAAATAGAAAACTATTTCAAACAGAACAAGAAATTGTATCAAAAGGGGAAGAAAAGCCATGAATGAGTATTTCACAAGCCCTGCATATCATGAACAAAATGCGTGGATTAACCACTCGTGCGTAAGGATGAATTCAGACTGGAGAAAGTGTCAATCCTAGGAGAGATCCTCACATGGCATAACCACGGACCACCACCTTAAAGGGATGCTGTGTAATGGTCACCAAGATTTTCATCACATGGTCGGTGTAACACAGGGGCAGTAATATAGATGGATATCGGAAGGTGGTCGTTTTGGTGGTGGTGTGATTCGAGTGTGGGAAGTGTACGAGCCTGTTTATTGTGGAAGTTACTGGGTGAGAAATTTGTTGTGGAGAAATCCAGTTATTTACACCTGGGGCAAAGGAAATTATTAGCGATGTGGATGTGAAGATGCCAAGAAGGATAGAGCTGAGTAGGATGTGGTGCATGATCCAGGTCGGTTGGTTCATAAACTTTTTCTTCAAAATTGAACACAACTGTGACATTGCTCTGGGAATGGCATTTCACACATTTGGAAGTTTAAATGTTTCCTGCAAGATGGCTAAAATAAATAATTATTTGTATGCCTTTATTCCCCCCCCCCTTCACCTCCAATGCTCAGATTTCACTCGCCCGCATTCCCGAACACGTCTCATCCGAAGTCGCTCTTGATTTGTTTGAAATTTTGATTTGCTTGATGACGCTCAATTGCATTCATGTGATAACAACCCTCGTCGTTTACTGTGATAATCCCTCTCAGGCTCATTTAAAATAGCACCCTGATTGTCTTTTAGTCTTATTTTAGACATATCCATCTTGTTTGTCATAAAATTCCATCCTTTCCTGCCAGCCATAATAAAGGCAGTTGTTTTAGGAGCAGGAAATAAGACTTTGCATAAGACATCATGACATCGAATGACAGTATTGTCCCTTTGTTATTAAACAATCAATTATAATCGCTCGCTTGTAGTTAATAAAATAAAATAAAAAGAAACACAAGAGGCAGCACTTGTATGATGCAACACCACTTGCACTTCCACTTTTAGTCTTTCCTGCTGGAGATCCCAATCAAAATCTGGGAATGAAAGTATCAGGTTCAGCTCAACATGTCCCAACATAACATCAAATGGAAACCTTTATTTATCGTGGACCAATCCAAGCTTCCCCAAGCTTATGAGTAAGATTTTGTCCTGGTCAGAGCGTCTGAGCACGTACACATATAAATCTGTGCTTAATGGAATGGTGTTCCCAACAAATCCACACTGAAGGAGCAACGTTGTCGAATGTATGTCCCAGTCCTCTCTCTCTCTCTCTCTCTCTCTCTCTCTCTCTCTCCTCTTCTCTCTCTCTCCTCTCTTCTCTCTCTCTCTCTCTCTCTCTCTCTCTCTCTCTCTCGTTCCTTTATTTTTGGCTGCTCTTAGACATTATTGTCCCTTATTGTGTAACGAGGGCTGTGAACGAATGTCCCTTATTCTGGACATTTCCATCTGCCTGTCTGTCCGCGAAACTTTGGTCAAGCCTAGGGGCTAACCACTCAACCGATTCCAATGAAATTTGGTAGGTAGGACCAATATTTCTGGGAATCGTGTACTTTCGAATATGGGACCCAGGCCCTAGCAACGGCATCGCAACGGCCCTTTAAAGTGGTCAAAAAATCGAAAAAAAATCAAAAAAAGTAAATCGAAAAATCGAAGCTCAGAGTTCTGTGCGCAATCTATCTAGCTCCCTTCATGCCAATTTGCAGCCCTAACAAAAAATATTTGTAGGAGGAGATAGGTTTTGGGCGAGTACATGTCGAACATTTCAGAAACGGTTAATTGCGAATATCTCTAAGAGAAAGAGTCTGATTTTGATGAAACTTGGGTGAAATGTGTACAATTGGCTAGCATGTACACAAAATGAATGGTTGCTATGCACACCTCCGTTGCTTAGCAACAGCTAAAATACTTTATCGTACATCGTACACTTTTGTGGACTGTACAAAAAAAATCAATACCTCCGAAACTGGACCTCCGAGGGACCTGTTTTTTTTGTGCCCAAGGACAATGTCTTAACATCTTATAAAAAAAAAAAAAATCTTTAGCGAATAGATAAATGGAATTACCAGGGCTGCCATTTGTTAGAGTCTCTTTGGAAACATGCCTGAAATTTCACAAGGCGGGTTTCTGGGCGCAAACTAAGAGGGCTGTGATAATCATATTTATTGTGCTAAATTGATTGATAGCATGTACATGAATATCGGCTAGTCGCGTCGGCCAGCTTTCCATCTAGAGCGAGCAGCCATGTCGCCTACCGGCTTGTATTATTTTTACTTGCAAATCGCTTCGAGGAAGGGACGATAAAGGGGGGGGGGGGTAGGAGAACGAGGCAGGGAAGGAGAGAAAAGGGAGAGGAGGTATAGGGGGGAGGGGAAGGGGTGTTCTGGACATGCGTTTTGATGGGGAATTTGAGGGAAAGCCGAGGGTAAAAAAAAAAAATGTGAAAAAACCTTTCATTTGTCCAATTCACACATTATTCTTTGACACCCCTTCCTCCTCAACCTCCGGAGAATTGTATGGTGTGGTGGGGGGGGGTGGGAGGAGGATAGCATGAGGGAAGGAAGGCAGCGTGAGGGCAGGGAGGCAGCGAGAGGGGGAGGTGGTGTGAGAAAAAGGGGAGGGGAAGGCAGCATGAGGGGAGGGAAGGCAGTGCAAGGGAGGAAGGCAGTGTGAGGGGATAGGAAGCAGCATGGGGGGTGGGGAGGCAGTGCGGGGTTGGGGGGAAGCAGGGGAAGGGGAGGGATGGAAGGTGGCGTGAGGGGAGGGCAAAGGAAGGCAGTGTGAGGGGAGTGCAGGAAGCAGTGTGAGGGGAGCGCAAAGAGGCAGTGTGAGGGGAGCGAAGGAAGGCAGTATGAGGGGAGCGCAAGGAAGGCAGTGTGAGGGGAGCGCAAAGAAGGCAGTATGAGGGGAGCGCAAAGAAGGCAGTGTGAGGGGAGGGTCCGTCCAGACATAATCACCATCCGGACACGTTCAGAAATAACCACCGTCTGGACATAACCACGATCCGGATACATGCAGAGATAACCACCATCTGGATATGTGCGGAGATAACCACCACCCGGATACGTGCTAAGATAAATACCGTTCGGATAGGTGCGGAGACAAACACCATCCAGATATGTATGGAGATAACCACTGTCCAAACACGTATGGAGATAACCACCGTCCTGACATAATCATTGGCTGGATACGTACAAAAATAACCACCGTTCAGGCTGCAATGTTTATAGATTTTTTTGTGGAGTGAGATACATGAGAGTAAATGTAGTGGAATGGCAGGTAATATCTCGTAGTACATATATATTGCTCTTGGTGAGTGAATAATGGCTCATCCACTATACTATATCAATTGTTCAAAACAGTCTCTGATGAATTAAACTTTCACAAAATTTACAATATAACATAAGGGCCATAAATGTTTCTGGTAACCATTTACCACACATCCATGCACTGTAGCTAGGTCAGGATGTTGCATCAACTTATGACATGAATCTTCCATGCTTTCTCGTTGAATTGGCTTGGGTCATCCATGAAACATTCATTTTGAGAGACTTTGACTTAAGAATCTCATTTTATGGATCTTTGTCATCAAGGAACATCCCAGCACCATTAGAGATAATTTGGTTTCCAAGGAGCATGTTCGGGTTCTGTGATCGCACGTCTGTGTCGACTTTTATAAGTCCTTGAGATTCCAGTAATTTCTGGTCTTTTTGGCAAGAATGTCAGGAGCTGGAGCCGACACGACAATTTTGATATTCCATTTATGATTAACACCGACGCTCATTCTTACATTTTCCTTTTTAAAGATGCAGTGAGTTTCCATTATTGCGTGGAGGTATTTTGACAAGAATTTCAAGAAAATGGTGCAATTATCGTTCCAAAAATAGAAAGTAATACAAGCTAGATTTCTTGCTGGGAATTGGGACCTGCAGCTTGCCAGTTAGTCAAGGATTTGAGTGTTTTTTGTTTTAAACCGTGTTTTGAAAGCTCACCAATCATAACTATGGATGAAGGCAATTGTAAGCAGTTGGAAAAGGACTTATAATGATCAACGCTTAACCTGTTAGATATGTCCTGGTTTACCTTGCATGTATAAGTGCAGTCCCAAACTAACTTTTGGCACGGACAAAACCCTGGACAATGTTCGGTATGGGCTAATCGTGAAGCCAATCATTGTGGACAATCTCCTAATATGAGAGGAGATTGTCCACTTTCTAACACTGAAATTTTAATTAGGCCGTACTACTGTACGTTTGGCATGTTGGTGTTTGCCAAATCACTTTTATGACTTAAAATAATTCCGCACTAAGTTGTGTTGTGTTATGTTTTTTTTTTTTTTAAACCCAAATCAACAATTCCTTTACCTGGTGTTGATTTCAATGTAACCCATTTACAGTACCTCTAACATAGTTATTGATGAAGTTCAATCCAAATAAATAAATTCTTACTGTTCTTTTAATTTTCTGCTTCACTCCATTAAATTAGGGGCTAGTTTATGTCTTTTTTGACTTTTGAATTACCAGTATATGCATAAATATCCATTTTTTTCAAGGTTGAATATCGTAGAAAATAAGTCTTACATTTTTTTTTTTATGGGCACCAAAAAAATTAATGTGGAGCCCTGGAGTGCAAAATAAGTTGAATGCAAAAGTATGAGTTCCAGGAGGAAATTTATTAATTGAGACGTGATAACAAAAATAATCATTGCAAAGAAACCAAAGCACTTTAAGGGAATTCCTTTGAATTTTTAAGGATTATAAAAAACTTTAATATAAAAGGAAAAAAAAAAAATCAAATCTGTTTTTACATATCAATAAACTTATTGTGACCCCCTTTTCACCTTGAGAACTCCCTAAACTCCATTTTGGATTGATTTAATTCGTTTATGGATTATGTTTGAGTCAATCTTTTCCTGGCAGTGTTGTAATGCACTCCAGAGCAGAATCAGACTGCTCACACAAATTTTATCTTTCTCTAAAATGTATTCACCCTTCATTTATTCTGTTAAGAAAAAGTGTCACTCAATAATCTTGTAAATATTTTCAAGTGTTTGTGTGTTTGTTTGTGTGTTGTACATTACTCTTTCACGGCTGAACCACCGAGAGGTAGTAGCACGTAGAGGCCCCAACTTTTGGGTGCCAGAATATCAGAATCTTGGCAAGGTTTTAAGCTAACACACGTTGGCTGTGACGTCCGTTTTGAGGCCACCAAAGGCCGCTACAAAGTGAATATTGAGATGTGGGGTCAGGCAGTTAATGGGGAGCCCTGGTGAATTTTCCCGGTGTAGTGCTGCCGCCAGCCCACAGGCAAAAGTTAACCACCATGAGGTCAATAATTCCATGGTTTTTCAATATCCAACACATCCCGAAACCATTGCCGGGAAAAGCTCACGCAGCCGGGCAGTGCCAGGTACTCCCTTCCCACCACGCCCCCCCCACCAAAGGCAGTCCCTCCAGTATGTGTGTGTGTATATATTGTTGCGGGCCGGGGTCAGGTGCGAAGACCACTAGAGGTGGGGGGGAGCTATCTCGGCTCCCACCAGACTCCCCGGAATTGTAGGTCATCACACACGGATAATTCGTGACGCGGTGGGTCGCTAACCGACTGTGAACGCCAATAACTCGACTGTGTGACCTAGGGTCCTCCCATCTGTGGGTTAATCGGGTTACCTAATTCATCACGTGATTTAATTACCGGGGAACACGCCCTCGGTACGCCTTGTCCTAACCAGATCACTTTACCGGATCGGATGCAGCCGAGCGACACTGCCAAGGACATACCGGCTAAAAGGAGTGGATTGTTGGGAATAAAGTCCCGGCTAAGCCAGGATTCGGACCATGCTGAATCAATGAAGGAAAAGACAAAAACGAGCTGGGAACATTTCTAATGA